>CM053787.1:630315222-631002722 GCA_028749045.1 Cupressus sempervirens
TAAAATCTTGAGTATAGGCAAACCCAAGACATCCCAAATACTAGGCTCACAACTTACAATTTCTTTAACCTAATTATAGATCAATTGCACAATAAATTCAACAAATAGAAAATCTATCTAATTTATAACAATCAATACCATGGGTTAATTAATACAAATAGGTAAATAATAAAGAAAGAAAATCTAATAAAAAAACTAATAATAATACAGATATACCGAGGGAACCCCATGGTGGGGATAAACCTGCAAATATTGGATTTCTATTCATCCTAACAACTAACTTTCTTCAAAATCTAATATATTGTGGCAACTATCTTACATATGTATTGCCTAATTGTTCTACTTAGGTTTCAAGGAAAGAATTTTTCCTTCGATTCTTTGTCCTTAAATCATATATAAAACCACTCATGATTTTACTCAACCTTATATACTTAGAAATATTGTATTAAATAATTAAAAAAGAAGTTGTTGCTAAATATCCAACTAGAATTTCTTTAAATTGACTCAAATCCTGCTTCTAAGATTTTTTTTTAAAATCAACACTCTCTTAGTGAAGAACCTGAGTTCTACACAACACTTATCTTAGCCCTAATGAATAAAAACTTATTATTTGCTAAATCCTTGTTTGTGTGAACCCTTTTTTGTCTATTTATCTATAGCTATGTACCAAAGTTTTTCTATCTCTTTCACCTAATTTGTAATAAAGAAAATTTGCAAGTGCACCTTTTATTTAGCTTCAAGAGAAAGAATATGTATTCAACAAATTATAAAATTGGCTCAATATTTTCTTAAGCCTCACAATTTCCTCTTTCTATCCATACATTCACTCAACTTGTGCATATAGCTTGTATTAAAAACTATCTTTAGAAGAAACTAAAACTTTAATAGAAAAATGAATAATGATTTTTATCTACAAGTATTATTGTGTCTTCTTCCCTGATTTCTCTTTGAAATATCTTCCTCCTATTATACTCTTGTAAAATATATTTTCCTTCAGTGTATCCAAGAAATGTCTTCCTGTAACTGATGTTCAAGGAACCCACTTCCTCTAAATATCTCTAGGAGATATTTTCCTTTCAATATACCTTGTAATGTTTTTCCCACTTGATATATACAAGAAATCTCTTCCTTTTAATATAACAAGGAACTCTATTCTTTGAAGAGATCTCATCATTAAGGTCCCTAGGAAGTCACTTCCAGCTTTGTGCTTGGATATACACCATGCTAACTTTATGGCATACTAAGCATGACCTCCATAGCCACATTCTAAACCATCCTTACCGAAACATTGGTTGACATAGCTACAAAAGAAACTAAAGATAAAAATCTGAATTTTTTCATCAATTTTTTGTTAGCATGAATGTTGATTGTATTATAATGGGGGAGTATCCTATAAGTGTTGGAGACATTATTTAGTGGGTATACGTTACATTCATGATATAAAAGAATTCATTGATGTTAGTATATTGGTTATTTTGTGAAGACTAGCAAAGCGGTAGATAGAAATTGGCTTTGCACAATTTGAGGTATGAAGATCAACTTATGTGCATGTGGGATTATGTTCTAGAGTATATCTAGATGCTAGAGTTAAGAAAGTGTATGGAAATATGAACACTAGATAGTGTTATGAAGGATATAGTATTTAGGCAACATTTCTAGAAAGTGGGTACTAATATTTGGATTTTATCTCCCAATAGAGATGTAATCTAGTTGAGTGAGCTGAAACATGGGTTGAAGATATGTTGAATATGGTTTGGAAAATCATGCATGATCAAATGTCCATCAATTGGAAATTTATCAATACTATAAGTGGATGGATTACTTGTAATCATGAAAAGATGTAATGTTGTAATGTAGAGTGTATTGTAATATCTTAAGTTGGTCATTTATTATTGCAATAAAATGAGAAAGCCTCAAGGATGACTCAATAATTATTTTAGGACTTTTTGTAAAGGAAATAATTTTTCCTTGGTTGTAATTATCGATGAGGTTATTTTTATGTATTATGTGAGCTTGAATTCGAATATCATTTGGATTAGAGAAGCAATTGGTGCAAGTGAGGCATGGTGAGCTTACAAGGAACTATATTTGGTAAGATAATTTGTTGTTCAAAAGTTTTTATTGTACACTTATATTATTCAATGAGGATAGAAGTGAAGCTTTTTGGATAGTGGGTCCATTTTTCTTCTTTTCAACTCCTAATAAGGTTGGCACAACTCCTAACATGGTTAGGATCTCCGAAAAGGGATTCAAAATTGATGCAAAGTTGATGCAAGGAAAGAAAAACTTGATGCAAAAAGTGATGAAAGTATATTCCTAGTTTATTCTAATAAAAGTAAGGCATACAAATGTTTTAATCTTGCTATTCACAAAATTGTAGAAAGTGCACATATGAAGATTGATGAGTTTGTAGAAAGAAGTGAAGAATAGAGAAGTAAGGATCTTGAAGAATAAATAAAGTTTGTTTACTATGAGGAGGAACCTAAGAATTTTCCCAACTCATAAATAGTTAAAGCCAGGAAACAAAAAAGTGAACCTACCAAGTCATGGACACTACAACTTGAGTCATATGCAATACAACCCAAGTTGTATTCAGTTTAGATAGTGAAACCTAAATCATAGGAAACATAACCTAAGTTGTAGTCAGTTTAGATAGTGCAACCCGAGTCACAGGGAAATAATTGTTGGATAATGTTGTCCTTGATGTCACACATATGTCATATCAATCATTAGTCTCAAGTTCACCGAGCTCAAACAGTCTGCAATGCAATCTACAGTGCCAACCGAGCTCACTCGGTCATCGAAGGAAATGTGGAAGACAGTGTTAACCAAGCTAACTCGATCAACAAAGGAAAGGTGAAAGATAGTGTTCACCGAGCTCACTCGATCAATGAAGGAAATGTGGAAGTCAGTGTTAACTAAGCTTCACTCGATCTCCAAAGGGTAGTTTCCACTGAGCTCACTCGGTCATCAAAGGAATCATGGAGAAGTCAGTGTTAACCAAGATTCACTCGGTCTCCAAAGGGTAGTTTCCACCGAGCTCACTCGGTTATCTCAGGAAACTCAGTACTTACCGAGTTCCCCTGATGATTGAAGGATTGTCACAAAGTTCGTTGTATTAACCGAGCTCAGTCGGTTAACACAAGAATTATTTTTTGAACAAAGTTCACCATGCAGGGTCAGCCAGTATAGGGATTTTCTAATTAATTACTTCTAGCCAACTATTGTAATTGTTTTTTTAGTCAGTGATTTGAGCCGACTAAGATAATCTAAAAGGTATATATGGTCATTCAAGTTATGAATTAAAAGGTGTGTGTGATTGTGAAAAAGAAGTTATGAATGCGAATTATAGTATGAAATGAAAAGGCGAATATTAAGAAAAGTTTGATGAAGGATCAAATGTGTTGAAGGAGCTGTAAAGTTGTATTTGATCAGTAAGGATCCAGTCAAGCATAACAGAGATCTATAATCAGCAAAGATAAGTTGTACATTATATCAGGTCACTTCATTGTTGCTTTCTAACCATTGTAATAGTGAATTCAAAATCTCTTAACAGAGTTGGTTTAACAGCCATTCAATAAATCCTCTAACAAGGTGACAGTTCAGTTGAATTGTTCTAAAGACCTCTAGCAAGGCCACTCCTAACAGGGTGATTAAATCCTTTAATAGGGTCACACCTAACAGTGTGTTTTTGTAACCTTTAACAGGGTTGGCTCCTAACAGGGCTCACTTCAGAAAAGTGAAAAATAGTATCTAGTTACATTGGTGGTTTTTCCCATATTGGGTTTCCACGTTAAAGCTGGTGTCTCTTGTGTTCTTAATTGTTGAATTGCTTTGTGCATGATAACATGTCAGTTCTTAATATTTATCATTTGTTGCATTATCAAGTTTTAGAATTTTATATTAATCAGATCAAGGGTATATTCAGACATCTTAGGGACTATGGAAAGTTTTGTAGTAACTGATTCACCCCCTCCCCCTCTCAGTTACTCTATTCTCATTTCCAAAAATTGTTATCAGAGCTTTTGGTGCTTGCAAGAAAAGATTTCAAGGATCTAAGCCAAAGATCAAGATGTCTTACAAAAGAGAAATTCCAAAACTCAACAGAGATAACTTCTCCGCATGGCAAGGATTGATGAGACTTCATCTGGCTACTGTTGGTGATACTGGACTGAAATACCTTGAAGAAAAATATGAAGAACCTTCTGGCACATTGTCTGTCAATGACATTGCTGAAAAGAAGACTCACAACAATATGATGATAAACATAGCATCCGCTCTCAGTTATGAAGAATTTGATGACATTAAGGACTACAAAACTGCCTTTGCGATGTTGAACAAGCTAAAAGAGATCTATGGAGGAGATGATAATGTGAGAAGAGAAAAAGCAAAAAGTCTAAGAGGATAATTTGATCAAATGAGGATGAGAGAGGATGAAAACATTGCAAAGTATGTTGAAAGAGTTAAAGCATGTGTGAGTGCAATCAGAGCATCTGGAGGTGATATCAAAGGAGAAACAGTTATAAGTAAAGTTCTCAGAACCTTGCTTCCCGTTTATGCAATCAAAGTTTTCGCAATTCAGGAAAGAAGGTGTGAAGAAATCATTAGATAAATCTTGAGGCCATAGTTGGAAGACTAACTGCATTTGAACTAGATAACTTTGACAACTATGTTCCAGCCTCCAAGAACATTGAATCAGCATTTCAAGCCAAGCTCTCACTCAAGGAGAAAAACAAAAAGGAGAAGGAATCTCAGTCAGAAAGTGAAAACGAATCAAGCCAAAGTTTAGACAGTGACCTCGAAGTGATTGAAGCTCTACTAGCAAGGAAATATTCTAGAGGCAGAGGAAAATACAAAGGTAAAGTTCCTCTAATCTGTTTTTCTTGTGAAGAAATTGGTCATATTACAGCAAGGTGTCCAAACAAGAAAAACAATGATGAAAAGAAAGATTACAAATGGAATGGCAAGAAAAACTTCAAATCATCCAAGAACAAAGGTAAGAAATCATGCTTCATGGTTGAAAATTCTAAAGATTCTGATAATAGTGAGGATGAAATTGTTTATATTGTCATTAAAGATGATTCTGACAGTGATGAGGAAGATAAAATGGCACTTATTTCTCATATAAGTAAGAATGATACATGGATTATAGACAGTGGTTGCTCACATCATATTACTGGTGATAAAACTAAGTTTGATCAGTTTGAAGACTATGATGGTGGCAGTGTAAGGTTTGGTAATAATGAACCTCGTTTCATAAAAGGAAGAGGAAGAATCTGTCTAACCAAAGAACTTGTATGTAATAATGCCTATTGGGTTGAAGGTCTTAAACATAATTTGCTAAGTGTGGCACAGTTACTCAATACTGGATTCAAGGTGGAATTCATGCATGGAAAGGCAAGACTGTTGAATGAGCAAGGAAAGCTGATAGGATCTGGCACCCAAACTAAAGGTAACTTGTTCTATCTAGAACTTGGTGAATGCTCATATTTTATGCTCAAATTGAAGAAAGTTGGTTATGGCATAAAAGGTTGTGTCATGTCAATTTTGCTAATCTGGTAAAAATAAGCAAATTCAAGAAAGTAAGAGGCATTCCTAACATTAAGAAACCTGAGGTTGGTCTATGCAAGAATTGTCAAATTGGTAAAATGGGAAAGACTAGTTTTAAAGGTAAGAACTATCAGTCTAAAGATATATTAGAAATTGTGCATACTAATTTATGTGGACCCATTGGAATAGAAATCTATACTGGAGAAAAGTTTTTCATTCTTTTTGTTGATGACTACTCAAGAATGATGACTGTCATGTATCTAAGGAATAAATCAGAAGCATTTGAGAAATTCAAATGGTATTTGGCAAGAGTAGAAAAAGAAACAAGAAAAAGACTAAAATGCTTAAGGACAGATAGAGGTGGTGAATTCATCTCACATGAATTCAACAACTTCTGCATTGAAAAAGGTATTAAAAGATAGGTCTCAGCACCAGGAACTTCTGAACAAAATGGAATAGCTGAAAGAAGAAATAGATCCATCATGGATTGTGCAAGAACCCTAATGATAGAAAAGAACATTGCTATCAAATACTGGAAGGAAGCCATCAGCACTGCAATTCATACCTTAAACTGAGTACAGTTGAAGAAGGACTCATTCAAAACTCCCTATGAATTATGGTATGGCTACAAACCCAATGTAAGTTATCTAAAAGTATTTGGAAGCAAATGTTATATTTTGAAAGAATCTAGAAAAAGAAAATTTGATGTAAAAGGTGATGAAGGAATATTTTGAGGATATTCTTGCAAAAGCAAAGCATATAGATGTTTAAATCTATCCACTCACAAAGTCATAGAAAGTGCACATGTGAAAGTTGATGAGTTTGCAAACAAATCTGAAGAAGAAAGAAAAAAGGTACCTGAAGATTACAGAAGATTTGTTTACATTGAACCCAATACTATACCAAGCATACCATTCACTCAAGAATCCTCAACTCCCGAGTCATCAGTAACCGAGTTGCAAAAAGTTCAAACCGAGCCACAGCAACATTCAGACTTTACCGAGCAAGTGTCTACCAAGTCTGAAGCACTTGAGCCAATTCTTACCGAGCCAGAATAGCCTAAACATGAAATTGAAGGACAAGGAGATAGCAATGAAACTCATTCAAGAGGCAAAGAACCTGTATTAGCTAAATATGTTAGAAGACATCATGCATCAGATCAGATCATTGGAGACAAATATGAAGGAACCTTGACAAGAAGCAAGCTGAAAAATACTTGTTTACTTGCTGATTTTGAACCTAGAAGCATTAAAGATGCATTGGCAAATGATAGTTGGATTGAGGCAATGAACAAGGAAATAGAACAGATAGAGAAGAACAAGACATTGACTCTTGTACCCAGGCCTAAAAATAAGAATGTAATTGGAACCAAGTGGGTATTCAGAAACAAGTTGACTAAAGATGGTAAGGTATCTAGAAACAAAGCCAGATTGGTATGCAAAGGATACTCTCAAGAAGAAGGCATAGATTATGGAGAAACCTTTGCTCCTATTGCAAGATTGGAAGGAGTCAGAACCTTACTTGCATATGCTTCTCACAAAGGATTCAAAGTTTATCATATGGATGTCAAGTCAGCATTCCTCAATGGAATACTGGATGAAGAGGTTTACATTGAAAAACCTGAAGGTTTTGTCGATCCAGATAAAAAGAACATGGTCTACAAATTACACAAGGCACTGTATGGTCTGAAACAAGCCCCTAGAGCATGGTATGAAAGATTGCATAACTATCTTATTCAGATTGGTTTTCAAAGAACCAATGATAATAATAGCTTGTATATAAAGGAAGGACTAGATAATAAGATTGTCTTGGCAGAAATATTTGTAGATGATACTATTTTCACAGGGCATGATGATCTTTGCAAAGAATTTTTAGAACAAATGAACAAGGAATTTGAAATTTCTATGTTTGGTGAAATAAAATTCTTTTTTGGTCTTCAAATTCAACAAAATAAGAATGGCATCTACATCACTCAATCAAAATACATCAAGGAGATATTGAAAAAGTTTGGTATGGAGAACTGTAAACCTGTTGGAACTCCTATGTGTACTGGATTGAAACTTACCAAAGATGATGAATCCAAAGAGGTAGATCAAACATTGTATAGATCTATGATTGGAAAGATGCAATACGTAGTTCATACCAGGCCAGATATTGCCCTTGCAGTTGGTATTGTTGCAAGATTTTCAGCAAAGCCAAGAGAAACTCACCTGATGGCAATCAAAAGAATAATGAGATATTTGAAAGGAACTAAAGATTATGGCTTATGGTACAAATTTGGAGGTAATTTGGATTTGAAAGTGTTTACTGATGCTGATTGGGCAGGAAACCTTGATGACAGAAAAAGCACAAGTGGAGGAGCATTCTTTCTTGGAAAAATATTGGTTTCTTCGACAAGCAAAAAGAAGAATTGTACATCCCAATCTACAGCAGAGGCAGAGTATGTTGCTGCAGCAGTAAACTGTTTAATTATTGTTTGGTTTAAGCAGTTATTGCAAGGAATGAAGATGGAAATCAAAGAACCAGTTGTCATGTTCTGTGACAATACTAGTGCAATCAACATATCTAAGAATACAGTGATGCATTCCAAGACCAAGCATATTGCAATAAAATATCATTTTGTCAGAGAATTGGTGCAAGACAAGGAGATCAGATTGGAATATGTCCATACAAAGGAACAAATTGTTGGCATATTCACAAAGCCTTTACCTAAGGATGCATTTCTGTATCTCATAGGTAAGTTAGGGGTCATTCCCCTATCTGAATTCCACTAAAAATAAGTTCTAGTAATGCATCAATGCATACAAGATTGAAGATCTATCTATTGATGTAGTTTAATCAGAAATCATTGCATATGAATCAGTACTAAAGGTACATTACAATTCACTTAACTTCTGTTATCTTTGGCATGTGTTGTCAAAGAGGGAGAGATTTACTGTCATATCCTTCTGAAATTTGTGAGATTTGAAAAGTTTTCCATGAAGTCCCTTAACAGAGGGAGATTATTGAAGGAGGGAGAAGTCTGTTATCTTGTTGGATTTGTTTTCAAATTTTTATTCTGTTATGACATGTTGTGTTGACATCAATACCAAAGAGGGAGATTGTTGGATAATGTTGTCCTTGATGTCACACAAATGTCATATCAGTCATTAGTCTCAAGTTCACCGAGCTTAGATAGTCTGCAATGCAATCTACAGTGCCAATCGAGCTCAGTCGATCATCGAAGGAAATGTGGAAGACAGTGTTAACCGAGCTAACTCGGTCAACAAAGGAAAGGTGAAAGACAGTGTTCATTGAGCTCACTCAATCAACGAAGGAAATGTGGAATTCAGTGTTAATCGAGCTTCACTCGGTCTCCAAAGGGTAGTTTCCACTGAGTTCACTCGATCATCAAAGGAATCATGGAGAAGTCAGTGTTAACCGAGCTTCACTCGGTCTCCAAAGGGTAGTTTCCACCGAGCTCACTCGGTTATCTCAGGAAACTCAGTACTTACCAAGTTCTTCGGGCCATTGAAGGATTGTCACGAAGTTCGCTGTATTTACAGAGCTTAGTTAGTTAACACAGGAATTATTTTCTGAACAAAGTTCACCGTGCAGGGTCAGCCAGTATAGGGATTTGCTAATTAATTACTTCTAGCCGACTGTTGTAATTGTTTGTTTAGTCAATGATTTGAGCCGACTAAGATAATCTGAAAGGTATATATGGTCATTCAAGTTATGAATTAAAAGGTGTGTGTGATTGTGAAAAAGAAGTTATGAATGCGAATTATAGTATGAAATGAAAAGGCGAATGTTGAGCAAAGTCTGATGAAGGATCAGATGTGTTGAAGGAGTTGTAAAGTTGTATTTGATCAGTAAGGATCCAGTCAAGCATAATAGAGATCTGTAATCAGAAAAGATAAGTTGCACATTATATCAGGTCACTTCATTGTTTCTTTCTAACCATTGTAACAGTGAATTCAAAATCTCTTAACAGAGTTGGTTTAACAGCCATTCAATAAATCCTCTAACAAGGTGACAGTTCAGTTGAATTGTTCTAAAGACCTCTAGCATGGCCACTCCTAACAGGGTGATTAAATCCTTTAACAGGGTCACACCTAACAGTGTGTTTTTGTAACCTTTAACAAGGTTGGCTCCTAATAGGGCTCACTTCAGAAGAGTGAAAAACAGTATCTAGTTACATTGGTGGTTTTTTCCATATTGGGTTTCCACGTTAAAACTGGTGTCTCTTGTGTTCTTAATTGTTGAATTGCTTTGTGCATGATAACATATCAGTTCTTAATATTTATCATTTGCTACATTATCAAGTTTTAGCATTTTATATTAATTAGATCAAGGGTATATTCAGACATCTTAGGGACTATAGAAAGTTTTGTAGTAACTGATTCACCCCCTCCCCCTCTTAGTTACTCTATTCTCATTTCCAACAATAATAAGAAAGAATTTGAAATGTCTTTATTTGGAGAGATAAAATTATTTTTTGGCCTACAACTTCATCAAATGAAGGACGGCATATACATCACTTGTTCAAAGTACATCAAGGAAACACTAAAAGCATTTGGAATGAAAGATTCCAAACTAGTTTGAACACCTATGCCTACTAGACATAAACTTTTAAATAATGATGATTCAAAGGAGCTAAATTGTACTACCAAATCAATGATTGGGAAACTTTAGTATGTGGTACATACCATACCTAATATTGCATTGGCAGTCGGCATGGTTGCAAGGTTTTCTGTAAATTCTAAATAAAATCACATTATGCTAGTAAAAAGGATTCTTGGGTACCTAAAAGGAACTAAAGAATATGTTCTATGGTACAAGAAAGGAGGAAATCTTGAGTTAAAAACCTTCACAAATGCATATTGGGAAAGAAGCATTGATGATAGAAAAAGTACCAGTGGTGGAGTTTTCTTTCTTGGAAAGAGATTAGTATGTTGGAAAACCAAGAAGAAGAATTGTATCTATCAATTAATAGCAAAAGAAGAGTATGTTGTTACAATAGTTAATTTTTCAAACATAATATGGATCAAGAAATTATTTCCAATAATAAGATGGATATGTGATTGAAGGATAAGGAAGAGTAGGAAAGTAGATAAGCTGCAAAGAATATTTTGATCAGTAAGGATCAAGAGGTCAAGCCAAATAGAGATCTGAATTTGAAAAATAATTTGCTTCATAAATCAAGTCTAATTATTGTTACCTTCTAACTATTGTAGCAGTTAAGAAATCTCCTAATAGAGTTGACTTAACAGTTAGATTCTTAATCCTTTAACAAGGTGACATTTCAAGATTGAAGTGTTGGAAGACCTCTAACTAGGCCACTCCTAATAGGTGATCTAAATCCTCCTACAAGGTCATACTTAATAGTATGTATTGTAACCTTTAATAGGGTTGGCTCCTAATAGGGCTCACTTTAGATGAGTGAAATATTGTAACTATTTGCATGGTGATTTTCCAAAATGGGGTTTCCACATTAAATCTTGGTGTCATTTATGTTCATGTTATTTTATTTATGCTTTATGTTTTTGCAACTAAGTTACTAAAGGTTAAAACATATTAATATTCATAAGACTAGTTTGTTAACATAGTTACAACAAGAACTTAGTTTTAACCAAGCTGGATAAATAATTTCATTATCAATGAAAAGTTTGATTTACCATCTAGGTACAAGGAATTTTTTTTGTGATAACTGATTTTCCCCTCCCCTCTTAGTTACTCTCTTCATTTTTGATATTTTGAAGCAAAGATAGAGGAGTTATGATAAGAAACAAGGTATAAAAAGAACTATGTTTAATTTCTCAAGTCAACCTTAAGAATGGTGATGAATCTTGTAAGGATTATTAATGGATAAATATATAAAAGAAGAATTAGAGAAGATAGAAAAGTACAAGATCTGGGAATTGGTGTTTAGACCTAAGGATACGAATATTATTGGAATGAAATGTGTATTTAGAAACAAAATGAATGAACAAGGTGAAGTTGTAAGAAACAAAGAAATATTGGTATGTAAAGGTTAATCACAACAAGAAGGAATTAACTTTGAAGAAAATTTTGCACTTATTGCTAGATTGGAAGCACTAAGAATGTTTTTGGCATATCTAGCTAAAACAAACTCTAAAGTTTATCAAATGGATGCCAAGTTAGCTTTTCTAAATGGAGATCTTGAAGAAGAGGTATACATTAAGAAACCTAATGATTTTTCTTTGACAAATGTAGATGATATGGTTTGTAGATTGAAGAAGGTATTTTATGGACTAAAACAAGCACTTAGAGCCTAGTGTGCAAGATTGGTAAAACACTTGATAAATTTGGAATTTGCATAAGGTAATGTTGATGGTAACTCATATCTAAGAAAGAATGATAAAGGATTACTAATTTATGTAGTAATTTTGGATGAAATTATTTTTTGAGGTAATGAGTAAGTTTTTTCAGAGGAAATGAAGAAGGAATTTGAAATGAGTATGATTGGTGAGATTAAGTACTTCTTCGTATTGCATATTTTACAAAATAAAGAAGGCATTTTCATATCACAAGCTAAGTACCTTAAATTCTTATTAAAGAGATTTAGTTTGGAAAGTTGTAAACCTGTTGGAACTCATATGATAACAAGATATAAATGGTCTAGCAAAGATGAATCCCCTTCTATTGAATAGAAAAAGTATTGATCTTTAATTAGTGGACTGAAATATCAGACACATACTAGACCTGATATAGCTAATTCAATTTTAATTATTGCAAGATTTTAGGAAGATCCTAAAGACACACATTAAACAATTGTAAAAAGTATTTTCATATACTTGAAAGACACACCTAATTATGGGTTATGGTATAACAAATCACATGATTTTACTTTGTGTATACCTTGATGTAGTTTGGGAAGGAGGTATAGATGAAAGAAAGAGTACTAGTGGTGGAGAATTTTTCAAGGGAGGAAGATTGGTTTCTTGGCTAAGAAAGAAAAAGGATTGTATTTCACATAGTATGGTAGAACTAGAGCATGTAGCAATAGCAAATAGTTGTAATCAAATTATTTAGATGAAGAAAATAGTGAAAGACATTGAGATAGAACTCACAGAGCCTATTATCATACATTGTGATAACACAAGTACTATGAATATGTCAAATAATACAATTTTACATTCAAAGACAAAGCATATATCTATTAAGTATCACTTTTTGAGAGTGTTGGGACTCAAAATTGAAGCCTTGATTTTGAGTGCCATTCAAAAAATCAAGCCCTATAAGTGTTCTTTGATGCATGTGTACCGTACTGTCTATTTGAGGCCTAAGAGGTGTTTAATGTTTCTAACACCTTGCATTCAATATATCCATTCATCCCATGATGATAAATTGTCATTCTAAGTCATTTGGTGAAGTTCCATTTTGAGCAATGTCCAAATCTGCATTTTTGCCTAAGTGTCAAACAGCAATAGGAGGCCTTGTTTGCATCTAAATATCTCATACCTAGTTATGTTTCATGACTCACCATTTTTGGAATGTTTAGTATCTATACCAAAGAATCTATGTTTCATATTTTGATTCATTTCAATATGTTTTGACTAGGTTTTGAATCCCTCAAAGTCAGTTGTTTACTGTTGTCATGCTAATGCAAATTATTCTGAAATCTAGGAGGCCTTGTTTGTCTTGTTATAACTTTGACCTAGTTGACCAAAATAATAAAATTCCTTTTTTATTGCATTCTAGAGGTTAGATACTTGCTATGTTTTAATTATGAGCTTATGAAAAATCTATTTGATTTATTTTCGAATGCAATTCTAAAAGCAATTTGTAAGTTTTTACTTGTGTCATAAAATGTAGATTGGTCAGTACCCTTGTTCACGATGTCATAACTCAAAATCTATGATAGGTAAGATCAAATGGATTGTACCACTATGTTCTACTCCAAAAATACTTTAAGTGTGCCAATTTCCAAATCTTGAAAAATCCATTTGCACACTTTCTCAGGTTCATTCCATTCACAAAAAATGGTTTTTTGTCATTATTCCTAGCTTTGCAAATCTGAGTGGCCCACTTTGACTACTTGACAAATTTTCCTCATTATTTTTCATGAGCTCTAATCCTAGATTTATGTTTTCCTTATGACAGTAAACCAATTCCCCAATTTTTGTTTCCTCAAGTATTAGTTTTCCCTATTTTCAAAGCCAAATCCTAGCATATTTTATTATTTTCTGACATGTTTTATTGCAGGCAATTCTGAGAGGGAAACTTTGACAGTCTATATCTTTTGACTGAGAATTCATCATGAGATGAGATTTGGCATGATGCAAGAATGTGCAACAAAGAATCAACATGTCAAATCTTAGAGCCCATTCAAGTGTTTTTGTCAATTTTTAAGGCCAGTCAAAGGACCTCTTGGCATGAAGTTGATAGTTTGCAGGAAAGGTTAAAAATTAGTTTTAAGTGATGAAACAGTGATTGAATTTTGATCAAATCAATGTCATATGACTAATGGATCAATCTGACAGTTCAGGTGTTCAAAAATGAAAAAAAAATAGCTGGACCCACTTTGGGGCCTGACTAATTGCACCAAATTGATAAGATGTGAAGTTGAAAATATTTAGAGACCAAAATGATATTGATCATTAGGAAGGTATCAAAGAAGTCATCACTTTGTAATACTTAAGGAGGTGTGTAGGCTTGAGTTTTTCTCAAACCAAATCAAAGAGAAACCTTTTGTTAGTAGTTGGAGATGATAAAAATGATGATGTAAGTGATAAAGTCGAGGTTGCTATCTCTCGCTATAATGCATAAATTCAATATTGATGTAACTTTGATTTTTCATCATCTTAATGATGTGGAGCCTGAGGAGTCACTCATAATTACAAAATCTAACAAAAGATTCTTATTTTTAGAACACCTTATTTGTTTGGAAATTTATTAGATGCACTTGGATTTTCCTCATGAGCAACCTCAAGAAGCCACAGGCCATTCCCACAATGAAAGAGATGTATCTAGTGAATAGGCATTCTAGAATGTTGCATTTTTATATAATGGCATTTCCATGGAAAAGGATTACCATAAAAGTTGAATTTCACAATTAGATCAGAAAATAAAGAATCACAGTCAAAAGTTGATTCTCTGATAGAGGAAAGTGTGCATGCTATATTAACTGTCTGATACAATGCATGGAAATGAAGCAATGAATTAGAATCCATGGTGGGCATGGTAGTGAAAATCACAAAAGAAGTGGAAGAAATAATGACAAATGCTCAATGGTTAAGCACATGTTTAAGAAATACTTGGAGAAACTAGAAACAAGTTATCTAGTTTGAAATCTTTTTCCAAGCCTCCTTGTTGTTATATTAGCCATCTCATTCACTTGGATCGTGTGGTTTCTTCTGAATAGATACAAGATCAAAGAATTGATGGAGGTGAAATATGCATCTTTCCCTCTAACTATAGTCATTATGGTGTGGACTCTCATTAAGAAAGTGATGAGTATTGTTAATCTTGTGAGTGTCCTGATGAATTATATGAAATGTCCCAACTCATGGTAGGGGAAGACTATAGAGGAAGATGCCTGCAGCTTCACATACGTTGAAGGTTACTTGCAAAGAAGTAGGGTAGGCCCATGTTCATGGTAGCTTGAGCACCCAAGAGCATCCTCAACATTATGAGCAGTAGCTTTTTCCCCACGTTGAAGAAGATCGGTTACATACAAGTCTGTAGGCTTGCATTAAGAGGAAAGCATGGCATTGAAGGATGGAAGCCATAGCATTAGAGGAAGTTGTAGCATCAAAGGAGGTTGGGAAGAGGTAGTAGGGAAATCCATGGCCTACAAGGAGTTGCACTCCACGTAGGGGGTAGGCAAAGGAGTTCTGAACAAGAGAGGATCAGCGCCCACTTGTCTACTCCATTTATTTTTCCCTTGCGACCATTCCTCCCTACTGATGAATGAAGTTTCTCTATTCATAACAGGAAGAGGAAATCACATTGTCCCAAATTATTTTTGGGATGCAAATCATTGGTGTTTAAAAGACCAAGGGTGTAATAGACTTAATGTCTTAAAAGACATGCACTTTTGAAGCGCAAATTTCTTGGAGGGGCCTGCTGTGGCCAATAGAAATAAAGTCAAATGATTTTTGACTAGCAAAATTTCTTTGAAGTTTCTAGTGGTTGCTATGTCACCACCGATAATTGTGAGAATTATGTTGGTAGTGACATGAAACCACCAAAAAATTAAAAAACATGGTGGGCTGCTTGGATGGTGATGGTGAATCAAAAGTGGACAAGTGGCATGATGGTGTCGAGGTCAGACCAATGGTATAGTGCCATGTGACACACATCTAGCACCCAAGTGGACTTAGGAGAGGAATAAAAGGTCAATAAAATATTAATTATTTTAATATTTTGTTCAAAAAATGAAAGGGCATTCATATTTTAAAGTCAAGGTTAAATTTTTAAAACCTATAGTTTATACTATAGAGTTTTTTTTTAATTTTTTAAAATATTTTGTATTTTAGTGTGCAAACCCATAGTTGGACCCTGAAACTTTGAATGGCTATCAAAGGGGCATTTTTTGCCCAAAATATGGACTCCAATATACCATTGGAATCAATAGAAGATGAACTTTCCAATTCTAGATTTGTGATTCTTATGAATCCATGGTTTTTGGCAGATGTTTCAGTTGTAAATATCAATAGTGGTGACATTTGGCATGTTTCATTGCTCCAGAGTGTGATATTTCAATCCTAGTTGAAGTATTTGGCTTCTAATTAACAATTTGATGTATATCTAGTGGAAAATTTGGTAATTGTTTCTTGCCAAATCAGTTATATTTTCCATCAAGTGCTAAAGATATTTTCAACTTTGGAGGCAAAATGAGTGACGATTTGATTTTCTAGTTGTTGGAAGAGATTAGAGAGATGTTTTTAACTTCTTCAAGAAATTTTCCAAGTGGACACATGGTGGTTGCAGAGAAAATCCAGGAATTCATTCCTTCTATATCTTTCTTTCTCTCATTCATTATAAGGTTGTTGGCAATTTTCTCTATGAAACCAGTAGGGTTATAGTTTTTACTGTGAGACCAAGTGGTTGGTTGGTTTTACTTCCTATCTATTGAGTAGAGCTCTAGTTGTGAAGGCCACAAATCCATTCTTGTGTAGGTTTCTGGGTTCATTTCATATCTTGTTTCTTTGAGATAATGAAAATTGGTGATAGATCATGTGACATATCTTGAGTTTCATTTAGTGTTACCAGTTAATGTATTCAATCTTTCCAAGGATAAATACAAAAGGGAATTTACAATGAATTATCTATGTTCTCTTATTCTATCTCCTAATTCTTCATATGTTGTTAACTTTTTAATTAAATGAATAAGGTTCATTTAATTTAAGGCAGCTTGGATGAGTTATGTGTCAGATCTGTTGTTGCTTTTAATTCAAGGAGTTAAATAAATTCTTCAATGATCTTATAGGGATTTTAGGTGTATGGAGGGGATTCTAGTAAGAATGGAGTTTGGGGATTTCAGTTGATAAACTTAATTGTAAGGCAATCAAGTTAGGTCATCTTACTAGTAGTGACTCTACGTTGCAATGGATAAGGCATTGATCACTAAATTAGATGCAATATGAGATGAAAATCAATTGTACAAATCATTTTAATAAAATCAATTCAGTTTTTCATGTTTTGTAGTGGGCTGAAAGGAATTAACCCTCACTTGGCTTATGGGTTCATAGGTTATGATTTGTGGCTATTTCATTCCTATGTTATTGCATAAGTATCAGAAGATATAAGGGTTTCATATGCTATTAATAGGTTCAAATTATATGTTTATTTGCACTAGTACTATGTATTAGAACCACAAGGTTTACCTACCTAGGTGTTGCAGAGCCTAAAGTGCAGAAGGAGTTATGCCTTATAGTTGACCCAAGATTAGCAATCAAGTGCATCCATCATAGGAATTTTCTAGCCTTATATGTATTGTTCTAGCTTCTTGGTTATTTTTGAATCTATTAAATTAGGAGCCAACAAAGAGAAGACATTGCAGAGAAAGGGATCAAATTAAAGTATGCTAGCACAAAGGAGTAGATAGCATAAATATTTATAAAACCTTTGGCAAAGGAAACACTTTATTACTTAAGAAGTACACTTGGGGTTATGCCCTAACCTACTTTTGAGTAGTTGATGCAGAGATTGCATTTGTCTAGTGGTAACAAAGCACTATTTATTTTATCTAGATTGGATGCTTGATATTTCTCCTATGGGAGAGTATCTTTGTTTTAGCTAAGTCATGAAAGACTCTTGATACTAGTATTTAATAGTGTCTTTGGACACTTGAGCTTATTGCAGATCATACTAAGTGAATTGACATAATGATACCTTTGTCACTGGTGTCAATTAGGAAGAGAATAGAACATGAAAAAATCCTATAGAAGATTATCCTTTGGGAGATATAGTCATGTTAATTTATGAAGAGGATTTTAAAAGATGTCGATGTATGGGGGAGATTAACATATTCCTTGTGTATGGTGACATTCATGGACAACATGAGTATAGGAGTAGTTGTTGTAATACCCCTAAATTGGTACATTGGCATTCTAAACCAATTTCGGTGCATCAATCCTACAACATAAATTTCTAGATCAATTAAGTCCAATTGTACTAGGTATTTCTAATTTTGATTGTCTTTACTTGACCTAAGTGTCAAATGTAGAAAATACCTAATTTGTATTAATCACATACTTTATTTAATTCTTAAATATTGATCTAAATTGGCTAAATTAACCTTTTAATCAAATTAATTTAATTACAAGTTCTAGAACTTTAAATAAATTAAAATCCACCCCTTTTAGCTAATACACATGAAAATAGAATTAAAGATATTGATTTAATTAAATACCCTCATCATAATTGTTGACACCAATTATTTAATTAATTAGAATATTAGATTATGAGGTCATATTTAAATGGATCAATATTGCTCCCTAATTCATCTCATTTAACTCCATAAAAAATGGAAGACTCAATCTCTCCTCCAATATGAACTGTACATCCAATTTAATCTTGACCACTGGTTGGGTTCAAGATTCTATAAAAAGAGACCCTCAACCTCTCATTTAGGGAGGATGCAAGTGAGGAGTATCAAACCACTATTGGATTGAGCACTCAAGTAGTTTGCATTCACAACTCCATTGCTTTCACATACTTTATCATATATGTTATAATGGATTCATTTAGATTAATTGGCTTATCATTTGTCTTAGATTAATTTGAATATCATCTAGATTAATTTATATCTTTGCATAAAAAATCTCAAAAAATTAGATCAGTCTTGCATTTTCATTCATTCAAATCCTTCACTCTAGTTTGGTCTAGTTACTGAACTCTCAATTCTAAGAGTGTATCGTAAAACCCTATCTAGTTCGAAGATAATAGATCGTCTTGTGTAGACATGCCATATGACTAATCTCATGTTCATTCTTGGATGTACTTGACAAATAAAGATCATGTTGAAGTGTATAGTTGAATTATAGGACCATATTTAACTCTCACATTTTTGACACCCATTGTGGGGCAGAAAAATCAATTTTTTGGTCTCATTTATCTTCATGTTTGACATTCTAGATTTTGTTCCATACAATATAGTGAAATCTTGCACACAAAGATCTTTACTCACACAAGAATTTTGAATGCTCATGTCATCCTTTATAATTTCTTTCATGGAATTGCATATGCTCACATGGAGAGAACATTCTCTTGCATGACACAAAGCATTCACTCATGCAGCCTGTGTGAAGTCTCATGTGAGACTTGACAACAAAATAGCCAAATTTTGTATTTTTCACAATCTGGCATTGATATTGTTGTTCTAATATCTACTTCTAATGTAATTATTTTATAATTTATGATTTTTGGAATAGCATAATAGTGGTTTGCAGGATCATTATCAAAGACACATTGAAATAAACACACAAAACTTGCTAATGGTTTGATTTTAGGACACTTGTTAAAGAACCATTTGTTGAAGACAATTCAAACCTGCTCAAACATTTTTCTTCTTACATGATTCCAATCCACATAGATTAAATAGGCCTTGTAAACTTCATAGGTATGTAGATAAAGGAATGGGCGATTATGCTCTTTGCTACTTAGAAGTGATGCCCAAGAGTAAATCAGAAACCTAGACACCTTTGGAAGATGGTACTCAAAGGAGGCATGGACGGTAGTGGTTCTCCAAAAAAGAAAGAAATTATTGAAGGGATAATGTTCTTTTCCCTTTGGGAAAATCAGAAACCCAGAATTAGAGAAGTTAGGATTGATAAGCTAGCTCAGTGATGAATGTGTTCTATGTGTTTGGTTGAGGTGAAAAGGTAGAGGAGTATGCTCTTTTCCCTTTGGAAAAATTAGAAACTTGGGCCCTTCAATCCAAACCAAGTCTGATTTAGTCCTTAGAGGGCTTACTAGAGTGATCCAACCTCCAGGAATGACCCAAGAGAGCACACACCTAATGCTGGTGATTCCAACTCACTATAATAAGGAAGCTTTGTAGATTCAAAAACTCCAAAGCCATGTTAATTTCTTTTTCTTGATTTTGATATCACATATCAAGAGAAAGCTTTGTCTCTTACAATAGACATCATTGCTTTAGTCTTGCTAGTCAAGTATGTGCACTTTTAGACGTTGGTGTGGGATGTTAGCCTTAATCTCATTTATGAGGCCATCAAGAATTAATGTGAATGAAAGCCTATTAAATACTTTGTAGTTAGTTGCTACCTGGTTCGCCTCTAAAAGGAGGCATAATCTTTGTGCAATGAAGAGGAAGAATCTCTCTTGTACATCTTAATAGAGGTATATACCTAGATGCTGGAAGGTGGCATATGACATTGGCCCTTGCCTCAAGGGTAGCCTTTGAACATATATGTTATTGAGTCCTTAGAATACACCAAAAACATGGGTGCCCTCTAGTGGGGTGATACAAGTGTTTGAGGTGAATGCATGCACATAAGATGTGAGACAAATATTTTGCTACCTCTACAAATTTTAGTTATAGGGATAAAAAGTATCCTTTTAAAGTCAACACTTCTCCAAACTATCCAAATAAAAGGTTAAAAATCCCTCATCCCTCCAAGTTTCTTTGTCCTCAGTTGGATTTTTTAGGACTACTACTTGTATCCCCTTGTATATTTTTACAAACAAGTCTAAAAAACAAATTGTCATACTTTCCAAATCAGTTCAAAATGATGTCTATCGGAAAACAATGTCCAAATCTATTTGAAAACCATAAATATTGTCTGAAACTTGTTTGCAACCTGTCAAAACTGATCAAAATATATTCAAAATTTGGTCCAAACTAAGAAATTTATCTTTTACTCACTTAGTTTATTGTGAAATTTTGTGCAATTCAAGACCTTCAGCTCTTCTAGTCTACATTTCCTCATGTCACTTTATGTACTTCTTTGCACAAGAAGATTAGTTTTCTCACATGAGATTGTGCAGAAACACTATCAAAACTGTCCAAAATTAGTTAAACTTATTAGTCTATCATGACCTCATTTGGTTTGTTGCAAAACCTTACACAAGATAAGAACTTGGGAATTTTTGTTCCCTTTTCTCATGCCATTCTATATACTTCCTCGCACAAGTCTACAAAGATCCTTGCACAAAATTTTATCCCAAAATTATCAAAATTTGCTCAAATTTTTTTGTCAAGTTCACTTACTCACCTAGTCTATGTCATTTACTTGCCTCAGAGTTATTTCCTCAAGTGAGTCTATGAGAAATTGTCAAAACTAGTGAGCTATTTTTAGCTTCTTCATCAAAACTTTGTCTGAGTCTAGTCTTTGTCTAAGTACACGGATTCATTTCTCTATCTCCAATATTTTGAAACTCAAATAATTTTCTTAGTTGAACACTTGTGATACACATTTGAACTAGTCTCATCACTCTACTATCTCATGTTATATATTTTGTTGTCATACCTTGTGTCATGATAGTTAATCTCTTAGTTGTTCTAGCAATTTCTTTAACTACTTGTACCCTAGCATACATCACACTTACTATTAATTACTTACTTTGAGATGATGTTATAAGTGTGGTCCTTGTTTAAACTTTTCCATAAGTCATTGTCTATGAGTATTGCAACTAGGAGTGGAAATGTGTTTCCTCCCCATCAACTTAGATGAGGTAGAGATAGAAGTGAGAATCATGTTAGAGGTTATTTCTAGTTATATATAGATATAGTCTGAGTATAGAAAAGGATCCTCATGGTTTCCTTCACCTCTTGGTCTACCTAACATCAAACAAGTCTTTTCCATGAACTTACAAAAAGTTAGGAATTCATTATTAGTTTGTGGTGACTTATTAGGGAAGTACTATACATACTCCATAATTCCTCAACGAGGTTTGAGGCTATTTTATCATCATTTTTGGGCCAACATGTAGTAGGTAATTTTAACCCTATAGTGGAAAAATACATGTATAAAATGGGTTAGAGTTAGTGATTTCATAAGGTGTGATGTGATAATTTTTTCTTATCACAGTATTGAGTTGTAAGGGATTACATGTTGTAATCTAGTTGCAATCATTGGATCTAGTAATATTGGACTCATTTTTTTATGGACATAGCCTAGGGATTGGGTGAACCACATTAAATCTTGGGATATTGTGTTCTCTTTTTGTGCAATTTATTATTTTCTAATAATGGTTATATTTCATGTAGTTGTTATTTCTATCTATGGTTAATCCTAACAAGTGGTATTAGAGTGGGGTTTTTTTTTATTTATCCTCTGTAGGAAAGTCTCATGATTGAATGGGAGTCTCGTTATTGAGTGGGAGTGATGGAAAATAAGGGTAAGCTAAAGGTTGAGAAGTTTAATGGATAAAACTTTCAATTATGGAAAATGTGAATGGAGGACTATCTTTATTAGATGGATTTATGGAAGCCATTGGAAGTGAAAACCAAGAAACATGAAACTATGATAGATGAGGACTAGGAGAATTGAGATAGAAAGGCACTTGGAAGCATTCGATTATGCCTAGCACCATCAATGACATTTAACATTACAAAAGTGAAGATGATAGAAGAGTTGATGCAAATGCTATCGAAGTTGTATGAAAATCCTTCCACTTCAAATAAGGTATTTCTCATTAAGTGTTTATTTAATATGAAGATGGTAGAAGGTGGATCTATTGTAGATCATTTAAATAAGTTTAACATGGTTACTAGTCAATTATCTTCTATGAATTAAGATTAAGTTGGAAAGGGAAAAGTTAAGATTAAGTTGTAGAATGGGAATCATTGGCTACTAAATGAGGTAAGACATGTTGCAAGGCTGAGTAGGAATTTAATTTTAGTAGGAGAACTTAGTGATGAGAGTTGTGTAGTTACTTTTAATGATAAAAAGGTGTGAAAGTAGGCACCTTATATCTTTGTACAAGTTATAATATTCCTTCTACTTTAATTTTTTCAAAGAAAAATGAATGTTCATAAATAATTGCTACAGTTGACCAGGGAGAACAAATAGTTGTAGATTTTTATACACCAATATGGCACCACTGACTTGGGCACATGAGTGAGAAAGTTATGAAATTACTTCATTCAAAGAAAGTTTTACCAAGTACATAATGTGTCAATATGGATTTCTATGAAATTTGAGTGTATGGAAAACAAAAGAGAGTGATTTTTGTGAAGAGTGGTGTCAGGACTCAAAATTAAAGCCCTGATTTTGAGTACCATTTTGAAAATTGAGTCTAATTAAGCCCCTATAAGTGTTTTTCATGCATATGTACCTTGCCATCATTTTGAGGCCTATGAAGTTTTTCATGTGTTAAAAATATTTTTTTCAATATATTCATGTGCCCATAATGATAAATTACCATTTTGAGTCATTTTGTGAAGTGTATTTTTTAGCATTGCTTAACTCTGCATCTTTACCCAAGTGTTAAACAGCGATAGGAAGCCTAATTTGCAATTGAATATCTTGCACCTAGTTAAGTTTCATGACTCACCACTTTGAAGGTATTTAGTATGAATATCAAAGAGCCAGTGTTTCAAATTTCAATTCATTTCAATATGTTTTGACCAAGTTTTGAATCCCTCAATGTTGGTTGTTTATTGTTGTCATGTTGATGCCTATTGCTTGGAATGTCAAGTAGTATTGTTTGACCATTCATAACTTTGACTCGGTTGATCAAAATGTAAAATATCCTTTTATGTTTTATTTTAGGGGTGTGATACATGCTATTTTTTGGATTTGAGCCCATGAAGAATCTATTTGACTATCTTCCAAATGTGATTCCAAATGCAATTTCTAATGTTTCACTAGTATCTAAAGGTGCAGATTAGTCGGTAGCCCTGTTCAGGATATCATAACTTCAAGGCTATAATAAATTGAGCCAAATGGATTATACCACCGTGTTCTACTCTAAAAATGCTTCAAGTTTGCTATTTTTTGAGTCTTGACAAATCTGTCTACACACTTTTCCAGGTCCTTTCTATTTGTGAAAATCATTGTTCTACTAGTGTTCCCAGTTATGCAATTACAAGTACCCAACTTTGAACACCTACCAAATTCACCCAATTATTCATCATGAACCTTAATCATAGATTAATACTCTCCATGTGATAGTAAACTAATGCCCTAGTTTGTAGGCCCTCAGGTGATCATGTGACCTATTTTCAAAGCCAAAAATGAGCATGCTTTGTTGTTTTCTAACTTGGTTGTTTGTAGGGTGGTTTGGAGGAGGAGAATTTGAGTGTTAATAACCTTTGATTGAGTGATCATCATGAAGAAATATTGTGTAGACTAAAAGAGTGTTAACAAGAGAGCAAGTATGTCAGGTGCTAAGGATATATTAGGTGTTTTAGTCCATTTTTAAAGCTAGCTTGCAGACCTCCTAACATGAAGTTGATACATATCAAAATGAATAAATAAATGATTTTTGAGAAAATTAAACAAAGACCAATGATTAATCTAGTTAGTTTCAAGTGTTCAGTGGATATTTTCATAACACAATTTGAAGGACAAAGTGTTTGGAATCAAAAATGTTTTAGGTCAGACCCACTCTAGGGCCTGACCAGCTTTAACAGATTGACAAGATATTAGGATTGAAATTTTTTAATTAAATTTTATAATTATTTTAATAATTATAATTACTTGGTGTGCATAATTTCAACTGAGATCAAGTGAGATATGAGAGATAAGTCGATGATTATTTTAATATTTTTTCTCCTATTTGTGAATATAAGTTGGGCATGCTTAACAGAGGTCATGAGCAAAGATCAAATGGGTGATTGAAGTTACATATAGAGAGAGATAGAGAATGAAATAAAAATATGCAAGTGAGATGAAATATGAATAAAAGGAACACTTGTTAATGACACCTTTTTTTGAGATAAAGTTGTGTATTAGTTTATATCTTGATACCTTGGCTACCTTGGTTACGTCAAGACTTGAAAACTAGCACACTTGAAGTATTTTTAGAGTAGAACATGGTGGTACAATCCATTTGGGTCAATTTATGAGGGTTTTGAAGTTAAGACATCCCAAACAGGGTTCCAATCAATCTACACCTTTAGATATTAGTGAAGTATCAGAAATTGCATTTGGAATCGCATTTTAAAGCTAGTCAAATGGATTCGCTATAGCCTAAAATTTAGAACATGGTATTTCTCTTACACCTAGAATAAAACATAAAAAGAAATTTTACATTTTTTTCAACTGGGTCAAATTTATGAATGGTCAAACAAGGCTACCTAGAATTCTGAGCAATATGCATCAGCATGACAACAATAAACAACCAACTTTGAAGGATTCAAAATCTAGTCAAAACATATTGAGATGACTTGAAATATGAAACATAGATTCTCTAATATGCATAATAAACACTCCCAAAGTGGCAAGTCATGAAACTTAACTAGGTGCAATACACTCAATTACAAATTAGGCTTCATGTCACTATTTGACACTTTGGTAAAAATGCAGATTTAAGCAATGCTCAAAATGACACTTCATGGAATGACTTAGAATGGAAATTTATCATTATGGGAATCATGTATATATTGAATGAAAGGTTTTGAACACATGAAAAACTTCATAGGCCTCAAAATGACAGTCGGGTACATATGCATAAAAAGTGCTTACGGGGGCTTAATTAGACGCAATTTTTAGAATGGTACTCATAATCAAGGCTTCAATTTTGAAGAAAAAGAAAAATGAGAAATTAGAGGTTGTGCATAGAAATGTATAGGGACCTACTCAGGTATCTTCCATTTGTGGCTCTCATTATTATGTTACATTCATTGATGATGCAACTAGAAATGTATGGGTTCATTTCCTTAGACAAAAATGTGATGTATTTAAAACTTTTAAGAAATACAAATTCTTGGTTGAAAATGAGACTAGCAAGAGATTAAAATATCTCAAATATAATAATGGTGGTGAGTATTACATAAATTCATGAATTTTAATATTATTGCTCCATTAATGGTATTCGTAGACAGAAATTTGTTTCAAGGACTCCAAAGGAAAATGGAGTGAATGAACACATGAATAGGACAATAATGGAGCATGCAAGGAACATGAGGTTACATGTTAGGTTTCCCTTAAACATGTGGGTGGAGGTTATCAATAATATTGTCTATTTTATTAATAGAGGTCTCTCTACTCCTTTGGGTTGTTGTATTCCTAAGGAAGCATGGACTAGTAAAAAGGTTTGTTATTCTTTTCTCAAAACTTTCAATTGTGAAGCATTTGCACAGATAGATTTAAAGCTAAGTTAGTTGTAAAAGGATTTGTGCAAAAAAAGGCCATTGATTTTGATGATATATTATCTCTTTTTGTTGAAATGAATTTGATTCGCATTATTTTAAGTATTATGGCTACTAAAGATTTTTATTTGGAGCATCTTGATGTCAGAATAACCTTTCTTCATTGTGATTTGGATGAAGATATATATATGGCATAACCAGAGAGATTTGAAGTCAAAGATAAGGAGAACTTAGTGTGCAAATTGAAGAAAAGTTTATATGGCTTGAAGTAAGGACCTCAGCAATGGTATCTCAAATTTGATAGTTTTATGCATGAGCATGGATACAATAGGTGTCATTTAGGTCATTGTATTTATTTTAAGAGGTTGGATGATGATAGCTACATTATTTTATGTTTATATGTTGATGATATACTTATAGTTGGGTCTAATATGGATCACATTAAGGGGTTAAAACAATAGTTATCACATTCATTTGCTATGAAGGATTTGGGGGTAGAAAATAAAATCCTTGATATGAGGATTTGCAGAGATAAGAAAAATATAAAATTGACTTTATCTTATGTTGATTATATTGAGAAGGTGTTGCAACATTTATCTATGGAGAATGTTTAAGTTGTCAGCACACCCTTACCTGGTCATTGAAGTTGACTAAAGAGATATGTCCAAAGCTAGTAGAAGAGGAAGATAAGATGTCCAAGGTACCTTATGCTTCCATTGTAAGATGATTGATGTATGCTATGTTATGTATGAGGCCAAATATTACACATGTGATGGGAGTCATTAGTAGGTATAAGAGTCATCTTGGGCTTGAGCATTGGAATACAATTAAATGGATTCTCATATATTTGAGAGGGACATCCAGTAAGTATTTACATTTTGGGGGCTCTACTAATGATTTACAAGGATATGTTGACTCATATTCGGTAGGGGATATTGATACCAAGTGGAGTACTAGAAGTTATGTGTTTATTGTTGGTGAAGCAATAGTGAGCTAGTTTTGTCGATTATAGAAGGTGAATGTTTTATCCACTAAAGAGGTAGACTATGTTGTTGCTACAAAGGTAGCCAAGGAGATGATATGGATTCAATTCTTCCTGGAATAATTAGGACACCCTTGGAGGGATAATTATTTGTTTGTAGATAGCCAAAGTAACATTCATCTTGCAAAAATTTATGCTCTACATTCAAAAATAAAACACATAAGTTACGGTACCATTTCATTTGGTCATTTTTGAATGATGCACAATTAAAGATGGACAAGATATATGTTGGTATAAATAAGTATTTACTTATTACATTTTACTTAAGTTTACTTAGGTTAATGCATTATTTTATTATATTGCATTATTTTATTATTTTATTTTTTGAGACACTTAAGAGTTTGCGCACCTTTATGAGTTGTCATGTTGATAACATAGAAGTATGCAACTCTAATTCAGCACATGGTGTCTACAACACTGGAGTTTGCATCATTCACTGAGTTATCATGTAGACAACACAATTATTCACACTCCTAATTTAGCACATGTTGTCTACAACATAAATTTGTGTGTTACACCCTTGTAGGCTTATCCTCTCATCATCACACTTACTCCTATGCATAATGGAGGATAACTCATATCTAGTGGACATGTGTCTGGTTGTATGACTTATCATGATGTTGATTCCTAGGCATTCTAGATGCATCTCAGAGGCCTTTATATACAAGCACTCCTAGTATACTTTTAGGCATATTGAATTGAATACATTCTTATTCTGATCATACTCTTTCTGGTATACAGTTGTGCTTATGTTTGAGTTCTTAGTTCTTGGGTGAATTTTTCCATAAGGAAAATTCTTACATGGTATCAAATTTTGGAGAATTTCTCTTCACATAGTCATTTGAGACAATTGTTGCTTCAACACCTCAGCCTAAATTTGGAGTACTATAGAAATTGGAGCATCTAGAGCTAGAACAAACTTTGCCATTACATCTAGAACATCAATTCGGTGCAAATTAGCTATAAACTTGGCTACCCTAGGCCAAAGTTGATCGTGAGGCCAAAAAAATTGCAAACTAGCACTTGGTGGCCCCGATTTGCAAGTTGGGTATGGTCTTTTATTTTATCTATTTAATTAATTTTCAAATCTAATTAATTCTGAATTTTTCATAATATTTTTTTCCAAAAAAAATTTGCCCAATCAGACTAGCAAAGAAAAAAAATTGCAGAATCAAGCAGTGACACCCCAGCTCTACAATTTGGAGAATATTCTTCATTTCATAGCGGGCAACATAAATCCATTTTTCAGCATTGTTCATTACCAGTCAAGTAGCACATTTTTCTGGCCATGTCCATCAGTCGCATTAAATTTTTTGTGGAAACTGGGAGCCCACTCTCCAAATTTTGGTTGCCCATTGTCGATCACGTCAACCTCGTTACTTTATTCAAAAGGTGTGGGTTATGTCTTTTATAAACCCCACAGGCTCTCTATCCCATCATTCTAGGATTTTTAATCAACTTACAGGTGCTTTTTTTTTTTTGACAAGTGTTTCACTCACCGATGGGAGTCCCTATCATCAACAGCGACAGTCTGCAGACTAGCTAGCTGTCTTCCACATGGACCAATCCACAATCACACACCAAGCCATGTGGACTCCTCTCTATGCACCATGTGACATGCGCCATGTGAATGACCACCTACATAGACCCATGTCTATAGGTGACTCATCAGGTGCTCTCCACCTCAGTGATAGCGCATGCCATGTGGAATAGTGCCACGTCTGTAGTCCAAGCCATACCAATCCAAATCGACAAAGGACACATCAGCCCTAGGTATGCCAAGTCAACTACCATATAGCTAGTATGATACTGACATGTAGACTACCACTTGTACCATTTTCATATGGCCACATGTCATTGTTCATACGGTCATACATCCCAATCGACTGCCACATCATCGAGGTGTTTTTTTGGCTGATGTTAGCATTTTACAATGTTAAAATTAATGACCGTCCAAGTATCAAAACTAGGCATTTTATAACTATTGCAATGGCCATTTGACTATCAAATTTAAGCTAGCAGTTTTCCTTCTAGACCCTTCTTTAGATTATTTTTTACTTTGGCAGCCTGATTTTGCAAGCCCATAACTCGGTCATCCAGACTCCAAATGAGGGGCAATTTTTTTTTATTTTGGGTAAAATTTCTTGAACTTTCTAGTGGTGGTGTTCTTTTCTAGTTTTGGTTCAAGGATTTTTCAAAAATTTCATTTTTTGATGACTGTACCTATTCAATCCTACATTTTGCAACTTCAAATGCTCTATACGAGCTCATCTAGACACATTTTTAAGTTCTATTTTTTTTAAAAGTGCATTATTTTTTTTCTACTTTCTAGATCTATAGTCAAATTCTAGGGTTGTTTGGAAAAAAATATCACTTTCAGAATTAGGGCATTTTTTGCATTATAATTCTTTGATTACTTTTCAGAATTGTTGTACATATGAGTTATAGTGCTTAGATACAAATTGGGGCCTCAAAAGGTAGTTGTAAGAGAAAAATTAGAAAGTCCACTTTGTACATTTTGACAAGTGGCCTATTATACATGCACTACATATAAAGTGCCAAAAGCATCTTTTTTGGGGGTATCTTTTGATTGAGTGAAAAGGGGGGTGTGTATTGTGTTTTGTGTCTCTCTTGTCTACTCTTTTCATTTTTTGCATCATGGGTTCATCTAAATGTCCACTTCTAACTTCACGTAATTATTCTACATGGAAAGATATTGCATGGATTAGATTAATAGAAAAAGTTTTAAGTCTTTAAGTTGATAGAACAATTCCCAAACCCACTAATGCTACAGCACTCATTAATTGGCAAAAACTAGACCAACAAGCTTTAGGAATTATAAAAAATTGTGTGCATAGAGATCTCTTCTTCCACATTTCCAGTTTCAAGGAATCCAAACCTACATGGGAAAAACTTGAATCATTGTATGGTAAGGTGGATGAGGAAAAGGAATTTCAGATTGAGGATGATCTCCTTCTATTAGATTCAAAAAAATTTGACACAATTCAAGATTACATCAACAAAGCTAATGAGTATAGGGCACTACTTAAAGATTATGAAAATCCCATGAAGGATGACAAGTTGATTCATCATATCCTAAAGAGGCTACCTTTAGATTATGCTTCATTTGTTTCATGTTATAATACTCACAGGTTGACCATGGGAAGTGCTTACCAAAAGCCTATATTTGATGCATTTGTAGAGATGTTGATTGTTGAACAATCTCAGTTCATAAATTTGGGACTTCTCATGACATCAAAGACCAAATTATTGGTGGTTAGTGATGAGCACCGATCAATTCAAGGAAGGAAAATTTCTAGTAATAACAAGAAGAAGTAGTGGAAGCAGAAATCACAATCTGAGACACAACAGTCCTCCTCACAACAAGGAAATTCTTCTTCCAACAAGAAGGGAAGTAATGAAAAGAAGGACAAACCTTTTTGTGCATATTTCAAAAAGCCAAATCATGATGAGCATCACTGCAAGACTAAAAGAATCGATGAGTTGGAAAACCTACTCAAGAAGAACAAAATTCAACTGCCAGGTACTTCCAAGGATTCAACTCCAACCTCTCCAAAGGGAAAAGGGCAAGCACTTATGGAAAATACAAGTTCTTCTTCAGAAATTATACTTGACTCAGGTGCCTTCTATCATATGGTTTCTTCAAAAGGGGACTTTTCTTCATTGAAGCAATCATAGGTACCATACATCTTCCTAGGAGATGATACCAAAATGGAAGTTGAAGGGAAAGGACATGTGGAAATGGACAATGGGGAATTCAAAAATGTTCTTTATGTTCCAAACCTTAGCTCCAATCTCCTCTCAATTTACCAAATCACTCACCTTGGAGATGGTCATAAAGTTGACTTCCTTCCAGATTCAATGATGGTGTGCAGTCTTAAATATGATTCATTGGTAGCAGTAGGGAAAGTCAATCATGACAAGAGGCTTTATTCCTTCTCCCACTTTGTACCTAAGTCTTCTTTGCAAGCCTCGATAACTCAATCTAATTCACAAATAAAACTATGGCATGAGCGGTTTGGTCATCTTGCCTTCCACCATCTTTAGCCACTTTGCTCAAAACACATGGTCAAAGGTTAGCTCACATGGTTTTAGCTGGACCTTTTGTAGTGACATCAGTTATCCAAGGCCGCTACATCCTTACTTTTGTTGATGACTTTTCATGATTCACATGGGTCTACTTTCTTCATCACAAGAGTGAAGTAGTTCATAAGCTTCAAGCCTTTAAGAATCATGTTGAATAGAAATCAAGGAAAGCCATCAAGGTTCTATAGATGGACAATGAAAGAAGATATATGGACAGAATACTTAAATACTTTTGCAAAGTTGAGGGCATCAATCTTTAGAATCCACCAGCATTTAGTCTGCACATGAAAAATGTTGTAATACTGAGGATTAGGACTCTCAAAACCATGGCAAGTTGCATGATTAATGCCAAGTCTCTTGATCCAACACTTGAAGTTGAAGCCATTAGTAGTGCTACTCACATATTAAGAGGTCTCCTCATAATGCCTTAGATGGTAAGACTCCTTTTGAGGCATGGTGTGGCAGAAAACTAGTTGTGAGTCTCTTCAGAGTCTTTGGTTGTTTAGCATGGGCAAACCTAACTTCTACTGGATGCAAGGTACCAACACCTAGGCCTTGTACTTTCATCAATTATAAAGATGGTGCTAAGGCATACAGACTCATGGATCCAAAGACTCATGAGATTTTTGTGGAGAATGATGTACAATTTGAGGAAAGTTCACCCAACTTATCCTCTACTCCTCTCTACACTTCATACACTGTGGAAACTAATAGTGACACCAATGATAGTGCTTCAATAGATTCAAACATGTGGGCTTATATCAATAGTTGTAGCAAAAATTCATGACATCAACATAGTCCACATGCATATATTGCCATAGTGATAGGTCTAGCACAACAAGGTACACTTTGTCTTCCAACTCTAGCAACAAGGGATGACTACATGGTAGACATTGTAGGTTTTTTCATGGAGTCACACACCGCAGATTTGGGAGATAGCCTTGATGATTTACATCTTATATTTGATGAAGATGATCCTTCTATAGTTGTTGCAATGGCTCACTCTGACCCTCATGTCCATTCTCTACATGATCGATCTTTACAGGTTGGCATGATTGTGGATCTTTATGAACAGCAGTTGTTAGAGGTCTCTATATCAGTTGAGAAGACACATGGTTCATTAGAACATGTTCAATAGACATCCTTTCTAGATCTACATTCATTCTTTTCAGCAATGTTGGAAGGGGCGATGATCAACATCAACACAGGGACACTTGAGTAGGTTTTAGGGCCACCATACATCTTCAAGATTTAACCTTTGCCTTTGCTTCTTCCAAAGGGGAGGAACATCATTCAGCATTCTTGGACCAGCTTCTTCCTTGGAGTAGCACTCACTAGTTGGAATTCTTCATTTGGGAGGGGAGGGGTGACTACCTTGTCTCTCTTCCTCTTCTTTATTATGGAGGGGACTTTTTCCTCTTATGAGGTTTTGTTCTTCTCATTCTTCACTTTTGTATATATTGGATGTATGTCATAATGGTGGGGTCTTTCTTACTCCATCCATCCATGCATCCCTTTTCATCTCTCTTTTTGGGGGAGGGTTTTTCCCATAAGTTTTTCCCTCTTTCTCTGCTTTATAAGAGATTATATTTCATTATGTACTTGGGTACCTAACATGGCCTAGTAGCTAGAATCCATCATGCATTTCATCCTAGTTTTTGTAAGCTTAAGGGCATTCCCCTGAGTTGCACTTAAGTAGGGGTGTTTGTGTAAATAAGTATATACTTATTACACTTTACTTAAGTTTACTTAGGTTAATGAATTATTTTAATATTTTATTTTGTGAGACAATTAGGAGTTTGTGCACCTTTATGAGTTGTCATGTTGATAACATAGAAGTATGCAACTCTAATTCAGCACATGGTGTCTACAACACTAGAGTTTTCATCATTCACTAAGTTGTCATGTAGACAACACAATTATTTGCAGTCATAATTTAGCACATGTTGTCTACAACATAAATTTGTGTGTTACACCCTTGTAGTCTTATCCTCTCATCGTCACACTTACTCCTGTGCATAATGGAGGATAACCCATATCTGGTGGACATGTGCCTAGTTGTATGACTTATCATGATGCTAATTCCTAGGCATTCTAGATTCATCTTAGAGGTCTTTATATATAGGCACTCCTAGTGTACTTTCAAGTATATTGAATTGAATACATTGTCACTCTGATCATATTATTTATGGTCTACAATTGTGCTTGTCTTTGAGTTCTTAGTTCTTGGGTGAATGTTTTCCTAAGGACAATTCTTACAATATATACAAATAAAAATCCTACAAATATGTTTACAAAGGTACTAAAAAGGGAGAAGTTGAACTCCTCTTCAGCTTTAGTTGATCTTCTAGACTAAATAGAATCAAAGAAAAGTGGAGTCTAGGGTGGTTTGATCGAATGAGAACCTCATGGAGTAGAAAAATTGCTATAGGATTAGTCTCCAAGTGGGAGATTTTTGTCTAGTGTGGAACATGATCAATCCTGAAGTGGGAGATTATTAATTTTTGGTGACTAATCAGGAAAGTATTGTAACTAATTGTAACCCTAAAGTGACAAAAATACTTGTATAAAATGGCTTAGGATTAGGGATTTCATAAGGTATGATGCAATATTTTCTAGTTGTAGTGGTATTGAGCCGTAAGGCAGTATAGCTTGTAATTAGGTTGTAATCACTAGATCTAATAATATTGGAGTCATTGTTTGATGGACATAGCCAAGGGATTGGGTGAACCATGTAAAATCTTGGTATCTTGTGTTCTCTTCTATGCAATTTATTATTTTCTAATATTGGTTCTATTTGCATGTAATTATTATTTGTCAGTGGTTAATCCTAATATCCGTTATTCTGAGAACATCTAGAAACTAACAAGACACCTACATATTTAAACAAAATATTTGAACTTCTATTCAAGACATTTATACATCCTAAATAGACTGAAAACTTGCATACTAATAAGATAGTAGACAAAGATCAAGAAACTAGTGAAAACAGTAAGAGAGAAAACAAAGATGAATTCCAAAGAACCAAAATGTTCAATGGTCCTTACACCTAGACAAATGACTATGGGGATACTAAAGAAATATCCCCAAAAGACATAGAGAAATTCTACAAAGACAAAAGCTTCCAAAAGATAATGGAAATCTTACTCAATGATGAGAAAGAGAAGTATTTCCTCGAACTTGCCCAAGAAGAAGCAAAACTACCTCAAGATTGCAATGTTAAAACTATTTTCACACAAGAAAAGGGATCTGAAACCTCAAGTTACAAAAAAAAACTCCAATTCATGCAAGAGAAATTGGCATAAATGGTGAAAGAAAAAGATAAACTAGATAAACAATACACACTAGATGCTACTTGTTCATTTCCTTTTGACTAGGATCTATACATGTCTCCTTTTCCTAGAGGAGTTCAGCTACCTAAATATTACAAGTACCTAGGATTTTTTATCCCTAAGATTACTTGAGGGATTTTGGTGCCTTGTCCATTAATTTCACACACAATCAAACATACCTCATGTACTTGTTCCCATGAAGTCTAGGTGGCCAAGCTATGGAGTGGTTCTCATGATTACCTACTGAAATTAAGACTTTTGATGAGATTGCCAATGTGTTCATACAATAGTACTCACACAACATCCAACATCCAATCAACATAAGAGGTGTTTGAAACCTTAAACAAAGAGTTGGAGAACCTTTCTTAATATTTATCCAAAAATGGAGATAACTAAACACTACATACTCACGAAAGATACCTGAGACTAAGAAACTTGATATATTCATGGATTACCTCTTACCTAATTTCATATACAAAATACAAATCCAAGGTCAACATACCTTAAAAGACATGATTACACAAGGTATGTCCATAGAGTAATCCATTGTTAATAAAGGAAAGTTAACCCTTCAAAAAGACATCAAACAAGGGTCCAACTCTAGCAAAGGCAAGTCCAACTATGTTAACAAAAATTGTGAGGTAGTACATGATGGAGTAGTTGAAAATATCACTCCCAAACCTCCTAAGGAAAATTTTAATCTCACAAAAATCATGCATGCATATAAAGTCACTAAATAGACTACAATAGATAATAAGACATTTGGGGAAAAAAAAAAGCTAAAACTCATCTTGGGTTTCTAGACACAAACATGAATACATGCTTCTGTGTAAACCTCTTGAAGTGGTTTGCAAGATTGTTCTTCAAAATCTGATTATTACTTCACTTGGTAGTTCTCATCTATATGATCCACAACCAATACCTACATGGTGGAATGAGAACACATACTATGAATACCATCAAAAAAAAGGTCATAAAAATAACAACTATATTAATTTGAGGCATAAGGTTCAAGACCTCATTGCTAATGGTTACTTACTTGTGGATGAAGATAACAAAAAATTGAATCATAAATATTTTAAGGAATGATTTGCTCCATATGAAAAGGGACACATTTCTAAACCAATAAATGACAACAAGGTCAACTACACATATATACCAACAGTGACAACATAATCAACATGGTTGAACCTTTGTACTTTTAATACTATAATGTAATCATAATTTAAGGGAAAAAAGACAATACAAAACTTAAGACTCCATTCATTTTGAGAGGTGTCACATCTCTCAATTGAGATCAAGAACAATCATAGTTTTGTGAGCTAACGTTGTGACATGTCCACATGCTAAGATAGTGCTTAAAGGCCTATTATTTCTGCTCCTAAAATTGAACAACATAAAGAAAAGTCTATTGTAGGTCCAACCAACAAGAACATGAAACTTGTAACATCCTTTACTACTACAAACTTTAGTATACTTGAACAATTACAATGAACAAATCTCAAATAACCATTTTTGAACTACTTAAAATCTCACCTACTCATAGGTAGATTCTTGACAAACCTCTCACTAAGGCAAGTGTACCTCAAGATCTTGATCTCTATTAGTTTCAATCCATGGTAAGTCACTTGACCCCACCTCATTACTTTTCCTCTTCTAAAGAGGATGATAATTCTTTGAGTCATTCTTACTATCAACCATTGCATATTGAAGTCATGATCCATCAAAAATGTGTCTGTCATGTGATTATAGACAATGGCATTGGTATTAATACTTATTTTGATAGTTTTGATACACAATCAGATTACGATGACGAGTCTATTTATCCTTGCAAAAAAATCACTATCACAGCATATGATGAAGTAGAAAGAAAATCCAAAGGTCTTGTTGTGTTGTCTCTCTAAGTAGGTCCTATAGAATGAGATGTTGTATTTCGTGTCCTTGATATTCATTTAGTATAAAACATATTATTAGGAAGGCCTTGGATTCATGAAATGTAAGTAGTACCCTCAACATACCATCAATGCATAAAGTTTCCATTCCAAGGATCAGAGGTCACTATACCTACTTAACACCAGCTACACTTGTAACATGCTCAAGTATGCTGACAATTTTTTTCCTACCAATAGATTGTCTAAAAACAACAATCTCAACAATCTCAAAGAAATGGAGAAGACTCTTAAGCTAATAGAAATTGGAATGGGAAAATATCAAATTAAACTAGTTTTGTCTCTAACATCTCTTCCTGAATCTCCCTATCATTATGTGAGACCATATGAAATAAAGAGACCATTTGTTGTATCAACTAAGACTATCTTCAATGGTTCCTTTGTACAGGCCACTGTACCTTTAGAATATCAACATGAAAATAGAGCTATTATTACTTGGTTATACAAAGAAGAGGTCCCTACTAATGTCATAGACCAATCTTGTGAATCAACTCCTAAAAAAATATGGACAAGACCTCACCTTGGCTACAAAGCCAGTGGTCCTCCAGGACATAATAACAAAGGATTAATAGATCTAATCAAAGAAACATCTCAATAGCCTCATGACTTAGTGGGCCTAGGTTTCAAAAAAGTTCCCTTCCATCTAGGGATCAACAAGTTTGTACCAGAATCTAATAGTTCATCTAAACATGAGTATCAAACTAAGTCTGACAATCAAGTGGAAAGTTCTAATGATGATGATACCTTTTCTTATCCTATTCCATTGGATCTTGCTACATTCTTTGTAGAGTCTAATGAATTTTTACCATGTGTCAATACCATTGAAGCTAACAGTGATTCTACTGATAATACTTCTAATACTCTCCTAACTCAAAAGGAAAAGGTGAGTCTAGTGATACTTTTATTGTTGAAAGAATCTATCAAAATCAAGAGGATAGTTAAAGTGAAGAATGGGTACCCATGACTTTTGGGAAATGTTACAATTTGACTCCATGTAGCACTAATTCTCAAGAGTATGAATTTGATTCCCTCTCAAATACAACTTTCAATAAGGATGTTGAAAAAATTCACACATACAAAAACCAACTCAAAGGGGAGCATTATAGGTTTGGTCTGATGAGTCTCACCCCACTAATGGTGATGTGTATTCAATTGATTCCATTATAACTCAAAGGAATTTGAACATGCCTTTGGACAAAATTGCTCTAGGTCTCCACTTAATTGTCCATGCATTTGATGACTATACTGTGAATGAAATTGAACCCACCACTTCTCTTCCACTCACTAATCCCAAGCTAATATATTGGAACTCAAATACCACAAGTCCCCACATTCCAGGATGACTATGCTTTTTCTTGCTATCTACATGTTGTTGAACCAATAACATCTTCCACTAGTGAACATAGTGCCAATATGACTAAAGTTGACATCGTATATCTCAATCATACAATCAAAAGAAAAAAATAATAGATGTTCTAATGGTGAAAACTACATTGTGGTAGTATCAAAGCCAATAATAGTAAAAACAAAAGATGTATCTGAAGGTGAAATCCTCTCTAAGGTGCCTAAGGATGAGATATTTGATGCACTTTTGAGTCACTTTCAAGAGCGATCATTAATATTGATAAAACTAATGCAACTAATAAATATGGGAACTAAGGAACATCCTCATAGCATACATCTTGCATAATCATTATCTCCTAAAGAAAAAGAAGAATTTGTTGCTTTCTTACGGGAAAATAAGATCAACTTTGCATGGACTCAGATACATTGGGTTTAGATCCTAGTCTTATTATGCATCATTTGTCTATTGCACCAAGCTTGAAACCTATTAAATAGAAACTTAGAAAAGTACACCCTCATGTAGAACTCCTTGTTAAAGATGAATTAGAAAAACTCTTGAAATTTGGTTTCATTTGTGCCATTGATTATACCGAATGGATATCAAATATAGTTCTAGACTCAAAGCACAAAAATATCTAGCATAGTTTGCAGCAATTTCTATGATCTCAACAAAGCATGTCCTAAGGATGATTTTTTTGAAAATGGATTGATACAAGTATGATAACTATGTTTCAATCATTGTTTTGTTATTGATGTCAAACCTGCTACTTGCTAGTAAGATAATTTCTTATATGATTTAAGTAGTATCATTTATTTGATTGATGAAGAGTTTTTGATCAAATGAGGTAACAATAGCACTTAGAGGAATGGTTGAGTTATGATATGAAAAAGAGTACAAGGATTAGTTAAGACAGTGATAGTATAGTGCATGGATAATCTACTTAAGGTTACAAAGTTTGGTTACATTAATTAAATTCAAAAGAACAAGTTAAATGAAGTATGTCTACCAAGCTTAACATTTTGCATAGTAGATTCCTAGCAAAGATAGTGTGAGCTGAGTAGAAAATTATTTGTGATAGAGTTTTAGGTGACTCTACAACAACCCCAGGATCAAATGAAAGACCAAGATAACTTCCACAAGAGATTGGCAAGACAATTGCATGAAGATGCAAGAATGTTATTATTGATAATGGACTTGATTGACATCCAATGGATTCATTTAAAATGTACATAATAGGCCTCCTTATATAGGACAGGCAATAAGAGACAAAGATAAGAAGAAAATAAGCTATCACCCACACAAGGTGGAATCACATGTCCACAAAAGGTGGATCATCCTCTATTATGTAATGAAGTATGTGCGATGATGAGGATGATAAAGGTGGAATGAGATAACAACTATGACCACCTAGAGTGGAATTCTCCTACACCATGAGTTTAATTGAGGTGCAAACTCCCAAATGTCTCAATCACAAACTACTATGCAATGCATTATCCTAAGTAAGCTTAAGTAAGTGTAATTAGTGAATATTTAATTACACCAACACCCCTCCCCCCCCCCAAGTACAACTCAGGGGAATGCACTTAAACTCACAATGCAAGATGGGTCCTAGCTACTAGGCCATTTTAGGTACCTATAAACAATATGCAATGCAATACATGAAATGTAATCTATCATAAAGTGGAGAAAGAGAGAAAACCTCATGGGAAAAACCCTCCACCAAAAAAGAAAGATGAAAGCAAGATGCATGGATTGATGGAGTACTCAAGACCCCCCAAAAATTGCATACATCATGTATATACAAAGAATAATCCCCCCATAGGAAGGAAATAAGGAGACATGATATTCTCTCCATAATGAAAAAGCTCTAATGTAGATGAAGAGTACCTGCAAGAAAAATATAATCTAATTCCTAAAAGAAAAAGTCTCCCCTTAGGAATAGATAAATACATCAAATGATAAAGAAGCCACTCCATGTAAAAAGTGAGGAAGGAGGAAGCAAGTCTCCATGTATGCATCTCTGAAGACTGAATAGGTGTCTCCAAGATCAAAGACCTATGAGATGTGAAAAACCAAGAGAACATGAAGATTTGGGAAATCCAATCTCCAAAGAAGGTGAAGAAGTATCTCAAAGAGAAACCCCCTTAGATGTATCAACCAAATCTGCATTATGAGACTCATCTGAAAGAGCATCCAAGAATTCATCCTCACTACAAGATCTAAAGAATAAAGATCATCTTGTTGAATAGTAAAACTCATGTCTGAAGAAGTAGAAGGTGAGGAAGTAGGAAGTTCAACACTTGTCTCAAGAAAAAAATGATTCAAGTGTCCAATATTCTCCTCACATGAATTATTCACCCTTGATGAAGGGTTAGGTACATCATGAATATCATCATCATTATCAACAAAATGTGCAAAAGAATACAAGCGTGATGTATGATCAACAACTCCCATAGCTATGACATCTCTAGTCTCCATGTAACTCAACAATTTTACCTTGTGCCCCATGAGTAATTTGATAAATGGAAAAGAGATTAATTATTAGGGATGGTACACAAAGAACATCATTAAATGTACCCTCTCCCATAGGAATAGAACCTTTCCCACAAACCTTCATGTATGTATTATTACCCATCAATATAGGTAGAGAAGAACAAGGCTCAATAGAAGAAAAAATATCCATAGAAGATGCCATATGATGTGATCCACCTAAATCAAGAAGCTATTCACCTTGCTTAGGATGTGTGGAAGCAATAAGTGCTTGTCCTTTGCCTCTAGATGATAATTTAGATGTAGTAGCTACTTGATATTGAGAAGGAGAAGACACTAATGAGGGCAACTAGATATTGTTCTTTTGAAGAATGTGAGTAAGCTCATCAACCTTCTTATGGAAATATTTATGCTCATCATGTCTTAACTTTTTGCAATAAGCACATTTATCTCTCTTTCTTCTAGATGATTCCTCTCTTGAAGAGGACTTGGATTCAATATTATGTTGCGAAGGAAATTCATCACCTTTGTCATGTTTCTTAGGATCCTTGTGTTGTTTGTTTCCCTTTCATTTGGGATCCTTTGGAGTGGAGTCATTTGCAACCAATGCTTGATGCTTTGAAGGCTTAAATTGACCCATGTGTGCTAACTTTTCTTATTCCCTTATGAGATGAGCTATAAATTCATCAAGAGAAGGCATTTTGCATGCACTACCAAGAGCATTCATAGTAGCATATAATGTGGAAACAAAGATTGAATATTCAAGAACTAGCTTGGAAAGAATAGATAATATCAATTTCTCATCACCTTTAGTAATGTGACAATTAGAAAGTTCCAATCTAATGGAATTAAACTTAGAGAAAAAGTCTTGAATATTGTCAAAATCACATAGACTTAGACCTATAAGCTCATTCTCCAATTTGAATTTTCTTATTCTATCAAGTTTACCAAAGATCCCTTCCAATGTTGTCCATGCATCATGAGGATGTGTGCAGGATCCAATTTGATATAACAAATCATTGGAGATGGTAAATCTAAAAGAGCCAAATGCTTTATCCCTTCTATTAAATAGTTTCCTTCTTTCTACAACACCTGTAGTTGGTTCTAGATCCTATCCAAAAATAATTCTAAGCAATCAAATACTCATCAACTGATTAAAAAATGCTTGTTTTCATTCATGATAGTTATATAGAGTGAGAAATGGAAATTTTGAAAAATCCATAATCAACCCAAAGAATGACTGAAATCAACTGATAACTCCTTCAAATTACTAATTCAATTAAGAAAATTGAAATCCAAGTATTCACCAAGTGCAAATATAGCCAAAAAAGACCTATTTTTGAAAGTGACATTCCAACTCCAAATCACTAAAATCTGATTATTGATCTAGAAAGTAGAGGAAAAATCATGCACTTACAAACAAAAAATTGCACTTGAAAATGTTACCAAATGTGCCCAAATAGAGCATTGAAAGTTGTGAAAAATAGGATTTGTGATTTTCAAAAAAATTCAAAGATAGAGATCTAAAATCACCTACACCACTGTGTAGATTGTGAAATTCTACCCGAAAAAAAAAAAAAAACAATTTCTTGGAAAAAGGAGTTTGTATGAGGGAGATATCATTGTTTGAAAATTGCCTCTGAAATTATTTTTTCTAAATCACCTCCGTGGCACCTTCAAAAATCAAATGGCTCTAGATTTAGCATTAGGTCTCTTATTTGGATGAGAAAAAAAATTGATTTAGGGGTTTTTGGACCTCCTCTATATGATGCCAACCTCTAATTTGCACTAGCAAGCTCCAATTTTCACCTATAATAGAAGGTCACAAAATAGGACTCCTAAAATCTCCTCCAAATTATGATGTCCAAATTGCCAAATGTTGTATCAATAATGAGTCAAGCCAATATTTTACTTCTTGAGAAGAGGTCTTCACACCTTGAGAGCTTTGATAACCATGTTAGAGTTTTAGGTGACTCTACAACACCCCCAAGATCAAATGAAAGACCAAGATAAGTTCCACAAGAGATTGGCAAGACAATTGCATGAAGATGCAAGAATGTTATTATTGATAATGGACTTGATTGACATCCAATGGATTCATTTAAAATGTACATAATAGGCCTCCTTATGTAGGGGAGGCGATAAGAGACAAAGATAAGGAGAGGATAAGCTATCACCCACACAAGGTGGAATCACATGTCCACAAAAGGTGGATCATCCTCTATTATGCAATGAAGTATGTGTGATGATGAGAATGATAAAGGTGGAATGAGATAACAATTATGACCACCTAGAGTGGAATTCTCCTACACCATGTGTTTCCGAGTGTCTCAATCATAAGCTACTATGCAATGCATTATTCTAAGTAAGTGTAATTAGTGAATATTTAATGACAGCACCAAGTTGGAGCCAAGAAAATTCAATTTCAATGTAATTCGAGTGAAATGGTGTAAGTCAAGTAAAGTTTAGTTGATGTGGAGTACTAGTAAACTTTAGTTCATGCCAAGTGATTTAATAGAAGATGTCGAGTAATGTAGTGTGTGTTGAGCATTAGAAGCTAGTTAATATTGAGTATCAGCATTATGAGAAAGATTGAGAATTCGATGAATCTAAGCCAACAAGATTGATTTCTTGAATTATGTGAACCATGTAGAAGATAAGTTTGATGAGCTAGTGCTAAAGAATTCATGGTGAACTATTTTGAGATGAATTCAAGAGGATTGAAGGAGAAGTTTCTAGAAGGAAATAAAATGAAATAAGGGGTAGATTCATTGAATCCTACCTAATTTGACCTAACCCTAAAATGGATGATGGAGGATGAATGGTATAATATCTTAATTCTATATTTATTGATATGGCTAGTCAGAAGAAAAGGTTGTCATGTGTGAGAACCTAAGGGAAAAAAGTAGTCTAGGCTATTTGCTTCATTTAGTGACCTAAGAAAAGAGACTGCATTGGCAAGCAAAGAAATAAGGCTTAAGAGTATGGATGCTTGAAGGGTGAACAAGCTATTAGAGGTGAAGAGTGTAAAAGCCAAGCATAATTGAGGATTGAAATAGAGATTTGTAATCTACAAATGGAGTTGTAAGTTGTTAGATCAAGCCTTGATATTACTCTCTAATCATTATATCAGTCTAGGATAAATCCTTTGGGTTAAGGTTGACCAAAGAGTCATTTGTAAATCCTTAACTGGGTGACATTCCAAGTGAATGATCTAAATTCCTTTAACAAGGCTCACTCCTAACAAGGTGATTGAAATCCCTTAACTAGTTCACATTTAACAATGATCATTGTAACCTTTAACAAGGTTGGCCTTTCATAGGGCATCACTTTAGAAGAGTGAGAGTGAATAGCATGTTACTGGTGGTTTTTCCCAAATTAGGTTTCTACATTAAATTATTGTGTCAAATATGTTATTGAATCTATTATGTTTCATGTCTACATTTCTACAAATCGATTTGATAGTAACACTCAAGTCAAGATGGGCAAAATGATAAAGTCAAGTTTTAAGAGTAAAACTCATACCTCTAAAGGAATATTAGAGATTGTTTGTACTAACTTGTGTGGACCAATTGAAGTGTAAAGCTAAAAAGGAGATAAGTACATTATGTTTCTTGTTGATGATTATTCTAGAATGTCGATAGTTATGTTTCTGAAATAGAAATTTGATGCTTTCCAAATTTTTAAGTGGTACTTAGCAAGAGTTGAGAAGGAAACAAGTAAAAGTCTAAAATGTTTGAGATCTGACAGAGGAGGATAATTTACATCAAATTAGTTTGAGATATTTTTTAATGATAGAGGAATCAAAAGATAGACATCTACTCCTAGAACCCCTTCACAAAATGGAATTGCTAAAAGGAGAAACAAATTTGTAATGGACTATGCTAGGACACTCATGATGGAGAAAAATGTTACTTTGAAATACTAGAGAGAATTTGTAAGTACAGTTGTTTATACCTTGAACCATGTACAAGTCAAGAAAGGTACTCATTCAACACCTTTTGAACTATGGTATGGATACTCACCCAATATAAAATATTTTAAGGTATTTGGAAGCAAGTTTTATATTCTCAAAGATTTCAAGAATTGTAGACTAGATGCAAAAAGTGAAGAATGTATATTTCTTGGTTATTCCACAAGAAGTAAAGCTTATAAGTGTTTAAATACTAACACTAACAAAGTTGTGGAAAGTGAAAATGTGAAATTTGATGAATATACAGAAGTATATGAGGTTGAACCTATGAAGGAACTAGAAGAATACAAATCATTTGTATACTTTTATGAAGGTTGCCTACTAATGAAGATGATGCAAATCAAGTTCCAAACCAATAGCAAGTTTTAGTGACTATCGAGTTACATATTATGAATGTTGAGTTACATTCAGGAATCGAGCTACATTTAGGTGTCGAGTTACAAAATGGAGTTGAGGCATATTCTGATTCTAAGATTAGTGTACATGAAAGAGATATTGAACTACCTAATAGAGATGTACATAGTGATTCAGAAGTTGAGAGACCAAATGCAGAAGCTAGAGTTGAACCAAGATTGTCTAAGTATGTCAAGAGACATCATCCTACTACACAAATAATTGGAGATAAAGATGCTAGACCAATGAAAAGGAACAAGTTGAGAAATGATACCTATTTTTTGAGCATGCAAGAACCCAAAAAAGTGAAAGATGTCTTAGAAGATGTGGATTGGAGTAAAGCCATGGAAAAAGAGATTGAACAAATTGAGAAAAATAAGACATGGACTCTAGTTCCTAGACTAGAAAACAAAAATGGGATTGGTACCAAGTGGGTATACAGAAAGAAGTTACATGAAAATGGTGAAGTCACAAGGAACAAGGCAAGATTAGTTTGTAAAGGATATGCACAACAAGAAGGGATAGACTTTGGAGAGATGTTCACTCATGTTGCAAGGTTGGAAGGAGTAAGAACTTTGCTTGCTTACTTTGCATTCAAAGGTTTCAAATTTTATCAAATGGATTTTAAGTATACATTTTTGAGTGGTATATTGGAGGAAGAATTTTATCAGCTAGAAGGATTTATTAATGCTAACAACAAAAACATGGTATGTAGACTGCAAAAAGCTTTACATGGTTTGAAGCAAGCACCAAGAGCATGGTATGAGACACTTCATAATTATCTTGTGAAGATTGGATTTGAGAGGACTGATGATAAAAGCAATATGTACTTGAAGATAGAGAAAGGTAAAGGCATTTTGTTATCTGAAATTTTTGTTGATGATATTGTATTTGGAGGTCAAGATAGTTTATGTAATACTTTTACAATAAAATGAAGAAAGAATTTGAGATATCTATGTTTGGAGAGGTCAAGTTCTTTGTGGATTTTCAAGTACATTAGATGAAATATGGTATATACATCACTCAGTCAAAGTATGTAAAGGAGATATTGAAAATTTTTAGATTGAAGTATTCCAAGCCGGTAAGTACACCTATGGTGACAAGACATAAATTGTCAAAGAATGATGATTCAATTGAGGTGAATCAAACATTATACAAGTCTATGATTGGAAAATTACTATAGATAGTACATATAACAGACCTGATATTGCATTATCTATAGGGATAGTTGCAAAATTATTTGCTAATCCTAGGGAGAATTAATTGATGGTAGTAAAGATAATAATGAGATATCTAAAAGGAATAGAGGGGTATGGTCTATACTACAAGAAAAATGATAAATTGAATTAAAGGCCTACACTAATGTTGATTGGGATGGAAATATTGATGACAAAAGAGCACGAGTGGAGGAGCATTTTTATTAGGCAAAAGGTTGATTACATGGACTAGCAAGAAACAAAACTGTATATCTCAATCTTTTATTAAAGCTAAATATGTTGTTGTTGTGATAAATCATACAAACATTGTATGGATCAAATAGCCACTCAAAGGTACGAAGGAAGAAATCACAAAACTTGTGATACTTTATTATGATAATACAAGTGCTATAAATATATCAAAGAATCCTATGATTCATACAAAGACTAAGCACATTGCAATCAAGTATCATTACTCGAGAGAATTAGTTCAAGATAAAGAGGTGAAGATGGAATATGTTAACACAAAATAGAAAATAGCTAATATCTTCACAAAAGCATTACCTAAGGATGCTCATGAGTATCTAAGAGGTAAACTAGGGGTGATACCCCTATCAAAGGCTATCTAAGAAGCATGAGGAGTACCCTGCATCAAACAAGTTGATTGACATATGTTACACATTGATGTAGTGGATCTTACTTTAGAAGCTGCCTAAAGTAATCAAAGAGCTAGAGCTAGAGCTATAAATTAGTCACAAGAAAGGTGACAAAGGGAGAAACTAAAAATATTTATATTTGCATATGAGATGACAAGTCTTTGGCATTGTTGTCAAAGAGGGAGAAAGTATACCAAGAGGGAGAAAGAGTACTAAGAGTTAAAGTGTACTAAGAGATGAAGCTAAGGGAGATGAAGGAGAAATCCTAATCTATATAATCTTACTAAAGGAGAAATTTTGACTACTAAAGGAGTAAGGTTGCTGAGGGAGAAAGTGTACCTACTAATTACATCTACCTAGTAAGAGGGAGATAATGTTGAGGGAGATATAAGAAGTAATCAAGAGGGTGTCATAAGGATGAGTTGATTGATTGTTTTTTGGTCAGAATAGAATTTTGTAACCTATTTAGAAGATGAAAGTTTTTGATAGAGGGAGAGATTTCAATACAAGAAATTATTTTATTTTTGGTATTTAAGTATGGTTAGTTTGGTTTGCCATCAATGCGAAAGAGGTAGATTGTTGAAAATAGATTGATAAAGGTTGATAAATGTGTTTCAATCATTTTTTTGTCACTAATGTGAAACCTACTACTTGCTGGTAAGACAATTTCTTATATGATTTAAGTACTATCATTTATTTGATTGATAAAGAGGTTTTGATCAAATGAGGCAACAATAGCACCTAGAGGAAAGGTTGATTTATGATATGAAAAAGAGTACAAGGATTAGTTAAGATAGTGATATTATAGTGCATGGATAATCTACTTAAGGTTGTAAAGGTCGGTTACACTAATTAAGTTTAGAAGAACAAGTTAAACGAAATCTATCTGCCAAGCTTAGCATTTTATATAGTAGGTGCCGAGAAAAGATAGTGAAAGATGAGAAAAAAATCAATTAGAGCTAAACAAAGTCAATTTTAGTGTAAGATAAGTAAATTTTAGTTAATGTTGAGCACCATTAAACTTTAGTTCTTGTCGAGTGATTTAATAGAAGATGTTAAGCAAGGTAGTATGTGTTGAGCATCAGAAGCCAATTAATGTCGAGTGTTAGCATTATAAGAAAGATCAAGAATTTGATGAATCTAATCTAACAAGTTTGATTTCTTGAATTGTGTGAACCATATGGAAGATAATCTTGATGACCTAGTGGCACAGAATTCATGGTAAACTATTTTGAGACAAATTCAAGACGATTGAATGAGAAGTTCTAGAAGGGAATAAAATGAAATAAGGGGTAGATTCATTGAATCCTACCTAATCTGACCTAACCTTACAATGGACGATGGAGGATGAATGGTATAATATCTTAATTCTTTATTTATAGAGATGGTTGGTTAGAAAAAAAGGTTGTCATGTGTGAGAACCTATGGAAGACTAGGAGTCTAGGCTATTTTCTTCATTCAGTAACTAAGAAAAGAGACTGCATTGGTAAGAAAAGAAAGAAGAATTAAGAGTATGGATGCTTGAAGGGTGAACAAGCTATCAAACCTGAAGAGTGTGAAAGCCAAGAAAAATGGAGGCCTGAAAGAGAGATCTATAATCTACAAATGGAGTTGTAAGTTGTTATCAGATCAAACCTTGTTGTTACTCTCTAATCATTGTATTGGTCTAGGGTAAATAATTTGGATTAAGGTTGACCTAACAATCATTTTTAAATCCTTTAACCAGGTGACATTCCAAGTGAAAGATCTAAAGTCCTTTGACAAGGCTCACTCCTAACAAGGTGATTGAAATCCTTTAATGGTCACATTTAACCGTGTGTAGTGTAACCTTTAATAGGGTTGGTCTTTCATAGGGAATCACTTTAGAAGAGTTAGAATGAGTAGCATGTTACTAGTGGTTTTTCCCAAATTGGGTTTCCACATTAAATTGTTATGTCAAATATGTTACTAAATCTATTATGTTTCATGTTTACATTTTTGCAAATTGATTTGACAATAACCTACAAGTTTAAGTGATTGCATAATCTAATGGTTGCATGCATGATGAAAATTTTCTATGGATATGGGTTCACTAAGTTGTGAAAAGTTCTAATTATACATTTGGACCTTGGATAACTGATTCACCACCCCCCCTCCCCTCAGTGATTCTAAAGAATTCCAACATATTTTCTACTACCTAACATTGATATGACAGTGCACATGATGGTTGGGTATGAAATGTACTCCTTAATGGATGGTTTCTTTGGATATAATCAAATCAAAATTGTACTAGAAGACCAATAGAAGACCACCTTCACTTATGTGTGTGGTAGTTTTTGCTAGAATATAATATCATTTGGTTTAAATAATGTTGGTGCAACATATCAATGTGCAATTATGAGAATATTCCATGGCATAATGCATAAAACAATGGAAGACTATATTGATGACACTCTAGCCAAGAGTATGCAAACAAATACCCATCTACAAGATTTGGAACTTATCTTAGATCACATGTAGAAATTTAATCTAAGACTGAATCCTAAAAGGTGTGCCTTTCGTGTCACATTAGGGAAACTACTTGGGTACTATTATCAATTTAGCCTACCTCCTAATTGCTATGTTAAAAATTGCCTATATATTGAGCAATGTGTTTTGCGTAGTTGTTCATACATATTACAAAATTATTTGAATGCTGAATGTAAAGTGAAAAATGCATCAAACAAGAATAAGTTTGAGCAATTTTCATTAAATTTTAAGTATAAGTACGAAATAGTTTACTTTTATTAAAATATGTTTAAGAACAGTTTTATAGGGTACAAGATGTTCAAATTTTAAATAGTACTTGATACAATGCATTCAGATACCACACAAGTCGTAGCATCTCCTAATACACTATCTGAATAAACACATTGCATAAACATAAAAGTATTGGAGAGGTAAAGGAAAAATCCTCCATTTCCTAAACAAAAGGTCATTGATTTGAATTTTGAAGAAGATTCAGGCCCACATCTTCAGCTTTGAATAAATCTATAAAATGTAAAGAAGAGAGGATCAGTTCATATGAACTAAGCAATGTAAACCAATCCACAAATATATGCAATACTAAGTGCTCCTACAATATTTTCATTCATATAAATGCATTAAAAGGTGCAAAGGAGAAGGAAGAAAATAGAAAGAAAATTGGTTTTATGCTAATGTTGTTTGCTTCATGTGCAAATTCAAGTATGAAGACCAAGTAGGTTGTTGAAGGGACACACATACATACAAGTGTGTAACTTTCTGACTAAAGTCATGTAGAGGCAAAGATAGATTAAGGAGGATGTAGATGGGGCATACGTACACTATAGGTATGGGACCTTCTAGCTAAATAAATGGAGTTGTAAAAGACTAGTTGTTAAAGGGACATGATAATTTGTCAAAGAAATATTAGAGGATAATATCTCTGATTTCTTCATAATGTTTATGCATAGCAAGGGCCCTCATTTTTATGAAAGGAGATTTTTATAGATCAAAGAAAGCCAAGAACTCAAGAGTAAGATAAAAGGAACTCATGATTAATCTATCAACTTTGTCCATATGTGTAGTTATAGGAATACTGTCAATGTCCCAATGTGTTATCTTCTTTGACTCTCATGGTAATCTTTAATGAAAAAAAGATAAGTATATAAACATGGAAAAAGTTCACTCCAAAGTATAAGAAGCTACAAATCTATAAATTAATATCAAATGAGGTTCTTAGATACAAATTTCAAGGGCTACAATAGTGATATAAGAAATCTTTACACAATAACAAGCTATAAAACAAAGTGGTGAAGATTTGAATAAAGGTGTTATTGAGTAGTTTGCAAAAAATAGGAGCTCATTGCTACAAGTCACGCCTTTATAAATACACATGCAAAAATATATGGATGGATGTTGCAATGGAGTCTCTTTCCATCCTACTATAGGAAGTGCAATAATTTTACAAATGATATGTGTATGTAGGTCATAGCCAAAGTACAATTATACACTAGGTGGAGATGATATTTACATAGCATTCAAAAAGATAGTGAGCATACAAAATGGGAAGTGGCAATCAATTTTATATGATAATGATCTAAGTTTAAATGAAAATGACAATCATATTTTTGATCATAATAGCCAAAGGAATTATTTTTTCAATCAATTTTTTAAATAGAAAAAAATGCCTCATTCTCTAATCAGATTTGAAGGTGTGGATAGAACAATCATTTTGCATGGAGTTTTATGGGCAATTGGAGTAGCATAAAAAATGTCTTCTAGATTTTGTCCAAAGCAGGCCTGTTTAGGTCTAACGCAAGAAGAATTCTCATAATATCAATGATAAAAGAGATACTAGTGCTTTTGCAATGGTAGTTGTTTCTTATTTACCATTACAGTCGAGTATTTGCAACAAGATATTAGAAACATCTTAGCAGTGGATTAAAATGGTATTCATACTTTCCTATAGCAGATTAAGGAGATAGAAATGATAGAGTTATCATATGAAATGAAACCCCATTTTGGGTTTTGAATCTAATAACAGAAGAAATCTCACAAATCAGTATTGAAGCAAAAGGTGTGATTCATAAAAGCAACTTACAACTGAAGTTGATAACCCGCATTCTACGTGATTGATATCTCTAATGGAAGAGGTAACCTCTTATTTTTCACTGAGGAGAGAAGCTAAAAATAAAGATAAATCTCTGGATATAGTAGCCAACAATGGCATATAAAAGAAAATTGCCTAGATTTAGGCCTGCAAATTCAATAAAAATGCTCCAAATTTCCACAACTTGCAGTTGTAGCTATAGAAACCTCTTAATTCATGCATGCAAGTCATGACTACTAGAACAACTCCAAAATGAACAAGAAGTACCACAAAATTCCTCAAGATGCATCTAGTTTAGTCTTCAAAATGTAGAAAACCTCCAAGTCATGGTCATCAACAAGAAAATGTAGAAATAGTCTCCAAATAGAAAAAGACTTAGATCCAAAACCAAATATCAAAGACATGACACAAAAAATTGCAAAAAATCTCTAGATCTTCCCATCATGACAGGTTAGGGTTTCTTTAACCCTAGGAGAGAAAAGCATTCAATAAAGAGTGGAATGAGAAGATATGCCTTTATTTTCTTTTGTCTTTGCATATAGGTTCGATTTAATAACATTTCGGGTCCATAAATGAGAGGAGTGCAATTTTTATATATGCAAATAATATTTAAGTCTCATTATTATTTTTTATTTATCAATATTTTTTTTATATTAATACACTTAATATGGATTAAATAATATTTCACTATTTAATATTTATTAAATTAATTAATATTGATAAATCAAAAATAATAATTAATTCTTTGTATAATATAATTGTAAAATTAATTTTGTCAAAGTGCTAGAGTTATAAAGCATTTGATATTAATTAATTATTTTTAATACAAGGAATTATTATGGTGAGTTGAGCTTCTTGTTATATTTTGTGATAATTGGAAGTATCATTCAATTCAACAAAGAGCTTCATATTCAATGGAGGAGGACTTTTCTTTTTGGTCAATTGGATATCACTAAGAGTTATTTTTTTTAGTTAGAGAGCAGTTTGGTTTTCTCATGCAATTGAAAGAATTTTAGTACTATTTTTGGCAAGTTATTGAGCAATTAGGGCTAGTTATACATGTAACTATGGGAGGCCTTTTTAGGCACATTTTTACATGGAGATGAGTAGTTTGACATATGATTGTTGTTTCTTATTTTTCACATCCGAATAAGGGTTTTTGCATGGATCTCTAAGGAGATAGAGGCATATTTTAGTTGGATATTAGTTGGATAGGTACTTGAGAGCATATTTGATGGGTTTATTCACATATTGGAGCATTTTTTAGCCTTTTTATGCATTTTTCTCAAATCTAAGTTAGGGTTTTGAGCCCTATTTATTGTATTTTCACCTCATTATGAGGTCTTTTCTTTCTCTCTCATGGTTTTTACACATTGAAAAATTTTCAACTAATTGTAAGAACACTTTGTAGCAGATATTTCTTCGGCATTGGTTATACAAATTCAACACTTCCTTCTCATTGATTCTTGTTTGTAATATTGTTGGTTCTTTTCTTTTATGTTGTATTCATCCTTCATTAAAGCTATAGTCCTTATTACATATTTGAACTTTGATACTTGCAATTATAGTTCTTTGTTTGTGTCCTTGCTCTTTTTGCAAAAAAAATGGTAAAGCCTAAGATTTCCTTTCAAAGAAAAAGATTATGGGTCCTTATACAGAATCACTTTTGTAGTTGCATGCTTGTCAGGGTATTGTGAATCATTTGTATCATGGGTAATTGGTGTTAATTAAATTTAAGTTACATACAAATCATTAGTGTATAGCATCATTTAGGATTGAGTATTCATTTTATTTCTCACTTCTCATCCCTTTTCTCACATGCAATTAAGTTTTTAGGTGATCACTATTTAGGAATTAGCCGGATCCAGAGATTCATCTCTCATTTTAGGACAACCCATTACCCAAGAGAGTTTCCATGAATCAACTAGATAGCTACATATTTCATCTTTCTAAAGGTGCAATCTTGATTAACAATAGATTTTGGCATGCTCAATGGGACGAACTAATTCTTAGTTCATTTGAGTTACATAATTTTACTTTTTTTAGGTGTGAAGATCAGTATTAAAGCCTTTGGATGGAGAATTTACACACACACCTGGCGACTTGAAAAAGGAAGAATTCATTGGTTTCAAGAGATCAATTCCTGGTATTTTTAAACTAATTTAATTCAAATTTCTAGCTTTCTATATGAGAAGATATGTCCAATTATTATGGTTAGGCAACACACCCATCTCCATATTATGACAAAAATGTATATCAAGATCCTTATCAATCATATAAACATAGTCATAATGGTTTAACTCCAACAAAAATTTATTAGAATGCTCAAAGTTGTTATCAAACTCAAGATTCTAAGATTCAACATAAAATCCAAGAATTTAAAGAGACTAGAAAACATGACAAATTAAAAGATATGTTGCAAGATTTTAACAAACAGATAAATAAGCTTAAGAGGCAACAAGACTTTCAAGTACAACTAGATGAGTGCTCTTATCAAGCTTATCTTCATGATTAACATGAGTTAGTTCATCAAGCCCATATTCATGAGTAGGAAGTTGAAGAAATGCATAAAAGTTTTGGAAATCAATTGGCTGAAGAAAAAAGACACTATGAAGAGCTTCTTGTTGGAAAAGAACAACAGTATGAGGTATAAAGGAAAAATTTTGAAGAAGTTTTTCAAAGGAAATTGAGAGCACATGACAAATTTCATGACAAGGAGCTACAAGATAAAAAGATTATAATCAAAAGGTTGGAAACCTCATATAAAAAAATTAAAAGAAGCTCAGGAAGATAATGGTATTTCAAGTTAGTATAAAGAAGAAAATAAAATTATAGCTCCTATTGAGAAGCCAATCTAGGAACCTACATCTAGTAAAGAGGAGATTCAATCACCTTTGATGCTAGCTCAGATTTCTAATGAGCAATATGAAGTATAGAAGGTAGATTATGAAGAAATTCATGATCATTAAATTGCTACACATGAGGTAGAAATGAAAATAAATCTTGTTAAATAATAGTCTTCTAATAATAAAATTCCAAGCTTCCTTTGAGAGCCCTTAAAGCAAGATACTCAAACTAATAATTCAAGTTACCCATGCTTCATCAAGCCCAATAAGGAAGAACCTATACTTTAGTAGATACTGCCATATAAGAAACTCATTCCTGAAGCTCAATCAATTCCTAATGTTCTAATTTAGTATGTAATTTTGATTTTCCAAGTTTTAATGATTTCCTTCCTAAACAATAGGTTGAAATTGAAAAATATGATCCATCAGGAAGTTTCTCATATAGAAAAAAATTGATAGGTTTCAAGGTCCACTTAATTTTTTTGATGATCTTCCCAGTTTTGTGAGTGAAGAAGAAGATGAGGTTCATGTCAAACAAGAGAAATTAGAAAATTCTCACATTGACTTTGGAACAACAAGAAGAGGATGATGATTTAACTATTCTGGTGATTCAAGATAGTCATCATAAGGTATGTAATACTCTCATTTCTTCTAAGATTGAAAATGATGATGATGAGGTTTCATTTTGGGATGATTTAGAAATTTTCATATCAGAACAGGATGGGACAAACCAAGAATAAAAAGTTGTTAAAATTTTGGATATGAAGTCTAAAGAGCAAGTTAATTTTTCTATCAAAACCTCTCTATCTAATAGCAATAATAAGGAAAACATGCATGAGATAACGTATTTTCTTAGTTGTGATCAGCATGTTAAGAAAAATAAGATTAATAAGTTTTTGATCCATGAAAAAAGATTTCATCTATTTGACATAAAAGATGAGATTGAGAAAATTAATTCAAAATTTCATGAATTTCATGAATTGCTTGTGGGTAGTCAAATTAGTGGGTCAATGGGAAAGATAGTAAAAGAGGTTAAAATTGGCCATCATGTTTCAAATTTTGTCATTTTAAGGGGCTTCCCATACAGAATTTTTTCTAGAATGGATCTCAAACATGAAGTCTTGAACATTAAAGAGAACATCCCACCTGCATACACATCTCAGACATGTGTTGATTTTAATCAATTTTGAGAGGTAGGTGACCTAGCCTATTACTTTTAGAAAATGCTTTCATTATAGCTGATAGTTTTAGTCACATGCTATATCATTTTAGTTGTATGGATGCATGAAACCTACCCTTTGTTGATTAGAAAAGGAAGCTATTTCAACCAGTTAGTAAATGTATGTATTTGAGGATCTTGATGAATTATTAGCTTAGGTTACGTTAGGGTTGTGAATTAGTTTTATATTTCAATAATTTCTTAAGCACAAGTGAAATTAATGTTGTAACTTAATGCAACCAATGGGATGTGCGGTCATGGTCTCAATGATATATCATTTGTTCAAAAACATAATAGGAGGCCAACTCACTCCATAATAAATGTTATACCATTCAAACAAAAATAGTAGAATTCATTGGATGTTTCATGCTATAGTATTTATTTCAAGTGTGAGTAGATTTCACATTTCAATAAGTGTTTTGACACATATTTGAGCAAGTTATAATAGAAATACATACTTGCCTCCCATCAGCACCATCATACAAATGTATACCTCAATAGCATAATATAAAATATACAAAAGAGGTAATTCTCTCTCGAGTAAAAGTGGTATGACACCTACATAATGATGATGAAGATAGACTGATATGGACATCCATTACAAATTGCATAAATCAATTTGATTCTTTTTAGTTTTCAGTATGTCTTCAACCAAATTCACAAGTTGTTATAATAGTCAACAGCTACTAGCCTTCACAACCAGTATAGAACTATTATGTCATAGGAAAGATACAATATAAAAAAAGTAAACTATATTCATCACTTTACTATAATATAAATATTACATGATTATCAAAACAAATGATTAACTCTCATGGTAGTCTTTGATGAACAAAATATAAGTATATAAACATGGAAAAAGTTCACTCCAAAATATAAGAAGCTACAAATCTGCCAAGTAATATCAAATGAGGTTTGTAGATACAAATTTCAAGGGCTAAAATAGTGATATAAGTAGGCTTTACACAATAACAGGTTATAAAAGAAAGTGGTGAATATTTGAATAAAGGCGTTATTGAGCAATTTGCAAAAAATAGGAGCTCATTGCTACAAGTCAGGACTTCATAAATACACATGCCAAAATATATGAATGGATGTTGCAATGAAGTCTATTTCCATCCTATTGTAGGAAGTGCAATAATTTTACAAATGATATGTGTGTGTAGCTCACAGCCAAAGTACAATCATACACTAGGTGGAGATGATATTTACATAGCATTCAAAAAGATAGTGAGCATACAAAATGTGAAGTGACAATCAATTTTATATGACAATGATCTAAGTTTAAATGAAAACAACAATCATATTTCTAATCATAATAGCCAAAGCAATTATTTTTTCAATCAAGTATTTAAACAAGGAAAAATACCTCATTCTCTAATTAGATTTGAAGGTGTGGATAGAATAGTCATTTTGCATGGAGTTTTCTGGGCAATTGGAGAAGAATCATAAAAAATTCCTTCAATGTTTTGTCCAGAACAGTCTAGTTCAAGTCTCATACAAAAAGAATTCTCATAACATCAATGATAAAGGAGATAGTAGTGCTTTTGTAAAGGTAGTTGTTTCTTCTTTACCATTACGGCTTAGCATTTGCAACAAGATATTACAAACATCTTACTAGCAAATTAAAATGATATTCATATTTTCTTATAGTGGAGTAAGGAGATAGAAAAGATAGAGTTATCATATGTAGTTAAACTCCTTTTTGGGTTTTGAATCTAATAGCAGAAGAAAACTAATAAATCAATATTAAAGCAAAAGGCATGATTCATAGAAGCAACTTACATTTGAAGTTGAAAACCCATGTTCTACATGATTGAGGTCTCTAACATAAGGGGTAACCTCTTGCTTTTCATTGAGGAGAGAAGCTGAAAATGTAGATAAATCACCAAACATAGCAGCAAACAATAGCATATAAAAGAAAAAATTGCCTGGATTCAAGCTTGTAAATTCAATAAAAATGCTCCAAAATTCCATAACTTGCAGTTGTAGCTATAGAAACCTCTTAATTCATGCATACAAGTCACAGCTACCATAAAAACTCTAGAATGAACAAGAAGTAGTACAAAATTCCTCAAAATGCATCCAATTTAGTCTTCAAAATAAAGAAACCTCCAAGCCATGGGCAACAGCAAGAAAACATAGAAATGGTCTCCAAATAGCAAAAGACTCAAATTCAAAACCAGGCATCAAAGATAGTACACAAAGAATTGCAGAAAATCTCCAGATCTTCCTATCATGATGGGCTAGGATTTCTTTAACCCTAGGATAGAAAAGCATTTGATAAAGAGTGGAATGAGAAGATATACCTTTTTTTTCTTTTGTCTTTGCATATAGGTTCGGTTTAATAACATTTTGGGTCCATAAATGAGAGGAGTACAATTTTTATATATGCAAATAATATTTAAGTCTCATTATAATTTTTTATTTATCAATATTAATTTTTTATATTAATACACTTAATATGGATTAAATAATATCTTATTATTTAATATATATTAAATTAATTAATATTAAAAAATTAAAACTATTAATTAATTCTTCATATAATATAATTGGAAAGTTAATTTCATCAAAGTGCTAGAGTTATAAAGCATTTGATATTAATTAATTGTTTTTAATACAAAGAATTATTATGGTGAGTTGAGCTTGTTGTTATATTTTGTGATAATTGGACATATCATTCAGTTCAACAAAGAGCTCCATTTTTAGTGGAGGACTTTTCTTTTTATTCAACTAGATGTCACTTGGAGTTCTTTATTTAGTTAGAGAGAAGTTTGGTTTTCTCATGCAGTTGAGAGCATTTTAGTGCTATTTTTGATAAGTTATTGAGTGATTATGGCCAATTATAGATGCAATTCACTTTGGGAGGCATTTTGAGGCACATTTTTACATGGAGATGAGCAGTTTGACATATGATTGTTGTGTCTTATTTTTCACATCTGACCAAGGATTTTTGCATGGATTTCTAAGGAGATAGAGGCATATTTTAGCTGGCTATCAATTGGATAGGTACTTGAGAGAAGATTTGATGGGTTTCTTCACATATTGGAGCAATTTTTGAGCCTTATTTTTCATGCATTTTTCTCAAATTTGAGTTAGATTTTTGAGCCCTATTTATTGTATTCTCACCTCATTATGAGGTCTCTTCTTTCTCACTCATATTTTTTTCACATTGCAAATTTTTGAGTTGATTTTAGGAGCAATTTGTAGCAGAGATTTTTTTAGCATTGATTATACAGTTTCAACACTTCCTTCTCATTGATTCTTATTTGCAATATTATGGGTCCTTTGCTTTTATGTTGTGTTCATCCTTCATTCAAGCTATATTCCTTATTACATATTCAAAACTCAATATTTGCAATTGCAAGTCTTTGTTTGTGTCCTTACTCTTTTTCCAAAAAATTGGTAAAGCCTAAGTTTTCCTTTCAAAGAAAAATATTTTAGGTCCTTGCATAGAATCACTTTTGTAGTTGCATGCTTGTCTGGGTATTGCGGATCATTAGTATCATGAGTGATTGGTGTTAATTAATTTGAAGTTACATATGAGTCATTGGTGTGTCACCTCATTTAGGATTTAGTATTCATTTTTGTTGGTGTAAATACATATTTACTATTTACACTTACTTAAGTTTACTTAGGTTAATGCATTATTTTATTATATTATTTTATTTTATTATTTATTTAGGTGAGACACTTAGGAGTTTGTGTACTCTCATGAGTTTTCATGTTGACAACACAAAAGTACACAACTCTAATTCAGCACATGGTGTCTACAACACTAGAGTTTGCATCATTCACTGAGTTGTCATGTAGACAATACAATTATTTGCACTCCCTTTTTAGCACATGTTTTCTACAACATAAATTGGCATGCTACATCATTGTAGGCTTATTCTCTCATCATCACACTTACTTCTATGCTTAATGGAGGATAACCCATATCTAGTGGACATATGCTTGGTTGTATGACTTATCATGTTGCTAACTTCTATGCATTCTAGAAGCTCTCCAAAGGCTTTTATATACAAGCACTCCTAGTGTACTTTCATAGCGCATATTGAATTGAATACATTGTTATTCTGATCATACTCCTTTCTGGTCTATAGTTGTGCTTATGTTTGAGTTCTTAGTTCCTAGGTGAATTTTTCCCTAAGGAAAATTCTTAGATGGTATCAAAGTTTGGAGATTTTCTCATCACATAATCATTTGAGACCATTGTTGCTTTAGCACCTCAACCAGAAATCTAGAGTACTATAGAAATTGGGAGCGTCTAGAGCCAAATCTGACCTTATCATTGTGTCCAGAACACTAATTTGGTGAAAATTGACTATAAATTTAGCTACCTTGGCCCAAAGTTGACCGTGAGGCAAAAAAAAATTTACAAATTGACACCCAAAGGCCCCGATTTGTAGTACAGGTAAGATCATTTGCATATCTATTTGAATATTTTTTTAGATCTTTCATTCTATTTTTCTTTGCACTTTTTCAAAAAAAATTCAAATTTTTTTCCTATTAGAGAATTTTTTTTTAGCAGAACCGAGTAGTGACACCTCAACTTTCCAATTTGGAGGTTGTTTGTTCGCAGAGGAATTTTTTTTAATCACAGTAATATTCCATTCATTGATGGGGACACTCCAATTTTTGATGGATTTTCTACCAACATTTGATGATTATTCCACACCAATAGTCAAACAAATTCAACATACACCTACCACTAACAAATCAAGCCTAGCTTGCACCACCCACACCAATGGAGTTCTTTTTTTTGTGTGTGGAGGGCTTTGTTTAAAAATAACACTGCAGTCTCTACTCATAGCAATGTGGGATAATTCCCACTATTCTAGTGATGCCAAACAATAAACTGACATTGTTGTGACCAGGTTTCGATGAATATTTGCGATAATTTTGGTGCTACATATAATATTCTAAACTACGAAGTTTAGCTTTCCAGCAACCTGTGACCCTCTACATGGAATGAACCAACATCTGCCACACAGTGCACTGAGATGCCACCATGTGGCCCTATCATATCTATGGCCCCCTTTCAAACTATGACAAATGGAATCCATTCATTTGCCCATTTGGCTGACACATTAGCAACCTTGCCAACTCAACCTAGAACTGCCACATTTGCCACATGGAATCTAGTACTATATAGTAACACATCATTGGCCACCTATACAAATCTATATGACATGTGTACCTATTTGTACAGTACAGTATCACATGTCACCTATCAAATCTCCCAGCTAGTCTTTTTTCACTAACGTTAGCAAAGTATGAGGTTAAAATTGATGACCGTCTGACCATCAAAACCAAGCCATTTATAACTACCATGATGGCCATTTGACTATTAAATTTAAACACACAGTTTATCTTCCAGACTCCTCTCTAGATTGCTTTTCAATTTGGTAGCTTGACTTTGCGAGCCCATAACTTGGACATCGGAACTCCAATTCAGGTGCAATTTTCTCTAAAATTGAGTATAATGTCCTAAACTTTCTAGTGGTTGTGTTCTTTTCTGGTTTTGGTGAAAGGATTTTGTAGAAATTGCAATTTTTGGCAACTATACCTACATAATCCTACATTTCACAAATTTAAATGCTCTGTATGGGCACATCTGGTCACTTTGTCAAGTTTTTTTTTTTTTTGAACGTGCATTATTTTTCATCTACTTTCTAGATCTGGAGTCAAATTCTAAGTTTGTGTGGACAAAACTCTCACTTTCAGAACTAGAGCTTTTTCTGCATTATAAATCTTTGATTACTTTTCAAAATTGTTGTACATCTAAGCTACAATGCTTAGTGATAGATTTGGGCCTCACAAGGCAGTTGTAAAAGAAAAATTAGAAAGTCCACTTTGTTCATTTTGACAAGTGGCCCACTGTACATGCACTACTTATAAAGTTCCAAAAGCATCTTTTTTTTTCTTTTTTCTTTTTTCTTTTTTGTTGGGGGGGGGGGGGGCGGGGTCTTTTGATTGAGTGAAAAGAGGGGGTGTGTACTACATGGTAAGATATTGCATGGAGTAGATTAATGGAAAAAGTATATAGTATTTACATTCATGGTACAATTACCAAACCTACTAATGCTAAAGAACTCATTGAATGTAAAAAAACAAGACCAACAGGCTTTAGGAATTATCAAGAGTTATGTACATAGAGATCTCTTCTTTCACATTGCTAGTTGTACAGAATCCAAATCAACTTGGGACAAACTTGAATCATTGTATGGTAAGGTAGATAAAGAAAAGGGATTTCAAATTGAGGATGATCTACTTCTCTTGAATCCTAAGAACTTTGACACAATTCAGGATTACATCAACAAAGCCAATGAGTATAGGGCACTACTTAAAGATTGTGGAAATCTGATGAAGGATGAAAAGTTGATTCATCACATCCTGAAGAGGCTACCCTCAGAGTATACTTGCTTTGTTTTGAGTTTTAATACTCATAGATTGACCATGGGAACTTCTTACTAGAAGCCTTTTGGTGTAGAAAACCTAACCCTCTTTCTTTTCATGTTGTAATAATGTGTAGGGATAGATCTAATGATCTCCCTATGACCATCCACCTTGTAATGGACATAAGACCCCTTGGTGCAACTATAAACCTTTGGCATCAATTGGTCCAATGAGTGGATTTTTGGTCACTTTTATGTTTTCTAGGTGTGTCTAGGTATTTGGGAATACTAATAAGGTCCCTACGAGTTGATGAAGTTCATTTGCAAACATTCTTGCAATAAAACTAGTCATAGCACAAAATTGTGAAAAAGTTGCTTAGCAACTTTTGTATTTTTCTTGACAACTTTTTGAAACATAACTTCCAATGGATCAAAACTATTAAGGGATGGTTAAACTAGTTGGAAGTAGCCTATATAGGCTCAGATCATTCGAAGGTGAAGATATAAGAAAGATTCAATTGTATTTGCTCCCAAATCAATAAAATTCTTGTTGTTTCCAATGTATTTCTCTGATTTTTCATGTGCAATATGGAATCCAATGATTGAGAATGAGCTTTCTGCACTGATAAGTTAATACTATCCTTTTAGAAGATTTTGGCTTTGGTTTGAGAGTTCCATCATCTTCCTTACAAAATTTATTAATTTGTGTTCCTTGTTGGTCTATGAAACCCTTGATTTAAGGGTTTGGTCACAAAAATGCCTCTAACTTGATTCTCCACTAGTGGATTTCCTCCTTCCCTAGTATGGAGCAAGTTAGCGATGTACTTTATTAGATTCTAGTAGTTTTGGAGTAGGAAGTTGTGTTGGTGATTTTTGGGAGCGAGCCCTAGGTGAAATATCCTCATGTATTTGACCTAGTTTTGAAGAGATTAAACAAATTTGAGTGAAGGAGAATGTTTGAAGACCTGATGTTCAAACAAGATACCCTTATTTAAGCCAAAGTAACATCCTAGAAGTGGAGATTTAACCCTGTGCACCCATTCTTGACCACTTGCCTTGAAAACCAAGCCTAAAGTAGTTAATTAGGTCTATGTACTTGGTTGTGGTTAGGATATGTTGGAATAGAGTTGGTCTATAAAACTTTAGAGTTTATTGGAACTTGGAAAAGGGTACTTGAATCTACAATTTTTTCCTCACGTCTTTTGGAGGATTTCAAAGTTATTGGCAAAAATCAGTGTTAGGAGACCTAATAGGCTTCTAGGTCTAATCTTGTAAATTTGGTTGTGGGTTGTTGGGAGTGCAACCAGTAGTTGATTTACCTTATTTGGGTTGAAACTAATTTTTTCCAAGCATTTGTTGGAAGTTGTAAAGCATAGAACAGCAAAATCTCTATTTTGCCCATTTTGAGGAAGTTTGTCCTATTTGCTCAAATACAGGTTCATGTTGCTTTGTGTCTTACTTGTGGTTGGTAAGACTTGGAACCTTTCTCAGTGATTCCTAGGAGGGATATACACTTGTGAGAGTAAAACATACCATCTATTCAATACTTTTTTAGCATATTGAAGGTTGTGTGTGGGGTTTGGGCTTGATCCTTGCTTCCATTGTCATCTCTACATCAAATGGTATTAAAGCCACTTTAATCTTGTTGTGACATCAGGAGATGCCATGGTTGATGGAGGAGAAGAACCTAAGAGGAAGATTCCTTTGAGGATCACCAATGTGGAATTAGCCAAGCTAGTCAAAGAGCAGATGGCTAAAAGCAAAGTAGTCTAGGAAGAGAATAGGACTATGAAAAGGGAGTTAGATAAACTCAAGAACAAAATGAGGAAAGGGAGTGATGAAGAGTCTAAACTAGAGGAGATAGAGGGGAATGAGGAACAAGATAATATCTTTTCTGATCAGAGACCCTTTCTTGCAGCGTTGGAGAGGGTTGGAAAGAAGGGAGAAGGGGACTTCCCTACTTTCCATGGTAAGTTGGACCCTGATGAATGTGTGGATTGGATAGAGGCCCTAGACAATCACTTTGAATGTGATAAAACCCCTAAAAATTAGAGGGTCAGAATTGTCGAAGCCAAACTCAAAGGCCCTGCCTTGAGTTGGTGGAATTTCTTGTAGAATGAAAGGTTGGATGAGAACGAAGAGCAAATTGCCACTTGGAAAAACATGAAGGTTGGAATCAAGAAAGAGTTTATACCTGATGATTATGAGGTGTTGGTGCATAAAAAACTACAGAACCATAGGCATAGGAATTTGTATGTTAGCACTTACACACAAGAGTTCCACAACTTGACCCTCAAAGCCAAGGTATATGAGACTAAAAAGATAAAGCTTGCAAGGTATGTAAATGGATTAAAATATAGCATTCAAGATGAATTGACATTAATTACTCTTGGTTCAATACATTAGTGTTTTAATATGGCTTTAAAAATAGAGGAAAAACATAAAAGAAGATTAGATACAAACAATAGGGGTAGAGGAAATAGCAATATAGGCAGAGCTAGGTTCTATGGAAGGGGGTCTTTTAATAAAAATTAGGATGAATCTAGTGGTTTGAATGCTAAAAGTGAGTCTGCTAATAGAGGGGCATTTAGAGGCAGAAGATTTAATGGTAAAGGAAGGTCTACTAGAAGGGGGCCTAGTCTATTCACTGGTAAGTGTTTTACTTGTAACCAAGTTGGACATCAATCTTTTAGGTGTCCCGAAAAGAACAGACAAGGAGGGGATAGGAGAATTCAATTAACCCAAGAAGAAGACAGTCAAAGTGTTACCTCTTATTAGTCTACCACCTCTAGACCTGCACTTCCTAAGCATGGTGAATCATTAATGATGCAAAGAACAATATTAAAAGCTTCTACAACTACAAAACCACCACAAAGAAATTCATTTTTTAAGACTTATTGCAAGGTAAATAATGAGGTCTGCAGAGTTATAGTGGACTCTGGTTCATCCGATAATGTTTCTTCTAGGGAGATGGTTGATAAGTTGAAACTGACCACAAGGCTTCACCCTTACCCCTATAAGGTATCATGGTTGACAAAAGACAAACAAACTCATATAAATGAACAAGTGTGGGTGGAGTTCAAGATTAGGGAGTACAATGATAGAGTTTTGTGTGATGTGGTAGAGTTGGATGCATGCCATTTGCTTCTTGGGAGGCCATGACAATATGATGTATGTGCTAAGCATGATGGCAAGACAAATATTTATACCATAACCAAGGATGGGGTTGAGTATTCTATGCCACCTTTACCAGATGATGGGAAACCTACTAAAAATGGGGTGATGTTGGTAGGTGAAAAGGATTTTATGAGAATCACTAAGGAAAAGGACACACCTTGTTTTTCATTGGTAGTCAGAGCACAAAAACATCCCATTAAACAATCACAAAGCCCATCCAAGGTTGTTAATATAGGACCCAAGAAGGTAAGAGACTTGTTAGAAAAAAATGGAGGAATAGTTGTAGGTAGTCAACTAAAGACATTATCACCTGAAAGAGACATCAATCATTGCATATATTTCATCCTAGGAGCCATGCTTCCAAACAAAGTACCATACAAGATGAGCCCTGAACAAAATGAAGAGATAGCAAAAAAAATTAAAGAATTGTTGGCTAAGGGATTCATTAGGAAAAGTATAAGTCCATGTGCAGTCCCTATAGTCCTAGCTCCTAAGAAGGATGGTACTTGGAGATTATGTATAGATTCTAGAGCAATCAATAGGATAACCATTAGATATAGGTTTCCTATGCCAAGGATAGAAGACTTCATGGACTATTTGGGGAAGACAAGCATTTACTCAAAGTTGGATCTCAAAATTGGATATCATCAAATCAAGATCAAAGGTGGGGATGAGTGGAAAATAGAATTTAAGACTTTAGAAGTCTTTTATGAATGGCTTGTGATGCCTTTTGGCTTGTCCAATGCACCTAGCACCTTTACGAGACTTATGAATGAAGTCTTAAAAAAATTCTCGAATAAATTTGTTGTTGTGTATTTAGATGACATCCTAATATTCAGCAAGGATAGGGATGAACACTTAAGGCATTTAGATTTGTTTTTACATAGACTTCATGAGGAGAAACTAATGATAAACTTGGAAAAATGTTCATTCTTGCAGATAGAGCTGATCTTCTTGGGGTTTTTGATATCAAGAAATGAGTTGAAAATGGATCTTTCCAAGGTTGAAGCCATCCTTAACTACCCAGCTCCTACCACACCATCAAAAGTCAAGAGTTTTCATGGTATGTGTAGTTTTTATAAGAAATTTATTAGAAATTTTAGTGGTGTGTGTGCTCCTATGATCAACACCATAAAAGGAGGAAGGAAGTGTGTGTTTTCTTGGACTAAGGAGGCCAATGATTCATTTGAATTTTTGAAGAAAAAGATTACAAACCAACCTGTTTTGGTGCTCCCTAATTTTTACAAGTTGTTTACAGTTGAATGTGATGCTAGTAAAAGGGCTATTAGAGGTGTTTTAAGCTAGGAGGGTAGGCCTGTGGCCTTTTTTAGTGAAAAGTTCAATGAGGCCAAGAAAAAGTATTCAACATATGACCTTGAACTTTATGTTATGTTGCAGTCCCTTAGAAAATGGAGACATTACTTATTGCCTAAAGAATTTGTTGTGTACACTGATAATCATGCCCTGAGTTTTTTGAATAGGCAAGAAAAATTGAACCATAGCCATATGAAGTGGATAGAATTTTTACAGGCCTACACCTTCACCATTAAGCATAAAAAAGGAGAAAGTGACAAGGTTGCTAATGCACTTAGCAGGAGGAACTGAACAGTTCAAGAAGTTTAGTTAGAAAGCATTGGCATCCATGCAATGAAGGATATGTATGAACAAGATGAAGACTTCAAGGAGGCATACCAAGTCTACAGATCCATGGGGGAAAGGTATCATAAGCTTTGTGTTTCCAAGGGATCTATCAAAGAGAACATTATAAAGGAGAAGCATTGTGGCAGTTTGATAGGTCATTTTGGAGTGGACAAGACTCTAGAGTAAGTTAGGAGATTCTATTTTTGGCCTAGAATGTAAACTGATATTAGTAAGTTTGTGGAAGAATGTTTGATTTGTTAGCAAGAAAACAGAGGTACATCAAATACAGGACTTTATACACCACTTCCAATACCTCACAAGCCTTGGGATTCAGTAAGTATGGATTTTGTAGTTGGACTTCCAAGGACCAAATCAGGTTATGATAGTACTTTTGTACTTGTGGACAAGTTTTCCAAAATGGCCCATTTCATAGATTTCAAAACCACTCATGATGCCTCCCATATAGCAAGTTTTTTCTTTAAAGAGGTTGTTAGACTTCATAGTTTGCCTTTATCCATTATATCTGATAGGGAACCAAAAATTTTGGGGCATTTTTGGAGAACCTTGTGGAGGAAATTAGGGACTAATTTGTGTTTTTCATCTGCCTACCATCCTCAATTTGATGGGAAAATAGAGGTAGTTAATAGGTCCTTAGAAAATATGTTAAGATGCCTTTCCAAGCAGCATGAAGTTTCATGGGATTGCATTTTACCTCAAGTAGAATTTTCTTTTAATGATTCAATTAAAAGGAGGACAGGCCTAACACCTTTTCAAGTTTCCTATGGCACTCATCCTAGGGGTACATTGGAACTTAGAGATATTAAGGAGGTGGAGAAGAGAAGTGCACAAGCTGAAGATTTTGCAGAGGACATGAAAGAGGTCCATCAGCAAGTGCAGGATAAATTGCAAGATTCTTCCATAAAATATAAATAGTAGGTAGATAAGAAGAGGAAAGAACTACATTTCAAAGTGGGGGACATGGAAATGGTTCACCTTAATAAAGCAAGGCTCCCAAAACAGATCCATACCAAACTACAAATAAAGAAAATTGGCTCATTCAAGATAGTCAAAAAGTGTGGCAATAATGCTTACCAAATTGATTTACCCCCTGATATCAATTTGTCTCCTATATTTAATTTTTCTAACCTGTATGCTTTCAAAGGTACTTTTTCAACTGATGTGGATGTAGGTACACTTGAAGAACCTAAGGAAGAGTTGAAGAAAACCATGCCATCTATGCCTAATCTAGTGGTAGACACTATTTTGGACAAGAGGATCACCAAGAAAACAAGGAGGCATACATATTATGAGTACCTATTTCATTGGAAGGGGCAAACAACAGCAGATGCTACTTGGTTGACTAAAAAGGCACTTAAGGCCTATGGCATCAATCCTTCACTTTTCACCACTCTAGAGACTAGATTTTCTCTTATGTAGGGGAGTATGGTGTAGAGCACCTAACCCTCTTTCTTTTCATGTTGTAATAAGGTCTAGGGATAGATCTAATGATCTCCCTATGACCATCCACCTTGTAATGGACACAAGACCTCTTGGTGCAACTATAAACCAAGGGCATCAATTGGTCCAATGAGTGGATTTTTGGTCATTTTTATGTTTTCTAGGTGTGTCTAGGTGTTTGGGAACATTAATAAGGTCCCTAGAAGTCAATGAAGTTCATTTGCAAACATTCTTGCAATAAAACTAGTCATAGCGCAAAATTGCTAAAAAGTTGCTTAGCAACTTTTGCATTTTTCTTGATAACCTTTTGAAAAATAACTTCCAATGGTTCAAAACTATTAAGGGATGGTTAAACCAGTTGGAAGTAGGCTATATAGGCTTAGAGCATTCAAAGGTGAAGATATAAGGAAGATTCAATTGTATTTGTTCCCAAATCAATAAAATTCTTGTTGTTTCCAATGTATTTCTCTAATTTTTCACGTGTAGTATGGAATCCAATGATTAGAGAATGAACTTTCTACACTGATAAGTTGATACTATCCTTTTAGAAGATTTTGGCTTTGGTTTGAGAGTTTCATCATCTTTCTTGCAAAAGTTATTAATTTTTGTTCCTTGTTGGTCTATGAAACTCTTGATTTCAGGGTTTGGTCATAAAAATGCCCCTAACTTGATTCTCCACCAATGGATTTCCTCCTTCCCTAGTATGGAGCAAGTTAGGGATGTACTTTATTAGATTATGGTAGTTTTGGAGTAGGAAGTTGTGTTGGTGATTTTTGGGAGTTAGCCCTAGGTGAAATATCCTCATGTAGTTGACCCAGTTTTGAAGAGATTAAACAAATCAGAGTGAAGGAGAAGATTTGAAGACCTAATTTTCAAATAAGATACCCTTATTTAAGCTAGAGGAACATCCTAGAAGTGGATATTTAACCCTATGCACCCATTCTTGACCACTTGCCTTGAAAACCAAGCCTAAAGTAGCTAATTAAGCCTGTGTACTTGGTTGTGGTTAGGACATGCTAGAATAGAGTTGGTCTTTGAAGCTTTGGAGTTTGTTGGAACTTGGGAAAGGGTACTTGAATCTGAAATTTGTTCCTCAAGTCTTTTGGAGGATTCCAAAGTTATTGGAAAAAATCAGTGTTAGGAGACCTAATAGGCTTCTAGGTCTAATCTTGCAAATTTGGTTGTGGGTTGTTGGGAGTGCAACCAGTAGTTGATTTACCTTATTTGGGTTGAAAATAAGTTTTTTTGAGCCTTTTCTAGAAGTTGTAAATCTTAGAACAGAAAAATGTCTATTTTTCCCATTTTGAGGTAGTTTGTCCTCTTTGCTCAATATAGTTTCATGTTGCTTTGTGTCTTACTTGTGGTTGGTAAGACTTGGAACCTTTCTCAGTGATTCCTATGAGGGATATACACTTGTGACAGTAGAACATATCATCTATTCAATCCTTTTTGAGCATATTGAAGGTTTTTTGTGTGGTTTGGGCTTGATCCTTACTTCCATTGTCATCTCTGCATCACCTTCATTTGATGCATTTGCAGAGATGTTGATTGTTGAACAATCTCACTTGATAGATTTAGGATTTCTCAAGTCATCAAATACCAAAGCCTTGCTGGCTAGTGATGAGCACCAATCAAGTCAAGGATGGAAAAGTTCTAGCAACAACAACAACAAGTAGTGGAAGTAGAACACACAATCTAAGACACAACAATCCTCCTTATAGAAAGAAAATTCTTCTTCAAGCAAGAAGGGAAGTAATGAAAACAAGGAAAAACTTTTTTGTCCATACTTCAAAAAGCCAAATCATGATAAGCATCATTTCAAGACTAAAAGAATCAATGAGTTGGAAAATCTACTCAAGAAGAACAAAATTCAAGTGCCAGGTACTTCCAAGGATTCAACTCCAACCTCTTCAAAGTGAAAAGGGCAAACACTTATGGAAAACACAAGTTCTTCTATAAAATGGATACTTGACTTAGGTGCCTCCTTTCACATAGGTTCTTCAAAGGAAGACTTTTCTTCATTGAAGCAATCAAAGGTACCACACATCTTCATGGGAGATGATACCAAAATTAAAGTTGAAGGGAAAGGACATGTGGAAATGGATAATAGGGAATTCAAAGATGTTCTCTATGTTCCAAACCTTAGCTCCAATCTCCTATCAGTTTACCAAATCACTCACCTTGGAGATGATCACAAAGTTGAGTTCCTTCCAGATTCAGTGATGGTGCGCAGTCTTAGAGATGATTCAGTAGTTGTAGTGGGGAAAGTCAATCATGACAAGAGGATTTATTCCTTCTTCCACTTTGTGCCTAAGTCTCCTTCTCAAGCCTTGTTGACTTACTCTACTTCACAAACCAATTTATGGCATGAGCAGTTTGGTCATCTTGCCTTCCATTATCTTTAGCAACTTTGCTTCAAACACATGCTCAAAGGTCTACCTAACATCAACTTTTCTAAAGGTGAGTGTTCATCATGTTTAGTGGATAGGCATCTTGAGGAGAAGTATGATAAAGGGAAGTCTTCTAGAACTCTAATTATTCTCCAATTGGTTCACATGATTTTAGTAAGACCCTTTGTAGTGACTTCAGTTAACAAAGGCCGCTACATCCTTACTTTTGTTCATGACTTTTCAAGATTCACTCGGGTCTACTTCCTTCATCACAAGAATGAAGTGGTTCATAAGCCTCAAGCCTTTAAGAATCATGTTGAACACAAATCAAGGAAAGCCATCAAGGTACTATGGGTGGACAATGAGAATAGATATATAGACAGAAGACTTGGGGAATTTTGCAAGCTTGAGGGAATTGATCTTCAAAATCCACCAACATTTAGTTTGCACAAGATAGATGTTGCAGCCTTAAGGATTAGGACTCTCAAAACCATGGCAAGTTTCATGATAAAAGCCAAGTCTCTTGATCCTACATTAGAATTCAAAGCCATCAGTAGTGCCACTCACATACTTAATAGGTCTCCTCATAATGCCTTAGACGGGAAGACTCCTTTTGAGGCATGGTGTGGCAGAAAACTAGTTGTGAGTCACTTCAGAGTCTTCAGTTGTCCAACATGAGCAAACCTATCTTCCAGGGGATGCAAGGCACTAGCACCTAGGCTTTGTACTTTCATCAAATATGAAGACAATGCTAAAGCTTATAGACTAATGGATCTAGAGACTCATGAGATCTTTATGGAGAAGGATGTTCACTTTGAGGAAAGTTCACCCATCTTATCCTCTAATCCTCTGCACACTTCATACATAGTGGAAGCTGATAGTGACACCAACGATAGTGCTTCAACAAATTTAGACATGTGGGGTTCTATCAACAGTTACAGTAAGAGGTCACATCATCAGTCTAGTCCACATGCTTATATTGCCATAGTGAAAGGTCCAACACAACATCATACATGTTGTTTTCCAACTCCAGCTTCAATTGATGACTACATGGCAGACATTGCAAGTTTGTTCGTAGAGTCACACATCACAGACTTGGGAGACAGCCTTGAGGGATTACACCTTCTCTTTGATGAAGGTGATCCTTCTACAGTTGTTGTGAGGACTCACTTTGACCCTCATGTCCATTCTCTACATGATCAATCTTTACAGGTTGGTGTGACTGTGGATTCTTATGAACAATAGTTGTCAGAGGTCTCTTTGTTAGTTGAGGAGACAGATGATTCATTGGGAAAGGTTCAATAGACATCCTTGCCAAATCTGCATTCATTCCTTTTAGCATAGTTGGAAGGGGTGAACATTAGTATCAACATAGGGATACTTGAGTAGGTTTTAGGGCCACCATACATCTTCAAGATTGTACCTTTTCCATTGTTTCTTCCAAAGAGGACGAACATCATTCAGTACTCTTTGACCAGCTTCTTCCTTGGAGCAATAGTCACTAGTTGGAATTCTTCATTTTGGGGGGGGGGGGGGGGGGGGACTACCTTGTCTCTCTTCCTCTTCTTTCTTATGGGGGGGAACTTTTTCCTCTTATGAGGTTCTTGTTCTTCTCATTCTTCACTATTGTATACACTAGATGTATTTTGTAATGGGGGGGTCTTGATTACTCCATCCATCCATGCATCTTGTTTCATCTCTCTTTTTGGGGGAGGGTTTTTCCCATGAGGTTTTCCATCTTTCTTCACTTTATGAGAGATTGCATTTCATTATGTACATGGGTACCTAATGTGGCCTAGTAGCTGAGACCCATCATGCATGCCATCCTAGTTTTTGTAAGCTTAAGGGCATTCCCCTAAGTTGCACTTAAGGGGGGTTGTTGGTGTAAATACATATTTACTATTTATATGTACTTAAGTTTACTTAGGTTAATGCATTATTTTATTATTTATTTAGGTGAGACACTTAGGAGTTTGTGTACTCTCATGAGTTGTCATGTTGACAACACAAAAGTACGCAACTCTAATTCAGCACATGGTGTCTACAACATTGGAGTTTGCATCATTCACTGAGTTGTCATGTAGACAACATAGTTATTTGCTCTCCCTTTTTAGCACATGTTGTCTACAACATAAATTTGTGTGATACGCCATTGTAGGCTTATCCTCTCATCATCACACTTACTTCTGTGCTTAATGGAGGATAACCCATATCTGGTGGACATGTGCCTAGTTGTATGACTTATCATGTTGTTGACTTCTATGCATTCTAGAAGCTCTCTAGAGGCCTTTATATATAGGCACTCCTAATGTACTTTCACAACGCATATTGAATTGAATACATTGTTATTCTGATCATACTCCTTTCTAGTCTACGTTGTGCTTGTGTTTGAGTTTTTAGTTCTTGAGTGAATTTTTCCCTAAGGAAAATGATCACTATTTAGGAGCTAGCCAAATCTGGAGATTCATCTCTCATTTTAGGATAACCTACCACCCAAGAGAGTTTCCATGTTTCACTAGGATAGCTAGATATTTCATCTTGCTAAAGACGCAATCCTGATTGATAGTAAGTACAATGTCTCTCCAAAAGGTATTGAGGTGGATCCTGAAAAGGTTCAAGATATAATCCACATCAATCAAATGAGAGTGTTACAAGGAATACTTTAATCTATTTTTTGGTTCATATCATAGTTAGCAGATAATCATAATCCTTCACTAAAACTTTTCATAAGGGTGTTAAATAAAATTGGAACACAAATTGTGGTCAAATCTTAACATAGATCAAGCATTATCTTGCTAATTTACCAATATTGATGTCTCTCATTCATGAAGAGCCACACATTTTGTACATTTTTAAATAGACTCATCTCTAGGTATCATACTAGCTTAAGAAGATAACAACAATAACAAGCAAGCTATTTACTACCTTAGTCATACATTGATCTCATATGAGATGAATTATAGAATTATCACAAAGGTTTTCTTGGCAATTGTTTTCTCTTCTTAGAAGCTAAGAGACTACATGCTTGCTCATACTATAAGACTAATTGTAAAGATTGATCCATTAAAGTATTTACTCAGCAAAGTTACTCTGATAGGAAGACTTGCAAGATGGGTTATGATCCTGAGTGAGTTTGACATTGAGTATGTAGAATGGAAATCTATCAAAGGAAAAGTGATCATTGATCAACAAGTAGAGGCACCATTGCAAACTCACCAACCACTTAATATTGAATTTCCTAATGAATCTATTATACTGATGACACACCAGACATAGGTTATGTTCTTCGACAAATCATTCACACAACAAAGATCTAGTGTGATACTTTATTCATTGCTCCACAAAAATATTCTCTACCTAAGGAACACAAGATTATGTTGTTACAAGCTAGAGTTGTCTTTGCACCAAAAGATCGATCGATTAATTCCCCATACAACCACCAGACTTATAGAACATAGGAGGTTGTTAAACAATATCATGAATCTTGAAGGGGAAGGCTGCAAGTTAGTCCAACAATTCCCCCCTTGGCATTACCCAAGGAGATTCGAACCTGTGACCAAGCTCTGATACCACTTCTTACAAGCTAGAGTTGTCATTGCAACAAAAGATCGACCTGTTAATGCCCCATACAACAACTAGACTTATAGAGCATAGGAGGTGGTTAAACCATGTCATGAATCTTGAAGGTGAAGGCTGGTGTTTAGTCCAACAAATGTTTCCTTGTACAAACAATATTGGTTAATATGAAGCCTTGATCAATGGGATGAAAATCATCATTGAATGGAGAGTAGACAAACTAAATATCTTTGGTGACTCATAGTTGGTGATCAACCAGGTTAACAATATTTATCAGACAAAAGATGAAAAATTGATGCCTTACAAGAGAATGGCTGATGATCTAAATAAAAATTGCACATGTTACATTCTAGCACATTCCTTCAGTAGATAAAAAGGAGGCCAATGCAATGGCCACTCTAGCTTCTATATAAAAAATGCTAGAAAATGACTTTTGATATGAATTCCTAGTGCAGATATTATCCTATCTTGCCTATGATTCCCCTAAATCTTGAAAGATCTATTCTATCATAGAACATGATTCATCTTACTACCACCACATATAGTCATACTTACATGACCAAATTATTCCAAAAACTCTGACTTGGAATGAGAAATGTCACCTTATCTAAAATGCTTCACAGGATATCATCATTGCTAATGACTTGTATATGAGAGGTCTCGATGGTACAATCCTTAGGTTTCTAGAACTCGAAGAGTCAAAATTTACATTAATTGAGATACATGAAGGCATTTTTGGATCACACTTAAATGGCCTAACCCTAGCATGAAAACTCATTAGAGTTGGTTACTATTAACCAGAAATAGAGAAAGAGGAAATCAAATATGAAAAGTCTTGGAAATAGTGCCAACTTCATAGAAATCTAATTCATACTCCAGTCAAGGAGCTAATTTCTTTTATTGGACTTTATCCATTCCAATAATGGGCCTTTGACTTGGTGGGTCAAATTCATCCATCTTCTTCAAATCGACACAAGTTCATCATAATAGTTACAGATTACTTCACAAAGTGGGTAGAGGTAGTGCATCTTACTGAGGCTAATGGAAAAATTGTAGTTATATTTTTTCTCAACTACATCATCTATAGGTATGGTGTATGATCCTTTGTTATTACTAACAATGGAGGACAATTGAAAAACAAATATCTAAAAGAGCTATGTTCAAAGTTAAAAATCATGCAACATTGGTCTTCCATCTACTACTCCCAGAATAACAAACAAGTGGAAGCATCAAATAAGACTATTCTCATAATCCTACATCACAGAGTTAATAAATTAGGAAGGGTCTAGCACCTTCAAGTCAATATGTCTCTATGTGCTTATAGAACAAGTATCATAACTCCTACAAAAATAATACCCTTTTCTTTGGTATACGGAGCAGATGTTGTGCTTCTAATTAAAGTTGAGATTCCCACTCTACAAGTCTCTCTAAAAGGCCTCATTACTGATGATGACTATAGAGTATCTTAGCTACAAGAGCTAGAACTACTAGATGAATTTCAGCAAGTGCCATTTGATCATCTATGATCTTACCAAAATAGGATGTCCAAAAGCTACAATAAGAAAGTTAAACCAAGCATATTTCAAGTGGGTGACCTCATTCTAAAGGAAAACCCTAAGAATTAGCAACACCAAATATATGAGGGAAAGTTTGAGCCTAACTAGCTTGGTCCATACATCATCATTGCAGTGTTTGGGTTAGGTGCTTATCAACTCTCAACTACTGAAGGAGAATTGCTCAAGGATCCAATCAACACCCTTCATCTAGAAAGATTATATAGCTGATATTATTTTAAGTCTTTGTACATATCTAAATGTCCTAAAAAAAAAGTCTGAAAATTGCAAAAAGTCTTGAAAAAATATATTATCTTGGTGGAAACCTAGCAATAGGCAGCTTGGTAATACCAAAAAACTTGAAAAAAAAATGGAAAAATAGAAAAAAAAAAAAAAAAGAAGAAGAGAAAAGAACCATTTTTTTTTTGAAAAATAAGAAAAGTGTCATTGATAAAAACCTAGCAAATAGGCATCATGGTAGAAAAAATAAAATCTCTACGAAGAAGGTGAAAACCTAGTAAACATGCACCTCTTCTTTCAAATGATATATCTTACAACACATCTTCTAGCTCATGTAAAGTTGTTTTCCTACTTTTAGTACTTTGCATTCCTACTTTAGCTTTCTTATTTCACTCATACATACACTCTCAATTATCTTTGAGACTCTGCTCAAACCTACATTGATTGAAACTAGTCATAGTCTAAGGGAAACACCCTATAGTTTTACAAGATCTCTTTTGTGTCAGTCGCCAGTTTTTCTAATTGTGTATATCTACTATCGCTTAGTCTACTAGTGAGATTCCTCTCAATGAAGATTTCTCTGATGTCAAACACTAGTTTTCCTAAGTGTGTCTTTCTACTATCATCCATCTATTGAAGAGATTTCTAACAAACATTTTGAACTTCAAAATTTAACATCAATCCTCTACCAATAAAATTGAATGGAACACATTGAAACTATTTGAGCTATGATGAGATTTTCTTTATGTTCTTTTCTTTTTCTTTTTCATTACATTTTTAGTAACTCTAGGATGTCTAATTTGACTAGAGAAGCAAGGATTGGGGGCATGATCTTTTCTTTGATTTATGTTTGATGGTTTAGCTCCAATGATATGAAGGATCCATATAAAAGGAGTGCCCACTATGAGATCCTTTATCTCATGTTGGATGGTCATGTGTACTCCAACTCATTTTATATGGACACTTTAGTGAGGTTTGTTCTTCTCCTTGACTATTTGAGTGAATTCTCTATTCTACATTAATATATTGATACTCATCCTATGAAGTGAACAAACGAGTCACTACAAGTATACTTAGCAACCTCCTTTCTCAGATTATGAATGCAAGGGTCCTTATGGATAGAATACTTATTGATTACTTAGCATGAAAAGGATCTCTCGTGTATCCGGTGTTATTGTACACAAGAAATATTCTTTCCATCTTATCATTTATGCTATGATTTTAATGTTTGCTTGCTACATTAATAGGAAAGTTTGTTTTGTTCATTCTGGCTTCTTTTACCTTCATGCTTACATCTAATTCCAAAAAAACTATGACTCATGTCATATTCATAATCTCATGATTTCAATAATAGTGAGAATTGTATGACATTTAGTGGCTTTATTAAAATGTTTTAAGATGAAACATATATCTTACGGGTTCAATAACCAATCCTAGGGCTTACATCTAGCATAGGATTACATTTCATATTAAAATTGCATTAGGACATGATCTCGGTTACTTCTTTAATTCCCTTCCTTGAATTAAGAGGTTGAAGATTTCTTATGCATATCATGATTCATCTTGACTACACAAGTGTTTGATTCCATGGCTGATCTTAACAAATTGGTTGGAGTACCTATCATGTGCAATAATCGTGAAACCAGTATGAGATGTTAGTACATATGTTAGAATATAAATGCCACCAATATAACTCAAAGGGGGGTGAATTAGTTATACAACTATTATCATAATTATCAACTTTATTAATTCATAACCATATGAGAAATATAATCAGCAACCATAACAAGATACTCATACATGATAACACCAAATATGTTAACTACGGAAATCACTGATCAAGGGGAAAACCCCAGTGAGGATGATACCCACAAAATGATGTACTAATATAAATATTCCTTGTTAGAGAATGGACCTTATTAGGTGTATATGAAATACATTCAGTTGATATTAGTCCCCATTAGGATACTTTAAATCCATGTCAGGAGAGTACAACCCTCTTAGGAGTTGTGCCAAATCTCTTAGGAGTTGTAGAAGGTAGATGGACCTACTATCCAAATAGCTTTAGGGGCAAGACAAATGAACCTATAGTCCAAATTATCATTGTATTATTCCTTTCAAAATAATAGAAATAAACTATATGTGTACTTCCTCTTCCTCTTTCATGTCAATCAGATTGGTCTGCTTCTTCTGATCTCAATAACAAATCACCAACTTTGCATCTGATAATCCCTTGGATCACTTGCTTGTTGTCACTATATGACATTGCATATCATGGTTCTATTTCTATTAGGAGATATAATCCAATCATCAAAACTTCTTAACACGTAGTTTGTCTCTATATTGCTCTCTGTAAATTACATATATATTCTGCATATCTTTGACTTACTTGATGTGTACTTAACATCATCATCAAGACATAGTGTAGAACATGTCCTTAACCAATTTTTCCCTAGACATCAAACCTATATCTATATGACCTCATTCTTTGTCTACTACTCTATGAGTCTTTACAAAAACCATACTATGTTGTCATCAATGACAAACATAGTCATGAATACAACATGTCAATCATGTTATATTCTTTCTAATGCTTAGGATACTCTACCAAAGAAATACCATGAGAATTCATGCTAATAATCTCCCCCTTTGGAATTTATGGCAACATATATGAAAAACATCTAAGTTCCAAGAATACCAAGACATAACTCTACTATTCTTATTGTTATTCTCATCTTTTCAAATCTTCTTCATCAATCAAATCTAAAACTTACTAGAACACTCCTTTGTTCTACAACTCCTTTTACTTGTATCAATTGTTCATGCATTAAAAAACTCTCAGCTTCCTCCCCCATTTAGTGTTTCTCCTTATTGACATTACCAATACTTTCTCTTATACATAGGAGATCTCAATCTCTCCCCCACTAGAGGATCTTCTCCCTCATACATACTTAGGAGATGGTTTTCCATGCACACTTCCACTCTTCCCCATTCATACTTAGGAGATGTTTTTCATGCACACATCTCACCCCCCCCCCCCCCCCCCCCTCCTCCACAATTGAGATCAATGAAAAAGGCTTCATTATGGAAATCATTTGCTCCAGGTCTTTAGCTAGCTCAAGTGTTCAAAGACAATATTCAAGACACATTACAAAGAGCCCTTGATGACTCTTCTCATCTTAGATACTCCCCCATACAGGAAGCATCAACATTCAATCTATTCAAACAATAGTTCTTTGTACCACTAGACTAATGCAAAATATGCATCATCTACCCGAAGTAGGAAGGGCCATAACCACAAGCATACCTCTTAAGTACTCAAATGTATCTTTAGAAAAATGCTTCATAAAGATATCTACAATATGATCTTTTTTACTAACATACTCCAATCTAATTTCTTTCTCTATAACTTTCTCTCTCAAAAAATGATACTTAATAGATATATGCTTAGTCTTAGAATGCAATACATGATTCTTAGACATACTCATTGTACTTGTGTTGTCATAATGTATGACAATAGGTTCTGAAAATTCTATAACAATATCCTTCAGCATCTTCTTCATCCACATGACCTAATTACAATTATTTTCTACTACTACATACTCTGCTTCAATTGTACTTTGTGAAATAAAATATTTTTTCTTTCTTAACCAATTAACCAATCTTCCTACTAGAAAACATTCTCCACCACTGGTGTTTTTTCTGTCATCCATATTGCCTACCTAATCCATATTAGTATAAGAACATAAAGTGAAATCACTTGAACTATCATACCATATCTCATAATCTAATGTTCCCTTCAAATATATGAATATCTTCTTTACTACTGCATAATGATACTCCTTAGGATCAACTTGAAATCTAGCTATAGTCCCAACTATATTTTCTATATTTGGTTCAGTGTGAGTGAGATATTGCAAACCTCCAATCATTGATCTGTACTTCTTCTTCTCAACTCTAGGTGTCTCATCTTTGCTAGATAACTTGTGACCAGTTATCATTGGTGTACCAACAAGCTTACAACCTTTCAAGACAAATATTTTCAAAAAGTCTTTCAAATACTTAGTTTGTGTTATGAAAATTCCATCATTGTTTTGCATAATTTGTAAACCTAGAAAGAACTCCATCTCACCAATCATGTTCATGTCAAACTCAATCATGTCCATCTCACCAATCATGTTCATCTCAAACTCACTCTTCATTTCTTCAGCAAACTTATCACTTGCCTCATCATTACCTCCAAATATTATGTCATCAAAAAATATCACAATGATTAACAAACCATTCTCAATTTCTTTTAAATATAGATTAATATATACCATAACTTTAGCAAATCCAAGCTTCACCAAATACTTGTCCAATCTTGCATACCAAGTTCTAGGTGCTTGTTGTAAGGAAACTTGCAACATGAATTATAACTATTTCCATGTAACCCATAATAGATTAAAATAAATATGCAATTGAAATCCACATGCAAAATAATAGACAACATACCTACAAAAATGTAAGACAACATATACCCTGGGAAACCCTCATTGAGGGAAAAACCTAGCCTCCAAAAGCATCCATCACCATGTATTATTCAACAAAAAATCACCATTACAATACTAATGGAAATAACAGTGGAAAATAAACTCCAAGAGAGGGGGGTGAATCAACACTTCAAAACTTTAACCATAAAACATTTGTTACACATTCATCTCACAATTTAGCATGTAAACTAAAAATTGCTAACTGCACATGTTCATCCATAGCATGAAACAAATAACACATAACACAATAAATTTTTTATCCAAAAATCCTCCAACAAGAAGGTAAAACAGGGGTGGGGATGACAACCACAAATCTTCACTACTTTAGCTATAAAGTGTAGCCAATTAAGGTTACAATAAGTTTGATCATAAAATATGATCTACCCTATGAGGATTCTACCCTATTAAAGGCTTACAAAGAGTGTTAGGTCTCACCCTATTAATGAATTTCAACACCCTGCTAAAAGTGTGCCTTGTTAGAGGACTTAAATTTACAATAAAAGAAGCACTTGGTTAAGAGATTTACACAAGTATGTTAAGACTACTCTATTAGGATATTTACTCTATACCACCTATTAAAATGATTCAGCACCATGATCCTTTGGTTAGCACTTTGTTCCTAGATGTCAAATCTTCTCTTTCTTGATGAATCCTTGATCCTTTTGATCAAATATGTCTCCTATGTCCTCCCTATACATTCCTCTATTCTCTCTAACAGATTATGCAATTCACAATATTATCACAACCTCCATAGCCACTGTAAATTCTCTCTCTACACTTAGCATTTGTCTCCTTTCATGCATTTACTCATTCTATAAACTTCTTAGGGTTTTCCTCCTTAAGTAAACATAGGTGAGTTAGGGTCAGGTAAAAATCAATGGATGTGGTTGATCCATATTTCCACGTAGAACATCCCTAAATTTGATTTGTTGCATGTATTACACAGGGATTCATAATTTATACCTCCATACATATCTTCTAGAATCATAAAACACTCATTAAGTTAGCCCAAAAATGGCTGACATAGAAGTTTGTGCCATTACAAATAACTATTTCCAAAATTGTTCACTAAGCATTTGAAGACTCTAATGCTTAGCCATCACTATATTCACAATGTTGTAACTTAGTTTTCTGAATGACTCGAAATGCTTTGTTTACTTGGCTCCTAAACCACTCTGCATGTATAATCATCTTCTCTCATGAGTGACTTGACATGTATTGGGTATATTACTCAACATGTATTGTCTAGCAATTGATGCTTGACATGCTTTGATCACTCGGCTCACATTGATTTCTTGGCTTTCTCTGATCACTCAGCTTGCACTATGATAATGATAGATAATGACTAAGTGTTTTGTGACTACCTTGTCAAAACCAATATAAGATTAACAAATACAACCATAGAAGCCTTTAAATCCATAGCCACAACCACGCAATCCATGTGAACAAGCATGAATCCACACATCCCATGCCATGCTTCCAAACTTCACAAATGCTCCCTTGGCTAACCTTCGAGCCTTATCTTGCTCAACTTTCCCTTGTGGATTCTTATATAGTAAAAAGTCCCACAAAACCACCAAGTGGTATTACATAAATCATGTGCTAAAACCATGTGCTACCTAACCCATTGACCCCACATTTAATATTGGATATTTAATTCTTTTCTCCAATATTAAATAATCACATCAAATATTATCACAATGTTACAATACAACTCATCAAGTATATCCCATGAGAATATTTACATGTTGCATGTCCATCTAGGTTCTCCTAGGTGCAACATTACATAGTAAAATAAAATAATACAATATAAAAATATCATGCAATGGGTGCAACACCAATTATCTCAATAATTTCCCACTTTTTGTATACATTCTATAGGGTTAATCTGTAGCCACATAAATGAACAAGGAAATAATCCCTCCTAGCACATCCACCATCATGGGTTAAAGTACACCATGTGCTCCATCCTAGTGCTTGAAACAAAATCAAATTATCCAACATATCAAACATGAATGATGTCACCTCCTATTATGTCACTACCACTAGACATACATAGAAACCATCCAAAGAGAAAGCCAACCAACCTGACACATTAGAAGATCATAAAATCTTGTACCAACTAAAATTCTAAGAACAAACACTTGATCCAAAGGTAATCACATGCATTTGTAGTTGTCAAAATATGCATAGCTAAAATAGCACCCATGACAAGTGCTAACCCATCCAACTATCTATACCTCGAAAGATATACCAAGTGAATCTCACATCATCAATACATCCAATCTCTAACCTACAATCACAAGCCTCAAGAGAAATACCTACCACATATATAGAAAGAAGTTACCACTACAAAAGATAATGTTAAATATGTAACTATTCTACTCACAACATCTCAAAGAAGTGAATCCATGTAGTCTTAAGGACATCCAAAATACATAAACCAATAACTTGCAAGAACAACTCTCATAACAAGTCTCTAACACTCTCCCAAAATATCTACAACCAACAAAGGAAAGAGATAGAGGAATAACCATGTCATCTCTCACATGACATACATGAACACATACTAGTGATCATAATCTCCAACCAATCTCAAATCCAATATAAGTGAAATTGAACATATGGGAAGATAACCAAGACCAAAGAGAAACCATGCAAATCATAACTTGTATCATGTCCTTCTACACAAACCTCTAGATTTAACATGTGCCAAGTAAGATCTCCCCCATGAAACCCCAAAGAATAATCCATAACAACATTCAAACCATACTATATAACTAATCATGGATGTAAGCCTCTCACAAGAAGATCAAACGCATAAACCATTCCTAAACCAAGGAATATGCCAAATATAAAACCGTCTCCCAAACTCAACCAATATAATAACATATGCACAAGGAGATAACCAATGCTAAACCATCTATCAAATGAACCCTCCATAACTAACTCATGTGCCATAGCTCAAGAACCATATCTACGAAAGATAAGCATAAACACAAGGCACTTGAGAGAAACAATGGGCTATACCTCTCAAGTAGTAAAACTACCAAGTAGACCAAGAGTGGGGATGAGAATGCTCATCAAGATATCCATGACTCCAACCAAGACTCATCTAAGAAAAATATCATCTCAAGTCATATTAGGTGAATGACCCTCGGACTTCCTACTAAAAGCATCTACCATCCCAACAAATACTTCTCTAATCCAAGAGAAACCAACATCACCACCGTCTCTAAGTATCCATGAGCACATGCAATGATTCAATCCATGCCAACTCTAAATGAAACATAACAATATCATGAAGTATCTATCAAATGATTATTGTACTTAATACCAATAAACTAAACCAAGATCAATGTCAAAGTTCCAACTGTGGCCTTAGGAACATAAACATAACAACATGATCAAAACCATCTCAACCAAAGAGATAACATGCTCCATATGAACATACTATAACATGTCAAAAATGTAAACTCATATCAAGAGTATACCATAACATTATAATGAAACCATCCTCACACCAATGATAACATGTCAAATGTGTGACGCTTCACCCCGACCTGTCATAGCATGGATATTTTACTTACATTTTGATATTTGAGACCTAGATATTTTGATAGTTATTCAAGACTTAGATGGATAGTGGATTTGCTTTATCTATGGATTTTGATACTTCAATAGTATTTTACAATGTTATATGCACTAAGAACCTATTATTGTGTAAGAAATGTTCAAACATATATGGATGAAGCTTTATGACATGATATTATCAGATTTTGATGCAAACAAAATATTAATTTGATTCTAATGATTTCTGATTTATAGAATGTTAATTTGATTATGATGCTTAATGACATGTAGATGAATGATTAAGATATGCAGATATATGTTAATTTGATAATGATGACTTATGACATGCAAATTTTGATATCTTAACATTTTGAATGGAATAATTGAAAAGATTAGGAAAGGAAATCTAATTTGAATTATGTTAATATGGATATTATTATTATATGCACTTATGTTGTATATGCTTATTTGACTCCTTGGACTACTGATGCTTGAGTTTGATGTGCACAAAGAGGAACCATGGAATTTAAGGGGGAAACAAGGTATAGACACATGTTTAAATGACTTTGCCAAGGTGAATTGTTGTAAGATTCGTAAACCTCATTGTGATGTGTTTATTTTGTAAATGTGAGATGTATGTGTGTAGTATGTATTGCATGTGTAGATTCTAAATGTGTCATGTGTCATGTATAGTGTATTTTGTGTGTGTCACTTAAAACTTGTACTCTTTATGTGAAATGACATATTCTTTGATGATGGATCATGTGGCCACCTTATTCCAAGTTAAATGCCTTAATTGAGAAATATAATTATTGTCCTAAATTAGTAAAGATAACAAGGATTATCACCATGGGAAATTTGGAACTTGAATTACCTAGCATTGGAAGGACGATAAAGTAACTCTAGGGTGAATTTGTGACAAAAATAAACCCTACCCATGTTAATACTATAAGTTAGGAGGCTCATAATGACCTCTAGGGTGCCTAGTAGACCTAGGAGACCCCCAAAAAAATTACATTCTTTATTGAATCCGAAAATGAGAAGGATATATAGAGGCATGGCTAAATTGGAAACTCACTTGGCCACTCTCTATCTTTAGAGACAACTAGGGTTTGGAGGAAGAGGATAAGGAGCTCTACTACAACTATCCATTGCCATTGCTTGGAGTGAGGTTGGTACCTTTGATCCATGGTGTTCATCATTTTGTATGTAGAATAGATGTGTTGTTCTTCATTTCATGATAAATTTTTGGTGTATTGTAGATGTGGTTTGTGGAAAGGATCTTGTTTGAGTGTTGCATGTGAGAAGTTTTGTGTGAATCCTTCCTTGAATCTTGCTTTATTTTCATGTTTTGTGTTTTGTGTAATGGGTGTGACGCATCACTCACCCTTGGGAGGGAAGAGATGCTTGGGTGAAGGGGTTAGTTGGGCTCACACATGTAGTTGAGGAACTCTCCCATGTGTTGAGATGATTGTATATGTTCAATGGAATATGTTCATCTTGCTTACTTACATTTTGGGAGGTATAAGGAGGTGTGTGGAAGGGAAGATATTGTAAGCCTTGAAAGGGCATGTTGATAATGAGAAGATGTATAAATTGTGAATCATACCTTTGGAAATCCTCCTCATGGTGAGAGCCCACCTTCATCCTATACTTGATTCAATTGTTGAATCTTTCTGCAAAGCCTTGGGATGGGATGTGTTGTAATGTATTGTGTTAAAACTTGTCATATTGTTGTGAATATGTATGGCATGTGAATGTGTAATATGCAACCGTTTATGCCTTGTTTCCCAAGGCTTGGTGGGTGGCCTCCTTGAGGCTTAGGTTGGGAGGTGAGCCTCCATGGTTACCCAATTTTGTTTGTCTTTTTTTATTTTGCAAGTTTTCATTTGATGAGTTTGGAAGCTTGATGTTCATGAAGTTTATTCTTTGCATAGGAGAAGACTCTTTATTATTGTGTTAGAAGTGGAGAGATAAACTCCACTTGTTATGTGAAGCAATTTGTATTGTAAGAGTGTAGTTATTGTTTCAATTCATTTGTCCATAGAGAGAGAGATTTGAATTATGTATGTATTCAAATGGTCCTTCCATTGTGTATTTGATATGATGATTCTCTCATTCCATTACTCTTGTGATGTTGTTGCCTTAGCAATACTTTGAATTAGAATGTGATGAAGAAAGGAGATAGTAATATGATGTTTCTTGGAGGAACGAATAGGACATTAGCATATTGGTATACTTATCTCCTCAAATTCCATAATGATAATTAGTTGTATTGGAGTTTAGTGTTGCTCTTTGATCTTGTGGTAAAATATACAATTGATTGCTATGGATTGTAGATAGTTTAGATTTAAATTGAATGTCAATAATGTATTTGAACACTTGATGTTCCTGAAATTAGAATCAATGGATTTCATCCAAGATCCATGTTAATATATTTCGTAAGTAGGCTTGTTGGAATATGATAGATGTTTTATAATAGTTTTTCTTAATTGAATGGAAACTATAATGCAAAATGCAATGTTGGAACAATATCAATTCAATCTAAACAATTGGAGGATTTCATGAATGAATCTAGGCATGAAGTTAAGCTCATATAAAGACCTGTAGAAGCATAAAAACTCTTTGGAAAATGTATGGACAATGACAAAAAAATTCCTCCCAAGTTACATATATTAAATTTTTTTTTTTTTTAAGTACATGATAACATTATTTCTCCAAATACAATTTAAAAAGCATAAAGTCACATTCATAACTATAAAAGATATATATATATATATTCCTCAGAAGGTGACCAGGGCATTTATGGGTTGATAGACTTATATACAATAAAATCTAAGGAGGGGATGGGTCACATCCTCACCCATCCCTACCTGTCGATTTGTAAAAGGGAGACAAATTTTGTTTAAAGTCAATCTGAATTAATCATTTCCTAAGTCCTAGATAGGACTCCTCCTTTTACTAGCTGCTTTAAAACTAGGAATTCACATTAAATGTGGTGGAGCGGATGTCTTTTCACCACCCTCCCTCTCTTCTTATACCACCATGCCTTAAAAAAATGTGGGCATCAAGAAAGAAGGGTAGGCAGCCATGTCAGAGGGTAAGTGGGAATTTAAAATAAAAAAATAAAACACTTCTCATAATTGCTATGACATGTCCTCCTTCCTTTCTAGGCGCCTAGTCCTAAGCATGGGAAACAATGATAACTTGGAATCCTCCACCCACTAATGCTTAGTAGAGGAGAATGCATGTGCAAAAAGGAAAGTAAGGAGCTAAGCATGTATAAATATTTGCTAATGTTATGGGGATTATGCTAGGATAGTAGGTAAAGGTATATTTAGGTTCTAGTTTATTTGGAGTATGTTTTAAATATAGTTGGTAATAAATATTTTTATGGGTAATAGTTATTCATTGGTTGTTTGTAGATGATAATATATTTTTATAGTTTTTAAATATAGTTTTTAAATAATTATTAAGAGTTGCATAGTTAGTATAGGAATTGTGTGGAATGTAGGAATCCTTAGCTAAATGGGGAAAGTGGTAAAGTATGTGATATTAAAGTATTAGTTGATGGGTGGGATAAATTTAGGGGTGTTTTCTTTTTTTTTAAATTTATATAATAAAGGGATTGTAAATTGGATTTTATTTTATTTGATTATATTTTGATTTAGGAGTTGCAAGTTATGATAGTAGTACACTTTGAATTATAAAGTGATTATAGTGTATTAGATAAATTCAAAGGATAATATATAAATGTTACCTTAATATATTTATTTTCATTATATTTTGACAATAGAAATTTTAGGAGAGTAATAGATATATATATATATGGTTTACATTATTTGTTAAAGTTAGTTCAGGTTAAGACAATAGTTTTTACTTAATAATTAATCAAACATTATTCATAAATGTAGTAGTTTCAGTTTAGTACTAAATATTAATAATGTTAGCAACAAAATAAAAATGTATATTAAGTAGAAGTATAGGTGTTTCAAATGATAATTATATTAAAATCTAAATAATAATAATGGAAATATTTATTTTTTAAATTTAAAATTTAAAAAATTAAGGTAGACCTAATATTAATAGAAATTAAATGATATATTGGTGTAGCATCTTCTCATTCAACCTTGGAACTTTTACTACTGAATGACACAAATTGAATCTCACTTATTTAATCAGGGTGTCTCATATAGGGTGCTGAAAACTAAGGGTTCACATCCATCACACCATTGTGTAGCTCTGCATTCACTGACTAGCTACCAGGTAACCACCCCTAGTGAACTTGTAACCAAATCCCAAGTAAATCAATACTTCATTCCATTATCATGCTCCTTCACCTCCAAGTTTAAGGGTAGATTATATTTCTTGCCTTCAGTCCCTACTTTTCAAGAAAAAATTAGTTATTTTTTTTCCTTGTTGAATTATGGGCATGACAAAATGGAATCATTAACCACACCTTTACCAAGATCCCCATGATCCTCCAAGATGTAACCCTCTCCACACACCATGAAGAACCATCTCCACACACCATGAAGATAACCAAGAACCCTATGATTCCTTAAGATCCAACTATCTTCACACACAGTGAAGATAACAAGTGCACCATGCAAATGTCAAAGATGCTTCTACAACAATAGGATCTAAAACAAACCTTCAACACCTACAAACACTCAATGAGTATATCAGTGCCAACAACTCCCACTTAACCATGCTACTGAGTCATCTATAGCATCATAAAATCCATCTCTTACATGAAGATCCTCCAAGTCTACACATTCACATTAAAAGTGTTGATAACAAGTGAAACCAAGATTTCCAAACCAAGAAGATACAAACCAAATTAGGAACTAATCTTTTACTATCACCTCATCACTATAAAAAGCTCTCATTAAAACATGTATCTAAGATATCCATGACATCATGATGAAATAACCATCATCTAACCATGAGAATCAACCAAGGTATCAAACCATCAAAGAACTCAAAGTGCACATCATGAGCTCCTCAAAAGAAACCAAATAACCATGATCCTCAACTAAGAAGATATACCACCATAACCAAATCATGAATCCAAACCAATGAACATTGAAAATGTACCTGTATATCTAATCATGTAATGCCAAAATCCATTGCACCATGATCACATCCATGAATTGAGTATTTAACTCTCAAAGTGTCCAACCTATCATCATAAAATAGTCAAACATGATCTTCTACCATGACTATACCTGGTAACAACATCTCATCCCTTCTAGATGAAGAAAAATTAGAAAATCATGTGACTAAGGGCATCAACGACCCAAATCCAAGCCATTAATATTAATATGCATCAATAATGAAAGATCAATGGGCAAAGATAACCCATATCCAATCCATAAATGAAACCTATAAGAATAGACCACTTATAACACTGCACAACTTGTAGACTCAACAAGTCATCATACTTATCCAAACCAAACACTGATAACCCTATCATGATGAAACCAATCTAAAATATAATATGAGTGTACAATGACATCAAATTCAAATCTTTAAAACATGCGATGCCATAAAATCATAAAGTTGCCATAGTCAATGTATATCATAAACTATTAATATCAATATATCACCAAATAAATCATGTCAATCCTACACTAAATCTGAACCAATGTGTAGAGCTCTTCAAGTGTTTTTTGTTGACTAATCAAAGTCTAAAATCTGACTATATATGTCCATGTTATGCCCAAATTTGTGCTCAAAATAAACAACATCCAACTTTTGGGCACTTAAAACTTGACAAAATGTCAAAACCACATACTTAAATCTACATCAAGTTGTAGTGCTCTAAATTATCTTTCTAACACCTATAAGAAGTCTAAAATCCAATATCCTGAGAGAAAGTTATGGTCGTTTACTAAGATAGTCTTTTTACCATTTTCACTTCGATTTTTTTGTGACAAAAAATTTGATAGGATTAAATTTGATGGTTGTCACGAGCTGAAATTAAAAAAGCTTTGCATTTTCTATCAACATGGCCAAACTAGGGCATATTATATATCAAAATTTTTGGAAACATCAACCCAAATCCAATGGTGAGGTCTATTTTTGCGCAGGATGTCATTTTTGCAAACTCCCACTAAAACCCTCATTTAAATGAAACATCCAAAAAATCCTTTTATCCAATAATTTCACATGCCCAAAATCTACCAACATCCCATCATAATAGCAAATCCAAAACCCTCAGATTTGCAATAAACAACCTACAAACCCCATATATCTTGTACTTTCTTTTATCCTCTCATGCATTCCCATGGATTCAATCTAGGGTTACAACATAATAAAGCCATAGCTCTAATACCACTTGTAAGGAAACTTACAACATGAAATATAATCATTTCCTCATAACTCATTATGGATCTAAAATAAATATGAAATATTAATCCACATGCAAGAGAATAGACAACATGCCCACAAAACTATGACACAAGATATACTCTAGGAAACCCTCATTGAGGGAAAACCCACCCAGCCTCCAAAAGCATCCATCACCATGTATTATTCAACAAAAAAAAACGATTGCAATACAAGCATGGAAGCCTTCAAATTCATAGCCACAACCAAGCAATCCATGTGAACAAACATGAATCCACACATCCCATGCCCCTTCACAAATGCTCCCTTGGCCAACCTCTCAAGCCTTGTCTTGCTTGACTTTCTTTTTTTCCTTTTTCTCTTCTCATACAACAATTGCCCTTGTGGATGCTTATATAGTAGCAAGTCCCAAAAAACCACCAAGTGATATTACATATACCATGTGCTAAAACCATGTGCTACCTAACCCATTGACCCCACATTTAATATTGGATATTTAATTCTTTTCTCCAATATTAAATAATTACATCCAATATTATCACAATGTTACACTACAACTCAGCAATTATATCCCATGGGAATCAGTAATGTTACATGTCCATCTAGGTTCTCCTAGGTGCAACATTACATAAATAAAATAATACAAAATAAAAATAATATGCAATGTGTGCAACACCCATTATCTCAACACTTACTTTAAACCATATAGAGCTTTCTTTAATCTGCATACCAAATCCTTGTCTTTTATCAAAGGAAATCCTTTAGGCCACTCAATATAAACCTCTTCTTAAAGTTCTATATTTAGAAAGGAGGACTTGACATCCATCTAATACACTCTAAACTTCTTGTTTGTTGCATAAGCTAAGAACATTCTTAGTGATTCCATTTTGGCTACATGGGCAAGTGTCTCTTCATAATCTATTCCATCTTGTTGTTAATAACCTTTTCATACCAGTCTACCTTTATTTCTCACATCTTCTCATTGTTCATGCATCTTTTTTTTGAACACCTATTTAGTTCTTATAGCATTCTTGTCTTTAGGCCTAGGAACCAATTGCCATGTTTCATGCTTCACAATCTGATCTAGTTCTTCCTTCATTTCTTGAATCCAATTATCATCTTTTCATGCCTCATCTATGCTCTTAGGTTTAACTTGATAAATCAAAAATAATTTCTCATGGACTCCATTTCTTGTCATCACTCTTTTTTCTTTACTTCAAATAATCTGTTCTGGTGGGTGATTCTTTGTTAGGTTCTTGTTAGGTGTAAGAGTTTCTATCTCAACTCTTATCTCTTCTCTTGGTTTAGATATATGTTCTCCTCTTTGGTCAATAATTTGTACATCATTTTGAAAGTCATTTTTATTCTCAAAGAAAACTTCTACATTCTCATGGTTAGCCTTTGAATCAACAATAGACACCAAAGCTATTTCTTCCATTACTTCCTTTTTCTTAACCACTTCAATCTCATTATAATTGTCATTCAAGAATCTTTCCATACTTTCCTTAATTTCTTAACCTTCATTAGAAAGTGAATTCTTTCTAGTTTTTCTTACTCTCTTATGACATCTAGATGAAAAATCACCAATTTCTTTACATGTCCAACAAACAAAAAATTTCACACCATTTGGCTCCCTTTTTATAAGAAGATCAATACCTTCTTTGATCTTCTTGTCTTCTTCAAATTTGTATTTATCTCTACTTGTGCTTCTATTCTTTTATATGCAATAAAAGGATTCTAGATCAGGAAACTCAATGTATTGTTCTTTACATGATTTTGATAACTCATAAGAAGCTCTATCTTATGGGTGTCCAAATTTCCTCTATTTGACTTAGGACTTTCTTTCTGAAGTGACTCGTCATTGATCTCTCAAAGTTGTTAATTTTTCTCTTCAAGGACCTGAAGCTCTAATACCAATTATTAGAATATAAAGTCCACCAATATAAGTAAGAAGGGGGGGGGGGGGGGGGGGGGGGAGGTGAATCACTTATACAACTATTATCACAAATATCAACTTTATTAATTCTTAACCATATGAGTAATATAATCAAAAACCATAATAAGATACTCATACACAATAACACCATATATGTTAACTAGGAAAACCCTTTGATAACTAGGGAAACCCTTGATCAGAGGGAAAACCTCAGTGAGGATGGTACCCACAAAATGATGTACTAATATAAATATTCCTTGTTAGAGGATGGATCCTATTAGGAGTCTATGAAATACATTCAATACATATTAGTCCATGTTAGGAGACTTTGAATCCCTATTAGGATATTCCAACCTTGTTAGGAGTTGTAGAAGGCATATGGAGCCACTGTCCAAACAACTTTAGGGGCAAGGCCAATGAACCCACATTCCAAATTATCTATTTATTATTCCTTGTAGAATAATAGAAATGAATTATACTTTTACTTCCTATGTCCTATCAACCAGACTACTCTAACTCTTATGATCTCAATCTGAGATCAACAACTTTGCATCCAATAATCTCTTGGATCACTTACTCATAGTAACCAAACACTCTACTCGTGTTCACAATCTTTACACTTTATGCATATCTCAAACAAGGAAAACATCTTTCCTTTATACCAAGTCCTTAAAACGATTCCTTGAGTTGGCCTTGAGACTTTCCCAATTAATTATAATAGGACCACATTAAGATAATTAATTATTTTGCAATCACATAACACTGTCAGCTCACAGTCTTTACAAATTCTCACACGTATGACTTCAGACTTTGTGCACTCACTAACATCATATCAGACTATCCTTTGTCACTATATAAATTTGCATATGATGATTCTATCTTTGTTAGGAGATACAATCCAATCCTCAAAAAATTCTTAATAGGTACTCTTTCTCTCTATGTTTCTCTCTATAAATCATGTATATCTTTTGCATATCTTTGACTTACTTGATTTGCACTTAACCTCATCATCAATACATAGTGTAGAACATGTCCTTTATTGCACTTCACCTAAACATCAAACCTCTATTTGTATGACCTTGTTCTCTATTTGCTACTCTGCCAGTCTTCAAAAAAGTATACTATATTATCACAAATGACAAACACAATCATGAATGCAACATGTCAATCATGCTATATGCTCTCTAAAGCTTATTATAGTCCCCCAAAGGAACACCATCAACATTCATCCTAACAACATATCCATTTTTCATTATCATATCATTCATTTATATTTCCACATGTCAAAAACATACATTACATATCTATACCTCATCCATCACATTTGCATCATAAATCACATCTCATTTATGCTATGCATCCATACATCATACACATTTGTATAAATCATAATCATCTAGGAAAATATCTCATGTATGAACATCATAAAGAAACAAGACGTGGAGTTTGTGATGTGGTATCGAGATCAAAAGGAGGAGAAGTCTAGTTGGTAGGATAGAGGAAAAGGAAGGAGAAGTAAAGTTCAATTCTATTATTCTCAAGGAATAATATAGAGATCATTTGGACAATACGTTCATCGATCTTGACCCTAAAGTTGTTTGGATAGTAGGTCCATCTGCCTTCTACAACTCCTAACAAGGATTGAAATTCTCCTAATAAGGACTGATATGTAGTGAATGTTTTCATAGACTCCTAATAGTATCCATCCTCTTGTTGGCTCTTGATTTAATAGTTTTAAAATTAACCAAGAAACCAGACCAATACATCTAAGGCTAGAAAATCCCTATGATGGATGCACTCGACTGTAATCTTTGCCAACAATAAGGTGTAACTCCTTCTTTACTTCAGGCTTTGCAAAACCTAGGTGGGTTAACCTTGAGGTTCTAATATTTGACCCAAGATTGCAGTCGAGTGCATCCATCATAGGAATTTGCTAGCCTTAGATGTATTGGTCTAGTTTCTTGGTTAATTTTTAAACTGTTAAATCAAGAGCCAACACCTCTAACAAGAAATATTTATATTAGGACATCATCTTGTGGGTACCATCCCCACCAGGGTTTTCAATCTGATTAATGGTTTCTCTAGTCAACATATCTGGTGTAATCGTGTATGAGTATCTTGTTATGGTTTCTAATTATATTGATCACATGGTTAAGGTCTAACAAGGTTGATAATTGCATGATAATAATTGGATAAATGGGTCAGCCCACCCCCAACCCCCTCTCAGTTATATTGGTGGACTATATATTCTTATCAATTTGTATCATAGCTTCAGGTCCTTGAAGAGAAAGCTTAATAACTTTGGGAGATCAATGGTGAGTCATTTTAGAATGGATGGTCCTAAGTTTGATGGAGTTAACTATTATAGCTAGAAAGAAAATATAAAGACTTATATGCTATGTATGGGTTCAGGATATTGGATTTTGACAAAAGACAACAAAATGATTGTGGGGGAAGAAAAGCTTGAGGAATGTAGTGAAATAGAAAGAGATTTGTTCATGTGCAATATGAGAGCCAGAGAAGCCTTACTAGCAGGCCCCCCTAAGAATGAATATAGTTAGGTAAAGTCACTTCAAACATGTCATGAGATTTGGAAAACTTTAGAATCTACTTTTGAAGGAGATACACATACAAAATGGATAAGATTACGGAATCAAATATGTTTTTTTTAAGATGTTGAAATGATGAAAGATCAATCTGTAAGAAGCTATGTTGGTAGGATATCTGATATTGTTGCATGAAACAAATCATATGGTGGAACTAAGGAAGATGATGAGGTTGTATGGAAGATCTTGAAAACTTTGACACTACCATTCAAACAAGTAGCATAGATGATTGAGCTTTTGATATCCTATACTGATAATTTCACCATGGAAAGTTTTCTTGGAAGATTGGAAGTAGTAGAAGCTAGTTTGAGATAGTTTGGAGAACTAAAAAGAGTGGAGACATCTTTCAATGCCTTAAGTGTTTGTCCATGTTTATCTAGAAGTGCAAGCATTGATGGATATTTCGCTAGTAGTAGTAGGACCAGATCTGATGAAGATAGGAATATTGAAGAAGGTATAGCCCATCTTGTAAGAAGAGAACTAAATGGTAAGTATATCTTTAAATGTTGGATTTATAAATGAATTTTTTCATTATGTATCTAAATGTCCTAAAAGATTGAAAAATTATAAATGAAACTTTAAACCTAGAATATATTATCTCCAATTACAGATAAATGTAACCTCATTCTTTCTTGCCATGATGAGAAATTATCCTTGCTCAACTTTGGCACCTCTCTCTTCTACATAGTTAGATCTTTAGCTCAAGTTCCTTTAAACTTCTTTCTCCAAGCATTATGCTTTGATACCAATTGTCAGATAACTGAGAGGGGGAGGGGGGACTGAATCAGTTATGTTCATTTTTCCTATAATCCCTTCAAACACTTTAGTGCCAAACAAAACTTCATAAACATCAAAAGATTTTACTCAATGATCTCATTCAACTTCTTAATTAACAATTATAATCAATTTACTCGAAACTGTTCATTCACTATTTCTATTGTTATCGATAATCGATAGTAAAGCTTTACTGGTATCTAGTTATTATTGAGGTGCAATATAAAGTAAATAACATGTAAAAAAAACTTGCAACATAACAAAAATCACACATTTGACACCAATTTTTTTTAATGTGGAAAGCCTCTGAAGGGGAAAGCCACCTAGGACTAGCAACCCAAAAAAATTACTCTTCTTAAGTGAGTTTTGCTAGGAGCCAACCTTTTTAAAGGTTTATATCCATATTATTAATGTGACATGGTTAGACAATTTACATGAAAAGATAATTTAGACCTTATCACTCCTTGATCCTGTCTAAAGAGTGACCTTCTCTAAAGGAGTTATAAACACCATGAATTGATGTTACCATATAAGATTTCCCTATGTTGTTATGTCCACTTGGTTAAGATTTTTTTCTGCTACAATTATTAGAAAGTAACAATACAAATTGATCTTTAGTTTCAATACCACCTTTCTTATTAAGATCTCCTTTGTGCTTGGTCTCTTTTTAATCTCTTTTATTTAATATCTTTATTGGTTGATTCACTCCTTCTCATTTTCACTTTACCTTAACTCTTCTTTGTTCTTCCTTCTTCTCTACTTGGTTCTCCTTTGCTTCTTTCAAGTTTAACAACTTTGCACTATGATCTCATTTTTTCCACATGCAATCAGCAAATTCAATAGCCAAAAACTTTCTTGAAAAAATCAACCCTATGAGAAACATGATGGTACCCACAAAAGCATGGGTGGGGATTGTGTGGAAAACACGAAGTTGAATTTTTTAAAGAAAACCCATTGTCATTAGTTTTATGAGTTGGAGCACTAGTTCTATTATAGATTTGGCTATGTGTTGATCATTTTTCCTTTAAGGGTAGTCTATTTGTGGATAAGAATAAGGGGCCTCATTTAGACTCGTTTTGAGAAAGCCAGTTTTCATAGTTGATGTGTCAAGCATGAAATGAGGAAGAGGCTTCACCTTGTTCATGTAAGGAAGGGTCAAAGTTTAGTACTAATATTGAAATAGTTAATGCCTTGATGATTTTACTTCCTCTAGGAAGAACAATCTATCTTCAGTAGTTCAAAGTCCCTATCATTTTCACAGATAAAATTATTGATTGTCTATCCTTATTAAAGGTTTTGGGCCACCAAAAGGGAAGATAGTTTGGCTTAGAGAATATGTACTTGACCTACCTTTCTAACCATTTAGATAAAGTTTAGTTCTAATTCTAGCTAAAATTGTTAATCTCTATGAACTAATTTGTGTTTGTTGGAAATGTAACGATGACCAAGTGACTGAGAGTGGTGGGGAGAAATTAGGAACCACTTAAAACTTATTTCACTTAATCCCATTTTATTAGATTATATAATCTACTTGCATGCATGGAACATAAAGCAATAAAGTAACAAAACCACAACACTTTGACACAATATTTGGTAACCCAAAAAATCTCCAATGAGAAGGTAAAACTGGGGTGGAGATGACACCCACAATGCTTTAGTACTGCAATAATAAAGTTGGTATGTTAAGGCTTACAATTGATCACTTTTGGTGATCTACATGGTTAAGCATAAGTAGGACTACTAGGTCCACCTTGTGAAAGGATTTATACAATACAATAACGTATGCCCTTAGTTAAGATATTTTGCAAGGACTGTTATGTCCACCTAGTTAGAGGATTTTAGACTAATACACCTACTAGGATGACTCAACTGTTGGAATCTATTTAAAAAGATCACTATTGAAGAAAGAAGATTGTTGCAAAGAGGGAGATTGTTGATAAAGAATGATTTCAATCATTGTTTTTTCACTAATGTCAAACCTACTATTTGCTGGAATGAAAATTGCTTATAAGATCCAAGTACTATCACTTAGTTGATTAATGAAGAGGATTTAATCAATAAGATGTAGCAAAAGCATCTAAGGGAAAGGTTGAGTTATGGTTTTGTAATGAAGTACAAGGATTAGTTAAGACAATGATAAAATGATGTATTAACAATACACTTGAAGATACAAAGATTGGCCACACTTAGAAACTTTAGAAGTACAAGTTGTAACAAGGTTGTCTTCAAAGCTTGACCAAGTTCATTAGTGGGTGTCGAGAAAGCTAGTTCATGCCAAGTAGATTTTTAGTTAGTGTCAAGAAAATGTTAAATCTAATGTGTGCCAAGTGAAACAGAAGGAGCCGAGCAAGTTCAAGTGTCGAGGAAGTAATAGGTGTCGAGCATCAGTAAAATTTAGTTGATGTCAAGTGAATCCACAATAGGTGTTGAGCATTAGTAAAATGTAGTTGGTGTCGAGTAACACAGTATGTGCTAAGCACCATAATTTCAATAGTGTCGAGTAGCTATATTATTTGAAAAGTCAAAGATTTTTCAGATCTGAGCTGACAAGTTTGTTACCTTGAATTTTGTGAACCAGATGGAGGATAAGGATGATGAGCTGGAGGCACAGAATTTTAGGTAAACATTTTTGAGCAAATTCAAGATTATTCTTCATGATGTTTCTAGAAGGAACAAGATATGGGGTAGATTCATTGAATCCTACCTAATCCATTTGAGCTGAAATTAAAAGTGAGAAAAATCAAGCGGGAAAAGGATTCCAAACTTCTATTTAAGGAGTCACATGTCAAGAAGCAAGAGTTGCTAGGGTGTCAAGTTGTGAAGTTGTTGAAGGGTTTTAAGGAGAAGGCGTTGAGAAGGAGGAATAGAGCATAGAGACTTCTTTGATAAGTGGCCATATAAGAGATTGCACTGGTACATCGAGCATGGAGACTCAAGGAGACAAAGCATAAAAGGAGGACAAGCAGTCAAAGCTGTAGAGACTAAAAGCTAGGCAATGTTTTGAGATGAAAAGAGATCTAAAATCTGCAAGTTAAGTTGTGAGTCGTATTAGGTCAAAAGCCCTTATTGTTACTCTCTAACAATTGTATCAGTTAGGGTAAAATCCTATGGACTTAGGTTGGTTTAACAGCCATTTGTAAATCCTTTAATAGGGTGGCATTCCAAGTGAATGTTCTAAAGTCCTCTAACCAGGCCCACTTCTAATAGGGTGGTTAAATTCTTTAACCAGGTCACATTTAATAGTGTGTTGTAGCCTTTAACAGGGCAGGCCTTTCACAGGGCATCACTTCAAAAAAATGAGAATTGAGTAGCATGTGACTAGTGGTTTTTCCCAAATTCAGTTTCCACGTAAATCATTGTGTTATGTGTTGATCATGTCTTATTCTGGCATGTTAATTTTTAGTAACTTGCTAAGTAGGAAAGTTTAAGCTTGAATGCATGAGCAGTTTAATGGGCTCACTTTACTTGGTGAAAAAGTTTTATTAGGACATTTGGACCTTGAATAATTGATTCACTCCCCCTCTCAGTTATTCTAAAGCATTTCTAACAATTGGTATCAAAGCCATCTGCTAATTTAGTTTAAAAGTACTAGAAGTAGGAAGATCAAGATGTCTAAGAGAGAAGTTCCTAAGCTCTGTTAGAGTAAATAATTAATTAATTATTAATTATTTATTCTATTTACTTAAGCTTACTTAGTTTAATTTATGTAGTGATGAGTTGTTGACAACACGAGAGTTTGTTCCCTTCTAGCATGTTCCACCTTTTCATGGAAGTGTGCTTAGTTGTCAACCTTATCTTCTACCACCTTCTAGCTTGTTCTACAAGCTTCCTTGAGGCCTTTATAAGTGGTCTCCCTCTCATTGTAAACACAACATATCACTTCTTGCATATTATAAATACATATTTTCTTATGTTTGCATATCTTGTTGTCTCTCATGTCCGTTTAGAGTTTTTCCCTTGCTCCACGCTCTTCCTTATTTGGCTTCCCTTTGATAAGTTATTACATGCAGGTGATCTTGGGCATCTTTGGAATTGGATTTCATCAACTCCAACATGGTATCAAAGCCTCCCTACTGCTGCTTCATTGAAAGATTTTTGAAGTTGTGATTTGAAGTCACAAACCCTAGTTTGTTTGTGCATTCTTCTTCAAATCGGGGGAACAACATTTTTTTCGAGCACATTGGGCCCAAACAGACATTGTCATTGGATTCAGAAGGTGTTTTTCAGCTAGGATCCATATAAAATTTTTTGATTTTGAAGACAAGGCTCTGGGAGGCAAAAAAAAATTGTTTGGGGGTCGGTTCGTATGGATCGTACAAATGCAGAGTTGAAAAAAATAAAAATATATAATTTTGGGTGCACCACCATGGCACTGCCCAGCAGCCACCACGGGGCCACCCATGCCCTGCTCATCTGACAATGCCTCCTACACATTCCTCCCTAGCGGCTCATTTTTTGACTGCCGCCTAGCCACCTCCTCCACAAGCAGCTCTGCTTCGAACTGCACCTCTTCTCCAATGCACCATCGGAGTCTACTTTGCTCGCCACCAGTTTGCCCAATTAGCACCACCCTCTACACAGTTGGCATAGTTAGTAGCACGCGTGGTAGCCTATTTCAACATTTGAGCATAGTCAGTAGCAGATTAACTTTTTTTCCACTTGGCAAGCGTGTAGGGTGACACGTGGCCTGGGTGCTATGTGGCACTCTACCACGTGGTCACGCCATGTCACCCATGCCACATCATATTTTTTCCACCTGGTAGCCATGTGTACCCACCATGTGGCGTGCCACATGGCTTCTTTTTTGCATTGACAGGCCACAGGCTGTCAAATTTATGCTACTGTTTTGCTAACATCAACATGACATTAGCACTACATCATCCACCTCTTGCACATCTCTAGGGTCATTTTTGGACCTACTTGTAGTTTTTTTTACCATAACTTGAGCATATGGAGGTATTTTTATGATCCAAAAGAAGTGCCAAAAAGCTGGTTCTGAGACAAAGACATTGGTGTAGGTATTTTCAAGTTTTGATGTAGTTTAGTTGTCCATGTTTTTAGTTGAAGTCCAAAGTTATGTTTTTTACTCTGGCATGCATATCTTTGCATCCCATGTCAGTTTTTTGAAAACGTTATATTTTTGGAAAGCTGATTTTGTCACCTTTTCAGAATTGTAGTCTTTTTCTTTAGATTCTGACTCAAGCTCTTTCTATCATATTTTTAGCATTTTTGCTCTATGGTGGATATCTTGAGTGTTTTAGGTCTGAAGATCATTTTCTTAGCATAGTTTCTTTTTTTTTGGTCTGTCATTTCTTTTGTGTCAGCTTTTTTCCTATTTTGATCATTGTAAACATCATTTTTTAGCACTTTTGCATATGCACTAAGATAAAGTACCACTTTTGTATTTCAGGTTCATGAATGTTGTTTTTGAGTCGGTTGTACTTGCACTATTTTTATAAAGCACCATGGGGCGATAGTTGTTTATTGTTTTAAGCCTTCTCCCTTTGTCAAGTGAGTGTCCCTTCTGCAACATTAGCCTGATGCAGCATCATTGTGATCGTGCCTTTATGGGTGTTTGTACCTCTTCCTCTCTCGTCATTCTTGGTTCGTCTACAGGAGACTTTTGGCCCACCTTCTTAGTTGCCTATCATCTCACCCCATCTACATTAAGGGGGGTTATGTTGTTGTTCTAATGCATCCTTGGTTCGATGGTTCGATAGTGTGAACTATGTATTCAGTGGTTGATCCTATATATGAGGCAATTGCAGTAGCTAGCTGCCTATGCATTTTGGTGAGATGGATCATCTACCATATAGACATGCTCGATTCATGACTTCTTCTTCCATGGAGGTTCTTCAGATCAGTAGTTTTCTTTCTAATGGCAGATTTTGCGACTTCTTCATACTTTAGTGATGCTCTTCATGATCACTCCTTGTTCCTATTTTAGGGGACATTACCTAAGTTGGAGGCTTCTTCAGTTCTTCACTAGGTTCTTATCTCTTTTTGGGGGAGAGTTTTTCCCATGTGGTTTTCTCTCTTTCCCCATTTACAAAGGTTGCATTTCCTTGCATTGTACATGGGTACCTAACATGACCTTATTGTCGGGACCCATCCTGCATTTCATCTTAGTTTTGTGAGCTTAAGAAATTCCCTAAGTTGCACTTAAGGGGGGGTGTTAGAGTAATTAATTAATTATTTATTTATTATTTATTCTATTTACTTAATCTTACTTAGTTTAATGCATGTAGTGATGAGTTGTTGAAAACATGAGAGTTTGTTCCCTTCTAGCATGTTCCACCTTTTTTTGGAAGTGTGCTTAGTTGTCAACTTTATCTTCTACCACCTTCTAGCTTATTCTACAAGATTCCTTGAGGCCTTTATAAGTGGTCTCTCTCTTGTTGTAAACACAACATATCACTTCTTGCATATTATAAATACATATTTTCTTATGTTTGCATATCTTGTTGTCTCTCATGTCCTTTTAAGATTTTTTCCTTGCTCCATGCTCTTCCTTCCTTGGCTTCCCTTTGACAGGTTATTGCATGCAAGTGATCTTGAGCATCTTTAGAGTTGGATTTTATCAACTCCAACAAGCTTAATAGAGATAACTTCACTGCATGGAAAAGGTTGATGAAGCTACATCTTGCATCAATAAGTGACCATGCACAAACTTCAATTGAATTAGAACATGTTGATCCAACTATACCCACTGCAGAAGATATGAAGGAAAAGAAGGAGCACAATCAGAATATGCTGGAGATTTCCTCTACCCTCAACTATGCTAAATTTGATGACATCAAGGGATGTGACTCTGCATTCAAGATGTGTAAAGCCTTCACTGATATTTATGGAGGAGATCAGAATGTTCAAAGAGCAAAAAGGGAAAGCCTTGGAGGAAAGTTTGATGACATCAAAATGGAGGAAGGTGAGAATGTTTCTCAGTATGCCTCCAGAATGAAAGAAGTAGTAAGTGAAATAAGAAGTTTGGGTGGTCATTTAGAAGATGACACTATTAATAGAAAATTCTTAAGAACCTTGCTCCCCACCTATGCTATTAGAGTTTTAGCCATACAAGAATTAAGATGTGTACCAGGAAACACACTAACTCTTGAAGGTATAGTAGGAAGACTCACTGCATTTGAGTTGTCCAACTTTGATAACTACAAACATGAGAATCTTGAATCTACTTTCAAGGCCAAGATATCATTGAAAGATACAAAGGAGGTGAAACCAAAGAAGAAGAAGAAAAAGGTAAAATATACATCTAGTGAGAGCACCACAAATGAAGAAGATATGGAACAATTGGAAGCACTACTGGCTAGAAGATTTCATAGAAGTAAAGGAAAATTCAAAGGTAAGCTTCCTATCATTTGTTTTAATTGTAATGAAGTAGGACATATTTTTGCAAGATGCATATAGAAGCAAAACTATAGAGAAAGCAACAAGAATAAGAACAGAAGAGAAGATGATAGTAGAGATTACAGAGACAAAGGCAAAAAGTGCTACATTGTTAAAGAAGAGGATTTTGATGGAAATGATGATAAGGTAGTCTATGTAGCCATCAAGGATGAATCAGATGAATATGAGGCAACAACACTAGTAACCTCTATGAACAAAAATGACAAGTGGATCATAGACAGTGGATGCTCACATCACATGACAAGAGACAAAAGTAAGTTTGTTACCTTTACTCAGTATGATGGAAGTAGTGTTAGATTTGAAAATGATGCTCCATGTCTAATCAAAGGAAAAAGTTTTATTAAATTTACAGAGAAAATTTCATGTGATAATGCATACTATGTTGAAGGTTTAAACTACAATCTACTGAGTGTGTCACAATTAGGCAATATAGGTTGCAAAGTAGAATTTGGAAACAAATCTACCAAAATCTATGACACTGATGGAATTCTAATAGAAAAAGGAGACCAAACTAGGAGTAATTTTTTTTACCTAGATATGGAAGATGCAACCTATCTTATTGTAAACCTTGATGATGTGTGGCTATGGCTTAAAAGGCTATGTCATGTTAACTTTGATAATTTGATTAGCATTAGCAAAATGAAGAAAGTTATAGGTTTTCCTAAGCTAAAGAAGCCTAAAAACACAATGTGTAAACAATGTCAGCTAGGAAAGATGACCAAGTCAAGTTTCAAAAGAAAAACCTACACTTCCAAAAAAGTACTAGAGTTAGTGCATATTGATTTATGTGGCCCAATACAAGTGCAAAGCTACAAAGGAGATAGATACATAATGTTGTTTATGGATGAATACTCTAGGATGATGACTATCATGTTCTTAAAACAAAAATCTAATGCATTTCAAATGTTTAAGTGGTATTTAACCAGGGTTGAGAAAGAAATAGGAAAAAGTCTGAAGTTCCTAAGATCAGATAAAGGAGGAGAGTTCATATCAAAAGAATTTGAGATATTTTGCAATGATAAAGGAATTAAAAGACAAACATCAACACCTAGAACTCTCCCACAAAATGGCATTGTAGAGAGAAGGAATAGATCAGTGATGGACTGTGCTAGAACATTAATGATGGAGAAAAATGTTGCTTTGAAGTACTAGAGAGAAGCTGTAAGTACTGTTGTCTACACCCTGAATTGAGTTCAAATCAAGAAAGGTACAAATGCAACACCATTTGAATTATGGTATGATCACTCACCCAATGTAAAATATTTCAAAGTGTTTTGTTGTAAATGCTATATTATTAAAGATTCTAGAAATGGCAAGTTTGATTCAAAGAGTAATGAAGGTATATTCCTTGGATACTCCACTAGAAGCAAAGCATATAAGTGTTTGAATACTAACACTAACAAGATTGTGGAGAGTGCAAATGTGAATTTTGATGAGCATGCAAAAGTTCAAGTTGATGAAACCAAGAAACCAGAAGATTATAGATCCTTTGTATATTTCTATGAAGGAATGCCTACTAAGAAGAAGTTGCCAATCAAATTGGGAATCAACAACAAGTTTCAATATAAGCTGACTCACAGACAGTGAATGTCAAGCTACATTCAAAAGCCAAGTTACAGAATGAAGATAATGCACATTCTAATTCTAAAATCAATACACATGAAAGAGATGATGAAATACCAGAAAGAGATGTGCACAGTGATTCTGAAGCTGAAAGATCAAACATGGAAAGAAGGACAGAACTAAGGCTATCCAAGTATGTGAGAAGACATCACCCTGTAGAATAAATCATTGGAGACAAGGAAGCTAGACCAATGACAAGGAACAAACTAACAAATGAATCATGTTTGCTAAGCTAGATTGAGCCCAAAATAGTGAAAGATGCACTACAAGATGTTAATTGGCATAAAGCTATGGAAGAAGAGATAGATCAGATAGAGAAGAACAAAACTTGGACTTTAGTTCCTAGACCAGCTAATAAGAATGTAATTGGTACAAAATGGGTATTTAGGAACAAGCTAGATGAGAATGGTGAGATTAGAAGAAATAAGGCTAGACTAGTCTGCAAAGGTTATGCACTAGAAGAAGGACTGGATTATAGGGAAACATTTGCCCCTGTGCAAGAATGGAAGGAGTAAGAACACTACTTGCATATACTGCTTACAAAGGTTTTAAAGTCTACCAAATGGATGTAAAGTCTACCTTTCTAAATGACATACTGCAAGAGGAAGTTTACATGGAACAACTAGAGGGATTTGTTGATGATAACAAGGATATGGTCTGTAAACTGCATAAAGCGCTCTATGGTTTGAAGCAAGCACCTAGAGCATGGTATGAAAGACTACACAAATATCTTGTAAAGATAGGATTTGAGAGAACAGATGATAACAACAACCTATATATCAAGGTAGAAAAAAGTAAAGACATTTTGATATCTGAAATCTTTGTTGATGATATAATATTTACAGGAAAAGATGTCCTATGCAAAGATTTTGCTGATCAAATGAAACATGAGTTTGAGATGTCAATGTTTGGAGAAATCAAATTCTTTGTTGGATTGCAAGTACATCAACTGAAGCATGGCATATTTGTGACCCAATCAAAATATATCAAGGAGACACTCAAGACATTTGGCCTAGAAGATTCAAAATTGGTCAGTACACCAATGGTAACAAGACATAAGTTATCCAAGAATGATGAGTCAGCTGAAGTAAATCAAACAATGTATAGATCAATGATTGGAAAGTTGTAATATGTTGTGCATAGTAGACTAGACATTGCGTTAGTTGTTGGAATAGTGGCAAAAAAAATTGCAAACCCAAGAGAAAATCATCTTATGGCAGTGAAAAGAATATTGAGGTACCTAAAAGGAATAGATGACTTTGGCTTATATTACAAGAGGAGTGAAAAGTTTGAGTTGAAAACCTACACTAATGCAAATTGAGGAGGTAATATTGATGACAGAAAAAGCACCAGTGGAGGAACACTTTTCTTAGGTAAAAGATTAGTCACTTGGACTAGCAAAAAGCAAAGTTGTACCTTATAGTCCATAGAAAAAGTTGAGTATATTGTTGTTGCTATCAACTGCACCAATATTGTTTGGATCAAACATATGTTGAAAGGTATGAAGGAAGAGATAAATGAACCTGTGATACTCTATTGTGATAACACAAGTGCCATCAACATATCAAAGAATCTTGTGATGCATGCCAAAACAAAGCATATTGCAATTAAGTATCACTATGTAAGAGAATTGGTGGAAGATAAGCGAGGATGGAATATGTCAGCTCAAAGGAAAAAAATTGCTGACATCTTCACAAAAGCACTACCTAAAGATGTATTTGAGTATCTTAGAGGTAAGTTAGAGGTGATACCCCTAGCCAAGGTTGTTTGAGCAACAACAAAATTGCCCTACCTCAAATGAGTTGATTGTTGAAATATTATGAATTGATGTAGAGGATACTTACTTTAGGATTTTTCCTGAAGTAATCAAAGTACTAAAATTCCAAACAAGTCCCAAGCAAGGTGACAGAGGGAGAAATTGGAGTTCCTACAAATGCTATACTTACATGATGAGATGTTGATATAATATGTCTTTGGTATTGTTGTCAAAGAGGGAGAAATAGTAGAAACTGATCAATGCATATAGAGGAAGAAATAATGTGCAGAGGGAGAAATGGCACATTTAGAGGAATAAAATGTAAGAGAGAGAAATAGTAGTTAAGAAGGTCAGACTTGATCAAAGTGGTAAGCTATAGAAAAGAGGAAGTAATATAGAAATTGATCAGAAGTGTAAAGGAAGAATAGTAGAAAATGTTGGAAATCTGATTGAAAAGCTCATTGTTGAACATCAAAGAGGGAGATTGTTGCAAAGAAGGAAGATTGTTGTAAAAGAATGTTTTCAATCATTGTTTTGTCATTGATGTCAAACTTGCTATTTATAGGGATGATATTTGCTTATAAGATCAGGGTACTATGACTTAGTTGATTGATGAAGAGGATTTGATCAACAAGATGTAACAAGAGCACCTAAGCGAAAGGTTGATTTATGATGTTGTAATGAAGTGCAAGGATTAGTTAAGACAATGGTTAAATGATGTATCAATGACATACTCAAGGATACAAAGGGTGGTCACACTTAGAAATATTAGAGGAAGAAGTTGTAACAAGGTGGTATGCAAAGCTTAAACTAAGATCTTTTAGTAGATGCTGAGAAAGTTAGTTGAAGTCGAGAAAATTTTTAATTGGAGTTGAGTAACAAGAAATTCTAGTGTGTGTCGAGTAATCTTTAGGTGTTGAGCATTAGAAAATTATTAGTTAATGGCGAGTGATCTTCAGGTGTCGAGCATCAGGAAAAACACAGTGGGTGTCGAGTAACACAGTATGTGCCAAGCATTAGTATTTCAATAGTGTCGAGCTACTGTATTATTTCAAATGATGAAGATTCACCAAATCTAAGGCAACATAGTGGTTATATTGAATTTTGTGAATGAGGTGGAAGATAAGGATGATGAGTTGGTGTCACAGAATCCTATGTAAACTATTTTTGGGCAAATTCTAAAGGATTATTAAAAAAGGTTCTAGAGGAAATAGAATATGGGTTAGATGCAATGAATCCTACCTAATCCATGCGAATTGAAAATAAATATTGAAAGAACCAAGTGGGAAAAGGTACTCCAAGACTTCTATTTAAGGAATCATAGACCAAGAAGCAAGAAGCTGCTGATACTGTTGCTAAAGAGCCAAATCTGCCAAGTGGTTAGAAGGGTGTTAAGGAGGAAGACATCTAGGAGAAGGAAGAGCATAGAGGCTTTGCTTCTATGAGTGGTCATGAAGAGATGATTGCACTAGTACATTGAGTATGGAGACTCAAGAGGACTAAGCTTGAAAGGAGGGCAAGCTATCAAAGTTGCAGAGATTGAAGGCCAGGCAAGGGTATGAGCTAAGAAGTGATCTGAGATCTACAAGATAAGTTGTATGTTGTAGTGAGGTCAAGATTTTCTAATACTCTCTAGCAATTGTATTAGATCTAAAAATCCTATGGAGTTAGGTTGGCCTAACATCCATTTGTAAATTCTTTAACAAGGTGACATTTCAAGTGAATGTTCTAAAGTCCTTTAACCAAGCCCACTTCTAACAAGGTGGTTAAATCCTCTAACAAGGCCACATTTGATAGTGTGTTGTAAGCCTTTAACAGGGCAAACCTTTCACAAGACATCACTTTAGAAGAGTGAGAATTGAGTAGTATATTACTCGTGGTTTTTCCCAAATTGGGTTTTCACATAAATCACTATGTCATGAGTTGATTTCTTATGTGTTATGCTTGCATATTGATTTACAGCAACCTATTAATTAGATAAGTTAAAGCTTGGATGAATAAAAGGTTGAATGGGTTCACTATACTTAGTGAAAAGTTTGAATAGGACATCTAGACCTTGAATAACTAATTCACCCACCCATACCCCCCCCCCCCCCCCCCTCCCAGTTATTCTAAAAGCAATTCTAACAATTGGTATCAGAGTCATCTGCTGATTTAGTTTCAAGGTACTAGAAGTAGGAAGATCAAGATGTCGAAGAGAGAAGTTCCTAAGCTCAATAAAGACAACTTTGTTGCATAGAGTCTGATGAAATTGCACCTTAGCTCAATAGGCAACTATGCACAAACCTCTATTGGAATAGAACATGTAACTCCAGCACGACCTCTAACTATAGATGATTTGAACAAAAAGAAAGAGCACAACCAAGCAATGTTGGAAATTGCCTCTACACTTAACTATGTAGAATATGATGACATTAAAGACTATGACACTACATTCAAGATGTGGAAAACTTTATCAAAAATCTATGGAGGAGATTAGAATGTCCAAAAAGCAAAAAGAGAAAGCCTAAGAGGAAAGTTTGATGACATGAAAATGGAGGAAGGTGAATATGTTGCCCAGTATGCTGCAAGAATGAAAGAAGTGGTAAGTGCAATAAGGAGTCTAGGTGGTCAATTGGAAGAAGAAATAGTCATTAGCAAATACTTGAGAACTCTACTCCCTATCTATACTATTAGAGTTTCAGCCATCCAAGAGCTAAGGTGTGTACAAGGGAACACACTAACCTTTAAAGGAACAGTGGGAAGACTTACTGCATTTGAGTTATCCAATTTTGATAACTACAGACCTCAGAACCTTGAATCTACTTTCAAGGCCAAGATGACAATGAAGGACACTGAGGAGGAAACATCAAACAAGAAGAGAAAAAAAGGAAAACATGCATCCAATGATGGCAGCATAGATGAGGAAGATGCGGAACAGTTAGAAGCACTACTAGCTAGGAGATTCCATAGACGCAAAGGTGAATTCAAAGGTAAGCTCCCTATCATATGTTTCAATTGCAATGAAGTAGGTCATATTGTAGAAAGATGTACATAGAAGAAGAGCTATAAAGAAGGAAACAAGTATAGGAACAAGAGAGAAGATGAAAGCAAAGATTACAAAGAGAAAGGCAAGAGGTGCTACATTGTAGAAAAAGATTCTAATGAGAATGATGATGAAGTAGTCTATGTAACCATGAAGGATGAATCAAATAAAGATGAAGACAAAGCAACAACATTGGTTGCCTGTGTGAACAAGAATGACAAGTGGATCATAGACAGTGGATGCTCACATCACATGACAGGAGATAAAAGTAAGTTCATTACCTTTACTCAGTATGATGGAAATAGTGTTAGATTTGGTAATGATGCCCCATGTCAAATCAAAGGAAAAGGCTCTATTAAACTTACAGAGAAAATTTCATGTGATAATGCATATTATGTTGAAGGATTGAACTAAAACTTGTTAAGTGTATCACAGTTAGGCAATGTAGGTTGCAAAGTTGAATTTGGGAAAAAATTGCCAAGATCTATGACACTGATGGAAACCTAATAGGAAAAGGTGAACAAACTAGGAATAATATTTTTTACCTAGATATGGAAGATACAATATGTCTTGTTGTTAGACTTGATGATGTGTGGTTGTGGCATAAAAGGTTGTGTCATGTTAACTTTGATAATCTTATTATCATCAGCAAGAAGGAGAAGGTCAGAGGGTTGCCCAAGTTGAAGAACCCTGAAAACACAATCTGCAAACAATGTCAACTATGGAAGATGACTAAGTCTAGTTTCAAAAGTAAAACATACACTTCCAATGAAGTACTAGAACTAGTCCATACAGACTTTTGTGGTCTAATAGAAGTACAAAGCTACCTAGGAGACATATACATAATGCTATTTGTAGATGACTATTCCAGAATGATGACTGCTATGTTCTTAAAGTAAAAATTTGATACATTTCAAATGTTTAAGTGGTATTTGGCTAGAGTTGAGAAGGAAACAAGAAAGAACCTGAAATGCCTAAGGTTAGACAGAGGAGGTGAGTTCACATCAAAAGAATTTGAAATATTTTGTAATGACAAAGGTATCAAAAGGAAAACATCAGCACCAAGAACTCACCACACAATGGTATTGCTGAAAGGAGGAATAGGTCAATAATTGACTATGCTAGAACCTTGATGATGGAGAAAAATGTTGCACTAAAGTACTATAGAGAAGCTATAAGTACTGTAGTCCACACACTGAATAGAGTTCAAGTCAAGAAGGGTACAAATGTAACACCATTTGAATTGTGGTATGGTCATTCACCTATTGTTAAACATTTCAAATTTTTTGGATGTAAATGCTATATTCTAAAGGATACTAGAAATGGCAAGTTTGATGCAAAGAGTGATGAAAGCATATTCCTTGAATACTCCACTAGAAGTAAGGCATATAAGTGTTTGAACACTAACACTAACAAGATTGTGGAGAGTGCAAATATAAATTTTGATGAACATGTAGAAGTTCAAGTGATGAGTCCAAGAAATCAAAGGATTATAGATCCTTTATATATTTCAATGAAGGAATGACAATTGAAGATAATGCTACAAATCAAGTTGGGAATCAACAACAAACTTCAATATCTGTCGAGTCTCAGCATGTGAATGTCAAGCTACATTCAGAAGCTGAGCTGCAGAATGTACAAAATACACATTATGATTCTAAAAATAGTACACATGAAAGGAATGGTGAATTACCAGATGAAGAAGAATAAAATGACTCTGAAGCTAAAGGATTAAACATGGAAAGAAGGGCAGAACCAAGATTGGCCAAATATGTGAGAAGACATCACCCTGTAGATCAAATCATTGGTGATAAGGATGCTAGACTAATGACAAGAAATAAACTCAAGAGTGAATCATGTCTACTAAGCAAGGTTGAACCTAAAATAGTGAAAGATGCACTACAAGATGATGATTGGTATAAAGCCATGGAAGAAAAGATAAATCAAATTGAGAAGAAAAAAACATGGTCTCTAGTTCCTAGACCTTCTAATAAGAATTTGATTGGTACCAAATGGGTGTTCTGAAACAAATTTGATGAGACTGGAGAGATAACAAGAAACAAAGCCAGACTAGTTTGTAAAGCCTATGCATAAGAAGAAGGATTGGATTATGGGGAAACATTTGCCCCTGTTGCAAGAATGGAAGGAGTGAGAATATTACTTGCATATGTTGCATATAAAGGTTTTAAAGTGTACCAAATGGATGTGAAGTCTACTTTTCTAAATGGTATACTAGAAGAGGAAGTCTACATAGAACAACCAGAGGGATTTGTAGATGAAAAGAACAAGGACATGATCTGCAAGCTATACAAATAACTTTATGGATTGAAGCAAGCACCTAGATCATGGTATGAGAGGTTGTACAAATATCTTATGAAGATAGGATTTGAAAGAATAGATGACAACAACAACTTGTACATCAAATCCAAAGAAGGTAAAGACATTTTGAAATCTAAAATCTTTGTTGATGATATAATATTTGGAGGAAAAGATGTTCTGTATACAGATTTTGCTAATCAAATGAAGCATGAATTTGAGATGTCAATATTTGGAGAAATCAAATTCTTTGTTGGATCACAAGTACATCAATTGAAGCATGGCATATTTGTGACCCAATCTAAATACATCAAGGAGGTACTTAAAACATTTGGGTTAGAAGAGTCAAAACCAGTTAACACACCAATGGCAATAGGCCATAAGCTATCCAAGAATGATGAGTCTGCTAAAGTAAATCAGATAGTATATAGGTCAATGCTTGGCAAGCTACAATATGTTGTACATAGTAGACCAGACATTGCATTAGCTGTTGGAATAGTAGCAAGATTTTTTGCAAATCCAAGAGAAAATCACTTAATGGTAGTGAAGATAATACTAAGATACCTGAAAGAAACTAATGACTTTGATTTATACTACAAGAGGAATGAGAAGTTTGAATTGAAAGCTTACACTGATGCATATTGGGGAGGTAACATTGATGATAGAGAAAGAACCAGTGGAGGAGCACTTTTCTTGGGAAAAAGGTTGATTACATGGACCAGTAAAAAGAAAAGTTGTATCTCACAATCTACTGCTAAAGTTGAATATGTGGCAACTATTATAAATTGCACGAATATTGTATGGATCAAACATTTGCTAGAAGGTATGAAGGAAGAAGTAATTGAGCCTATGATACTTTATTGTGATAATACAAGTGCTATTAATATATCAAAGAATCCAGTAATGCATGTTAAAACTAAGCATATTGCAATCAAGTATCACTATGTAAGAGAGTTGGTGGAAGACAAACAAGTGAATATGGAATGTGTTAGTTCAAAGGAACAGATTGTTGATATCTTCACAAAAGCACTACCTAAAGATGCTTTTGAGTATCTTAGAGGTAAGTTAGGGGTGATACCCCTAGCCAAGGCTACTTGAAGTACAAGCAAGTATGCCCTACATCAAATGAGCAGCATGGTGAAGATTTTACACATTGATATAGAGGATGTTTACTTTAGGATTCATGCCTGAAGTAGTAGAAGTGTTGAAACTCTAAATTGGTCACAAGCAAGGTGATAGAGGGAAAAATTTTATGAACCTACAAAAGCTACACCTACATACTAAAATGTTTATATGTCTTTGGCATTGTTGTCAAAGAGGGAGAAGATTTTTGAAATTGATCAACAGTAAAAGGATCAAGAGGAAGAAATAGCAAAAAATTGATCAACAAGGAGAAGTTGTGAGATGTTGATCAAAATAATAGAAGATGAGCAATACAGAGGGAGAAAGATAAAGAATAAGGATACAACAGCAAAGAGGGAGAAGCTAAAATGAAATAATCAGAATAGTAGAAGGAAATGTGAAGTTACAATTTACTTTTTGGCATTTGACTTACTATTCTAACCTAGTAAGCTCATGGTTGAATAGTTTAGTCTGATGGTTGATCAGTTTGGTTTGCCATCAATGCCAAAGAGGGAGATTATTGGAAATCTGATTGAAAAGCTCATTGTTGAAGATCAAAGAGGGAGATTGTTGCAAAGAAGGAAGATTGTTGTAAAAGAATGTTTTCAATCATTATTTTGTCATTGATATCAAACCTGCTATTTGTAGGGATGATATTTGCTTATAAGATCCAAGTACTATCACTTAGTTGATTGATGAAGAGGATTTGATCAACAAGATGTAACAAGAGCACCTAAGGGAAAGGTTGAGTTATGATATTGTAATGAAGTGCAAGGATCAGTTAAGACAATGGTTAAATGATGTATTGATGACATACTCAAGGATACAAAGGTTGGTCACACTTAGAAACATTAGAGGAAGAAGTTGTAACAAGGTGGTATGCAAAGCTTAAACTAAGATCTTTTACTAAATGCCGAGCAAGTTAGTTGAAGCTGAGAAAATTTTCAATTGGAGCCTAGTAACAAGAAATTTTAGTGTGTGCCGAGTGATATTCAAGTGCTGAGCATCAAAAAAAATAAGTTGATGCTGAGTGATCTTCAGGTGCCGAGCATCAGGAAAAACATAGTGGGTGTCAAATAACACAGTATGTGTCGAGCACTAGTATTTCAATAGTGTCGAGCTACTACATTATTTCAAATGACGAAGATTCACCAAATCTAAGTTGACATAGTGGTTATATTGAATTTTTTGAATGATTTGGAAGATAAGGATGATAAGTTGGTGGCACAAAGTCCTACGTAAACTATTTTTGGGAAAATTCTAAAGGATTATTCAAGAAGTTTCTAGAGGAAATAGAATATGGGTTAGAAGCAATGAATCCTACCTAATCCATGCAAATTGAAAATAAAGATTGAAAGAATTGAGTAGGAAAAGGTACTCCAAGACTTCTACTTAAGGATTCATAGACGAAGAAGCAAGAAGCTGCTGATACTATTGTTGAAGAACCAAATCTACAAAGTGGTTAGAAGGGCGTCAAGGAGGAAGACATCTAGGAGAAGGAAGAGCATAGAGGCTTTTCTTCTACAAGTGGTCATGAAGAGATGATTGCACTGGTACATTAAGTATGGAGACTCAAGAGGACTAAGCTTAAAAGGAGGGCAAGTTGTCAGAGTTGTAGTGATTGAAGGCCAAGCAAGGGTATGAGCTGAGAAGTGATATGAGATCTGCAAGATAAGTTGTATGTTGTAGTGAGGTCAAGATTTTCTAATACTCTCTAGCAATTGTATTAGATCTAAAAAACCTATGGACTTAGGTTGGCCTAACACCCATTTGTAAATCCTTTAATAGGGTGACATTCCAAGTGAATGTTCTAAAGTCCTTTAACCAGGCCCACTTCTAACAAGGTGGTTAAATCCTCTAACAAGGTCACATTTGACAATGTGTTGTAAGCCTTTAACAAGGCATCACTTCAGAAGAGTGACAATTGAGTAGCATGTTATTGGTGGTTTTTCCCAAATTGGGTTTCCATATAAATCATTATGTCATGTGTTGATTTCTTATGTGTTATGCTTACATATTGATTTATAGTAACCTGCTGATTAGATAAGTTAAAGCTTGGATGAATGAAAGGTTGAAGGGTTCACTATACTTAGTGAATAGGACATCTCGACCTTGAATAACTGATTCACCGCTCCCCCCCCCCAATTATTCGAAAGCAATTCTAACAGAAAACAAGAGAAAAGAAACAACAACTTAGAGGGAGAAAATAGTGAAGACAAGAATCAATCAAAAGGAGAGCAAAACAAAGAGGAGAAGATATTTTATTAGCAAAAGAGGGAGTTACTTACAACATTCAGAGGGAGTCATAAGAAATTCAAAGTTAATGATAGAATGAATAGTTTTGAATAAAGTTTTCTTTTTGGCATTTGATTTACTATTTTAACTTAATTAGCATTTTGATAACTTAGTTGATTAGTTTGGTTTGCCATCAATGCCAAAGAGGGAGATTGTTGGAATCTGATTGAAAAGATCATTATTGAAGAAAGAATATTGTTGCAAAGAGGGAGATTGTTGATAAAGAATGATCTTAATCATTGTTTTGTCACTGATGTCAAACCTATTATTTTCTAGAATGACAATTGCTTATAAGATCCAATTACTATCACTTAGTTGATTGATGAAGAGGATTTAATCAATAAGATGTAACAAAATCACCTAAGGGTAAGGTTGAGCTATGGTTTTGTAATGAAGTACAAGGATTAGTTAAGACAATGATAAAATGATGTATTGACAATACACTTGAAGATACAAAGGTTGGCCACACTTAGAAACTTTAGAAGTACAAGTTGTAACAAGGCTGTCTGCAAAGCTTGATCAAGTTCATTAGTGGGTGCCGAGCAAGCTAGTGCATGCCGAGGAAATTTTTAGTTAGTGTCAAGCAAATGCTAAATCTAGTGTGTGCTGAGTGAAATACAAGGATCCAAGCAAGTTCAAGTGCCAAGCAAGTAATAGGTGTCAAGCATCAATAAAATTTAGTTGATGTCGAGTGAATCCATAATAGGTGTTGAGCATTAGTAAAATATAGTTGGTGCTAAGTAACACAGTATGTGTTGAGTACCAAAATTTCAATAGTGTCGAGCAGCTACATTATTTGAAAAGTCAAAGATTCGCCAGATCTGAGCTGACAAGTTTGTTACATTGAATTTATTGAACTAGATGGAGGATAAGGATGATGAGCTAAAGGCACAAAATTTTAGGTAAACCATTTTTGAGAAAATTCAGGAGGATTCTTCATGATGTTTCTAGAAGGAACAAGATATGGGGTGGATTCACTGAATCCTACCTAATCCATTTGAACTAAAATTAAAAGTGGGAAGAATCGAGCAGGAAAAGGATTCTAGAATTCTATTTAAGGAGTCATAGGTCAAGAAGCAAGAGTTGTTGGGGTGTCAAGTTGTGAAGTTGTTGAAGGGTGTTAAGTAGAAGGCATTGAGAAGGAGGAATAGTGCACATAGACTCTACTTCGATAAGTGGCCATATAGGAGATTGCACTAGTACATCGAGCATGGAGACTCAAGGAGACAAAGCTTGATAGGAGGACAAGCTGTCAGAGCTACAGAGACTGAAAGCCAAGCAATGTTCTAAGATGAACAAAGATCTAAAATCTGCAAGTTAAGTTGTGAGTTGTATTAGGTCAAAAGCCCTTGTTGTTACTCTCTAACAATTGTATCAGTTAGGGTAAAATCCTATGGACTTAGGTTGGTTTAACAACCATTTGTAAATCCTTTAATAGGGTGGCATTCCAAGTGAATTTTCTAAAGTCCTCTAACTAGGCCCACTTCTAATAGGGTGGTTAAATCCTTTAACTAGGTCACATTTAACAGTGTGTTGTAGCCTTTAACAGGGTAGGCCTTTTCATAGAACATCACTTCAGAAGAGTGAGAATTGAGTGGCATGTTACTGGTGGTTTTTCCCAAATTGGGTTTCCACGTAAATCATTGTGTTATGTGCTAATCTTTCATGTCTTATTATTGCATGTTGATTTTCAGTAACTTACTAAGTAGGAAAGTTTAAGCTTGAATGCATGAGCAATTTAATGGGCTCACTTTACTTGGTGAAAAAGTTTTATTAGGACATTTAGACCTTGAATAACTAATTCACCCCCCTTAGTTATTCTAAAGCATTTCTAACATCAGTAGGTTGATCTCTACTATGCAACTTTATTTTCTAATGAAGATCCTTTGAATAATATATTGATTACCTGACTGTGATAGATGAGTCTTTTCTTTTCCTTTGTGTTTTTTGATCGCCTCCTTATCATTTTTCTCTTCCATTATCCATATATTTGTTTATAATAAATGTAACTCCATGATTCTTCATTTTTGGATGAAACAAAGTGTCTTCCTTATATATCAATCCAAATAGTAACTTTGCATTAGGTAGGATATAATAGCATCTCAATAGTTTCAATAACAATTACCAAGTCGGCTCAATGTTGATACTTGGGTCAAATAGCTTATTCAGGTGATACAGAGATACTCGGGCAATACTATCAACTTGGCTAACTTTGGCTCGATTGACTCTAGATGTTGGGTTCACATTGATCACTCGATAAACTTAGTTGGCTCGATTCACACTATTTTTCTTGCTTGATTCTCATTCTAAAACAAGAATACTAATTGACTCGGTTAACACTAGAGCTCAATTGCCACTATTAGCTCACTTCATACATGAGTTCAATTAACACTTTTCTTTCTGGTAGCTTGAGCCATACTAATTTCCATGATGACTTAAGTATTTTGACACAAATTGACAATATGTCTTGCCATAGGGTCAAGAATCTCACCTTTTGCCATTAGTGACAAAAACACTTGACATGCTCAAAATTTCCAATCAAAATCTTTCAGTAAAACTCCCCCTATGTATGTGCTCTATTGTGTAACTTAGTTTGTACTGAAAAACTCTACAACTCAGTTTGAACTCAAAACTCTATTTTGATTTTTCAAAGAAAGAAATTATTTATCTAATTTTTATATATCTTCTGTACAATTCATTTTCTATACATATTTACTCCATTATACACATCTCCCTTTACATGCATATATACTACTTTCTCCCTTGTTTTTGTTGCAAATGCCAAAATTTACAAGGTTATGCCAAAATGAGAGAGGAAATCATGATGCACCTTCAAAATTGTAAACATGGTCTTATCGCAATTATCTTGCAGTACCTTTAAGATGTGTAGATCTATCTGAAGCTTGGCTAAAAACTCCATCATGTGTTTTGCCACTAAAAGGTTTGTGTCTTTGCATGTTCCATTATCTTCTACATAATATCCATATGAGGAAGTATCATACTCTAAATGTCTACCAGGGTTGCCCTTATTTTGGCCTCTTCTCTTAATGATTATTCTTGAAGATTTGTCAAAAATCTAACTTTCGCAAATGAGTTGAACTAGAACTTGAGTTAAGTGCCAACTGACTAGCACTAGCCTTCAAGTCCATATCAATCTTAGCTATTTTATCCTTGATTTCCTTGGTAAAATTTTTTTTATCACTCAATTTTATAAATAGAGATACAATATTATTTACAACATTTTCTATTGCAGCAATAAGAGTAGATAGCTCTACTTGGTCAATAGCAATTTTATGTGCTACATTTTCCAAAACTTTTCTTTCAAACTTCCTTTCAGCCTTTTCAAGAAGTTTGTCTTGACCATCTACATCTTTATTGAACTTATGCACAATTTCAATTAGTTGTTCAATGATGGGAACTTTGTCACCTATATCGATAGTGCATCCAAAAATATGTCTTTGATGTCCTTAAGGACTTTATCTTTGTCCCATTCTTCTCTCTGCATTTTTTTCTTGGCTCTTTTCTTCCAAAATTCACCTAATATGTCTATTTTCTCAGTAGAAAGATTAGAATGGTCCCGATTTTGAATCACAATCTTTCCCCTTACCTTTAACCTTGGCAGATGATGAAGGTATAATTTATTTTCCTTTGTCTTCATCACTCTTATCTTCAATGTTGAGTTGAAGTTTGATTACCTTAACTCCTTGCTCAATTAGGCTTGTCCCTAGAGAAGTTAGAGCCTATTCTCAGTTACTACTAGGGTAGATAAAAGATTTTCTTTCTCCTCCTTATCACTTGGTTGAACTATATTCGACTCTTTAGACGGTAGCTCAGGTTCTTCCTTGTTTAACTCAAACCTTGATAGAGTGGGTGCTTGGCTTAGAGAGGTTGGAAGAGATGCCATGACCTCTTATGCAATTTTCTCAAGATCAGACTCTTCAATAGTCTAAACCTCTAGTAGATTTCCCTCTTCTTTTAGGTCAAAAATGTTTTTCCACATATTGGATGTAGAATGTACAACATCCTCAATTTTGTTTGACAAAATCTAAAAAGCTTTGAATCTAGGAGTCTATCTACTTTCATGCTTTGGCATTGCCTTCTTTATCTATTTTTGTGAGAGATTTGGCATTAATTTCTTTAGAGTATGTTCTTTGATGTCCTACTCTATTTTGACTACATTAGCCCAATGGTGAGAAACAACATTTAGTTTGGCTTCATGAGCTTTCCATTTAAGTTTAGTGGGGTCATACTTCCATCTATCCATTTTCTCCACCAATGCATTTTCAATCTTCTTTTTCTCCTCCTTGCTTCTAGTTTCATATTTGAGGAATTTGAAGTATGCCATCCCACTTCCTTCCTTTACTAGTTTCAAACTATTTTCAAAGGTAGGTGGGGGCTTCTTTAGTGATATGATTAAAGTGTTCTCTTCATCTTCATCATCATTCTCATCCTCAAGCATCAATTTTATTCTTAGATTCCTAGGGTTGGTAGCAGTAATTACAGGGGTAGAAGACCTTGCTAATTTCCTTGATGGTGTTTTTTCCTTCTTCTTTGGAGGTTCCTCTACCTCCTCTTCTTCATGATCACCTTCCTCTTCTTCTTCCTCTTCTACATCATCACCTTTGTCGTTGGTAAGCATAAGAGGGTAATCAGATTTGGGAAATTTCTTCTCAAGATTTTCTAACCTTTTCTTTCATCTCTTCAAGATTTGAGGAATCTGAATCTCAAGTGAGATTCTAGTATTTGCTTCTTCATAAGTTCCAAAGTAGGTAGCCTTAGGATCCACTAGTTCATTGATAAGGACTTTACTAATTTCTCTTTTTCCATCAATATTAACTTCATAACCCAATGGTCTCACCCATGCAATCCTAGGTTTGACTGCTTGAATATAAACTTTATCACAGTCAACTAGGAAATCTATGTCTTGCTCATAATCATCAACTAATTTTTTAGGGATCCTAAACCCATTTGACATCTTCTCGTTGAAGTTCTCAAAATATGCATCCATGATGCCATTTAAATTTTCACTCATTTCATCAATGAATCCATTGATTTGATATAGAAAAGGTGTATCCTTCTTCCATACAACATTTCCTTTGGATGGAAATAATTTTTGCACATAGAAAAATAAACACATTAGAAGATAGCCAAACTTACATGGATTGTTCTTGGAAGCTCAGATTCTCTCCATTTTTTTGCTTAACTAAACATGTTGTGGCTCGGTAATATCAAATGTCAAGTTCTTCTTCACCATGTTGTATGCTAGGTCAACTTCTTCACAAGGAACATTGTTGGGTCAGCTTGAACTGTAGATCTTGTGAGCTATGTCATGGATTTTGAACTTGATTTCTATATAGGAACATTATTCAACTTCATGCCTCTGTCATCCCATTTAGCTAGGGTTAGCTTGGACAGTTCCCCTCATGCTAGGGTTTTGGTTGCCTTCAACTTTTCTATCATTGGGTAGCTAGTAATTCAATAGACCATCTTCTTGGTGATTGTGATTAGTTGTTCGATCCAGAAGGTCTTGTCATGGACTCAGCTCAATATAAACCTGATCTACTTAACCTAAAAGTTTGTTGGCATATGAAGGATGTGGGTCAATCCTTTAACTTCTAGATGCTTGTGTTTGGCTTTCAATGCTCCATTCTCACACAACGCATTGTACACATGATCTACCTTGAAATTACCTAATTCTTAAAGAAAATAGTGATAAAAAGTCCTTATATCATGAACTAAGAGTATCTTCAGAGGGATGGTCAAGTGTGCTACCTTGAGATCCTTTTCTTCAAAAATTGTAGGGTACAGTTTAAAGTTAGGTTCTTTTCAATCTATGTTCTTTACCAACATTTTAGAACCCTTCCTAACCTTTGTTCTTGATGAGGTTGCCATTATGTTTGATTAATGAAGAACTCTAGATGATAAACTTTCCTAAAACTTAGTTCATCAACAACTTTCCTCAAGATCACTTAGGGGCTCAAAGAATGATCTACTTAGTTTGATCTCTAGATTCGTAGTGAAAGAATAAACCTTTTATTTCTCCTTTTATCAGAATGTCAACTTTTAGGGCCTCATTAATGCTCCATACTTTAGTAGGTGAAATAAGCTTGGTTATGTCTTCAAACTTGAATACATCATGAAGATCGGTTAGAGCTAGCTATCAACTTCACTCAGTTGAGTCATATGACCTAACCTTGCTTGGTTATGCTTGAGTAACTCAGTAAGGTCTGATAGCTTAGTTATAACTAAGACTTGACTCAGTTAAAACATGATTATTGCATATTGTCCTAGTGCATCTAATATGTTGATTTGGACTTTCTTGGTTTCTTTACTGGAACTAATGTAGGATCTTATTTTTCTCATAGGTCCAGTGGTCTCCTTATGTGTTTACTCAGAGGTGATTGAATCACCAACTCATTGACTTGGGTGTCAATAACTCCAGAGTTTTGACTTGAGTTTTCTGGAGATTTCCTTACTCATTGCTAATTCATTTGTGTCTTGGTCTCATCAATCTTGGTCTTTCCTTTGTTTTCTTCATTAGTATGCACAGTAACTTTGTTCATGCAATTTTTTTTGAAGCGACCAAGTTCTTTGCATTCATAGCATCTTTTGGTAGGATTCCTTTTCTTTTGAAGTCAGTCCTTATACAATTAGCTCCAGTGTGTCCATATTCTCCACATAGATAACATTTTTACCAAGTTTTGCAATCCCAACTGATAAATGCTTTTGGTCTTGGTCCAATGTTTCATTTCTTTTTTCTACATTATGAGGATTTATGACCTTGTTTGTTGCATGTAAAACACTTCCCTTCAAACTTTGGTTTGTCTTTGCATTCACTTGCTCTATGACCAAGCTTATTGCAACTGTAGTAATTTGTATTGAATTGTGACTTTCCATTACTCCATCATTTGTTTAACGAGTGTCATATCTTTCCACAATGATTGCATGCAAGCTTTTGGTTCTTTTGAGCTCCTTGCTGTGATGACTGTCTTGTTCAATGTAACCCAATCCTATTTTCCCTTCGTGTATTTTCTGAGATAGTTCAACCAACTGATCCATGCTTTCTTGATAGCTCATAATTCTTTCATTGGTTTATTTTTCTTCTCCAAAATCATTCTTGAGTCTATCATTTTGTCCTTAATTTGATGACTCCTTGATTTGCACTATTTAGTTGATTTATCATATTTGCCTAATGCAATGAAAGTTGTTGGATTTCATTTTCCTTTTCTTCTAGTCTATTGTTGAGTAAAATTTTGTCTTCATCTACCATCTCTTTGTCATTTTCAACTTTTTTCTTTTCTTCCATAACTTCACATATCATGACTGGCTGAATCTCCCATTCTCTTTTCAATTTTCTAGCTTCTTCTTACAAAATGAGGTTCCTTCCAACTAGATCTTCTATAGTTGCATCTACTTCATCTGAAATTCTCTCTTTGCAAATATCTTCAATTCTTTCTTCTATGTATAGATTGTCAATCATATGTACTACCAACTCTTTTCTTCTTTTCAAGGATTGAGAGAATTGATTCTTCAATTTCTTGATTTGTTCCATGGCCACATGTAAATCCAGCTTTTCATTTTCAATGGCTTTCTCTAACTTGTACACTTCCATTGTGTTTGATCTTTACTCTCAAGCTACTAAACTTCTGATAAGAGAACCTTGCTCTGATACCAATTATTGGAAATGTAATGATGACCGAGTGATTGAGAGGGGGGGGTGTTTGAATCAGGAACCACTTAAAACTTCTTTTACTTAATCCCACTTTATTAGATTATCTAATCTACTTGCATGCATGGAACATAAAGTAATAAATTAACAACACCATAACACTTTGAGACAATATTTGGTAACCCAGAGACCCTCCAATGAGAAGGTAAAACTGGGGTCGGGATGACACCCACAATGCTTCACTACTACAATAATAAAGTTGGCTTGTTAAGGCTTACAATTGATCACTTCTGGTGATCTACTCGGTTAAGAGTAAGTAAGACTATTAGGTCCACCTTGTGAAAGGATTTATACAATACAATAAAGTATGCACTCGGTTAAGAGATTCTACAAGGACTGTTAGGTCCACCTAGTTAGAGGATTTGAGATTGATACACCTATTAGGATGAATCAACAGGTTGATCTCTATTATGTAAATTTGTTTGTTGATGAAGATCCTTTTAATAACATACTGATCACCTAACTATGATAGATGAGTCTCTGCTTTGCCTTTGTGTTGTTTGATAGCCTCCTAATTAGTTTTCTCTTCCATTATCCATATCTTCTTATGATAATAAATGTAACTCCATGATTCTTTGTTTTTGGATGGAACAAAGTGTCTTCCTTATATATTGATCCAAATAGTAACTCTACATTAGGTCAACTATAATAGCATTTCAATAGTTTCAAAAATAATTACCAAGTTGACTCAGTATTGATACTCAGCTCAAATAGCTTACTTGGGTGATACTATCAAATCGGCTAACTCTAGCAATCAGTTGAATCTAGATGCTTAGTTCACATTAATCACTCGACAAACTTACGTGGCTCAGTTCACACTGCTCTGCCTGATCAATTCTTATTCTGAAACTAGAATGCTAACTAATGTGGTTAACACTGGAGTTCGATTGCCATCGTTAGCTTGGTTCATACATGAGCTTAGTTAACACTCTTCAATCTAGTAGCTTAGGCTAAACCAATTTCCATGATGACTTAAGTGTTTTGGCACTAATTGACAATATGTCTTGCTAGAGGGTCAACAACGTTCTACCATTGCTAGGCCCTTGTAGGATTCTAAAAGCTTCCCATTTTCTTTGGTGTGATAACTACCATTTTTTCATAAAAAATGACTTAACAATATTGGTGACACTAATGCAAAATGAGTTACAAAATAAAGGTTCTCTTCTTTAGAGAGACTTGGAATCATCTAAACATTTAGTAATAATAGTTGTGAAATAAGGTGTAATGTGAACCACTTGCAAAAATGCATTTAGTTCTATTCATTATTTGTGCAAGATGTTATAATCAATGTGGTAAAAAAATCTTCCCAAAAATACTTTATGGTTATTTACTTTTCTTCCTTTATGGTGTATGACATCTATAAATTTAAACTAATTTCATAGTTAGTACTAGAGCAAGTTTGGAGATTCTCACCACTTGTATCTATCATTCTTAAAGTTACAAAAAAAGTAGAAAAACTAAACCATGTGATAATACCAAAAAGTCTCTTCTCAAAGTTATGTTCGAACTATCATATTCCATAAAGCATTGAGCCAAATTACATCAAATGGTTTGTATTTTTGTCATTATATAAATCTTTTAGTTATTATACAAGTCAACAATTTTGTTTCTTTTCATCAATATTCTTTTTTGACATGAGAAACATAGGTGACTTAGCTTTGATGTCACATAATAAGACTCAAGACAAAATTATAGAATCACAAGAGTTAACTAGATAATATATCATCACACCATCTCTTAAATGAGAAAGATAATAATACACATAATCTTTCTTAATACATCTTTACCCAAATCTTAAAATATCTAAATGAAAAAGAGCTACATATAATATTACAAATAAACCCTTCATATTGTACTTAGAGATTATAAGATAACTAAGAGCAAGGGGTGTGGGGGTGAATAAGTTATGTTCAGTTATCCTACAACCCCTTCAAACACTTCAATACCAAACAAAGCTTCATAAAAATCAAAAGAATTTACTCGGTGATCTCATTTAACTTCTTAATTGACACTTATAATCAATTTACTCCAAATGGTTCATTCATTTTTTCTATTGTTACCAACTATTAATAGTAAAGCTTTACTATTATCTAGATGTTACCGAGTTGGAACATAAATTAAATAACATGTAAAACAAATTGCAACATAACAACCATTAAACATTTAACACCAAATTTTTTTAACATGGAAACCCTATAAAGGGAAAAACCACCTGGGACTGACAAACCAAAATTTTCACTCTTCTGAAGTGAGCTCTGCTAGGATCCAACCTTGTTAAAGGTTTGCATACACATTGTTAATGTGACCTACTTAGAAAATTTACACCAAAAGATCATGTAGACCTTATCACTTCTTGATCATATGTAAAGAGTGGCCTACTCTAAAGGACTTATATACACCATTAATTAATATTACCATATAGTATCTCATAAACTTGTTAAGTCCATTTGGTTAAGAGAATTTTTTTTGTAATTATTAGAAAGTAATATTACGAATCAATCTATTAGGTTTAGCACTACCTTTCTTATTAAGATCTTCTTTCTACTCAATCTCTTTATGATCTCTTTTCTCTGATCTCTTTACTGGTTGATTCACTCCCCACTTTCACTTTGCCTTAACTCTATTTTATTCTTTCTTATTCTCTGATCCCTTCTCCTTTTCTTCTTTCAACGTCAACAACTTCACACTATGATCTTCCTTTTCCACATTCAATCAACAACATCAACAACCAAAAACTTTTTCCACTGCCTCCTTAAATAGTAGTCTCTATGCTCTCAGATTCTTCCAATTATTGCCACTTAATCATAATCTTTGATCTCATATTTATTGCATTTAGTCACTTAGAAAATAGGATTTTCATATAAATTTTGGCTCATCCTTATCCTTTTTCAATCTCCATCATCAGATCATCAATGTATTTTTCCAATCATAGATCTTATAATACACTTTCACTCATACCTTTGAACTTCTTGAACATTTTTTATTTCCACCAAACATCAACCTTAGATTCCATCTTTAAAAACTTGTTATTCTTATTAGTTATTTGGTGAACATAACATTTCACTCATGTAAAACATCACTCGACCAATACTTAACTTACAATTTTACCTTTCCAACTGCTTGGTAAACATTGTTGCCACTCAGTGTAGCTTGTATAGCTCATTACAATATTACATGATTGTATAACAATCAAACCAACATTACATTATCATTTTCCAACTCATTCAAGTGTTCATTGAATACCATACTTATCAACTTTATCATCATCATACTTATCCACTTTGTTAAGAGTTTTTTCTACTACAATTGTTAGAAAGTAACAATACAAATTGATCTGTTAGGTTTAGTACTACCTTACTTATTAAGATCTCCTTTGTGCTTGATCTCTTTTTAATATCTTTTCTCTAATCTCTTTATTGGTTGATTCACTCCTCACTTTTACTTTACCTTAACTCTTCTTTGTTCTTCCTTCTTCTCTACTCAGTCCTCCTTTGCTTCTTTCAAGTTTAACAACTTCACACTATGATCTCCTTTTTCCACATTCAATCAGCAACATCAATAGCCAAAAACTAATTCCAACTCCTCCTTAAATAGTAGTATTTGTACTTCTAGATTCTTCAAATTATTATCACTTAATCACAATTATCAATCTCAAATCCATTGCATTTTGTCACTTAAAAAATAGAACTTTGAGCTCATCGTTATCCTTCTTCAATCTCCATCTTTAGGAAATTGAGAAAAACTTTGACTCATGCCTTTAAACTTCTCAAACATTCTTTATTTCCGTCAAAAGTTGGCCTCAAATTTCATCTTTATAAACTTGTTCTTCTTTCTTTTACTTGGTGAACATAACATTTCACTCAGGTAAAACATTGCTCATTCAATATTGAATTTACAAATTTACTTTTCCAACTTATTTGTGACAACTCTAATCATTGTTGTAGTTTTCATATCTCATTACAATATTACATTATTGTAAAACAATCAAACCAACATTACATTATCATAGTCCAACTCATTCAAGTTCTTGTTGAATACCATACTTATCAACTTTGACATCATCATACTTTATTCAAATCATCTTCATCAATAAAATCCTCTTAATCAATCAAATGATATGGCACTCTACTGAATTAGCATAATTTCTAATCAACTAAGATTTTTACATCAATGATAATGTAATAACTAATATGACTCTTTTACATACATTCATAGCATTCTTAGTTGCATCATTAGTTGGGGCTAATAGAGACTATGTTTATCCTCATTTTATCTTCGCCACATACTATATAAGCTAATTCAAAATGTGTAAGTGTTGAAGGAGTCAAAGAGTATGAATTAGACGATGGTGCAAGAATTTACAAAAGGAAAATAATGAAAATGCCAAGATCTAGAAACTTAATTGATAATACAAGATGTATAGAAAAAATGATATGATCAATTTATTGATTCAATAACTATGAAATAACAATGGATTCCTAACTAATTAAGTACAATGTAAACATGTTTGAATATATGGGTAGTGAGCAATATTTAGGAGATATGCAAGAGATAACCTATCGACCATACTAGGTGGCAACACATGTCCGCCAAAGGTAGATCATCTTCCATTGTAAAATGGAGTATATGAAAACATGTGCAACAATGAGAGGATATTAACATGTGATAAGATTTGTTAAGTTATATCTCACACAAGTGACAACAATTAACTCTACCTCAAGTGAATTTCTCCTACACCATGTGTTAAAATGAAGTGCAAACTCCTATGTGCCTACATGACAACAAAAATGAAAATGCATTGTTCTTCCTAAAATCAAGTAAAGTGTAATTATAATTATTTAGTTACACCAACACCCTCTATAAGTGCAACTTAGGGGAGTGAACTTAAGCTCATGATGCAAGATGATTCCTAACTACTAGGCCATGTTAGGTACCCATGTACAATATACAAGTGCAAATAGATGTAATGAAATACCTCATAAAAATGGAGAAAGAGGGACAACCTCATGGGAAAAAAACCTCCCCCCAAAAAGAGATAAAAAAATAAATATGCATGGATGGATGGAATAATCAAGATCCCCCCATTACAACATGCATAGTGTGCATACAATCAAGAATTCCCATATAGGAGAGAAGTGGAAGAGAGACAAAGTAGTCCCCCCCCCCTCAATGTAGAATGCAAACATGTGGATGGTTGTCCAAGCTTGATGTAGAAACTGATCCATGAGTGTAGATTAATGTTCCTCCCATTAGGAAGAAACAAAACCAAAGGTGCATGTATGAAACCTCTCCAATCTAAAGGAAGAAACCTTGAAATGTATGAAATCTCTAAAACCTAATCAAGTGTCCCATATCATCAACACTAAAATGTACCTCCTCCAAAGTAGGTACTAGGTCACACTTTAAAAAATATATGTTAGGATCAAATGAGGATGAATGTATATATCATGTCAAAGACTCAAGTGTCTCTACTAAAGATAAAGTGACCTCCTCCAACTTTTGTGTCAAAGTATCCATAATAATGTCAACTTCAAAAGAATGATCAAGTGGAGAATGGAGATGAGGGTCAACATGTTCCCTTACAACAACTACATAAGGATAATCTTCTTAAAAGATAAGATGAATGCTAGCAACAATGTCTCCAAAATTTATAATGTAAGACTCTACAAATGTGCCATAAATGTTTGTCAAGTAGTCATCCCATGGTACTATAAGTAGAAGACAAGGGATATATTAATGCACTGAATCACTTGAACCTATAGTTGTAGGAATAGAATGATCATCATGAGAAATAGTAAAGGTGATCTAAATAGGAAGAGAAGGAATGGATAGCTCAAGAAATTGACCACATGTGAGAATACCCAAGTTCTCATAGCCAAAGTTCTCCTCAAACATTGAATCAACACCACAATTGTAAACAAAATCTATTGAAGAATCATTCTCATCATTAAGCAAAAAATATGAAAAGTGATATAACCGAGATGGATGATTAACCACCCCATTGGAAAGTCTCTCTTTGCTCTGCAAGTCTCTAATAAAAAATAGATTAGAGTTGAATTAGATAATCCTTCTTATTGGTATGGGTTAATTAAGGTATACATAAAATATTATTTAATGTTCCCTTCCCCATATCACAAGTTGGTTTCCTAATCAAATTCATGTAAGCATGATTTACCATCAAATTTGGTGGCATATGACAAGGATTAAAAGAATAAAATATAAACTATGAAGACACCATATGACATACAACATCTAAATTTGGAAGTCATCTCCCTAAATTATGACTTAAGGTAGCAATTAAGGATTGTCATTTTCCATTATCCTTTTCTTGATCCTTTCCATTATCAAAATATAAATGTGAAGAAGATGATGAAGTTTTTGAATTCTTAAAGGTAGACTTAGTTGATTTCTTCTTAAGAAGATGCTTGAGTTTATCTATATCCTTTCTAGAGTAATTTTTTTTTCATGTCCATTCTTTTACTAAGTAAGAAAATCCTTATATGGGATGATGTCCCCTTCTTGTTGAAATTGTATTGTGGTGAGGAGGTTGAGTGTTCTTTCTCTTGTCATATCTTTTGTTACCAATGTTTCTATTTCTTGTAAGAACCTTTTTCTTGATTCTCTTTATTAGCTGTCGATGCCACATACTTTGGAGACTTCAGGTGCTCATAAATTTTATTTATTCTAGACCATCAACATCTCTATGAAGACATAAAATGAAGGAATGGTGTATGAAGGACCCATAGTCAACATATGAGTTTAGAAGCTAGAAACAAATGTTGAATACTTGGATGGAAGAATATCCATCATATTGTAAATCATGTTTTCAACCAATTTGTACATTCTACAATCCATAAACTTGGCTCTAATCTCTATAGATTTAGCTACATAGTCTTGGATTAATTCAAAGTCTTTGAGATCCAAATTGGCAAGTTCTGTATAAAACTCAAAATCCCTAGATTCGCCAACTTGACCATACAATTTGCTAAGTATTTCCCAAGCCTCTTTGACTAAGTTACAATCCTCAATATGAAAGACACTATCCTTTAATACATATTGCTTCAAAGTTTGAAGAGCCTTTTTTATTTTGAATAGACCATTCTTTTTAGATCATTAATATTAGATGGTGCATCAATAATTCCATCCATATAATCATTGAATCTTTTTCCATTAGCTTGTTTTATGCAATGCATCAATTTTACAAGTAGCTTAGCTATGTGAAGTTAAAAGTAGAAATTTAGGAGGACCCATGATGCAAAATGAAAGAACACAAAAGAAAGAGAATCACAACCATTGAGACACCCCCCAAATTCACTCAATCAAAGGACTTCACCCCCCCTCGTGAAAAAAAAGAAGAAGATGATTTTGACACCTTATATTTAGTGTGTTTACAATTGCCACTTGCCAAATGTACCAAATTGGACTTCTCATTTTGATGATTACAACAAAAAATATGAAGCTATTAGATGATTCAATAAAATAAAACACACCATTACTCAAGGATCTAATGAATTACAAGTGACAAATAAGCCAAAATAGACCAAATTCTAAAAGTGACATTTTCACCCAAATAAGTCAATAATTTGATAGTAAATTGAGAGAGTTCTTGAAACATCATGCAACTTTAAAAAAATACAACTGAAAAATGTCTCTATATGATCCTGAACAAAACTTTTGAAGTTACAAAGTCAAGGATTGGATAGGTATAGTCACCAAAATTTATAGTTTCTAGATAATTTGTCCACCAAAATAAAAATAATAGCACCACTAGAAAATTTAAGAGATTGTAGCCAAAATAAAAATTGCACTAAAAAAGGGATCTAAATGACCAAGCTATGACCTCTCAAAGTTGGATTGCCAAATCAAAATTGCTTATATTGAGGAGTCCAAATTTTCAAAATTTGATGAAATCAACAAAACTATGAGCCCAAATTCGACGGTCAAATGACTGCTGCAACAAAATAAAAAAAAGCCCTAGTCTTGATGGTAAGGAGACCATCAAATTAAACATATTAAAATGCTAATGTTGATGCAATCTTAAGCTTAAGATTGATGTCCAAATGATCATCAAATGAAAAGAAAAGTAATACCCAAGGATGGTCAAACAACCATCAAAATAAATGCAATGGAAGATGCAATCACAAAAAATACCAATAGGGCCGATGTGTCCTCCATGTGGATGACATGTCATTGATTTGAGATGACGTGTATGATGTTGAATGTGGCATTGACTTGGTAATCTATGGGATGTTGATGTGTTGATGGGTGCTCAACTATACTACGTTGCAGATGTGTTAGCTAAACTCAATGAACTCGATTGAGATACCAAGTCACTAAGCAAGGAGCTTGGCTAGTTGAGCAGAGGTGCACATGGGATTTTTAATCCCATATGTAGCAGATGAGGATTCCTTTTTGTTTAAAAAACTTTTTTAGTAGACGACTAATCCCATATGTAGTAGATGAGGATTCCTTTGTTGTTTAAAAAGCTTTGTCTACAGATGACTAGTCCCATATGTAGCAGATGGGGATTATTTTGTTGTTTAAACAACTTTGTGTACATAGGACTAATCCCATACATGTTACTAATGAGGATTCCTTTTTTATTTAAAAAACTTTGTCTACAAATGACTAACCCCATATGTAGTAGATGAGGATTCCTTTATTGTGTAAAAAACTTTGTCTGTAGATAGCTAATCCCATATGTAGTAGACGAGGATTCCTTTGTTGTTTAAAAAACTTTGTTTGTAGATGGATAATTAGCTTGAGGCCAACTTTGATAGTGGATTAATGTGTTTGAAAGAAGCTTTCCAAACAATGTGCTTAGTTGTTTCAATCTTGAATACAATATTTCAATGCGTGGTAATGAATGGTCTCGCTCGATTATCCTGTTCAATTAATGTGTATGCACAATTTTACAATGTTGCTCTACTTGCACTCTGCAAATTGAACAAATACAAAAGCTTTGCCCCGAATTTATTTTTGATCAAATACAAATAATAAATTAAAATTGATGAAAGACCAAAAACATCAGATCCAAAAATAATTCTAAAAGTATATACCAAAATTGTAGATCAGGTTATCAAGTCAGAATTGCATTTTTTAATCTCAAATTTAACTTTCTACCCAATATAAACAAATTTATGGTGAAAATTTTACCAAAATGACCATATGAATACATTGGCAAGGTCATATCTTGCTTTAGACAGTCTCACAAATAGCTAATCCTAGATCTAAATCATGGCTTTCCAAAAGTTGAAGCAAAAAACTCTCTAATGGGTATGCAATTACACTCCTACACCTTTGATGCCATGGAAGAATTTGCCTAAGATAAAAAATTAAAATGCCAAGATTTATAAGCTCAATTAACAACACAAGAGAAATAGGAAAAATGACATGATGAATTGATTGATTCAATAATGATTAAATAATAATGGATGCCCAATCGATTAAGTATAATGTAGACATGCTTGAATATATAAGCAATGCATGATAGCTAGGAGATATGCAAGATATAACCTATCATCCACAATAGGTGACATCACATGTCTGCCAAAGGTAGATCGTCCTCCATTGTGCAAAGAAATATGTACAAACATATGCAACAACGAGGGGATGATAATTTGATAAGAGCAACAAAGGTGGACCTCACACATAAAGTGATACCAACTAACTCCACCTCAAGTAGATTTCTCCTATACCATGTGCTAAAATGAAATAAAACTCCCGTATGTCTATATGCCACTTAATATTAAAATGCATTGTTTTAAGTAATCTTAAGTGTAATTATAATTAAAAAATTACACCACCAGAAACAACTGAATATGATACATTAATACATATAAACTTTTTAAATATTAAATTATCCAAAAGTTATTATATTTCTATAGAAAGAACTAAATATACTATTACAAACAAATTCTTTGTATTGTCCAAATGCTATGGTTAACTCCATTTTGTTTCACTTTATATCATAGAAGCTGAACTGAAAGATGCAAATCTTGAAATGATAGAAAAAGATGAACCAGATGAGAGCGACTCGATTTGAGGAAGACTTATCTATCTACTTTTCATTACAATAATACTAATTATTATTATTATATCTTATCTTTTTAGGTGCAAAATAGAAATCAAAATTATCCTTTTCATTCATTCCATTACTTTGACCTGTTATTAAAATCTTTCATTAATTTATCATGACAAAAAAGTCATTCAACCAAATTTTGATTAATATTATTATTATTATATATTGTCAAAATAGAAATCAAAAGGATCTTCTTCATTCATCCCATCTATCACTAGAGAAGAAAGTCATTGAACCAAATTTAATCCCCACACTGTAGGTCTCTCAAGTTGCGTGGAAAACCCAAAGGCCACAACATACAATCAAACAGGTAGCGGTGGTGTTTCCCTTTAAGCCACGCATGTTGGGTTTGCTCCAGCCTCCATAAGCAAATTACATATAACAATCGAATTTGTCAATTTTGTTACAACATACAAATTTGCTTTGTCAAGATCCGATGGCTGCTGTGAGAAGAGCATTAAGACTGTGCCAACCCGCAGCAGAGTTGATACGCAACGCCAATCGAACCTCGAACCTTTCTCAAATAACTCGGATCGTTTCCTATGATAGGCAAGTCAATATATACACAGATAGAGAAAAAATTCATTCAACCTGTTCATGTTAACGCTGGTACTGACTGATCTCTATTTATGCCATTCTCTTCACAGTATCTATAGAAACCCAACTACAGGATTATCTCTGTGGTTCTCATCCGACAGAGAGGTTGGCAGTTCGAATTCCGCAAACAACGTCCCCGATGAAAACAGGCGCCGTATTTTGAATAGGTAGAAATTGCTGAACGATCAGTGGCTGTTTGAATGGTAGACGAGCTTTCATAGAAATTATTTTGCTTTACTTTTATGTAAAATTCGTAATTGGACATCTTGCATGGTTTTGGGAAGCATGCAGGTTGTTGTATAGAAGCAAGCAGAGGGGTTTTCTGGAATTGGATTTGGTACTGGGGAAGTGGGTGGAGGAAAATGTTCAGGATCTCGATGAAATCAATTTAAAAGCCCTTGTGGATCTTCTAGAGCTCGTGAGTCTACAACTTTCTTTTTACTTTTCTTTTTCTTTTGAGTTTATTAGTTGAATTAGATTGTACCAATCATTTTTGTTCAATTGCGTTTCTGGTTTAGATGCCTTAAGTAGAACACTTCTTTAAATGGAAGGCTTGGCCACTTTGACATGTATTGTCGTGCTTGATTCTCACATAATAGTTATTTGTTGAATCGAATTGTACCAATATTTTTTTGTTCAATTGCGTTGCTGGTTTAGATGCCTTTAATTGAACACTGCTTTAAATGGAAGGCTTCGCGTCTTTGACATGTGTTTTCCTGCTTGATTCTCACAGAATAGATATTTGTTGAATTAAGTTGTATCATTATTTTTTGTTCTATTGCGATGCTGGTTTAGATGCCTTTAGTAGAAATTGCTTTAAATGGAAGGCTTGGCCCCTTTGTTGTCCTCCTCGATTCTCACAGAATAGTTGCTCCTTATACCCTGCCATTTAAGCTACAAAGTAATACAAGTGAGATCAATAGTATACTAATGAATGAGACTACAAATGGGACTCTGAAGTTTTGCTTTGCCCATGTGACATGTGATATCCTGCTTGATTCTCACAGAATAGTTATTTGTTGAATTAAATTGTACCATTATTGTTTAATTGTGTTGCTGGTTTAGATGCCTTCAGTAGAACATTGCTTTAAATTGAAGGCTTGGCCCCTTTGTTGCCCTGCTTGATTCTTACAGAATAGTTCTCCTTATACCCTTCTAGTTAAGCTTAAAAGGAATACAAGTGAGATCAATACTGTACTAATGAATGAGGCTAGAAATGGGACTCTGAAATTTTTGCAGATTTGTTTAGGCCTATATGCTCTTGTTAACCTGAAAAATATATCCACCATTTCATTTTAGCTGAAAACAAATACATCAAAGCTTGAAAGAAATGTTATTGTCTTTGCAGTCCCTGAGAGGGTTGCATGGCTGTCAATAAAAACAACTGTATATGTTCATGGTAAGATTTATCTCTGGTTCCTTTGGTAGCTTCATAACAATATCTTGGTTTTATGATACATAACTTTAAGATGGCATGGATCATGGCTTACAACGACATCAGATCTGATTATACAAAAATTCTGCAGAACAAGGACTTCAACTATTTATTTGAGGAAGATCAAGTGAAGAGAACAGCGGAGTTGATTATCAAAATTCAGAGAAGAAGAAACAAGTTAACCAAAACTTTGCAACTGACTAGTTTGGCTCCTGACTCGGGAGGGCGATTGCATGGGTCCCATAGACTACTTTAGTCTCGTGGACGTCATTAAAATCTATCATATCATATCATGGCTTAAATCCCATGTTCCAAGTTTCTGGGATGGGGTTGGCTGGAAAGGGGGTACATGCTTTCCAAGATGAACTTTTGTGAGGCCATTTTAGGGGATGACAAAGAGAACAATTATATAAATATTTAGAAAATGTTTTTTAAAAGAAAATTTGAAATATTCATATGAGAATATTGATAAGGTATTCATCATATACATTATAGATCCTTAATACACAATTTAGATTTGGGTTAAGAGTTCACATGAGAGTTGAACTAATTAACAAATGTCAAATCTCAAAATTTAATTGCTTTTATAACATATGGTCAATGTGCATATGATTTGGATTTTAAAAATACGACAATATTATCAAACGCTACAAGTTTGAACTACAAAATGACAATCTCAAGAAAACATAGAAAGTATGATGTTGCCCCGCATCAACAGCTACCTACAACACATCAAAATTGGAGTTTCACTTTGATTTAAGGCCACTATGATTGATGGCCTCATCCAATGGAATTTCAACGAATCCCTCTTATTTCTCCTCATCAATTTGGTTGATGTTTTAGGATCAATATCCCAACATAAAGCTTAAATTTGTCAATAATTTGAAATTTAACAATTTTGAAGTTGCAAAGCATTTTTGCATGCAAGGAAGACTATTACTTTTGATAGAGTGGAAGAAGTTATACGCGGACCAATTCGTTTTTGTATGACAAGCATTTAACTCTAGTATATCCTTGATGTGCCAAGTTCATCGTACAATTCATCATACAATAGCTTTAACTTTAAGATCTTGTCTAAAAATATACACATTAGAATGCAAATGCGAGGGTATTACAAAGAATGTTACATTAGCTAAGGAAACTATCTTGCTAGTAGAGTGGATTGATCATTGGCCAAAACTATGTGAGCTTATGGTTGGGTTACCAACATTCTCTTCACCAAGTTCTTCATATTCATAGCCTTCGGAGTTAAAAAATATGAGATAGAGCAGTTGGTGGTGGTGGTTGTCAATACCCAACCTTGTCCTCCATAGGCAACTATGCCTAGTGTTGATCGTGATCAAGAAGAAGGCGGTCCCTCCCATGCACGACGACCACTTTTGGCTATGCAAGAGTTCCCCATGACCAGTCCATATTCACGAGGAGGATTTGAGTGATTCGAAAGGAATCATTATTAAGATGCCTAAGCCAAACAAATAGAATCCATTTGGTATAATTTAGAGGAACATCCGAGACTTAGATTCTATGGTAGTGGTGATGCAGGAGGTTGGAGACATCTCTAAGTGATTGGATAGACTGCATTCTTTGTTGGTGGACTAAGAAGTCCAATGTATTCTAGTGTTCATGCAGGGGGAGTGTGAGATGGAATTTACTTGACTTTTCACATCTAGAGGATGGCTTGATATGGAGATTCTCAAGACGTTGGAAGCTTGGCACCTTGCTAGATCTCCTCTGGGAGGGAAAAATAGTAGGGTGATTATAAATTTGTTTGGCATGGAGACCACTTTCAGAGATTTGTTTTATAGGCTGCAAAGTCAAATAGTCTCCATTTCCGAGCATACACAACGAAGGAATGAAGCCATTTAGATTAGAATATGGAATGGCATGGTTTGGTGGATTCACAACATTTTTACAATCCTCACTTTTAAGACGAAGCCTCCAAAAGCTCATCTAAAACATTAATTGGATAAAGTATAGCAGGGTCATTGTTGGAGGCTAGTGGCAGCACAGAATGGAGGAATTTCTGTCATCTCAAGTCAGCTTCTCAGTTTTAGATGGTGTTTTGCATGAGGAACGTTTTTTGCTTTTTTGGTTCATGTTTTGCAGGAAATATTCATTTTCATGTCGACAAATTTGAAGCGTGCATATATTGTGAAGGTTATGTTTTGGAAATTGGTTTGGGTTTGGTGCTTAGCCCATTATGGATTGTTGTCCAACAAACTTCAGAGTATATGGTTAAGAATTAATACCCTTTTGTGGTCATTAGAAAATAATAGAGATCAGTTGTACCTCTTAGGGATCATTGTTGAATAATTTTAGGCTATGATTCAAGAATTTGAGACTGAGAGCTTAAGAACATAGTTTAAAGATACATCTTTCGAGGGTCAAGAGACAACTTGATGGAGCCCTGCTTGGTTCAAGTTATGTTTATTCAGAAGCATGTAAAAAAACATGTATTCATATTATGTAACCAACATGGTTTGTCTTCTAAGTCTTAAGGGGGTATCACTAGGGCAAGGTGAATTTGACGTTTTTTTGGATCAATATAATAAGGGGGGATGTTGGTATATTACAGTCATAGTATCTATTCTTCCTGCAGGTTTATACAGCTACTTTGTGACTGTTGTGTTCTGAATCTTAAATAAATTGTTTGTTATCCACAATCAATATGATCAAGTGTTTTGTCTCACACAAAATTCTTCTATTTCTGTTTCCTAACCACTCAAACATAAAACCTTTGGGGCAACATGCTTTATTTTCATAAAATGTTTGGAGTTTAACTTTGAAATCTCATCACTGATATGCTTTGAATCTGCATGTGACCTTACAGTTATTGATGCCAAAATGAATTGGAAAGCCCACTGCCAACCTGTGCCTACCCTGTAACAAGTTAGAACTTGGAAGCCTAGATATAGTACTTCATGATCTCCACTCTGTCACTAGGACACTTCATAAGCATACAGGGAAAAGACAAATCTGTAGACACTAATATCCATGAAGGAAGGAAACGGGATGTGAACCAACCCATTCTGAAGTCACTACCCTAGCATTTTAAAATTCTCATATGAGACTGCTTACAGTATTATGATAATAGATAGCTTCTATTGTTGTCTATTATTATTTAATGGTTATGTATTTGTAATCTTTTGTAAATATTAGAATGTTTCTAATATTTAGTTAGCTGTTAGCTAGAATAGAATGCTTCTATTCTTTATGATTGTTTCCTAAGGAAACATCGCTTATTCTTTTGTCTATATTGATCTATTGATCACTGTTAATAATAAGTAAATATTTTACCAATTACTTTGTCTATGATATTAGAGCCATAGTACCTTTTTTAACAAATTTTTCAAATAAAAATTTGAAATGAGTTTTCAGTGTATTTTGAAAAATTTCAGCTTGTCAAAATTGGCTTGTTTCTTTTGAAATTTTCATGGTTGCGTCTACTGAAATTGCGTTTTTTTGGGTGGCATTTTTCTGCAACTCACGCCTAGCTTTCTCTGCAAATCGAGCCCAGTTTCCTCTACAACTCGCATGACATGTCTCCTGCAAATTGCATCCAATTTTCATGAGTTTTTTTGACCCCATTCAGCCATGTTTTGTTGCATACAGGATTTGCACGTTTTTTGCAAACACGACAATGGGTTTTTTGCCATTTAAAGTGGACGTCGTTCATTGTTATGCGACGTCTAGGATTTCTTAAACCCTCAGCATTAGATCCACATCCAGAATCAATATTCGTTTTGCTAAATTTGCCATTGTTTTGAAGCTTCTTTGAACCCAAGACATTTTTGTTTGAAATCCTAATTTTTTGTACCAGTTCCCAAGCTAAGTAATTAGGTTTGCAGTCCAAAGAGATCAGTGCAGAGCACACTAAGCAAATAGAATCCTCCTTTTATGCCTTAATGGCTAAAAGACCTACAAATCGTGTGAAGTCGTCTACCTGGTACATTGATTCAGGTGCCTCTTGTCATTTCACCCGTCGCAGAGACTGGTTTATTGACTACCAACCTTTTTCAGATGCAGTTATTTATGGTGGAGGGGAAGAGTACACTATTGTCAACAAAGACAACATTCAGATTTAGTCCGCTAGGAGAAATCTCATTTTCTTTGATGTGTACTATGTTCCAAGGATGGAAATCAATCTACTCTCAGGCAGTCAAATGTTGCGACACTCTCCACAGTTGGATATCACCTTTAGTTCACATTAGTGCACCATCATTGATAGGGATACTTAGTTTGTTGTTGCAATTGGCCTTGAGGATCATGGTCTTTCAGACTTGTTGATTTTGAGGATTCTCAGGACCTAGCTATGGCTGCTCGGCAGTCTTCTATCAGCTCACTTTGGCATCAATGGTAGAGGCACTTAAATGTGCATCATCTCTCTTAGCTTGCTCAGGAAGAGCTTTTCCTCAAATTACCTAAGATTTAGACACAACTTGGAGTTTGTGATGCATGTTAGGTTGGGAAGAAACATCGCACACCTTTTCCTATTGTCGATTTATGGTGCGCTTTTCAAGTACTAAAGCTTGTTCATGTTGATATCTGTGGCCCTATGGCTACTCCTTCTGTTCTTGGGTCTAGGTATTTTCTGTTGTTTGTTGATGATTTCAGTAGAAAAATGTGGGTATATTTTCTTGAAAAGAAGTTAGATGTGTTTACTATCTTCAAGAAGTTTAGAACTCTAGTTGAAAGAGTTTTCTCTAGTTGGTGATACTACATATAGGCAACTTGTAGACAACCTCATTTACCTTTCTGCTACTAGACCTGATATCAACTTTGCAGTCAGCTACATCTCACGCTTTATGACAGCTCCCAAGTGTGATCATTGGATAGTTGTAAAGAGTGTGCTTCATTTTGTGAAAGACACTCAAGATTATGGATTACTTTACTCTCAGAGTTCTAATCCTAGACTTGGTGGGTTCCCAGATTCAATTTGGGCACACGATTTGTTGTTGATAAAATGCCAACTTTTAGATGTGTTTAGTTTGGGATCCGGTGCCGTCACTTGGACCAGTAAGAAGTAACAAGTAGTTTCTTTCTCTTTTAGAGAGGTTGAATATAGAGGGATAGTTGTGGCAGGTTGTGAAGTTATTTGGCTTTGTTAGATGCTTGGGGATATGCGAATGTCACTAGTAGGACCAACCATTTTGTTTGTTGATAATGAAGGCGTTATCAAGTTAGTAGGATATCTAGTCTTCCATGAACGAACCAAGCATGTGGATGTTCACTATCACTACATATGACAGCTGGTTGAAGACAAGACAATAGACTTGCAGTAGGTTCCTATAGCGGATCAGACTGCAAACATTCTCACCAAGCCTCTAGGTCCAGATAAGTTTGTCAAATTTAGAGGACAACTTGATGTCATGGATAGATTAACCATTAAGGGAGGGTATTACGATAATAGATAGCTTCTATTATTGTCTATTATTATTTAATGGTTATCTATTTGTAATCTATTGTAAATATTAGATTGTTTTTAATATTAAATTAGTTGTTAGCTAGAATAGAATGTTTCTATTCTTTATGATCGTTTCGTAAGGAAACATCATTTATTCTTTTGTATATGCTATATAATGATCTATTGATCGTTTCGGAAGGAAACATCATTTATTCTTTTGTATATGCTATATAATGATCTATTGATCATTGTTAATAATAAGCAAATATTTTACCAATTACTTTCTAATATTTAGATCCTTCTCATCATTACATTAAAAAAACCAGCACTCACCCTTCTTTAATGTTTCAGTGACTCATATTCCACGTGTGGAAGGCATCTGCAAATAAGAGGGGTGTCAATTACAGAAAGTCCCAACTGTATTCAGACCTGGTAAAGATCCTTCCTTGGCCATATTTCAAACCAATGAGGATGTCATATGGAATTCTTAGGTTTGTTCAAATCTGCAACCTGCTTATGGGTGCATTGCCTAACAGAATGTGGCAATCAAAATGAACTTCACTCATGACTATTGCACTCACTATAATTTGTTAGAGTAAATAATTAATTATTTATTAATTATTTATTCTATTTACTTAAGCTTACTTAGGTTAATGCATTTATTTAATATTTAGTAGTTAATAGCTGTAGTGATGAGTTGTTGACAACACGGGAGTTTCTTTCCTTCTAGCATGTTCCACCTTTTTGTGGAAGAGTGCTTAGTTGTCAACCTTATCTTCTACCTCCTTCCAGCTTGTTCTACAAGCTTCCTTGAGGTCTTTGTAAGCGGTCTCTCTCTCATTGTAAATTCATCAATTCACATAGCAATTTCATTTTCCTATTGTGAAATATTTTCTCTTGCATTGTTTACTTCAAGCTCTTGCTTCTTCGATTTCTCTTCAGCAAGCTATTTGCATGTAGGTGATCTTGGTGACTGCGGAGTTGGATTTCATCAACTCCTACATAATTAACTCCCATAGCTTAATTTCCTTTGGTTGAGTAGAGTGATCATGATGGAAAAATAATGTTGGAGCTCATTCCTTTTCATCATTTTGAGATGTGTTTCTTATTCTCTTCAAGCCAATATTTGCATGTCTTTTTGTTATTGTTTACCCATACTTTATCACATTCTTGTAAATCATTCTTTTTGGTTGTTTCATAAATCGGTTCTCTAAAAGCTTTATCAGCTGAATCAAAATTGAACTTACATAGGATAGGACCACTTATCAGCTTTGTTTTCTGCCTTTTGGGGCCATAGTGTTTGACACATGGAAGGACAAACTCTTGACTATGCATGGAGATAGGAAAGTGGGCTGTCTTGATGAGAACACTACCTTGAAGTCTTCTTGCAATTTCGTTGACCTCCTGTCCAACTACAGCATTTGCACATTTTTTATTAGAGTGGTCATTTTGGAAAAATAATCTTTGAGCTCATTCCTCTTCATCATTTTGAGGTGTGTTTTTTATTCTCTTTGAGCCAATGTTTGTATGTGTTTTTGTTATTGTTTTCCCATACTTATCACATTCTTGTAATTGTTTCTCCTTGGTTTTTGATAAAGCAGTAGTCTAAAAGCTTCTTCAGCTGAATCAAAATCGAACTTACAAAGCATTGGACCTCTTATCAACCTTGTTTTCTGCCTCTTGGGGCCAAAGTGTTTGAAACATGGAAGGATGAACTCTTGACTGTGCATGGAGATAGGAAAGTGGACTATCTTGATGAGAACAGTACCTTGAAGTCTTGCAGTTACATTAACCTTCTCTCCAACTGCAAATCTTTCATATTGATGTGCATAGGTTGGTATCTTTTATTTTTGGATATTTTATGACTATTATCGACCTAGCACCAATGGTTTGATATGATACTGCTTGTGAGAAGCTCTTGGCATTGGAATATATGACATACTCAGTAAACTACTGAATAGTAAAGTTAAACACACTACAATGATTGTATTGAACATTTGAACTCTTGAAGTCAAGATTAACAACGAAAATGTAGAATTTGGAATTTATATTATATCCAAAATTTCATAATAATCATTACAGTGTTCAAAATGACAAAATGGTCTGAAATGATCCCACTAATCATCCTAAAATTCCTCATCACTAGAACTACTAGATTTCACATGCTCAAATTCCTTCAACCCAATACCAACTAGCCTTGTCTGTGTAGCATCATTGTCAACCTATGCTAGCTCCTTTGGCTCTACATTCGTACTAGACTCTCTTCATACATAATATGTTGCAATCAATAAGATTCAAGGTATTATATAGAGACATAAGCCTCTCTATCATCCTAGAAAGTAGTTTGTCCCTCTTAATGGAGTTGATGAAGCTATAAGTAGACTAGTTCCTCTCAACAACAAAGAAACTAAAAACCCGGGACAATAAATGAAGGGATAAGGAGGTAGTCAACAAAGTAGGCCCATGCATTGTCAACCACAAAATTGGGTCCTTTATGCTATAATTTTTCTTTTTGTATTGGCCTCCTTAGAATATTCCGAAAGAATGGTAATCATTTTCCACTCAGTACAAGTGATGCTTTTGTTTGGCCATGAACATTGTCGTACCTCAACATTTGAATAAGCTTTATTCTACCAAGTCTTTGCATGCACCCACTTCAAGGTCAATGTATAGGCATCTATGTGCAAAGAAGTTATGAGCTTCTCCAATTTGTGAGGAATGATTGGATACATATTTATTTTTTTTAAATTGCAATTTTGGATCTTTTTGTCACCTAACAACCTTCCTTTGGTCAAGCATTGTATCAATACGCTCACACCTCTCCAAGCTAGTTGCATCAGCTTCCTATATCTAATCACTTTAAAGACTAGAGTGATGATGGAGACAATATATTTTATATCACCCCATAAAACATCTCTCGTTGCAAAATCCTTCACACTCTTCCCTTGCTCTATCTTGGATTCACAATCCACCAATTCCATTCTGCTGTCATAACCATTAGTTCCAATGCATCTTGCAACTCAAGATTTTTCTCTAAGAGAATGGAATAGGATGCCTATCTAGTCTTTACATTAAAAAAATTCCTTCTTGGAAATGGTCCTAAAGAGTGGATGTGAAGTATGGTGGTTGCAAATAAATATTTGTGCATCTCTAGCATCACTAACAATTGTTTATCCAATCAATTTCTTCCATGTCCTTGAGTGCATTACTTGTGGCATGCACAAAATGACTCCACCGAATATGCCTATGGAATACCTCAAGTAACTTCTTTGCAACTTTACACACATGGGTCACATTTGTTTCCTACTTGCACCACATTTTTTGGCCCAACCTCCTCTCTAGTATCTTCATGGATCTATATGAAAAATCAATATGCATGCAATGCCTTGAGCAATCAACAACTTCAAAAAATAAGGGCCTTTTATACATGTGATCACTATATGAATCAGTGGACAGTGCCTAATGTCCATCCACACATCCATGACCATGCAACATTTACTTTTGACATAGAATCCTTCATTTTCTCAATTAATATTTATTATTGGAATGGTGTTTATCTAAGATTCTTCTCCTCAATTTAGTTTGCTATAGTGGCACATATGATGTTCCCATGCTTATTGTTTTTGACATAACCTCCTTACAATAAGGAGAGTGAGCCACATGGAATGGAATGCCATTAGAAAAGAATTTGACAATGGCATCATTTGCCTCATTCATCAGTCTCACATTGAATAAATTTACTAGTAGGTTTGGAGCATCCCAGAGCCTATATTTCCCCTTAGCTTATGTTGCCTTTGAACTATAAGTGAATTTGCACATGTTGCCTTTGCAATGTAGTAGAAGCAGAACTTTGATGACCCTTCTTTAGTGGCAAAGAAGTAGATGTAGGTGCATTTTCTTCACTATCACCTAATAATTTACTTATCTTAGCCTTGTATTTGAGGTTTTGTGCCAACTTTTCACATACTTTTACATCTTCAACTTAAATATAAAGGAGGTGGACATTAATTTTGATGAATGTCTCCTTGAACCTTAAGATTATAAAAGTGACCCTTACACGACCTAGTGCCCCTAGATGTATCAAGCTTTGTTTGTACCTTAGTTTCAAATAGACTCAAAGGGGACTTTGGATTGAAGGCACTTTTAGTATATTTTGTAAATTTTGGAGGGGCGAAAAACATTTGCACTCCCAATGGAACTAGTGTAATGTCCCCAATTTTCATAAGTGACTTAGTCAAATGGTTTAATTAAGTGCTCTCAAAATTATAAATAATGACCTATATTTAACTATTAAATAAAATGGGCCCAATTAATAAAATAATAATAAGATATTGTTAGCTTGTGCATATTGCAACTTTCTAGATGCTTGGATGCCTTTATAAGGAGACAACTGGACATCAAATCATCATGGAATGTATATGACTCTTCTTTGTATTTTCGGAGTCAAAGGTAGTTCGTGCATAGGTTTGGAGGTGGAAGATCCTCCCTAGTCTACATTCGAAGTTTTGGTGGTTCACACCCACCCTAGTTCATCAATGGAAACATCATTATGATATTTCACAGTGTGTGTTAAGTTTGTGAAATTCTTCATTCAAAGACAAATTTGTGCATTTGATTTTTTTCGAGATTGATGTATCGAATATCAATTTGAGATAGTATGAAGTGCTATCATTATTAATACAAAATATCTTCTAGTTTTAGAATAAATAGCTATATCCAATTTTAGCAAATTTGTATTGTGTAACAGTGTACTCATTTAATATCTACATTTGAATTCGGTAGTGGATTCACCATGTATTGAAGATCGTAAGAACAAGCTTCCGCATTGCACAAGTTTGAGGTAGGCTCTACAAATTGAATTACACAGAGAAAATAAGCCTGTGATGCTAAAGTATGACATTTCAAGTATCGTACAGATAAGTGTCATTCACCTTGCAGTGGGTTTGACTCTGCCAAGTGTGGGAGGTTGTTTGAATGTGCATGTTGAAGGGGTGACTTGCATATAGAGAGAGATTTGCTAGCATCATGGAGCAACCGCATGGAGGAGTGCATATTGTACGACCGTAGGGAGCTAAAAGAAAGGCACTTGTAGCCAAGCTAAAGTTGTCGTATGACATAGTCTTGACCCACATCAATCACCAAATAGTCATGTCAGGTCGGACAAAGTAATGACATGTCATACGAAGTTGGTGGAGTCCACCTTTCAGGCCAAGATCACCTTCGTGCCAAGATTTCCTTTAGGCCAAGATTGCCCTCAAGTTGAGATTGCCTCTAGGCCAAAATCACCTTTAGGACACTGCAATGGTATCAGAGTTGGTGATCTTGTCAACTTGTTGGAAAATAAAATAAAATCATGATACCTAGTGATGATTGGAAGATGCTTTGAGGGAAATAAGAAATGAGCAAAGACTCTGCTAGACTTTCAACACAAGGCTATCAATGCCAATCTTCCTTCCTAGGATCAAGCGATAAGAAATGTTAACACCCACTATGATTGAATTGCTGAAGCAAATCAATCAAGATTGGGTTATTGGTGGATGCTAGAGAGACACATCTCTCAAAGATTATAAAGATTTGCAAATGAAGTATTCATCCTCTAAGCGTAACATACTCTGCAACAATAGTTGGAAGTGAGAGATTGACAAGTGGCTAGATGATGCAGCCGTTATTCCTCAAATAATTAACAAAAACAAAAGAGAGAAAAACACAAAATGTTTAGAATTCTAAATTCTTCTTTATTATTTTTCCAACTCTTCTGCTACAATGAGAGAAAACACTAATTTAAGTTCAAATCTGAAATCATCTTCTTTGTGAGTTTTTTCACAAAAAACCATTTTTGTTTTGCCATTGTTGGTAATTTTTAAAACAACTCCTAAAAACCTGATTTTTCTGTGAAGCTTCCTAAAATTAAGAAAAGATGAACTACCAACTAACATGTGAAATTGGAAATAAGATTTCAAAGTTATTAATAAAACCAATTTTCTAGAAAACTAAGAAAAGCATTAAAATCTCAAAAAGCCACTAAAAACTCCTACGTTATTCTCCTCTGGTTGAATAGAACACAACTTGTGCAAGTTGTTTTTGCTACATGCTTCTTTTCTGGATCTACTCCTTCTCATGTATTAGATATCAATTTTATTGACCAAGAGAAAAGAAAATTCAAGTCTTCTTGAATGTAAGCTTGCTCCTTCTTCCTAGTCTTCCAATTCTTTGGTAATTTGTCCTTTATCTCTGCAATTGTCCTAGGTCCTTCTTTCTCTTCTTTTTCATTACCCTTCTATTCAATGTCCTCTCAACTTGTAGGTCCCAAAATTCTATTTCTTGTTTATATGTCTTAGTAGCATCATCATTTATGTCTTCATCATATAATATGCAAGCATATTCTCCATTACCACATTTTGCATAATACCCTTGCAAACATGCATATACCTCATTAACATCAAATGTGCAACATCTTCATTGGCAACCTTTTTATTAATAGGAGTTTCCACTTTCTTGGTTTGAACGTCAAATTCAAATAATTGAAAATGTTAGGGAGACTCGTCCACAACTATGTTTACCTTGTCTTCTTCAATGCTTCATGTCAAAACAGTCATAGTTGTACTTATGAATTCATTCTTTACCTCTTCCTCTATTTTTGTCGTCCTTGCTTGTCTTTTCCTCTTTTGAATATCTTTCTAATGGGCCATGAGATCTTCTTCTTAGCTGGTTGGTGTCATTTTTACATTTCTAATTCTGTTAGCTTTCCTATTCGTTCCAATCCTTGATTTATTTCTCTAATCTTTCTCAATTTCTATTTGCCTCATCTTTTCCTCTTTCTTCTTTCTCTCTTTATCTTCTCTTTTATTTTCTTGTTTTTTCTTTGTTAAATCCCTCAGCTTTTTAACAAATCAATCTCTGCAAGTAAGTTTGTTTAATATTGCTTCCATTCTGCCTTTTCTGTATCTAGGCCTTTGTGCTCACTTGCAGAAGGAAATAACTGTAAAGGGAAAAGAGAATATAAGAACCTCGGAAAAGATCGAGAAGAAACTGAGGGGGAAATTTCCACTTGTAGATTATACACAAACCTTCTTTTGCAGTTTTCAAAATCTAAAGCAAATTCTATATACTGTAGAAGACTATACAAATTATCCATTCGTGTGGATCCCAATGAAACTGATGAACAAATGGCTGCAAGGTATGTTAATGGTCTGAAGTTTTCTATCCAAGATGAGTTGAGCATGTATCAAGTCACTAGCATGATACTGTCTTGCCTTAAAGGTAGAAGAAAAGAAAAGTCGAAAGTATTTTTAGAGAGATAGTGGAGTGAGGAGGAGTGCAACGTCCTCATTTTGTGATGGTTCAAGTTATGAACATGGAGAGTCATCCCAAGGAATAGAGAGACAAGAAGAAACCTGTCAGACTCCATTAAATCAACAAAGAGATGGGGGTTTGAGCAAGGTCGAGGTTATGGTAGTGGTAGAGGATGCGAAGGCCAAAGAAGATCATTCACTTGTTTTAGGTGTGCCGTGTGGTGAATAAGGTCATAGAGCATTTGAATGCTCTAATTATAACATGCAAGAGACAAATCGAGGAAGACCATCCTAGGTGCATCTGGTTCAAGTTGAGAATGGAACATAACAAGAGGTATCACCAAATGTAGGAGAAAGTCTCATGATGAGGAGGACAATGGTAATTCCAGCAAAGGAGGTATGGTGGAAGTTCTTGATGATTCATAGTCCACACAAGATATAGTTTAGGAGGAAAGGTACCTCAAGTAATTGTTGATGGAGGTAGTTGTGCGAACATGGTTTCTACGCAAACAGCAGAAAAATTAAATTTATAATGTGAAAAGCATCCTAGCCCCTACTATATTGCATAGTTCAAAAAGGGGACTAAAGTTTCAGTAGTTAAGAGGTGTCTTTTAATTTTTCCATAGGAAAGGTCTGCAAGGATAAGGTGTGGTGTGATGTCATTCCCATGGATGCATGACATGTTTTGCTAGAAAGACCCTGACAGTATGATAGGAAAGTCATTCATGGTGGGGGGAATAACACATATACCTTCTGAAAAGATGGATCTAAAGTAATCTTATTGCCTCTTAAGGATGATGGAAAGGGTGAGAGTATGTTGTTTTAAAAAGGACTTGTTCAAGAACAGAAGTTAACAATGTAGTATAAAGAAAATTGGTCTATACAAAAGTTTCAAGAAAATCACTAACAATGCTTATGAGACAATACCAAGTAAGAAAAAGGAAAAGATTGCACTGGTTTTAGATAAGAAGACTGCTAACTTGCCAAGGTGAATACAACAAATATTTGGTATAGTGGGAAGGTTTATCACTTGAAGATAGCACATGGATTATAGATTTGGAATTGAGGAAGAGGGATTAATCAAAATGGTAGTAGTTTGAGGGCAGGAACTTGCAAGAGCCACATTCTTTTCAACCAGAAGAGAGTGATGTAGGGACTTCTGACAGTCATAACTTTTGACTCGGTTGTCTGTTTGGGTTGAGATTTTACTAGAAGATGCATCTTCTAGAGCTCATAAACATTCCAATTTAATTGGACTTGATCTCAATATTTTTTGGGGCCAAATTCCATCATGTTTGGCCTTAGGTTCAACTTTTAAGCTTTGAGAAAGTTTTTAAAAATAACTTCAAGATATTGTTTCCAATTTCGAAGGTTAGTTGGCAATTCATCTTTTCTCACCTTTAGGAAGCTTTGTGGAAAAGATCAACTTTTTTACGAGCTGTTTCAAAAAATGATAAAAAATGACAAAAAATGATTTTGTGAAAAACTGCCAAAAAGATAAATTTTCAGATCTTCAATTAATGCATTTTCTTTCATTGTAGTAGTAGAGGAGTTGGAAGGATAATAAAGAAGAATTTGGAATTCCAAAATTGGGCGGATGATCAAGTCCAGTTTTAACTATGAACAAGAATCATGAGAAGATAGAAAAAAACACCAAAATGTTTCAGAATTCACAACTTTTCCCTAAACCTTTCCTTATTCACCCAACTTTTCTGCTATTACTAAGAGAGGACACTAATTTAACCCAATTTAATAATTGCCTTTTTTTGCGGATTTCCACAAAACTCAATTTTCGCCAGTTTTTGTAATTTTTTAAACAACTCCTAAGAAAATGATTTTTTCCCTAAATCTGCCCTCAAGATAAGAAGAATTGCCAAATAATCTTCGGAATTGAAAACATGGTTTTGAATTTATAAAAACCCCACTTTCTAAAAACTCAAATCAAAACACAAAAAGCTGATTTTGGAGGCCCAAATGAGCTTTCTGGCTCTCAGAAAAAGTCAAAATGGCCACCAACAGAGCAGAGCTCATCGGCAATCTAAATGCCTTCTCCTAATGAATCCATTCAACAAGAACTAACAACTGAGTCAAAGTTATGACCATCAAAAGTCCTTGCATCATTCTCCTTTGGTTGAAAAGAGCACAACTCATGCAAGTTCCTGATCTCAAACTGTTGCAATTTAGGCTTATCTAGCTGCTTTAGCTCTCACAGTTATCTGTGTGTTGTCTGCTGGTGTTCATCCTTCCCACTACACTAGATATCTATTGTATTCACCTTGGCGAGTATGAGCAATGTTCTTATCTATGCTTCTGCAACCTTTCCTTCTTTCTTGCTGGCAATTGTTTGATGCCAGTTAACTTCATCTTCACTACTTGTAGCATGATCTTCACTGTGGAAGGTGTATAAATCAGAGACATTAAAAACAGGGGAAATATCAAGACCAACAGGTAAATCTATCTCATAGGCATTGCTATTGATTCTCTTGAGAATTGCTGGGACTAATTTTCTTATATTTTAGTTTGTGATATGTCCCTATAGAAAATCTCTCCTTTCGTAGATAGACCATCACTAAATCTCATGTACTAAAAATCGGATGCCTTTTGTAAGCATCTGTCGCAGCTTTGTACCTCTCATTAATTGCCTGCAACTTCTGTCTTAGCTCTTCCTTCAACTGCTGCAGGTGTTCTACAAATGGTTCTCCATTATCACTGATTCTATCACCCAACAACAATTGTACCAAATCTAGGACACCCTTAGGATCACTACCATAAATAAATTGAAATGGTGATTTACTTGTGGACCTATTTACTGAACTATCAATAGGAAAATTCTGCCTGGGGTAGTGCCAAATCCCACTGTTTGGTTTCTCTCCAACAATGCACCTCAACAAACTTCCAAACTCTGATTGGCCATTTTTGTTTGGCGATCTGTTTGTGGATGATTGACACTACTAATCTGCAACTTTGTTCCCATCTTCTCCCATAAATTCCTCCAAAATTGATTGAACATGGTATCCTGATCAAAAGTGATGGTTTTTGAGAAACCAAGCTATCTAACAATTTCTGAAACAAATAATTCTGCCACCCTAGTAGCGTCACTAGTCTTCTTGGAAGCAATAAAGTGAGCATTTTTGAGAATCTATCAACAATAACAAAGATGGAATCATTACCTCGCTGTGTATGGCAGCCCTAATACAAAGTCCATGCTTTAAATCTGTCCATGGTTCTACTGGAACAGACAATGGCATTTACAACCCTATATTTTGTGAGTGTCCATTAGTTACTTGACAAATTCTGCACCTCTCCACAAATCGGGTTATGATTGGCTTCATTTTTCTCAATAGTACCTATCTGACAAATTCTGCACCTCTCCACAAATCGGGTTATGGCTGGCTTCATCTATGTCAATAGTACCTATTTGCTTCCAAGGCTATTGTTTTATCCTTTCCAAAGTGTCCATCCATACCACTGCTGTGAAATTCTTTGATAGTATTTTCCCTTCTTGAGCCAACGGGAATCCATAACTGTTTTCCTCTGAATAAATAGCCATCCTGCATAAGATATTCACCTTGAATGTTCTCGATTGTCTGGGTGCTAACTGGTCCACAACTTCCCCAAAATTATTGTGAGGCCCATGAAATTCTTTGACTGAATCAAAGCCAATTACTTCAATCTCCATGGCAGTCCAAAACACCGCATGCCTATTTAAGGCATTGGTAACCTAGTTTTGCTTCTCTGATTTGTGCTTCAAAACAAAAGTGAAGCCTTGTAGAAAAGAGATCCTTTTTGCATATCATAAGTTGAATAATTCTTTCTTACATCATTCAAATTTTCATTAAAAAATGCAATTGGTTTACCTGCTTGACTAGGTACAACTCCAATACCCACATGCGAGGCATCAGAGTCCACCTCAAACACTTTATCAAAATTTGGTAAGGCCAAGATAGGGGCATCAGTGACCTCCTTCAGATATTGGAAACTTTCCTTAGCTTCCTTAGTCCACAAAAATCCCTTAACCTTGGTGCAGTTGGTTATGGGAGCTACAATGCTACTAAAATTCCAAATGAACTTTCTATAGAAAGTAGCCAATCCATGGAAACTCCTCACCTCTGTTATGGCAAGTGGACTAGGCCATTCAAGAATGGCTTTAACTTTCTCTGCATCCATTTGCAAAAATGACGAATCCCAGATAAACCAAACTCTGCTGCATGAACCTGCACTTCTTCAAATTGGCATAGAGCTTCTCCCTCAAAACTCCTAGTAGGATCCTTAGATGTTGCAGATGTTTTTCCTTTCTTTTGCTAAAGATTAAGATATCATCAAAATATACTACTACAAATTTACCAACGTACGAATGCAACATAGTATTCATCAGCCTCATAAAAGTATTAGGTGCATTTGATAAGTCAAATGGCATAACCATCCACTCATACAATCCATCTCTAGTTCTGAAAGTTGGTCTCTATTCATCCCCTTCTCAGATATAGATCTGATGATATCTACCATGTAGATCAATCTGGGTATAATATTTTGACCCTATAGGGCATCTATCATGTCATCCCTACAGGGCATCTATCATGTCATCAAGAAAAGGTATAGGAAAGCAATACTTGATAATTATTCTATTGATTGCTTGACTGGTTGTGTACATCCTCCATATGTCATCCTTCTTTGGGGTTAGTAGTGCTGGTACTGCACATGCGCTCATACTTTCTCGCCCTAGACCCCTCTTATAAGTTTTCACTTGTTTTTCTAAGTTTGCATGTCATGTCAGCCTCATCGTATAAGCTGCTTGATTGAGAAAACTTGCTCTTGGAATAAGATCAATATGATGTTGAATATCTCTCTTTGGTGGAAGACCATCAAGTAATTCTTCTAGAATAACATCAGCAAATTCTTCCAATATCATGGCTGCTTCCTGTGGTATTGAAATGTCTTCCTCTACCTCTTTTCTTACCACCGATGCATAGCAACACCCTTTCACTTTCAGCTTTTTGGCAAGTTCTGTTTTAGATAACATATTCTCTCCCTTCCCATCAGCATTGAGAGGCAATAGAACTACTTTATATCCATCCTTTGAAAGGTATATGTTTACTTTCCTCCATCATGGATGACTTTCCTATCAAATTGCCAAAGCCTTCCTAACAAGATATGGCATCCATCCACTTGAATGAGATCACACTAGAGCCCATGTTAATCGAGCTTTTTTATGGAATATGTAAAAGATGCCTCTTATCTACTGCAACTTCATTTCCCTTTTTAAAACATGGGATTTGATAGGGACAAGGATGCCTTTCACATTGCAAAGATAATTTGTCTATCATTTCTTCAGAAACCATATTCTCACAACTACCTTCATCAACAATTATTTGACATACCTTCCCACCTGAAGTACACCTTGTGCGGAGTATGTTGCTTGTTTTGAGCCATGAATCATTAAGGTCCTTTTCCTCCGCTTTTTCCTTTGCTGGAATTACCATTGTCCTCATCATGAGACTTTCTGCTACATTTGGAGATACCTTATGCTCTACTCCTTCATTCTCAAATTGAGCTAGGTTCAACTTGGTTCTTGATTCCCATTTTGCATGTTATAATTAGAACATTCAAAGGCTCTGTGGATTTCTTCTACACATCTGAAACAAGTAAATTGTCTTCGTTGACCTTCCCATCCTCTACCGCTTCCATAACCTCAACCTCGGTGAAACCCCCTTCCTCTTTATTAATTTGATGGAGTTTAACGGGTTTCTTCTTGTTTGTTTGCTCCTTAGGATGAATCTCTCCGACCATAACTTGAACTACTATTGGATGGGGATGATATACCCTTGTCCCTTTGTTACCTCGAAAACATTGTCAGTTTGCTTTTCTTTTGCTTTCAAGGCAAGCTGGTATGCCTCTTTCACGTTAGAGATTTGATGCATGCTCAACTCATATTAAATAGAATACTATCCATTAACATACCATGTAGCCATCTATTCATCAGTTTCATGGGGGTCCACTTGAATGGGTAGCTTGTAGAATTCACTTGTACAGTCTTCTACAGAGGATAGGTTCTACTTCAAATTCTGAAAATTTCGAAAGAGGGTTTGTGTATAATCTACAAAAAGAAATTTCTCTCTCGGTTTCTTCTCCATCTTTTCCCATTTCTTTATTTTCTCTTTTCCCTTTCAGGTTCTTTCCTTCTGCAAATGATCCCACCAGATCAATGCATGCTTTTAAAACTTTGTGCAGGCAAATTTTACCTTCATTTCCTTTGGCATATGCTTCCACTCAAAGAACTTCCTTCCCCATGCTGTTTAGTCAATCTACCAACTCCTCTAGTTTAAGACCACCTACATAGTTAGATAGTCCAAATTTGATGTTATTTCTTCACTCTAATGCCAGGAGCATCCTTTCTCCAAAAGACAATTCGTTTTCTTGCTCTTCCTCTCCTTCAACTTCTGCATGTTGTTCAACTCCTCTTCCACAACTTTCTTTGTCATCTGAGTCACTTGCTCTTTGTCTTTAGCCCTTGATTGGCAAGTATTTATGTAAGTTATGCAACCTTTCTTTGGAGTGTTTGCATGTCGCTCTGCATCTTTGCATTACCTCTTTGTCATCCTCTCCCAGTCATCTTCCTCTTCTGGATTATGATTCTTGTGCATGGTTAAAATTTCGAAAGAGGGTCTACATCTTTACATACTCTCACCCTTTCCATCATTTGTAAGAGGCAAAATTACTTTAAACCCATCCTTCCATAAGGTATATGTGTTTTCCCCCTAGCATAAATAACTTTCCTATCATACTGCTAGGGTCTTCCTAGAAAAACATGACATGCATCCATCAGAATGACATCACACATCTCATCCTTATAGACCTTTCCTATTGAAAATTTAATAAGACACCTCTTATCTACTGTAACTTCAGTCCCTTTTTTGAACCATGCATTACAATAGGGCGAGATGCTTTTCACACTGTAAATTCAGTTTATCTATCATTTCTGTAGAAACTATGTTCTCACAACAACCTCCATTAACAATTACTTGACATACTTTTCCTCTTGAAGTACATCTTATGCAAAATATGTTGGTTCGAATCCATGAGTCATCAAGAAATTTTCTCTATACCTCCTTTGCTAGAATTACCATTGGCATCCTCATCATGAGACTTTCTCGTACATCTGGCGAGACCTCTTGTTCTATTGCATTCTCAACTTGAGCTAGATTCACCTAGGATATTCTTTCTTGATTCATCTCTTGCATGTTGTAATTGGAGCATTCAAATGCCCTGAGACCTCCACCACACCTAGAACAAGTGAATGTCTTCTTTGGCCTTCCCATCCTCTACCGCTACCATAACCTCGACCTTGTAGAAACCCCCTTCCTTTGTTGATTTAATAGTGTGTGGTGGGTTTCTTTTTGTCTTTTTATTCCTTTGGATGACTCTCCCTAATCATAACTTGAACCATTACGAAATGTGGATGATGTACCCCTTCTAACTCTACTATCTCTGAAAATACAGGCAACTTTTCTTTCCTTTTTCCTTTAAAGCAAGCTAGTATGGCTCTTTCATGCTATTGAATCGATGCATGCACAACTCAGCTTGGATAGAAAACTTTAGGCCATTAACATACCTTGCAGCCATTTGTTCATTAGTTTCATTGGGATCCACATGAATGGATAACTTGTAAAATCCTTTTGTATAGTCTTCTACAATAGATAGATTTTGCTTTAGATTTTGAAAACTGGGGAAGAGGGTTTGCTTATAATCTACAAGTAAAAAATTTCCTCCTTAGTTTCTTCTCCATCTTTTCCTAGGTTCTTATTTTCTCCTTTCCCTTTTGAGTTCTTTCCTTTTGCTAATGATCCCACTAGATTATTGCACACGCTTTCAATTTTCTATTGGCAAATATTACTTTCTTCTCCTCAGTCATATGCTTCCACTCAAAGACCTTCCTGTTGATGTGAGTTTTGTTCCACTACAACATGTAGAATCAAATACTTAATGTTCCAAGGAGAAACACCAAACACTCAATCCTCTCTTGATATAAAGTCATCTCTCATGCTAAGCTTGCAAAGTATGATCAGGAAATGACTTCAAGGTTCCTTCTTAATTACGGACTTCACTCAGTTTTATGATGTGATATGCTGGTTATCACAAAGGGACTTACGCTACTCATTCAATGGATATTAACTCTTTGCATTTCTAAAGGTTTGGCTCTACAATGTGCAAAGAAAATGTGATTTCGATCTTCAAACATCTACTTCAAATAAAACTTAACTTCTACTACCTCTAACTAGAAACGAAAGGAATCATGGATGACTTGGACTTTAGCAGATGTAATCTCGCTAGCAACTCCACCCATCTAGTGCAAGCCTCTATGGAATACACAAATGATTTTCACATCAATGTCCTCTCTCCAATCCTATCATCTAGATGCAAACCAAAGATTGAACATCGATTGAAGTTAAGTGTTTTCATCGGCTCACCATGCAAGGCACTCTGACAATCCATAAGAGGCTAGTGGCCTGGATTTGTTCAAGTCATGCAAGTGAACATCCATAATGACTTCCATCCAATTAAACTACTTCTAACAACATAAAACAAAATCCTAAACTAAGGAAGGAAATATGGATCACCATGCACTAATACAAACTTGATCGCAACAATTCACCATGCAAGCCACAACAATGAAAAGTAGAGCAAATTTGGAATTATATAGCAACAATTCTCCAAAAAGTCCTCCTTTACAAATGAGGGTAGCACTCCTTATGTAGGGAACTCAAATACAACACACGACCAAGATTTATTTGAAATCAAGGGCCTAGATTAATCCACATAAGCCCTAATTAGGGTTTCATAACCACTTGCTACAAATATTAAATGCTCACCCAATTACAATTAAGCACCACCTTGTGGGCCAATGAAAAAATTACATTGCCCCCTTGGACCAATGAAAAAATTCAAATCCATAACTAGATAAGGATGAATGACACGTGGATCTATGAGAAGAAAGCCCATTGTAGACAATGTCACCTCATTTTTTTGGGAAATGTGTTCCTTATTCTGCAAGGCAAACAACTAGTTATAAATAATTGTCAAATATTAAATAATAATTGCAATTAAATAGAAAATCATCACAAACTTGCCACTTAATTTTCAATAAATCAAAATAATAATTTTATGGGGTAATGCAAAATTAATTGGAAAATATTTAATTATTACCATTTATGATTTGTTTTCCATTATATTTAATTTCTACTTGTTAAAATCAATGCCATTTGGACAGTTTCAATGCAAGAATGGATGAATTAATCGATTAATTCATTTAGTATCAATCCATATTTTGCAAAATTGAGGTAAATATAAAATCTTATCTCTGTTTAAAACCAATTTTTATTTTATTTATATTATTTTATATCTGATTTTGTCATTTTCTCTCCGATTTTTTAAAAATAATTTTCTTTAATTTTTGATTTTGATTTTTTTCTATTTATTTTTAACTTTGACAAATGGGTCTTGACTATTACCTCAATTTAGAAATTAAAATATTTAATCCCCTACGCACATACATTATTTCTAAGGTTGTTTTACCTTGAAATTGGGGCCCAATGTCATATATAAAAGAGACCACTCATTTGCAACAAACTTCTGTGCTCAACTTCCCACTTAAAGGCTCAAAGATCCTTGATCTAAGATGAGACAAAATTAACATAGGTAGAAAATCAAGTCTCAGCCAAATTGAGAGAACTTTTACTTGGGTGGTGAAACGTGTCTCGGCAAAACTGAGACAACTTTTACCTGGGTAGCCAAACACGTCTCAGCCAAATTGAGACAACTTTTACTTGGGTAGCGAAACATGTTCCAACCAAGCTAGGACAACTTTTACTTGGGTAGTGAAACACGTCTCGGCCAAGCTGGGACACCTTTTACTTGGGTAGTGAAACACATCTTGATGCAAAATGATTTTAATACTTCGCAAAACTTCACTCTTCTTGTACCATCACTCCAATTTTGTTCCATCTTCCTGACTTAGCCAAATCTCTGCTTCAATTCAAAGTCAAACCCACTCTTTTCAAACTTAAGCCCAATACCAAAACTCTATCACCCAACTGCTACCACAACAACCTAAGTGAAAAAAGAAAAGAGGGGGTCCCCATTTGCAATGGGGCGATTGTGTGAAAACCTCACAACACTTTCCCATGTTTAGCCAATCTATTAGCTCCTCCAGTTTAAGACTACTTGCATAATCAGATAATTCAACTTTGATGCCATCATTTCTTTCTTCTAATGCCTTGAGAATTCTTTACTCAAAAGACAATCCATTTGTTTTCTCTTCCTCCTCTTTAGCCTCTGCATATGTTGTTTAACTCTTCTCCCATGACTTGCTTCATCATCTAAATCATCTTCTCTTTATCCTAGCCCTTGATTTGCAAGCACTGTTGTAACATCTACAACTTGCCTTTGGCTTATTTGGATATCTCTATGCATCTATGTATTGCCTCTTCCTTTTCCTCTCCCATCTATCTTGCTCTAATCTAGAATAATTTTCCATCATAGATCATAGAGCAACAAGGGGATATGAACAAGCAATAAACAATAATTGTCCCTTCAAGGGATTAACATCTAAAACTTCAAGACTTCCACAAAGGTGAAGAGGAGGGTTACACAAATTTCATCGAACCAACACCCGATAATCATCTTGATGAAATTGCGGGCCCTATTGACGATCCTTCAAATGAGTAGACTCTACCTGTGGTTGATTTGCTTCATGGAGATGCTATCGATAATCTCTTGTAGGAGCAACTACAATTGGTTGAATATCCTTTAGTTGTGCATGAGGCGTGCATGATTACAATCTTGCCATGTGAAGGGATACCTCATGGAAACAACAAGATCTACTTGAGCTATGAGATTCCACATTAGATTGATGAACATGATTGCATGAAGGCTTGAGATCTAAGCATCGATATGTGTGAAGATTGGCTTCTATGGGATCTTGGTGACTTTGACCATAGCAATGTTTATATAAGAGTGGCGAAGCGGAAGATTGATGGTGATTTATTCACCTCACCTACGTCCAAGTGTGTATAGGTGTTCATTATGCAATATGGAGATTTCAATGGAGACGGCTACCAACGACCACACATGGTTTGGGATCTTGGAGCTTTGAGTTGAGAAACGATATGAAGGCATACTGCTTGAGGGGAAGCAATCTTTAGGCGATGAGAATAAGTAAAGTCCCCAGCTGCATAGTTTGCATTCGCAGTTTCGATGGTTTGCAACTACCCTAGTCTACCTTTGGAATATAATTCTGATATTCCACATTGTGTGTCAAGTTTGTGAAAGTCCTCATTCAAAGAAAAATCTGTATATGGCTTTGATATGAGATTAATGTATTGAACATCTATTTAAGATAAGCTAAAGTGCTATCATTATTAATTTATAATATCTTCTAGTTTTTGAATAAATAAATATATCCAGTTCTGGCAAATTTGTACTATGTAACAGTATGCTCATTTAATATTTGCATACAAATTTGGTAGTGGATTCATCATATATCAGAGATCATAAGAACAAGCTATTGGATTGCACAAGTTTGAGGAAGGTTGTACATATTAAACCATATGAAGGAAATAAGCCTGTGACACCAAAGGTCGTAGGACAATTTTGGTTACGTATGTACAAGTCAAGTACTGTATGGACAAGTGTGGTTCACCCTATTGTGGGTTTGACTCAGCCAAGTGTGGGAGACTGTATGAAGATGCATGTCAGAGGGGTAACTTGCGTATGGAGGGAGATCTATTGGTACTGTATGGAGCAGCTGTACCTATGCAAAAGTAAAGGAAAGGCACCCATAGCCAAGTTGGAGTTGTCGTACAACATTGTCTTTATATACATTGATTACTGGATAGTCACGCCGAGTCAGAGTGAATAGTGGAGGGTCATATGGGGTTTGTTGAGTCCTCCTTTTGGGCTGAGTCCGCCTTTGGGCCGAGATCGCCTTCAGGTCGAGACTGCCTCCAAGCCTAAATCACCTTTGGGACATTAAAACTTGTGACTTCACACCTCCCTACTTTTGTGTTTTCACTAGGTGCAAAGATGTGCTTGAGAAATTTCTACCTATTTTTCTTTGGTCTACAACATTTGATTTATTTTTATCTTGCCCATTCTAACGAACTGGTGCTGTTATTTCTTGAAAGGCAATAAACCAATGAAGAGGGATCTATAAGGTTGATAAACCAAGGAGATTCAAGCTTAGTGAAAGTGGTCCTAAGGGTCTCTAAAAGCAATCTCATCCAGAGGCTTTATTGGTGCTTAATGCTTTATGGTTGCAGTTTTTTCTCTAGTAGTTTGCAGGTGATTTGTAGAGGATTTGAGTGCATAGTTTAGAAGTCTGGTTTTGATTTGTATGGCGTTCATAACATCATATATTGTCATTCTTGGTTGTTGTTGGGATGTTATTTCATTTGTTTTTCTGTTGTGAGAAAGTGAGAAGTTTGGTGAAGTTTAGTGGAAGTTGTAGCTATTTCTTGTGAGTTTTGATACCATAGAGTGGAAGGTTTTGTTGGAATTTGCAGTTGATGTTCATTACTGTTATCTGATGTATTGAACAGAAAAGTTGATCTAAATCATGTTTGAGTTTGTAACAAAACAATCTACATCAGTTGCATTAAGTTAGATTTTAGTTTGTAAAGTTTTCAACTTTTGGAGGTCATTTCGGTATTTTCAAGTTTTTGCAAATCGAGGTTAAAAGAAATACTTGAAGTATTTATTTTGAAAAGGGACATTAGAAGAGCTATCAGAGTTGTTATCTTGCCAGCCTGAGGGTTTAATGTGATTGATGCTTCCCAGTGATAGAGATATCAGATATCTAAGGTTGGAGCAAAATAAGTCTTTAGTGAAGAGCTCCATTCCTAAGGAAACAAACATGGTTGAAGAAGGAAGATGGAACCAAAAAGAGGATGAAGGAGAGCAGAAGTATTTTGCAGCTGTGATAAACTAGCCTTAGTGATGGTGCAAATTTGGTCCCAACAAAATAAAAAGAGTACAGAAGACAATGGATTAGTAGGAAGTTCCACAAGAAGCAGCAGGCCAGTCCATAATTCAACGACAGCTGAGGTTATTTTCCTATGTGATAATGAAGAAGTAGAAGCTGCCCCTACCAACTCAATATAAAGTTCTTGAATTGAGGTAGCTTCCAGATGGTTTGAAGTCTATGTCAAACAAAGCAGCCATTCCATTTGAGAAATTCATGGGGATTTATGAGAAGAATCAAAGGAGGAGAGAGCAAGATCAGAGTGGGAAGAGAGCTTAAGAGTAAGTTGAATAAGCTTTTAGCTCTAACCTTTGACATAACAGATAAGGTTTTTACTAGAGCCTAGTTGCAAAGTTACAAACCTTTTTCACCCTCAGCCTTATGGAGGAGAAGGATAAGCAGCTTATGGTTAGAGGTGCCATGGTATACCACCTATGTTCATGGCAATGTAATAGTTTTGATGATATCAGTCAACGATTGAGAGATACATTTTGAGTTACAGGATAAAGAAGGGCATTTTAAAGAACTGTTTTCTTTGAAGTAAACAAACTCTATCAATGTGTATGTTGAGAATTTTGAGAAGATTGATGTTATGGGACAAACATGTCTGGAAAGAGGATTATATACCTCTTTCTTGAGGGTCTTGAAGAACCTTTAAGGGGTTTGGTTAAGGCTTTCGCATCCTCAGCCTTGCAGGAAGAAATCAAAAAATGTTTGCAGTTGGAGGTTTCTATGCCCAAGAAAGTTGTGATTCATTCAAACCACTAAATCCTTAGCAACGATAAGGGAATTTTCATAAAAGACTTTCCAATTTCTCCACCCAAGAATATGCCAAATACTGCTAGTAAGAAAGTGGATGGACTGACCAAGTATGAGCTCTGAAGGAAAAGGTTAGTATGAGCTCTGAAGGAAAAAGCTTTGCTTCACTTGTAGAGAACCGTGGGCTCAAGGATATTGTTGCTTGGGTAAGGGACAAGGGCATTTCATTGAAGTAGTTTCAGATTCTGATACAGACAATAATGAAGACTTTAATGATACCAAAGAAGTAATAAAAGACAAGGAAGTTAGAGAAACTAAGGGAGTTATATTAGAAGCCTTATTTGGAGCACCAATATATCATTCATTTAGAGTAGAAGAAGTTATAGCTATTCAAGAGGGCAATTGTTCTCGTTGATAGTGGGGCAACCCACAACTTTATTGATGAGAGCTATGTGTTTAGAAAAGGGTTGAAGACAAAAGAAGTTGAAGTGTTCAATGTCACTGTTGCTGATGGCTTCACCATACCTTGCACTTCTGTGGTTCAATAACTCAAAATGACTTAGGGAGAATATGAGTTGTGTGAGATTTTTAAGTGGTAGGAATTGGAGAAATCGGTATTGTTTTGGGTGTTCAATGGATACTCTTTATTGAGGGTTACTATACAAACCGCAAAACCATGGATTTCAAATTTCATTCCAATTGGAAGGAGATACTGTTGAGGGGTCTATCTAATGGAGCTTCTAGAGTGGTTTTTGACAAGAGGATAGAGAGTTCTTTTCAAAGTGGAAAAGTAGTATGGGAAGCCACAATCTTGATCCACACCACAAGCTCTAAGAAACAAGGTAAAAATATTGTTGAAATTCAATCAATTATTGATAGGCACAGTCTAGTTTTCAATGATTTTCCGCTGGTGTTACCTCTAGATAGGCTTTTGAACATGTAATTCAGTTAGAAGAGGGCACCCAATCTGTCATCGCAATTCTCATCATCCAAGGGGTCAGAAGGAAGAAATCTAGAAGATTATCAAATACTTTCTTGATATGGGTTTCATTAGGCCAAGATCTTGTATGTTTGCTTCATCTATGGTATTTTAAAGACAACTCAAAAAAATCTAAAGACAACTCTAAAGATTTGTTTTAGTTATCTTTTTTTTTAAAGAGGGGTAAACGCTTTGACCTGGAGCTATGAACTAGTGAGGCCACAAATAGGGGACCTCATCCCATTGGATTTGAACCTTGATGGCAAGGATAACAACTTAATGACTTAACCATCACAACATGCCACTATTGGCTTTGTTTTAGTTATCTTCAATGGTACATTGATCTGTAATAAAACATGGAAGGGACATCTGAAACATTTGGATATAGTTTTGGGCATCTTAGAGTAGTAATCCTTCTATGCTAAGCTATGAAAAAGTGAATTTGAGATGACTGAAATTGTATGTGGAACATGTCATAAGCTCAGAAGGGGTGCATGTTGACCAACAGAAGAGCCAAGCAATCCTAGATTGGCCACCACCAACCAATCTCACTCACTATAGAAGATTTGTCAAAGGTTTGTCTCAACTTGCTGCTCCTTTAACAAAAAATTGAGTATTTGCATGGACCGAAGAGCCCAATAAGCATTTGATAAACTCAAAGAGGTAGTGAGTACATGCCCAATGTTGGCATTCTTGATTTTCTCTTCCGTTTTTTGTAGAATGTGATGCATCAGGAGTAATAGGGCTGTCTTTACTCAAAAAGTACAGCAATTATGAATGCACTTGATAAGCTTAAACAATATCTTGTACATGGGAAATTTGTGGTTAAGACTGATCACTATAGTCTAAAATTCTTTGAATCAAAAGGATTTGAATGTTTGGCAACAAAAGTGGGTTAGTCAATTGCAATCGTATGATTTTGAGATTGATTAGGTAAAGGGGAAGAAAACTGTGGTTGTCAATGCTCTTTCCAGGATGCCTTCTTTGTGTTCTACTTCTGTTATCATTGCTGATTGGAAAATCTCCACAATTTCAAAATATGCTAAAGATTCATTCACTTCTAACATTTTGGATGAGATAGTGGAAGATGACAGATAGACTATTGTTGATGGACTGATCCATTACAAAAACAAGATATACTTGGTACAAAAATCCAACATTAAGGAAAAGATATTAAGGGCTTTCCATGATACATCCTTGGCTTGTCATTAAGGGTACTATAAAACATATAGGTAGATGCTAGAGAGGTTTTCTTGGAAGGAATGAAAACAGATATACTCAAACACATCATAAAATGCATGGTGTGCCAGTAGAACAAAGGTGACCTTATTTTTCTTACTCCGGCCCTCCAATTCTTGAGCAGGAGTGGTAAAGCATCTCTATGGATTTTATTACAAGTTTGCCCAAGGCTAAAGGAAGATATTGCATATTTGTTGTGGTTGATAGATTGACAAAATATGCACATTTCTTTCTTTTCACATCTGAATTCAAGGCTTTCTAAGTAGCAGAGTTGTTTTTCAAAGAAGTTTCCAAATTACATGGCTTGCTGAAGAATATTGTTAGTAATAGAGACAGTAGATTCCTTGGTTCTTTTTGGAAGGATTTTTTTCATCTAATGGACACAGAAATCACACTTAGCACAAGTTATCATCCCCAAAGGGATGGGAAAACATAAATTGTTAACAAATGGATAGATGAGTATTTGAGAAACTATGTTTCAAATCAGCAAGATGCTTGGGTAAAGTGGTTATATTTAGGAAAATATTAATAATAATATCTCCCATCATATATCCATTGGTATGTCTCCTTTTCGAGCTCTTGATGGTTATAATGTACCCTCTTCTACTTATTTATTGTTTTTAGATAGTAGAGCTCCCACAGCCAGTGATTTTGATAAACAAAGTTGAGAGGTTTTGAGGTTCATCAAGGATTACTTGCATCATGAACAAAATTAACCAAAGTTTTTTCAGATAAAAGAGAACAGAGAAAATCTTTGGGACTGGTAATTTGGTTTTTGTAAGGTTGTAGCCATATGAGAAAAAGTCCTTGAAGAAAAATGGAACAGAAAATCAAGTTTTATGGATCCTACAAAATCATCAAGAAAGTTTAGGGGAGGTAGCCTATGAATTAGAGTTTCCTCTTGGTTGCAAGATTCACATTGTCTTTCATGGTCATGCCTCAAGAAGGCGGTGGGACAAGAAGTTATGGATAAGTTGCAATTTATCCTAAATTACCACCATTGGATGGCAAAGAAAGACTAACATTGATACCCAAAAAACAAGAGGAAAAAGAAAAAGAAACATGAGTATCACAAAATATTTGATCGAATGGAAGGTTTTGGCAATCAAAGATACCACTTGGGAAGGGGTAGGAATTCTCAATCATCCAAATCTCCATTGCTTGAGGATAAGCAATCCTAGGGAGGGAGGACTTGTCATGTCCCCTTTCTAAAAAGAATGATTACTATTTAGAGTAAGGATGGTTACTTAAATCTCAATTGCTTGAGGATAAGCAATCTTTGGGAGGGAGGACTTTTCAGGCCCCTTTTGTAATTATAGTAGGTCTGTTATCTTGATATATCAAATCAAAAGATATGAATAATTTGAGAAATTTTGCTTTTCAAGTTGATTTGGTGAAATCAGATTTAATGACAAATGAATGAAATGTTAAATCTATCAGATTTCCACAATCCATTAAAATGTGAAGCAAGTTTCTAGAATAAATTTTGTGAATAATTTGCATGTCAACGTTTCGAATCACACTATGTGATCTATCATCAAAATGCAAGAACACAAAGGAGAAACCATGATGGATCATGTAGTGTGATTCGAAACGTTGATGTAAAAATCATTCACACAATCTGATCTAGAAAGAATGAAATGTTATTCGAGTTATCTTGGAGTCAATAGTTGCCAAGGACTTTTGAGGAGCATTTTGGCACGTGAATTGGCACTTTGAAAGAGGAAGGCAACTAGAGGCAATTGGAAAATATGAAATGAATGGTAAGAGGTGACCAATGGGTGTCACTTTCTTGGAATATATGCTTTTTCCCTTTCTTAGCAAGGGGATTTTGGTGCCAAGACTGTGCTTGAGAAGTTTATTTATTTATTTGGCTTTGGTTTGCAACATTTGATTCATTCTATCTTATATATTCTAACCAGTTGGTGCTGCTATCTCTTCAGATAGTGATAAAACAATGAATAGGGATCTCTAAGGTTGCTAAACCAAGGAGATTGAGGCTCAAACGCAGTGGCCCTGGGTTGATGTAAAAATTATTCACACAATCTGATCTAGAAAGAATGAAATGTTATTTGAGTTATTTTGGAGTCAAAAGTTGCCATGGAGTTTTGAGGAACATCTTGGCATGTGAATTGGCACTTTGAAAGAGGAACACAAGTAGAGGCAATTGGAAAATATGAAATGAATGTTAAGTGACCAATGGGAGTCACTTTATTGGAATATATGGTTCTTCCCTTTCTTAGCAAGGGGATTTTGGTGCCAAGACTGTGCTTGTGAAGTTTATTTATTTATTTGGCTTTGGTTTGCAACATTTGATTCATTCTATCTTATATAATCTAACCAGTAGGTGCTGCTATCTCTTCAGATAGTGATAAAACAATGAGTAGGGATCTCTAAGGTTGCTAAATCAAGGAGATTGAGGCTCAAACGCAGTGGCCCTGGGGGCCTCCAAGGTCAATCTCATCTGGGGGTTGCACTGGTGCTTAATGCTTTCCATTCACAGTGTTTTCTTTAGCAGTTTGCAGGTGATTTGTAGTGGATTTGAGTGCATAGTTTAGAAGTTCGGTTTCACATTTGTGTTGTTGTTCATATCAGCTTATGTTGTTCTTGAATGTTGTTGGGATGTTATTTCATTTGTTTTTCTGCTGTGAGCAAGAGAAGTTTGGTAAAGTTTCAGTACAATTTGTTGTTGTTTCTTGCGAGTTGGATACCAAAACAGTACGAGTTTGTTATTGGAATTTGCAGATGTTCATTATTGTTATCTTATGTATTGGACAGAAAAGTTGATGTAAAATCATGTTCAATTCTGTAATAAAATAATCTACATCAGTTGCATTAAGTTGGATTTTAGTGTTTAATGTTTTTGGAGGTAATTTTGGTATTCTCGATTTCTTTATTTTCAAGCTTATGCAAAAGTTTTTATACAATCATCAAAGAATCACTCAATTTAAATTGACTATTCATTCTATACATGGCAATATAACATTTATGTTGCAACCATATTAACCAATGAACTTATACAAACTTGTACAATTATTTATGGGTACCAAGATTCAAATGATAGAACCTTGGTGAATATAACAGAAGCATACATAAATCATGGGGAGGTTGCTAACTGTAGGAAGAGGACTTTACCGGTAGATGATCACTTACAGGTCCCAGCTTTTTGTGGGCAAGAAGCACTTAGGGAGGACACTGTTCTATACAGAACCCCACATACCTTCACAACATGGAAAACATGCCTCACAACATGAAAAGCATAGCCCTAGTCAGGAAACTCCCATGTGTACCTTGTACCCTGAGCTGGATACACAGTGTGCCCCTTCTCCAATGCCCAATGCCAAGCTAGAGAACTTCTCTATGTCCTCGTGTGACCTTCATAATTATTCCTCTTCTCTGTAGTATTCTTTGTATGTGTCTCCATCCCTCTCTATTTGTTTTTATGGGTTTTAATAATATCCTGAGGGAAGTTAAAAAAATCACTCTTTTATAACATAATCATCATTTCATTTATATATACTTTATATCATGAAACCATTCCATGGGAAAAAGTCTCATAATAGAAATACTTCAACCTGATTAATATATTTTAAAAAAGGATATAAGTATTATACTTAATCAAATTCAGTTTCAATTTTTTCAACCTCTTGAGGTTAACCTCATCCTTACTCATGCTTTGAAAATTATTATCGACTATGCAATAAACAATAGAAAATCTCAAATCATGCATAATGCAAAGGATTAAGACCAAAGGCTTTTCTTTCATATTTTCTTTAGGTAGCATGAAGCATAGAAGCTCAGGATATGAGGAAGTTAAATTTCTAATTTGACAAAAAAATTGAACATATGACAAAAAAAATCTGTTATAAACTTAAAAGAAGATTGACCATTATTCATTTGTTGAACAAAACTAATGAATTTTACGTTGAAATTTGCAACAGTGTAAAATGTTACCCTCTAAGTTAATTACTAAGTCAACTAAAATTACTAATTAGTAATTAGTTACTAAATTGAACAATGAATAAAAAGTCATGAAGGAAGCCTAATTGAGGCTTGAATAATGCTTTGCATCCTTTTATAATTCAATGGTAGATTAACGTCATTCTTCATTTTGCTTTTCCTCTCACTTCCTCAACCCTAATTCCTTCAGTCACTATCTTTCTCACTCTTATAGCTTGCTATTGCAACTTTCAACTTTGTTGTTGAAACTTTGGAGTAAGTTGGAATGAAGCTTACATGTTTACTTGTAAGTTATGGGGTCCATAGACCATTAGGAATAGGGGCTTGTAGCACACATTTAAAAAAATAATGATTTTTAATTTTGTACGAACTTTACAGCTATTTGCTGTGGGGATGCTTATGCATATTCAAGATGCTTGAAAAACTCTTGGGAGTCTCTTGGATGTCTAGGGGACATTCCGGACTCCTCTAGAAATCCCAAAAAGGAAAACATCCTAGAAATGCCCCCCTTTATAGAAAGAACTCTAGGATATGTCCCTGAATCTGAGATGTTAATGGTGGGACATTAGGAGGGGGGAGATGGGGCGGAAGGGGGGAGACAGGGGGTGTCCTCTCCAAGTCCCCTACAACCTTGAGGCATCTCTATCCAAGTAACATAGGGACTTTGGGAAGGGTGCACATCCCCATGGAACATTAAGTAGGTTCAATATTGGTGACTTGAATCTATGAAGACTACACGACTTCTGTTTTTTGGCAAACCCTACCTATTCTCACAGAATTTTGGCAATTGATGTACATCTTCAAACCTTAAAGAGTATGAGGATTGCTGTTTTGTGTTTATAGATGATGAGAAAATGTCATAAATACTTTTTGTGAAGGTTGTTATTCGACTTTAACTTGATTGGGAACCATATTTGTACCATCCTTGGAAATGATATACCCAATTGATTTTCCTTCAATTGCAAAAATTGACTTATTTGGAGTATGGGAAATTCTATGCAATAACTTTTTGGAGTATGGGAAATTCTATGTAGTCTGCATCCTTCATACACCATGGTTAGATGCTGAAAATTATCTTCTTGCTTCTTTATGAAATCATGAGATGGGAATACTTAACCCTTCAACACACTGAAAACATTATCCATTGCTCTCTGAAAACTTGCATTGATTAATATAAACTGGGTGTTTTCATATAGAAATGTATTCCATGGAGCGACTTGTTATCCTGCATTTTGCCACCACAAAATGCATGTAACAGTATGGAACTTTTTAGAAATTTCAACACCCAAATGGTGAAGATGGGGATTGTTAGGGAGAAAGTGAATCTGCAGGTCCTAGAGGATATAGAAGGAAAAGCCCACTTCAATGAGCTCATAGACCCTGCTCTAGTGGCAATTTCTGATACTGGAAGGGAAACAAGGCTCAATATGCTCAACAACTCCAAAAATAGCATGATAGACAATTTCCATTCTATCAAATGGCTATTCCATGAGATTGAGGCACTCAAGGAGAAAAGGAGCTTGGAGGAAGGCCACAGGACGAGCAACGACTAGTGTCACCTTACCAGCCAGGAGGATCGTATCTCGCAGGTTTAGAAAAGGGTGCAAAAGATGGAGATATTGAACCGAAAGTTGGCTAATCAGGTGATTGCAACCCTAAACACTCTGAATGAGAACATCAATAGTCTGGGTGAATCGCTGAAAAGTGTAGGAATTGGCGGGGAAAAGGGTGAAAAGGCCAGCTCGGACTTTAGGAAGACTGAGGGTGAGATGAAAGAGACCAGGGGCCAGGTGGAACGAACCAATGACTCGAACCAGGAATGTGCGGGTGTGGAGATCTAGAGCACCAATGAGGAAGCAGAAAATCAGCAGGATCCAGATAGTGAGAAATAATTGCTAGTGGTCTATTTTTTGCTTCGTACTTTATTTAGTTAAGTGTTACTGTGTCTTTTGGTCACGGGCTAGTCTTTTGTTCCTGGCCGCGGGCTTGTTTTTTGTTCTGGCTTTTATATGCAACTTCATAGGGTCTGGACTTTATTTAATATTATTATTTCAGATATTATGTAAAAACTTTTGGGTTTTAGGATCCCTGTAAAACATGTTTTCCTTAATAAAAAACAGTACGAAACTTTTTCAAACTAGTTTTGCATCTCTCTAAGTTGAATTTGATATTCAATTGCTTAATGTTGATCGATTAATCAACTCCAATTCGTATATCAAATTGTTTTACTGAAAGCTTTCGTCAAGTCATTTTCGTTTTTTCTGTCTGTCGATCCTTTGCTTGATTTTTGAAGCCTTCATCATCCTTTTCTTTGTTTTTGAGTATTCGTTTGTTGGATTTTAGTCTTTTAGTCTTGCTCAAGTCATGGCTTTCGGTTCCCCCTTCGATTTGATCTAACTTAGAGCATAATCGGAGTTGTTAGTCAAGAGATATGGCCGTTTTAGTGCCCAAAAAGTGGACATTTTTGATGCAACAACACGAATTAAAAATATCATGTTATATTTTTAATTTGACATTCACTTTATGAAAAATATAAATTAAGTTCACTTTATGTTATGTTTTTAAGTTATTTTATCATTTAAATTTTCACTTAAAGTAACTATAGTGCACTTTATGTTATATTTTTAATTTGAGTTTACTTTTTGATTTTTCACTTAATTGACTATATTAACTATATAGGTCAATTTAATTCTTAGCATTTAAATCAAATGCTCTAGTAAATATTACTTTTAAAATGATATTTACATGTTATATTTTTAATATGATATGTAAATATAATTTATGCCACACTTGAGTAATATTTTATTGAATTTAAAGGTGGGTGTCCTCTCCAAGTCCCCTACAATCTTGAGACATCTTTATCCAAGTAACATAGGGACTTTGGGAAGGGTGCACATCCCCATGGAACATTAAATAGATTCAATATTGGTGACTTGAATCTATGAAAACTACACAACTTCTATTTTGTGGCAAACCCTATTTATTCTCACAGAAGTTTGGCAACTGATGTACATCTTCAAATCTTAAAGAGTATGTGAGGATTGCTATTTTGTGTTTATAGATGATAAAAAAATGTCATAAAGACTTTTGTGAAGGTTGTTATTCGACTTTAACTTGATTGGGAGCTATATTTGTACTATCCTTGGAAATGATGTACCCAGTTGATTTTCCTTCAACTGCAAGAACTGACTTATTTGGAGTATGCGAAAGTCTATGCAATGACTTTTTGAAGTATGGAAAATTCTATGTAGTCTGCATCTTCATACACCATGGTTAGATGCTGAAATTATCTTCTTGCTTTTTTATGAAAGTCATGAGATGGGAATATGTAACCCTTCAATACACTGAAAGCAATATCCATTGCTCTCTGAAAACTTGCATTGATTAATATAAATTGGGTGTGCTCATATAGAAATGTATCCCATGGAGTGACGTGTTATCTTGCATTTTGCCACCACAAAATGCATGTAACAGTATGAAACTTTTTCAAACTAATTTCACAGCTCTCTAAGTTGAATTTGATATTCAATTACTTAATGTTGATCGATCAATCAACTCCAATTCATATATCAAATTGTTTTACTGAAAGTGTTCATCAAGTCCTTTTCGTTTTTCTGTTTGTCGATCCTATGCTTGATTTTTGAAGCCTTCATCATCCTTTTCTTTGTTTTTGAGAGTGTGTTTGTTGATTTTTAGTTCTTTAGTTTTGCTCAAGTCATAGCTTTTGGTTTCCCCTTTGATTTGATCTAACCTAGACCATAATTGGAGTTGTTAGTCAAGATATATGTCTGTTTTAGTGTCCAAAAAGTGGACATTTTTGATGCAACAACACGAATGAAAAATATCATGTTATATTTTTAATTTGACATTCACTTTTTGAAAAATATAACTTAAATTCACTTTATGTTATGTTTTTAAGTCACTTTATCATTTAAATTTTCACTTAAAGTAACTATAGTGCACTTTATGTAATACTTTTAAGTTGAGTTTACTTTTTGATTTTTCACTTAAGTGACTATATTGACTATATAGGTCAATTTAATTTTTAGAATTTAAATCAAATGCTCTAGTAAATATTACTTTTTAAATGATATTTACATGTTATATTATTAATATGATATGTAAATATACTTTGTCACACTTAAGTAATATTTTAATGAATTTAAACGGGGGTGTCCTCTCCAAGTCCCCTACAACCTTGAGACATCTCTATCCAAGTAACATAGGGACTTTGGGAAGGGTGCACATCCCCATGGGACATTAAATAGATTCAATATTAGTGACTTGAATCTATGAAAGCTACACAACTTCTGTTTTGTGGCAAACCCTACCTATTCTCACAGAATTTTGGCAACTGATGTACATCTTCAAACCTTAAAGAGTATGTGAAGATTGCTGTTTTGTGTTTATAGATGATGAAAAAATGTCATAAAGACTTTTTGTGAAGGTTGTTATTCGACTTTAACCTAATTGGGAGCTATATTTGTACCATCTTTGGAAATGATGTACCCAATTGATTTTCCTTCAATTGCAAAAACTGACTTATTTGGAGTATGCGAAATTCTATGCAATGACTTTTTGAAGTATGGGAAATTCATACACCATGGTTAGATGCTGAAAATTATCTTCTTGCTTCTTTTTGAAAATCATGAGATGGGAATACTTAACCCTTCAACACACTGAAAACAATGTCCATTGCTCTCTGAAAACCTGCATTGATTAATATAAACTGGGTGTGCTCATATAGAAATGTATCCTATGGAGCGACATGTTATCCTGCATTTTGCCACCACAAAATGCATGTAATAGTATGAAACTTTTTCAAACTAGTTTCGCATCTCTCTAAGTTGATTGCTTAATGTTGATCGAACAATCAACTCCAATTCACATATCAAATTGTTTTACTGAAGGCTTTCGCCAAGTCTTTCGTTTTTCTGTCTGTCGATCCTATGCTTGATTTTTGAAGCCTTCATTGTCCTTTTCTTTGTTTTTGAGTGTGCGTTTGTTGGTTTTTAGTCCTTTAGTCTTGCTCAAGTCATGGCTTTCGGTTTCCCCTTCGATTTGATCTAACGTAGAGCATAATCAGAGTTGTCAGTCAAGAGATATGGCTGTTTTAGTGCCCAAAAAGTGGACATTCTTAATGCAACAACACGAGTTAAAAATATCATGTTATATTTTTAACTTGACATTCACTTTTTGGAAAATATAACTTAAATTCACTTTATGTTATGTTTTTAAGTTTATCATTTAAATTTTCACTTGAAGTAACTTTAGTGCACTTTATGTTATATTTTTAAGTTGAGTTTACTTTTTGATCTTTCACTTAAGTGACTATATTAACTATATAGGTCAATTTAATTTTTGGCACTTAAATCAAATGCTCTAGTAAATATTACTTTTTAAATGATATTTATATGTTATATTCTTAATATGATATGTAAATATAATATATGTCACACTTAAGTAATATTTTAATGAATTTAAACTGACATGTGCTTATTAAATCACTTAAAAGTCATCAAAAGTGGACCTTTTATATGTCATTACATGTAAAATCTATCAAAAGTGGACAGTTTACATGTCTTTGCATGTAAAAATCATCAAAACTCGACCTTTTTGATGCCACTGCAAATAAATTCACTTGAAATGTGCAATGACATAAAAAAAGGTGAGTCTTATAACTTAAATATGCTATTGCACCCAAAATGTGAACCTTCACCTAAAATATGCAATCACCCGAAAAAGGTGAGTTTTTAAGCTAAATGCATATTTTAAAGCATGCAATGCCTCCTAAAAAGTGCGATTTGCATCTTGGCATGTTTTTAATATATGCATTGCACACCAAAAGGTGCGTTTTGCATAAAAGTTCATGTTCTTGCCCTCAAGAAACACGTTTTTGGAAGAACCCATGCAAAGAGCCTCGTAGAACCCGTTTTTGAAGATTGTGGGAGATTTTCTTTATGTTTTTTCACGAAATCTTCTCCAATAGGGTCGTTTTTGCCTATCCATGGGTTTTCAAGCAATAAAAAACAATTTATCTTGCTAAAAAACATTTTTCAAACTCCTTCCAAGTGCATGTTTTTGGAAAAATCTTCAAATAACACCATTTTTGGCTCATGTTTTGGTCCAAAGAAGAATTGGTTTGGCATTCTTTGGTGTTTACATTGCATTGTGATACACATTTTGGCTTTTGGAAGCCAAAACGTTTTGATTGCTCACCTCGAGAAACACGTTTTTGGTCAAAACCATCCCAAGAGCATGTGCAACCAAAAATGTTGGGATTTAGAGCAAAGATAGGGCACGTTTTTGGCATCCACCATTAAAAACGCCTCATTTGCTGCCTTCTCCATTTCGAAATTGCAAAGTTTGAAAGATTAGAAGTGTTTTTGAAGAAATTTTCAACTTTGGAACTTCTCTTTCCATCATTTTTGGCATCTAATCCTCATATAAGTGGACATTTTCTTTTTTATTTAATTTGTGCTTATCTTGTTGATTTTATGCACATTATTGCTTAATGATTGCCACTTGTTGAAATTGATACCATGGAAAGTGCATTTTTCCTTTGAAAATGGTGAAATTGTTCATTTTCATCTTTTTGGTTTTTCCCCAAACTCCAAATTCGAAATTGCATGTTGAAGTGCTTTGCTTGTTGACATGTTTGAGTCATTTGCCAAAGGTATGTTTTTCTTTTGAATTTTTTTGTGTTTTGCGTGCTTGCTTTCCGGTTTTCTCCACTTTTGAGAAGTTACAAGTTCTTTCCCAAGAACTTGTTCTTGTTTCATTTCATGTGAAAGCATCATCACATTCCATTTCCATCTTCCATGTCACAACATGCCGCATTTGATCCGACAAATGTGATTACATGTTTTTCATCTCATTCACCATCTGCACATGCATGTAATCTCATTTTCTGCTTCCATTTTCACTCATCTCACTTTCCATATCCACTTGCACGACACGATTATATGAAAAAGTTTTACGTGTAACTGCATCTCCAAAACCCGTTTTTGAATTAAAGTCACTTTTTGGAAAGTCAAAAATTTTCATTTTCATTTTCTATGTACTTTGACTTCACCTTTTCACCAAAGATGACTTATAAAGTTCAGTTTCTCTCTTTCATTTTCTATTTTCATCTCTCCATATGCACTCACGCTTTCATGAGTGAATACATGTTTTTCCATTTTCTGTCTTTCCATTCTTCGCATCTCATCCGTTATCCACACTTGCATATAAAAGCTCATCCTCCATCCACCTTTGCACCTCATCTTATCTCTCATCCCTTGTTAGATGTTACACCTACATTTAGTCATTTTTCATGCAATAATGTCTTGAAAACCCTAAGTCACATTTGAAAATCAGCAATCTTCATTCGCACACATTCCCATGTGTTCCACCTTCACACATTCATTTCCATCTTCCATTTTCCACCTTAATAACACTCCATTCTGCATTTCATCTTCATTCACATTTCATCTCCTTTCACTGCGTATGTATATGATTTCTCTTTTGAGATTATTTCATCAGATCTACAAAGTCTCTAATTCTTATTCGAACCTTTGTTGCTGATCGAGAATCAATTTGTATGGCAATTTCCTTTGATGATGTGTTTATGTTTTGGGACTTTTGTGTTGTAACACAAGCGCAAGAGATGCTCTCACTATCAAAATCCAAAGACAAGATGAAATATCAACTTGATAAAGAGTTGGCTCATGCAACTCCATCATCAGTTGCATCTATTCTTGATAACGTGCTAGACACAAAGATTGGTCATGTGGACGTGGCTGATTTTCTGCGGAGAGTAGAAACTCTTGTTGGCCATGAGATGAAGCACATTAAAAAAAGTCACATTCACTTAGTGTTTGCATTTCCTATGGTTGCCATGGAACCTGATTTCGTTCTTGGATGTGCATGACGTTTCATCCCAAAATCGAAGACGATCAAGGATGCTGATGGCAAGGTTATCATTAGTCTCGATCCAAAGGTCATTGAGCAAATGTTCAAGGTACCACATAATGCAGAGTGTGCATATTAACCAAAGAGTCATCTTTGGCAAGCTGGAATAAGAAGAAAGGCGAGTATCAAAAATACGTTAACCAATATTGGTTAGAGAATAAAAGGAACAACTTCTCAAGATGGCCAAAGATCGTTTATCGGTCTAACTTCAAACAAGAATACAAAGATCTCATCATTCTACTCAGCAGAGCTTGCAGTCTCAAAGATTCTATTGATTTCAAACCATGAATGTACAAGTTTATCTTCCAAATTATGAAAAATAGAAAACACATCTTTTGGGGAGAGTTGATTAGCACTGCACTTTGCTAGCAGTTGTTCAACATAGGAACTTCAACGCCTTTTTACATGAACTCCTACCTCATCTACATTGTTGTTGCTATGGGATCTTTCTCTGGTCTCTCAACCAAAGGAGATTGTCTTCAGATTCCATATTGGGATTACTACGACCAGATCACTTTGGCTAATAGTGAATTTCATTACAGAAGAGTCCAGGATGCTTTCTTTGGGCATTTCCGTTGCTTATTTGATAGACAATTATCCATTAAGAGGGTATCTGATGCAGCCTGGGAAAAGGTGAATCAATATGGTTGTATCTTCATTCAGTTTCCAACTTTTACATACTTGAGAGTTGGATACTTTAAAGGCGAGTCATATACCTTACCTAGGTATGCTACTGATAGGATCATCCTGATGGAGTTAGCCCAACAACTCATGGAAGTGCAGAGTGATCGATATACTTTTCATAGGCCTAGTTTCAATATCACTTATGCGAAACCCTTGGCAATTGGTAACTATTTGATCAAGTCTGTGCATAAAGAATAGAATATGGAAATAGAGTTGCAATTGATCACCTTGAAGAAGTTCAAAGCCAGATTTGACTCTGATTATTGGGAGATGAATTGTCAAATCAAAAGGGCTTTTACACATGTTCATTGCATCGAGGATGTCTGGATTGATATGAGAACTAAGATAGATATAATGAAGATGGACTACTGCAGCTTAACTTTGCAGAAGATCATCGATCTTAACATGTTGGAGATTCCTTCAGATTTTCAAATTAAAGATGACAACATCCTTGATTCGGAATTTCATCAGGCCGGTTTTGATAAAAGGTGCCCTTTTCCTATTTAGTGGTAGTAGAAAGAAGCTTTGGCCCTCCTGGAAGGAAGTCACAGCTAGAAATTATAGGGAGAGATGCTGCCTCCTCTTTTGGTGTGAAGAGTTCCCTCAAATTTAAGTTAAACGGAAAAATGGGATCTATAAATCATCTCAGATCTCTGAACCAGTTCAAGAATCAGAGGAGGAATTGGAGACAAAATCAGATGAAGAAGATGAGGAGAAAGAAGGGGAAGTCATGATCATATCTGCCCCAAGGCGTGCACAAACTCATGCACTATCCATGCATGAAGCACCTTTTCTGGATGAAGTAGATGATGATGTGAATTCATTCTCTATTGTCTTCACACCTTCTATTCTAGTTTCAGAAGTCAATACAATGACTTCCTATTTCTTCTGCCGTTCCTCTCATTCTGGCAAATGAACAATATGAGCATTTGGGAAATGTTTTTGAGGATATTCTAGCTCTTACAAGCGGTCAAGTTTCCCAACTTGATACATCTTTGACAGGTTTTGAGCTTTTCATGATGGAATCCTCTCATTATGCTCCTATGCATTCAGCTGTGCAGACTGAATTTTGTTCAGTCACAATGGAGATACAATTTGGATCAATGCCAATAGTCTCCACTTTACTTGCTTCCACGAATGAAAGTTTCAGCTTGTCTACATGGTTGAGCAGAATCACAACAAAGAGAAGAAAAGTGGTTGTACCTCCAGATAATCTTCCTGTCAAGAAAACCAAATCCAAATCTTTGAAAGATAAGATTGTTTCAAGGATTTTGGTTGATTCAGATAAAATCAAATTTGTAGAAGTTGCTAAGCTATTGGTGGACAAACCTATTGAAGAACTTACTCATTTTGATTACAAGTTCACTAAGGTTGAAATTAGGGAACAATCATGTTTGAGTTGTTTACAAGATGCTTAAGATGCATTCTCTAATATATCGAAAAGCAATCATGAGTCATGGGAGAAGAAAAATAAACTCAACCAGGAGGTTTCTCGCGTAGATGAGGTCATTCGGCAACAATCTTCTCAAAGTGTTGTTGTTATGTCTCAAACATCGAAGGAAAAAAAGTTGATTGAAGTTGTCGAGTCTTGGATAGGAGAAATCATCTCTGAAGGAGTTCAAGCCATCACAGAAACATTTGTAGTTTTTAGGCATGTCAAAGAGATGGATGAAATAGAGTGAAACTTGATCTCTGTTAGGACCCTCCTCGCACGTACTTATTAAATATGAATTCTCTGTCAAAACTGTTATAGGAGATTGTAATGGATATGAAGGAATGTTGTATGTTGTATGATGTTTTACTTTCAGATACTTGATTTCCGTCTTTAATGCTTTATAAACACGTATGCTGATGAAGTGAATGAATGCGAACGAACACGTTGAACCTTCCAACTTTAATAAATAGAATAAGTTGAATAATTGAATTGTAGGAATGGATGCTTTAAATTACATGAAATTCTGATGCGTATTTTTATATGTATATACATATGTTTCTCGAACTACTGATGTGTGCAATGAGTGTGCAGGAAAGTTAGCCAGGAAACCCAATGGGAAGACAAAGCTGAACCCCTTGTCTATTTTATGTTATCTTTGCATTGTCCATCTTTATAGGTTGTTATTTGGTCTTATTATTTTCTCCTAGCTTTTGTGTGTTCATATTAAGACTTTAAGGTTTTGAATCATTAAATTTAAGCACCCAAGGGTAAAGGGTATGGGTTGGGAGTACTTTCCACCCCTTTAGCCACCTTATTTGACTTTTAGGGTCACCTAAAAATCCTATTCATGGTTGATTTCGAAAATGGATTGTCATCCACTTGAGTTGGACTCAAACTCCATCCTGAGGTTTCATGAAGTCTAGTTGAGTTAAGAAATCCTATTTAGTGGCATTTTGGAATAGTTTTGGGTTGGTCACCCAATCTCTAGTTTTAGAGAAGGTTTGGAAGATAGTTTGGGGATTGAAGGAAGGAAAGGGATAAGCTCTCCTCAAATTTCCATTTACCATCACTCTTGGTGAAGGTAGGAGTCTTGGCTCTTGTATTTTGTTCTCCATGTTGATCATGCTTGATTCTTGCATATAGTGTTGAGTTGTTATTTGTTTGCTTGCTTATGTGTTGGGTTTGATTTGGAGGGGTTCTGCGTTTGTTCTTGATGCTTCTTTTGTTTATCCTGATGAATGGTTTTTTTGAGGGGGATTTCATGGGGATTGTTTTGGCATTACTCACCCTTGGATAGGGAAGAAGTGGCCATGTACGGGGGTAGGGCTTTAGTTGGACCTCAATGGTGCAGAGTCTCCTTTCATGGTGAGAGGAGGGAAAAAGGGTAGGGTGTATGGGCCCCTACCGGTCATCACATACTTTGTTGATATTGTGAAATCTTGAGTATGAAAAGGAGAGAAAATCCTTGTTGGATTGGCCCCGAAAGGGCATTTGTGGAACAAAAAAATTTCTTGAGATTTTAGCCCTGAAAGGGCTATGTTAAGGTATGGTGACTAACATCTCCCATTGGGAAAATCCACCTCCCCCCTAATCAGGTCCTATGTTTGGATCTATTGTGCAAAATTGGATATGGTTGTATGCTTGAATTGCTTGACGTTGTGATGTTACCCCGGGTCAGCTCTGGTTTCTCCTTGTATTTCTTGAAGTTTGAAGGTATTGGAAGAAAGCATTTGTGAAGGATTTGAAAGTGTTTTCTTTTGAAATGTAATCCTATGTAATTGTATTTTGAATGTGGATGTATTGGCAATGACATCGGGTTTTCTTACTGGTTCTTTCCCGATGGAGCCTTGAACCAGGATGCATAATAGAGAAAGGAAAAAGATTATGAAAACTTCCTTGTATTGCTCCCATGTAATATTGTTGTCTTATTATTGTTTAAATTTTGGAATGAGCTGAAGAGGGAAATTTGTATAATGTTACCTTGGAAGAAAAGAGTGAATATTATCCCTTGATATTTGTATCTCCTCAATCATATGAGAATGGAAGAGTTGCTTGGTGTTTAGTGCTGAAACATTTTAGTTGTAAGATATGAAAAGTGTTGTCATACTACGAAAATTCCACCGCCTTGTGAGTATGGTAAGAATTATTGTAGAAGCATGTATTGTGTTGGAAATTAAGTCATCTTGGTTCTTAAAGATATTGAGTCCGTTTACTCCTATGTAGATTATAAGTTAGAATTCAATTACTATGGATGAATAGCCTTGTTAAGAGAATTGGTTTTATGGAATATTTATCATCAATTCAAATCTCTAGAACAATAAAAGTATATGCATCAATGAAATGGATTCTTGCATGTAAAAGGGTTACTAAATTTCATTATTTGCAAGATATGAATAATCTTTTGTCCTTATAAGAATCATGTCATGCTTTCTATATGTGCTTTTGTATGGATTTATTGCCCAAATGAATCAGTAAATTTTTTTGGTATAGGCTATCTCAACATATTTAGTAACCTCTAAAGTATCATGGTAATAATTTATTATGAGAATCCTAGCCTATAGAAGAACAGAACTGAATAGATGATATTGGGGGTATTAGGTGTAAATATTATGGCTGTAGGTGCACATTTTGTTCTCTGGAAATTATATGAGAACAAGAATTTAGTATTCTTCCTATTACAGACAAATATAATAATAAAAGAATATGCACAAGTATCTTCTAGCTAAATAAATAATACTAATAACAAGATACTAGCATAGAATGGCATAGTACAATAAAATATCTCATTAATTTACCACTAGGTACGTATCACCATCTTTCAATTGGGTAGTCACGAAATTGAACATAAAGGCAAGTCTCATTTGGAAGTCGATCAGACATTAAATAATAAATGACAATAGAATAAGCTTAGCCTATCGACTTTCCTCAACTTGCATCCAATCATCATTATTTTGGCAAGCTTAAATCATAGGCAAATCCCTAGGCGCAATAACTAATGCTGACACTGCCTAATGCAGAGCTGGTTGCACTTCAATGTGGTTGGAGGAGAACCCAAGCGAATTGCACATCTCTCCATTGAAGGGCACATCAACCAAGAATGAATGATGGGTTCCAAAAGTCTCCCTCCCACCCTATCAGCGTGGAGAGCTTTAGCATCAGGGAGAAGTATTGAGCGGCCATACTTGCATCACGCATTGCAAAGTAGGCAAATCATGCCTTGGTCAACGTAAGCATGGCAGAGAAGGTTACCCCTTGGATGGCGCACAAGCTAAAGAAGAAGAAAGAGCACACGTTTTCAGCACCTTACACTTCCTTGGGCAGCGCATCCAAATCTGTATGATCAGAGCCTTGGAGATTGAGTCGTTGGTGAGGAGTGGACAGTTGGAAGGATTTATGAACTCCATTTTAACCCTGCTCTCCATTCAGATTTTCTTAAACTTCCTTCTTGCGCGAGATACAATGCTTGAACACACTCACGCAAGGGGTAAGGGGGACAGGTCTGCGCCTGCAGGCTTGGGGTAGTGCGCAATGCTTGGGAGTTCGCCCAAGCATGATGGTGATAGAGCTAGGTTGGTGGGTAGGGGTCAGTGAGAGGTTAGTGTAGGTTACCTTGTTAAGATAGTAAGTTAGTTTTGAAATAGGTTTGTCAGTTTAGTATTAGTTAGTAGTATTAGATGTTTAGGTTAGTTTTAGTTTTTGTGATGATTAGTTATATTAAATATAGTTAGTTTATTTTCTTTTAATTTTCATTTAAGTTGGTTTAAGTTTTCATCATTTAGCTTTAGTGTTAGCATATTGAAGTTAGTTCTATTAAAGTTGTTATTAGTTTCAAATTTTAATTAGTTTTTTTTATATATATATATTTTAATAATAGTATAATTAATTCTTTTAGTATAGTATGTTTTAGATTGTAATTCTTTTATTTTGATAGTTAGTAATGTAGTAGATTCGTTAGCATTAATATTAATGTAGCATATATCGATAGATAATGCTATTCTAATTTTGCTTAATTATTAGAGTTATATTGTGGTGTAGTTTAATAGTAATAATTAGTATGAAGTTTAGGTTAGTATAGTTTTGTGTTGGTTAGTTTTAAGATTTGTTAATATTTCAGATTAAGAGTAGTACTAAATTTATAATAGTTTTATTCAAAAAGAAGAAGTTTAGTTTGACTTATAGATCTTTTTGAATTAACCTTAGTCTCCAATTTTAATTGTAATGATAGATTAATATAAATTAGATTGATATAAGTACGTTGGAGATAACTTTTAAATTAAAATGTTAGATTGATAGGTCATGAAAGCTTGTTTTAGTTCTTATCTAATCGTAGTTAAATTAATTATATTGTTGTTACCTCTAGAAATGTTTTATTTCCAATGAGTTTAGATTTAAAATTAAGTGGTTAGTAAAGGTTTAATTAGTGTAACTCTAGTGCTCTTTGGTAAGAAAAGTTAATGGTTATGTTGCAATTATAAATTGTCATAGGGGATTTAGTTTTGGATTCTAGTTAACTCAATTTGAAGCTATATATTTTATTTCCTTATCATCGTTTCTCAATAGATCATCAACCTAATTATATTTAGTTTTAGAATTGAATTTGTATGTAGTTAGACAATTTATTTCATGATAACGTAGTAATTAGTTCCTTGATGTCTAGGCCATGCAATAGTTGTTCTTATATTCCATCGATCGATATTAGAATAATCTTAATACATTGTGGTTATATTAATATAATAAAGAATCAATGTTGATACCATTTTAATGACGAGGATGTAACTTTATCAATGTAATTCTTCCCTCGAGCATGAACTTAGATGAACAGAGTAGATGCATTCTTGCGAATCAAACTCTTAAACCTTTGAGAACCTTATTATTATAAAAAAAAAAAAAAAAAAAAATTGTGTGTGTTTTGCCCTTATATTTTGGGCATGACAATCTCTTCTTTGACTTGAGAAGCAAATGATTTGAAGGAAATCCTTAATGACTAGGATGAAATTGCAAAATTTGATCTAGATGCCTTGTCTATGTGACATTCTTTTGTCATGTGAAATGTTCTTCAGATTTCAAGGACTTATTGGCTATAAAGAGGAAACATTGAGGAAGTTAATTTGAAAGTTGCAGGCAGCCCTTGGAGATTGTCAAGCAATTGAAACAGGTGTCACTTTTGATTTGGAACAAATGGGCTGTCAGGTTCTTGATGAATCTAGTAATCTCATTGCAGTTGAAAGGGTAAGTTCAGAATGTACAATCAGGATCAATGCTGATTTAGATTCTGAAGACTTTGGTTCACACACGATGAACAAGTTTGTCTTGTATAAATCCCTCAACAAAGCACTTGTTAGATTCTCTGGCAACAAATTCCAAGGTTGTGTAATCAACGTATGCAGATGTAGTGAGGATTGAAGCTATATCAAAGACAATGAAGATTGCTGATCTTCCTATAGTGCATGATGTCATCATCAAGTTCAAGGCACTGAAAAACAATCTTTGAGATTGTTATTTTTGTTTTTATTTTTGATTGTAGGTCTAAGAGGATGCATTGCATGAAAAGATGTATTTACATGTAGTGTGAGTTGCATGTGCATGAAAAGATGTAATGACAAGGCAGTAGGCTCCATGGCTAATGTGCAATAATATGATAATTTGGGAGGGAGGTACCTTTTGTGTTTTACTAACTTTATCATATTATTGCACATTAGCCATGGAGCCTACTGCCTTGTCATACTAATTTAAATTTAGGATTCATAAATATAAGTCCTCTTTCATATCCACATAACCAAATTAGTACATATAACTACATAACATGGGGAGTATGCCCACTAGGTTTTTGACTTAGCTCATTGTTGTTGGGATAAACACCTCACCATACTGCCGAAACATATACTGCTGTATGGAAAAATATTGTTTTTGGAGACATTAACTTTTATACAACATGAGTCCAGAAATTTTTATCATCAACCTGCATAAAATTACCAAGTCGGCTTTGAAGCTTATGAGTTCTGGATATGCAACCTTAAAAGAATATTGTTGGCTCTTTCTTATTATGAAAAGACTTTCTTTAACACAAACATAACTTTATAATTTTTGCGAACTACTTTGTAGAACACATTGAATTGCTATAAATCATGCATGCCTATCTAATTTGAATGCTACAGCCCTCCATTTTAATTTCTGATGCATGTTGGTGTGTTTCTCTGTACTCCCCATCCACTTTTTTCTAGAATACGTAAATATTAAATACTTCAGTCTGAAGAACTGTCTAGATTTATGTTTCTGTATATTCCTATAAGCATCTCATTTAACATTAATTAATATAATCATTTTACTGTAACCTAATATAAGAAAAGTAAGACATTTCAATATTTACAGGACGATTCTAGTCTATTGAACACTTTTTAAGGAGCATTTGCATCTGCTTGATTATATTTACTTTTTCTTTCTCTCCTGTAGGAAAATCCAGACTTATGGAAATGGCTTACTGCTCAGGAGCCTGCACCTGAAGTTGTGATGAAAAATCCGGTATGCATTGGTTAGAAATGGGTTGCATGTCAAGTTTGCAATACTCTTTGGATTTACTGCATATGTTTATCTGTAAACATTATTTGTGTTATTGTACCTGGTCAGGTGTTCACTGCTTTGCATGAGAAGATCATGAACAATCTGAACACTTATTCGTCTCCTGATACAAGGGCAATGCCTGGACAGCCATGGGTGAGGGGATGGGATGATAAGCGATCTCTAGGAGGTCCTGTAGCTGGAAACCAGTGAATTGTTGAAGTCATCTGAAAACTATTCTACTACATCATACTTTTACGATGCTATAAGTTCCTCTTCAGTTGGAGGATCATTCTACTCTCTCGTGATGCTAAATAAGGATATATATATTCAATTTGAATAAATCCATTGACCAATTGCTGAAACAATTATTGGGCTGCAAATGTTACTTTTCGGCAGGATGGAGTGGGTCTAACCAGAGCTGCAGATAATCCATTTCACTGATAGGGATTTGTCAACAAAAAATTGAAGGATGTGGATCAGGTGTTGTTCACATATGCTCATAAAGATAGGATATGTATCTCTTTTCTTTGATAACTATGTTATTTTGGATTGATATGTTCTCTTTTAATGTAATATTTCCTTATTATTTCTGTAACTTCCATGAACTTTAAACTACTTTAACATACAGGTTTTATTTCACTTAAAGCACTTCCATCATGTCAAATTGGTAACTATGCGAATCTTATTCTTGTTTTGGTTTCATAGGATAGTTTACGAGAAATTGAATTTAAGGTTGTAAATTTGACAAAGCACTAGGTGTGAAGTTAAGCTATACTGAAGGTTTTATAGGTGATTGTGGGGGGGTCACAATACAACTGACCTGAAATATTTAAATTCCCATTGAAGCATATTAAAATTTAAACATATAACTTCAGTTTTTAAGCATAAAATACCTCAATTTTTTCCATTTTTTCATTTTTTGACTCGAAAACTTACTCTGATGCAATAGTCCTATTGCATGGTTTGAGATATGTGTAGATTTGGTTATGTGAAAAATCTGTACTCATGTTATTAACTCTGACAAAGCTATTTGAAAATGATTACTGAATTATGTTCTAGAGTTATCGATGTATCTTAAACAGATTCATCCCTCCACCATACAAATGTTTAGAGTAAAAAGTAGAAAGAAAAGAGAACCATATCCCACTGCATTAGCATCGATATGGTTGTCGTGCTCCTCTCTTGCAACTTTTGTAGACTACAATCTGTTGCCCCATGTTCCTTTGACTTCTCCGAATCTCCCTCCTCGTCCTTCATGAATTGTGGTCCTTGTCCTCTCATACTTGCTCTGTAGACTGGCATTTATGCTCATGCTAAGTGTTTTATGTTGCTTTTATGGGAGTTCATGATCTCCCTTTATTTCTGGATAAGGTGCCTGATCCTGTTGCTTCATCCCTTTTCCCCTTACTTATACTGAATAATGGTTGCTGATAAAACACGTACTTAGATCACATGATAAATCAGAACCATTGTGCATATGAAATCAATACCAGCAAACTATTTTATATTCTTAATTTCTTACAGTTTCCCTTTAAAGCCACTGTGCAGCAATTGTTTTCATGAAATAAATTTTTAATAGAAAATCAAAAGACTACAGTGAAACAAAGATTACAAAGTGATGCAACAGCATCAGGGTGTATGTGCAATCCTCATCATCCAAAAATAAATAAATTGTAGTTTGTCTCAATTTTGCTTTGCTTGAATTCAGTCACCAGGAGTAATCAGGAGCCACCAGGAGCTGCCATGCTAGTTACAATTTTGATTTTCAGTTTTGGCTTGGTTTGGGCTCAGTTGTCAAGAGCCGTCAGGAGTGATCCAGCACAATTATGAGTGATTGGGTGTTGTCTCACATAGTCAATGCATCAAAATCAGGAAATAAAAAAAGGATATATATTATTTGTGGCTGCTGAATATCTTTTCATGTCATGTCCCCAATTTTCTGGTGACAGTTCGATTTAATTAATTTAATTAATGGTTGTCCAAGGACGGCTAATTAGTTATTTTAATTAAATAAATAAATATTAAAAGATGACCTTGTATTTAATAAAGTGACTTGGAAAATATTTAATAAAGTCACTTAAGAGATAAGATCAAAAAGTTCTAGAAGTCTCTGGAGAGGATGGAGGGAAAAGAATAAATAGGCACCCGGGGCTCCATTCGAATCAGGCAGTTGATTATCCCTCTTTGATTTTCAGATTGTGATTCAATCACGGTGCATTGTGGAACCTAGGGTTTTCGCAATTGTCACAGTTGGCCATTGAGAACGATAACTCTCAATAGGTACGCAATTTTGAGGGTGTGAAATATCATCCGAATTATTGCAGATTGGAGGTGACATTCAGTCATTTCATCGAAGCAATCATTTGTGGTTCGTACATCACTACTTTGGAAGGATTTGGTACAGATTATCAGGTTGATAGCACACTTGAGAGGTCTGGAATCAAGCGGGTTTCAGGAGAAGCTCGATTGCTGATTAAGGAAGTTTCAGTGTGAGCAGATTAGGGGTCAAAGAACGAATCTTCCCAAAATATCTTGTCAACTAGCATTTCCATATCCGAGGTCTGGAGCCGTAAGTTATCACAGATATCATCTTATAAGGCGACACCATTAAGATGAGATGGGAACCGAATTGGGTAGAAGCCGTTTGGAGTAATATTAGCGGAAATTAGCGGGACAAATTCCGACCAACAGCGCCCATCCTAAAATCCGATAATTCCACAGAGGAATTCGTGGGGCTGTGGACAATATATATAGTTTGCGCTATCACTAAAATCGAATGCGCTATCACATCTTTGGAGATTCTGAAACTAGATACGGGTCGAAATATTTGTGGGGAAAAGGGAAGTCGTGGGTGTTGAAGGGGAAATAACCGCCGCTGCAGCTCTGTGCAACTTCAAGCCCCCGCTCCAGTATTTCCGTCAGGAATCAACCACTGTCTCAATGATATTAATTGCATTGTCTTCGATCACGAGGAAAATCCGAATCCGACTCCATTTGTTAACATCCCTGCCGTAGACAGAGTTGAGACTGGCTGAAACCAGCAAGTGCGGGTATCATCATCCAGCAGAGGAGTGAAGAAAGGCACGCAGCAGAGATCCAGCGATAACGTTAATTAGGATAGTGGAGCAGTGATCGAGGTGTTGGCAAAGATTACCATCAGAACGAATGTCTTCATGAAAAAGCACAGAGATCGGGATTTCTCTGGAGATAATTTGAACAATGTTAAATTGATCCGGATCCATTGTTAGCATCCACGATATCAGTAGCTTGGCTCTTCAATCCGGAATTGATAAAGCAACAAATAAAGCACGGGAAATCATTCTAATTCACGCTTGGCAGCTGGATAAAGTGCAGATCTAGTTTGTGGAAGTATTGACCCAAACTGTCAAACTATAATCAGGGGAAACATTTCTGGTTTGGCTGGACGTCCCTGCGATCTCCATAACGATTAATGCGTGGAAGAGTTGCATTGAGAACTCTCTAATGTGGTACTGGACAAAGTCGCTTGAAGCTATTATCCAGTTTTCAAATCTTACAATAAGCAATAAGTCAGGGCTATGGTTTGGAAATTGGACACAACTTGCTCTTGATTTACACCTTCTAGGGATATGTATATCTTGACTTTATCATTTTCTTGATCCCAGCTAAATGATCCGACTGTTGTGTAGGAAATATCTGAAGTTCTTGCAGTGGATGTTGTATGGGTGTTGCTTTGACTTGATTGCTTTCCTCTGCCGCACGCTGAGTCTTCAATGTTCAGGGAGGAAGTCTTATCAAATCCAATTTCCAAACCATACCGACTGCCCTTGTTACCGTTGGATATCAAATGCGAAATTCGCAACCTCTGCTTGCCGACGGTTTAATATTAAATGACACCCTATTACTCATTCCCGCCTACGGCTTGACCTTGAAAAATGACTGTCACCTCTGCTCGCGCTGTCACTGTGTCATATATTCCCGACCCAATCTCATGCCAATCAGACCCACATATTCACCCAATAATCCTGGAAGTCTTAATAAGAAATATGATGCACCAACATCAGGATGTAGTTGCTGACGGGTTTGGATCTGTCCCTGTCAACTCTCTACCAACTGGTGCTGAAAACCATTTCACCCTTACTCCTAATGTCAAACGGGTCGAATGGCATCTGTAGATTGTTTCCAGGTCTGCTTTACTTTCAAGACTTGGTCTCAGCTTTATCCTCCTTGAAATATAAATCTAGCCAGTTACACCTCTCAGCTTCCTGAAGGATGATGATAACACGATGGGGGCTTAACAGTGAGGCGACATTTTTCTGGCACAATGGCCTTGTTTAACTTTGGCACTGCATACTGGTAATTTTCCCCTGAACGTCATGGAATTTGACATCAAATGACCATGGCTGGAAATTGGACACAACTTGCTCTTTATTTACACCTTCTAGGGATATGTATATCTTGACTTTATCATTTTCTTGATCCCAGCTAAATGATCCGACTGTTGTGTAGGAAATATCTGAAGTTCTTGCAGTGGATGTTGTATGGATGTTGCTTTGACTTGATTGCTTTCCTCTGCCGCACGCTGAGTCTTCAATGTTCAGGGAGGAAGTCAAACATAGTAACATTTGATTGAAATAAGACTTCCTCCCTGAACAATGAAGGTACGATCACATTTTGCATTTGATATGTCTTGGTGAACCATGTACTCATGACAAATCTCATAGGGTATTGTACAATTCTGATAGAATTTGACATCAGTTCGTTAAATAACCTTAGTTGGCTAACTGTTTGACAAAATGTCAAACCTTGAAGTTTTAGTATTTTTGGTGCTGGAGTAAGCAATAACCTGTCAGGGTTACCACAATGGTATCAGAGCACGATTGCTAATTGTTTGACGAAATGTCAAACCTCTGAAGTTTTAAGAAATTTAGTGCTTAAAGAGTCAATCATCCTGTCGAGGATATTTCATTTCAACTCCTCAATTTAATATATATATATATATATATATATATATATATATATATATATATATATATATATATATATATATATATATATATATATATATAGATGAAAGCTCATAAATAAAGGAATGAAGGAAAGGGAAGATGCAATGCAATTGGAAGGAGACTAAGAATGTAGCAAAAAACACAACATAGAGGTATTCTTGTTGGAGATTTAAGTGATGAGGAAGACGAGCAGGATGAGGCAACAAAAGAAGAAACCAAACCTGGGCTTGACCAAGGAGAGGAACGGTTTATTCGAGCCACAATTAAAGTAAATACCTAACCCTGTCTTCACCCTTCAAGCTATTATGGTATTTTTAATCCAGAGGAATTACTGGACTGGGTCTCCGAAATGGAGAAATAATTTGAATTTGGAAATAAAAAGGTGAAGTACGCATGTATGAAGTTGAAAGGTCATGCATCCTTTTGGTGGGGTAATTTGCAAATTGAAAGACAACGAAGAGGGAAAGATAAATAAAATCATGGGATATAATGGTAATAAAGTTGGAGGCAAAATCTCTGCCAGCAGACTACCATATGAGCAAAATTTCTGGTTGCTAAGTTGAAGACATTTTGAATGGTCTACGTATGTCAATACAAGATGAAATAACTTTAATAAAGCTGCATAATTTAGAAAAAGCCTATCAATATGCTTTGAAGGCTGAAAAGAAATTGAATTGAAAACAACTATATAATAATAGAGGAAGATGTAGAAATACACATGGTAGAGGTCAGAATAGTGGTGGAAGAGTAAATTCTACCAAACAAGATGAAGTTGGCACCTCGTAGGTGAGTTCATAGTACATAAACTCAGGAACTGAGAGGTGTAAGAATTTTTTAGAGGAAGAGGAAAGTCCTGAAGGGGACATGGAAATTTTGAAAGAGGAAGAGGAAGAGGAAGAGACTTCATTGGTACATGCTACTTATGTGGAGAAATTAGACATAGAGCCTTGGGTGGAGGCAAAGGAAAAGAGGTCAAACTTCATGTGACCCAATTAGAAGATTAAGTTGGAGAAATATTAAGTCATGGACTTAATCCTGAGAATCTGGAATCCTTAATGATGAGATGAATATTGAAGGAATGAATGAATGGAAGATTTAATAACGTCTATGAAGCCAAAGCAACCTAGGAGACCCACAAGCTAGCACACACCCCTAGAAAGGAGGAAGAGAACCTATGTAAGCCATAACCTCTTTACTAACTCATCTCTTTGATGATGGATTTTGATAATTAGCTTTGTGATTTTTTACTGTTTTTCCTCAAATATGTAGTTCAAGTTGCCTTTCTCTAAAATCTCCACATACCCAGATCTGATGTCATTAAATGGTGACCACTCAATGATAAAATGGTGTTTTGTCTCAACAAACCCCATGTCACAAAATAAGCATGTCCTAATTTCCCATTCCTCTTTTTGGTAGTAGTCATTTTTCTGTTTCACATCTCAACTAATGAGAGCCAGTTCTAAGTTAGGGTAGGAGCATTATTTTCCATTTAATATTTGCTCCTATATATGCTTTTTCCTCATGGTTTATTGTGAGATTAAATTTCTTGATATAATGAGATTTTTTTGTCCACTATGCCTTGTCCAAATAATACTACAAAATTTTTCACGAACAAAATTTTTCATTTGTTTGTTATCAATTGAGTACTCTTGAACGTTAACATCCTATTTTTTCATCCACTTGTCATTTTGCTTCATCCATGTGCATTTTCTCCTATCTAACCTTTTCTCAATGACTAACATAGGCAAATGGTGTCTTTCCATACCTTGAGTTTTCTTTAGGTAACTTAGTAGCCAAACCATTGTCATGACTTCTAAGGGAAAGCAACCAACTTCTGCCAATAAGATCTCATAATGCGTAGCTATTTTGATTTTGAGGTTGCTGATGAGAAAGTGTTTTCATGTTTTTTTAACATGTCTCCATTTTTTATTTGACATACAACTACTCCAACTTTGACACTTGTACAAGACCATCGATTTGACGAATAGAACAAACAACATTTTCGTGGTCTTCCAATCCCATAATTATGCATTCCTATTCTTATTCAATAGAGAATACAATGCTTTCTAACTCCCTTGAGTTCTTTTTTACTAAATGTTTCCTAGCTAAGCTTGTTTTGAAAATTGAGTCCCAAATACTTGTACTTGCTCTCTATCTCTAGAGGATTACCTTCAAAGAGAAACATGCTTGAAGGCTTCCTATTTCTCTTCAAAAAGATTATCACTTTGGTTTTGTTTTTGATTAAGTAAAATAGGTTTTAATAGGTGCCTAAAACCCAATGGTTTACAAAAGAAACAAACATTAATTCCTTTGGTTTTGTTGGTTTTCACTTGCATTCCCACTTCTTGAAAAAAAGATTCCAATGACATCAGCTGTTCTCTCAAACCCTTGGTCATCTTAGCGTTTAGGATGAGATCATCCACATTCAAATTTTGTTTTATCACATGTAGCTAGTTAGTTGCACCCCTTCATCACTAGTCTTGTTTAACCATTCTTTCAACTTGTCAATGTAAAACACAATGAAAGTTGTAGATAACAAATGCTCTTGTTTGACCCTAATGTCATTGCCAAAGCATTCAAACATCCCATATGCAGTTCTAATTTAAACCTTAACATGCTCATACAATCTATGTACTACAACTCTAAGTTTCATAGGAATTTTTAGCTCTCCAATTCTATCCTATAGTTTGTTATGTGGCACCATGTCAAAGGATTTTTAAAGTCCACCAAACAACAAAAAGCCTCAACCCCTTGAGTGTTCCATATTTTTTGAACTAGGAATCTGAGAGTGGCCATGTGATTGATAGTGGAATATTTTGGTCTAAAATCAACCTTCCATTAGCTCTTTTCCCTCTATTTATGTTCATCTACTAATTTTCCATTCTATCGTGCTACCAAATAACTTGTCAAGGAGGGGATTGACCATGATAGTATGATAATTTGAAGGGTTGTTAATGTCTCCACTTTTGTGAAGTAGGATCACCACACTAGTTGTCTAGTTTTGAGGGAAACCCTCCTCATTGGCATTGTTGAAGATACCATTGATATGAGGTGCAAGAATATCAATGTCCCCTTCTAAATATTTAGCTTGTAGTCCATCAATATCTTGGGTTTTTCTTGCAACTAACCTCATTATGCCTTGAATAATATTTTCATTGCTGACGAGATCAACCATGGACTTTATTACTGGGGTTCTATGCTCTCCCATCCCATGTTCATAAAGTATCTTGGCATACTCCAACCATTAAGACTCGGTGATGTCATTCTCTATTAGCTTCTTTTGTTGTAGCTCTTTTCAAAACATTTTGGGATTATTTTTCCCAAGGTTGATCAACTCAAGCCTTCTAAAGTCCACATATTGCTCTTTCTTTCGCCTTAACAACTTTCCATACTATTTTTTGTTTTCTTTATTCATTTTCCTTTTCATACTTCTTTTTTCCATATTGCACTCATCATCAAACCAATGATTAGTTGGGAAAGTATTCTTAGTGTCTCTTTTGGGCCTTGATCTTTTACATTCCTTCAGAGCCTTGATGACAATAAGGGCAAGATTATCTTTGTCAACAAGGTCTTGTTTTAGATATTAATATTACTTTCCCGAGTATTTGACAACTATTTAAGAGAATCTTGGAAAATTCCCTAATTTTCTTGTGTCATTAAAATTCTACCAATCAAGGGCACTTTCCTTCTTTGAGAAGCAAGTTGAACATTTTGTTGTCCCTTTATGTGGGTGGCCAACTTCAATAAAATTGGATTGTAGTGAGAATATAGCCCAATTGAGCATTCCCCTATCTCAAATTCAGTTATCCTTGAGGTATAGTCTTTAGAGCAGATAACATAGTCAACCTTACTTTACTTGTTGTATGTATTACAAGTGATGCCCCCAAATTTAGGCTATCTCTCCATACCATTGCATATGACCTTGTTGTAAATGCTGCAAATACACAGTAATTTTTCCCTATAGTGATTGACACTGCCCTTGTTGTCCTGAGATGACCTTTCTTAGTATTGTATCAATTCTTCTTCTAATCACAATGAATCACTGCTTTCTTTGTAACTTCTTTTGAGGTTGAGAGTTTGATTGTTTATTGTCCTAGCACTAAAGTCACTTATTATTAAAATATTGCCTAGAGTGTTGAAGGCTGAAATGTCCTTTTTGAGTGATGTGTGGTTGACATAGTCAACCACACTTTGCTCGTTGTAGGTTTTACAAGTGACGCCTCCAGATTTAGGCCGTCTTTCCATGCCATTGCATATGGGCATGTTGTAAATGCTACAAAAACCTAGTAATTATGCTCTATAGTAATTGACATTGCCCTTGTTGTCTTGTGATGACCTTTCCTGGTATTGTTTCAAGTCTTCTTCTAACTACAATGGATCATTGCTTTCTATGTGACTTCTTTTGAGGTTGAGAGTTTGATTGTTTGTTGTCTTATTAGTAAAGATGCTTATGATAAAAAAAATTCCAAAAGTGGTGAAGGCTGAAATGTCATTTTTGAGTGACATATATGGATCTTATAGGTCTAGATTCTGCTTCTTATATGTCTTGAGCCTTTAGAGGCAAAGGAGCATATTGTCACCCTTATAGACACTTGATTTTATGTTATTTTCATCCATATGTATTGTTAATTATGTCTTCTTTCTCTATACTTGTAAATCTGCCTGATGTTTCCTTATTTAAAATGGTAATACCTCCATGCCCCTTGCCACTTTCAATCCTTTAATTCCACACTCCAACTTTCCTGTACCCCTAAAACTTTTGGACCTTACCCCTGGGTAAAAGTACAAAGTTGTGTCACCATTTATGTTGACTTATCAAAATGACTAAATTTGGATATTTCTATCTAAAAATTAATTTTGTTCAAACATATGATCTAGATATATTCATTCAAGCTAAGTTATATAAGTTCCCAGACTTTTCCAATTGGAATTGTCCATTAAATTCATGTTTTATATTAGTTTGTGTTCAATCACTAAAGAAGTAAAATTATTCAAAAAACTAACATTTCAATAGCTCTTATTGCTTTTAATAATACTTTTTTAATAACATATAAACACCATTTTATAGAGCTCAAAGTCAAGAATATCCTCATATAGAATTTATAGTGTTTTAATTAGATATAATATATTGTAATTAATAAATACTACAATTGTGTATTTCAACACTTGAGAAGATGTTTGTTTTGAGAAAAAAAAAGAGACTAAATCATATAGATGCCATTCTAGAGGAGAGAATCCTCTTCCAGAATGTATAATTTTTCTTTTGGTTAGAATAGATTTATTTTGAAAAATGTGGTGGGAGATGAAAACTATCAATTTTAGGTGAGTTGAAATTTGAATTATTGTAAAAGAAAAAATATAGGCCAAAAGCCAAATTTTGTTTTTGATTGATCTATTTATATATGTCATCTATAACATAATCTAAGATCAAAAGCAAAAAAAAGTTTGTTTCCATATTGTTTTGTGGTGGGAACTAGATCCCTAATTTTTAGCATTTTTCAATAACTAAATATCACCCTTACAAATTAAGAAAATATATCAATTATTATTCTAAATAATTATTAAAAATAATAATTGTAAGCTTCATCCATTTCTACACATGTAATTAATTTACTTCTTTTCTAAATTTTAAATAATAATACATGTTTTATGTCATTGAAGTTGAACAATTATACTTTTGTTAGCATTTTCCTTCATAAAAGGGTGACAGAGGTTTGTGCTTTTACCCACCCATCATGTTCATGGGTCTCTGTAAGAAAAATATTCATTGTCTATAGTTGTGGGCCCTAACTCAGGGCCTCTTCTCCAAAGGTAACCTCTAGAATTCTAGCTTACCATTGTTAAGTGTTAATAGGTGGGCCCAAATTCCTATTTATCATGTGTTATTTTGTCATTGGTTTGGGCTTTCCAATTTTAAAGCCACACCCAGTTTTCATTTTCTCTTGTTGCTTTTAATTTTTCTCATTCTTTCCTTCTTTCATCTTGATCTTGATGAAGATAAATATGCATGCCTTTGAGAAACCTCATGTTTCTTAGAATTATGTTTTTTCTTTTGTATTCCTCAAAATCACACTTACATGTTTGCCCTTGTTGTCCTTTATCCATTTTTTGATTCTTTGTGTTTATAGAATTGCTCCATTCCAATCTAATTGTTCTTTGAGGAAGTTTATAATTAACTCTTTTGTGTCTTCCTATTCTCCATAGTCTCTTAGCCCTTTAATGATGTTATTTGATGCCTTTTCTCATTTTTGTCCCCTACCTAATCCATCTCCTTACTTTCTTTTCTATGATGCCATTTGATATGTTTTCTTGCCCCCTTACTATGTGAGTGCATGACTTGACTTCTTCAATTTGCTTTTTTAATTGGTTCTCTTTTAGTTCTATGTTGGTCATTGCAGTTGGATTTATTTAATCTGCAGGTCATCATCTTTGTCCCTTTCACTTCCTCCTACTGTGACTATTGCTTCTTTTTTCATCCATTATACCTCCTTCCTTAACAAAATCAACTTGTAATCCCCTTTTTCCATTTTAAAATTACATTTTTAAAAATTTGCTCTCTTAGTATAGTGTTCTCTTTTGTTAGTTTCCAGTTGTTTTTGGTGATCACTTTGACTTTAATATCCTCTATGTGATTACTCTCTTCTAAGGCCAACAACCTCTCCTTCGTAAGTACTAGGTCATACTAGGTCATTAACATATAGATTTGGACACCTCGTCAAAGGTTTTTTCATAGGGTTGTAAGTATTTGACAACTCATTTTCCATTGTCTATTGTGTGAGAATCATTTGCCTTGCCTTTGGAAACTAGTATTGAATTGGATGTTTAATTCTTCTCCCTTTGCCCATGTTTCATAATGTCAATTAAATTCAAAGAAGAAAGAAGTTGAACTAGCTCAGAGGAGAATGTGTTATAGAAATGATGCAAGTCTGGTGGAAAATGTTGTAAAATGATTATATATAGTGGGAGAACATACAATATTGTGTTTGAAGAAATGGTAAAGACATTGAAGCTAAAATGACTAAAACATTCCAACTCATGCAAAGTTTTGTGGGTGCAAAAGGAGCATCTCTTAACCACAGAAGTATTGAGAACTCCACTATCATGAGTTGAACCTATAAATTTAGAAAGGTACATTTCTTCTCAAGATCCTTATTTCCATATAGATTCATTTATTACTCAATATAATAATTTTGATACTGTTGATTATGTTATGCTCGAGCTATTCTCTCAATCCTAAAAGGGAACAACAATGGTGTGGTATCATGGGGGCTTCACTTAGTGAACCTAAATCATAGTACACACATTATTGGAATACTAAATAATTCTCTTATATTTGAAGAAAAATCCCCAAACTCCTCTTTGTCATCCTGTCCAATACCTACCCAATAATTTCCACACCCATTTTCATATATAATCCCCTACCACCTTGCCCAAGAATACCCCCTCCCCACTATTTTGACAATATATTGCCCCCTTTTCTTCTCTATTTAAAGCCCCCTAATATAAATGCACATGGTATTGTAATTTGTCTCTAGTGAAGACCGTGATAGTGGTGTAACTCCCTTTCAGAATAATATATTAACACTTTCAAATAGTTAATAGACTCTTTCCTAACCCGATTTAATACTAACATAGGAAACACAGTCATTATTGCAAGTCATGTTCATCGCAAGTAAAAGCCAAATGAAAAGAAAACTATTTTCATTTCAAGGTACTAATCTATATCTATGGAAGTTCCCCATTCTTTGTGTGATAGTGACCTCCAAAAGATGTTCAATAGAAATATGTAGCTACTACTGAGAGAGAATTTTTATAGGCTAGGATCCTAATTTTACAAGTCTTTGGAGTGATTTGATAGATTATTAGAACACTGTGGGTCAATTTGAGGTTTATTTCTTGAATTCCTATGGAGAGACTTTTTCCTCTAGAAGGTATATAAAGAAGACAAATGTGGCCAGTGTCATGAAACTCCTACATCCCTTTAAAGAGGAACTATTTTTTGATAGAACTACAATGGAGTAAACTATTTTTTGATAGTGAATCTCCCAAAAATGTGGTCTCTATGTAATAATCACCCTTACTTATGTTGGTATGAGTGATAAGATTTTTTTCAATGCCATCATGTGCTACATAATGATGCTAAACAATTCAAACATCTTTGATATCTGGTCCAATACTATATAGATAAGGGTGTCATTTGAGTAAATGAGATAAAACTAAAGAAACAGAAATCAATGGACAAATTAAAACTTGAGCTTCAAATATACAATAATCCTTTTTTATTGCATTCCTCAAGCATTATTTATGCATATTTTTATCCCCCCCCCCTTCATTATGTGTAATCCTTTTGTCTACATGGTGAAAATCACTTCTATATTTATGCCTAGTTAGAGGAGGTATGAAATGAATATTACAGTCACCACCCTGAATGAGACGTAGAACCTGGAAGCACAACCTAGATGCTTCTCTTTACATCCCAACATTAATCAATGAAGTCTCTATTAGAGGCATTATAGTTGATCCCACATGCTAAGTCAATCTTATAAATGAAGATATTATTCTTGTCAATGGTGTCAACCACCATCCAATACATGACAGACTGTCACTTTCCCCTTTGGGTTTTTCCATTTTTAAAATCTAGGTAGGACCCAAGGTGGTCATTTCAACCTTTATAACTATCCTAGAATCATACCTCTTGAGACTCAAGATGGGAATTCTTAAGCTAGTCTCTATGGGAGCCATCCCTTTAGTTATGAATAAGTGTTTGGAGCTTCTTTTTGAGGGTACCATCCATACAATAAAGGAAATTGGCTATCATCCCCTAGTACCCCATGGGGTATTTCTTTTAGATCAATATTTGTGGCATAATTTGGTGATCCCCTTCATCTTCAACAAGTTTCTTTATTTCTTGTATATTATAGGTAGAAGATTGAAGAATTATTATGCAAAACCTTAGTCCCTATCCTCTCTTATTTTCTTTTAGTGCCCTCTTGTAGCTCAATGTTCTTCATCTTTTCCCCCTTATTTATTGATGGCTCAAGGAATGCACATGCCTTAGGAAAAGACTCATTGCCTACACTAGGCTTTTCAACATTTGATAGTATTTTTTGTTCTCATGTCTTTTGCATATTGAAAAGAAAGGAACCCATGTTTCCCAAGCTCAAGTTATGTCTTTTTTTTTTTCTCATTCCAATTCTTGTATACATATCTTTCCCTGCCATCTATGGTATGGGTAAGAGGTCTAAAAAGACATTACATTTTCACCTAGCATGTTATCCTTAGCCTTCAAGTCCATTCTTAGTTCATATTTTTTCTCTCAAGGAATGTGTTGGTCTGACTTTTTGTTTGATAGAAGTCTTTTGTCCAATTGTAAAAAAGTCAGATTTTTTCATTCTAGTGGATAATAGGGTTTCTAGATAATTCATCTGTTTGCTAGCCTTTGAAAAACTTTTGTGAAAACCCTATGTTTCTTTCTATTCGTAAATTGATAGGCACGAAATATTTGAATTTTCAAATAGGGCGAATATTCTGTTGTCTTTTTATCTTCCGTGCCCCTGAGATACCTTTCCTTTCAGATTCCCCAATCGTCTGATCTAAGTAGATCCACCGTTGTCGTTACCTCGCTTTGCAAACATGGGCACTTTTTATGTATGGCGAGGTAGCGAGTGCTGAAAAGTTTATAAAATGGGACTGCAAAATGAAGATACGGCGGTCAGAACTTTGTTTTTCGGCTGATTCATTGGTCAAGTACACATTGCAATTACCGTCAAAATAGGAAGGGGACCCAGTAGAAGCAGTCTGAAGTCGGTGCCGAAATGATGATTTTTTCGATGTTTTGCTACCTCGCTATCGAAAAGATTTGACATCTCGTTGTTAGCGAAGTAGCGAGGGCCCGTGAAATTGAAGAGTCGGTAACATTGAAATTCATCAGTACCATGACTAATCCAAGTTGCATGATAAGTAATAACTGCCGTTGTCAGAAGCAATTAATAGCAACAATAGTAATTTGATGGACCCTTGCATTTCACGGTGCCAAAATTTATTAAAGTTGTCGGAGCTCGCTATCTTGCTATCGAAAAAATTTGACATCTCGCCGTTAGCGAAGTAGCGAGGCCCCGTGAAATCAAGAGCCGGTGGGACCTTTAGTAACATGGAATGATGACCAGGACTAAAGTAAGATCTTAAAGGGTGCCAACTGTGTAGAGTTCCATACTTCATCAATGCCCTTCTGATCAAATGTGCAAGAGATCCTGAGCGTCAGATTAGAACAGAATCAACAGTCCTCGCTATCTCGCATTGAAAAGTTGCATGTTATTTAAGCTATGCGACGTGGCGACTATAAGTCAAAAAACTACGTGCAGTTTCCCCACCTTTGATTAGGTCTCTGATCAACGATCGTCGTCTTCTCACTATGAAGAGTTGCTAGGGAGATACGTATAGTGACATAACGAATAAGGGCCCACCGCCGTCTTTCTGAGCAAGCCCAGTAACATATCATCTGCCGAATTTAGATCAGATCAATGGTTGTCGCTGCTTCGCTATGGCAAGGTGCTCGTTCTTTATGCATAACGAAGTAGCGACCTGCTGACACGTGTCCTCAGTTGCCAGTGGGTCCGAACATAAGCGCCATCAAGGAAAGAGTTATGTACATGGTAAATTTTCATTGGATAAATTGACCAACATGTCAAGTGCAATGCCTAGTTGTTTTCTCCGTATCACATGATCGTAGGATTTTTGAAGATCGACGGCGTAGCTTTAAACACAGAATGTGGTGCCACTCTCTGTATTAATTAGACATGAAAGCATCGCGCATGAAAAAAAAAAGTATAACACAGAAGATTTCATCAGTTTCATCTTACGCGAGCAAAGATTCTGAGCCATTCCTGTGCATAAGCAATTACTGAAGGAAAGCGTGCTGAAGTCTGGCAAAATTTGTGAAATTGTCTGTTCGCGAAAAGTTTACAGGAATACAGAGGAAAACAAAGATAGAATTCAAGTAAGTAGTACTACCATAATCTTTGTAGGCTTTTCAGTTCTGTAAAAAATAATCCAAGATGCCTTCGAAGAAGGGATTTTCAGGTCAAATAAACTATTTGGATAGAAATGTGCATGATGACTTGCTTGAGTTGCTCCCTGAGTCTACTGTAGAGACAGTGCAAGTTAAAAGGTTAACCTCATTGAACCCTAGGCTAAGGATAGCTGATGGATTGTATGATAAGGGTAATTGGGTCCAGGATGCTCAAACTTCTCAAACTGGTTTGAGTTTGTTCAAAAAATGGTTTGCAGAAAGGAAATTATATGCCCCACATGCCAATATATGGAATTTTGATCTGGGAAAGCTAGTTGTTCCCAGTGTGTTTATGGATTATGACCTTCTTGAGGCCGTGGTGAGGAGTTATGATCAAGCCACTAGGGTAGTGAGAAGAATGGATAATGAAGTTTTAATTACCATCAGTCCATAAGAGATTAGGGAAGTTTTCAGTTTGGGACCTCTCACTAGGTATCATGTGCCCATTGATTTGATAGAATTAGAAAAAGAATATATGTCAAAAAGGGATGTAGTTAGACAAGGTGCACTGAAGGCCCACATAGGAAGAATTGGAAACCTACCAGCAATAACATCATCTTCTAAAGAACCTTTTAAGAAATCATGCTTTAATGCCAGGGCAGTAGAGATATACAGGACCCTGTGCAGAGTCTTCGGACAGGGTGAAGAAGATTTTATTCCTGTGAGCTTCATGTATATGATCACCCAAATCTCCTCTTTCGGTGTAGAAATAATTTTTGATTTTGCATCTTACCTGGCTAATGAGATTCATAGTGGATTGGTGGGGATTCCAAAGGGCAAGGTGGAGAAGGTTTGGGGTCAGTACTCCCTATTGATGCATATGTTTCTATTTAAAGGGGTTACATATTTCGGTAAAGAAATGGTTTTAAATAGGGAACAAGAGGGGGAAGCACTACCAGTTCAATTATGGAGTGCAGACATGACTGGGGAAGCAGAAAATGCTAGTTTTGTTAGATTTTATAGGCACTTTGCTTCTAAACTAAGGTGCCTCATATTGAGTGACAATCCTAGAATTCTTAAGGCACTAATGCACCTTGTTAGGCCTATGGACAAACTCCATAGTCTAAAAGTTTCACATAATTGGGGGGATATCATCCCATATCCGGTCTCAACTGTCATTAGAGTTTATGGATTCAAAGGGACACCCCATGTACTACCCTATCAGGTGCCTTTAAAGGTAGGAGTAGCTGAATTTTTATGGCAGTTGGGAGGAGTGGAGGAGACCTTTTTGCACAAAAGGGGAACAGGATCAATTTTCCCTACTTGCACTGTAGCTCACCAGTTTGTAATAACTAAAGAGGGGTGGATCTTCCTCTACAAATTTTTGGATTAGTATAAGATGGCAGTATCTCACTCTCGTTTTTGTGATGCAGAAGATTTCTTTAATTCTGCTCTTAGACATAGGATCAAGCTTCGTCCAAGTCAACATGAATTCTATTTCCCTAAAGATGTAATAAGGAATGAATTTTCTCTCTAGGAGCAAGAAACAAAGAAAGAGAAATGGAGAGTCTATTCAAAAGTTTTGGAGTTTATTAATTGTTTTGACAAGGATTACAGTCCTCTTAGTAATGCTGCAACTAATGCAAATAGAATAAATAAGCTCATGAGTACATTCCCCGAAATAATGGAGGTAATGAATGAGAAGAAACAACATTTTATTGATTCTTTTCCAGATAAAGCCAGGGAAGTAATGAGGAAATTGGGTTTCACCCCTAGCATAGGGGTAGGCCCATTGGTTGTGCGAAAGAGGACAGGATATACTGTCATTCGGGATCAGATGCCCACTGTAAACAAAGGAAAGAAAATAATTGAATCTACTAGTACTGTTTTTGAAGAGAGACCCCCTGAACCCTCTCCCAAAAGAAGAAAAATAATTAGGGAAGAGGAATCACATGATGGAGGTTACTCACCTTCCCAAACTCCAATGAGAATTGAGGAGGAGCAGCGCACCAATGAGCAAATTGAACAAATGGGATCACAAGGAAGAGTTTTTGTTAATCAGGCTGAAATTGATGAAGGGAACCCCCAGGAGCCTCCTATGCCTAGTTTTGAACTAACTATAGCAGATTTCAGGGGAAGGGAATTAGACCCTATTTTAGAACAAGCCAGTCAGCAATTTTTGTCTGATAATAGTTTTGTAAAATCTAGGGCTTTCCATCAATTCGCGTAGAGAGCAAACATGCACATTTTTGAGAAAAGGTGTAGGAATATGAAAACAGAGCATCCAGAAATGGATGAAGCCTCTATTTAGAATCAAATAAAGGAACAAATGATACAAGAGTTCCAGAATATAACCCCTGAAGAGGGTAGACAGATGGTGAAAGATGCAAATATTTTATTATTGCCCAATTGGGATATTGCTGATGCCTTAATTTTTAATTCTGTGTCAAATAATTTAGGATTACAGTATCCAGATAAAGAGGAATTCTTGGGAACATCATTCAGTAATGACCAAGCTGCTCTTGTTATGTGGTCATTAAGAAGAGGATCCAGGACTACTCCATCACAGCCTGATGATTCAGGACTAATAGAGAGTATCATTGTGAGGAGGGTTGCTGATACTTCACATGTACAGGCAGCCCACATGAATGTGGACTATTCTAAATTTGCCTTGGCCACTGCAGAAAAAGAAGAAAAGGAAATGACTGACCTGCAGAGCAAGTATGAAACAGTGGTGGATGCCTACAATAAAGAAGTAAAAAAGAGAATTGAGCTTGAGAGCAAGCTATTGGGAAAAACCCCTAGGCCAAAAATAACATACCCTCGCCCCCCAGTTGAACCTTTTAAATCCACCCCTCTCATAGAAATACCAGATACACCCCAAAGGCCACAATACTACACTGCTGAGGACTTTGAAGAAGAAAAAAGCAAACTGTGGGCTTTACATGTAGAATTGGAATCCAAATATGAAGATAAATTGAGAAAAGCTCTCACATATTTGGGGGACAAGATTGAATGGCCGCTAATTTATGATTAGTTGGCCAGGGTGATCAGTATCTGGGAGGATTTGAAGTCTAATGATGAGGCTCTAATGCCTATTTTGAATAAATGGGTGACAAGGGAGAAAGAAATAACACTTTTGTGTTTCTCTGTCATAGATAATTCTTTTGATCAAATTGAAAAAAACATTTGATATTGTTTCTAATCTTACTGATTTTAGTAATAAAAGGATTTAGTTACAAAAAGTAGTAGTAGGCTACTTTGAAAAGTACAAAAGCCAGAAATTCAATTTGTTTCCTCATGCCTTAGATAAAGAGAATAATTTGAAAAGCAAAGATGAATGGGCAAAGGAACTTAATGATTTATTCTGTTTAAGAATGAATCAAGTCATTAATGAATCAGGGCATGCATGGTGGGCCGCCACAACAAAAGAAATGGTGAAAGCCCAAATATTCTTTGATTCTTTAAAGCAAGATTTTGTTACCATTAATAAGGATGCTGAATATATGCTAAAAAGACAGAGGGATATTTTACAGTTCAATTGGCCAGATGATACATTATTTGACAAATGGATGGCATATATGGCTCCCGTTGAGCAGTTTGATGAAGATGAAGATGATAGCGATGAAATGCAAGGTGAGGAGATCCAAATCACTAACCCTATCACTACTCATACCCAACCGGAAGAAGAAGACAAGGATAATCTGTTACCTTCAGTTACAGACCTGGGACCACAGGATGTCGATACAACTAAAGAAAGGGAAAAGGTAGAAGTTATTTCCCCCATGCAGGATAAAGATGGTGAAAGCCCACAGGTGGAGGTTGACGTGCCATCATCAGAACAAACTTCATCGTTGGTTTATTTGGCTGTTGCATACAAGGAAGGATTAGAATAGCAACCAACTTAGCAACACAAGAGCGTGTAACAAAAGGGCCCACAAAACGAATGTCTGATGTAAAACTTTTACTGTTACTCACATTTTTCTCATCTTGTTACAAGTATATGTAAATGTCTTTTAAAGGACACCTGTCATTTTGTCTTTAGCCTGAAGCTTGTTGCATCTCACACTATTTAAGTGAGATCCCAAGGCTAAAGAATGGTCCGAATTCTATTTTTCTAAGTAATATGCTTAGTCTATTTTTGGTCCAAATTTTGAAAGCAAGTTTAAGATGTATTTTCTCTGTCAATTCTCTGAGAATACATGAATATAGAATGAGCTGTGTTTCTTTCTAAAGGTCATTCTGAGTCTATTGTAAATGATATACCATTTTCAAAGAAGATGAATACAAATTGTGAACTGTCCCCATATTATTCTTTCTGAATCTTGTCTCCTTCCAATTACTTGGTTGTCTTGATATTGTGTAAGTAAAACCTTGTGCAATTGAATGTAATCTTGTTAGGTTGTATATCTGCTTATCACTGCTGTTAATTCAATGGATTAAATAAAAGCTTTGGTGAACATGATAAGGCTTCTTTAGTAGTGGGAAGGATTTTGAATGATGAATTCTGATAAGAATTGCTGATAGAATTTGTTGTAAGGCAAAAAACTAGATCTGAGAACTTGCTATAGACTCTGAATCCCAATGGATTAGGCACTGATCAAATTGATTCAGCTGAAGGAGAAATAGATCATAAATGATTATCAAAATGCAGCATCAAATCAAATTTTACTTTTATTTCCTGTAGATCTTCAAATTTGGCTAGCACTTGTCTGCATGGAATGTTTTAGCTTGAGTTAGCCATTATTGTTAAGAACATCTGTAGATTTATAGAAGAATTCTTGGCCATATCTATTTTATGGGATGCGTTTATCAAGTTAGCAAAGAATTATGTATATGTCTGAGGATTTTAAAATGAGAATCATAATGAAACTAAGAATAATCCTCATACAGTTGTTCCAATTTTGAATCATCCCTGGGTACACCCATCTTGGTTTTGCAGAGCCAAAAGAGTAGAAAACCATATGTGGTTTTGTTGAAGTTGGGTCCAAATACTTTGCATACGCAATTGTTAATAAGAATTGGCTAGTCTTTAGATCGTGTATGTACTGTCATTCTGGTATTAAGCATTTTGTCGCTTAGTAGTTTTAGTGCATTTTAAAACACCAACAGAAAGAAGAGGAAGGGTTCCCATAACTAAGTTAATAATTGTTGTGATAGTTTCACCTCCTACTTCTTTGGCGGGTCCCTCTTCTTTACTAGAAATAACATCAATGGCCACAACTATGGAAAAAGATATCACAAGGACGTTATGGGTTTCTCATACCAAACTAAATCTATATTATTAAAAAAAATTGCACATGAGCTAAGTGTCACCATTGTTAGATGGATTTTGCATGTGAGTCCACTACAAAGGTTGAGAGTGGATCTCTAGTTCCTATATCTACTACTTTCACCCCTACTCCTAGCCTTTCTCTTTTGCTGTTTTCTCTAGTTGTTCATCAAAATATTTCATGTATTTTACTTCCCCCTATTCCAAGGATTATTTTGGTTGTAGTGCTAAGTGGGCCCAATTATTTATTGAGCTCCATTTCAAGATCCTCTACGAATAACCTTGTTGCATAATATCCTTCCTTTCTCTTCCCTTGTGATAATGGTACACACAAAGGCTGTATCTAGTGTAGTTATTTCCATCCATCCTACACTGGATTTATCCCTTGATTATATTTCTATAGGCATTTAAGTTAGCTATAATCAATCATAGGGCTTGTGCTTCATCCTCTAATTTTTTTTTGAGCATGACCCTATGCTTGAGTTTCATTGTTGCAAGCCCACTCCAAAAAATATGTTCTAGATCCTAATTCTTGTATTGGAGGAATCTCTAGTTTCTCTCAAGTTTGTCTCTACCCCTTTTCTATAAGTCAAGAAGATCTCTTATACATCTTTGCCTCAACATGGGTTTCATGCAAGTAGTGAGGCTTTTATGTTTGAATGGCTTTAGGAGATTCTCATGTTGATGGTGATTTTCACACAATACATCTCACTTACCTTGATGAAAGTTTTAAATGAGAATATTGAATTTACCTCATCCTTTTTTTTTTCTCGCTTGGCCATATAGGCCTTCCATAGAAGTTGTACAACGGTAGTCTTGACCTCCCTCCCCATATGATCAAAATATTGGGAGGATGCCAATATTTTGACAGACAATCTATGAAAACAACATTCATATTGAAATCATTTACAAATCTTGTTCTTATTCAAGCAACAACATGACTTACAATCTTATTCAAGCTCCTTATGAGAAACCACACTAGAAACAATGATTGGAAGACCAAGCGTCACAACTTAGAAACCATTTTTTAACAATGAGACAAATACAATCAATAGAAGAGGAAGAGTCACAATTTAGAATTCCACAAAGATGTCCCTGTTGGGATTTGAACCAGGGTCTCCACAATGAGAACTCATTGCTTCAACCAACCAAGCTAAACCCCTTGGACTCACTTCTACATCTTTAGATTAAAGTGTTTCTTTAAATGCCCTCCAGTGCTTGTCTATTACTGTTTCTCCTCTCTAGAGAACACATGAACTTCATTGGTACCTAGAAACATAATTTTATGTATCATGTAGCTTTTATTTAATGGTTTTTTTTCTTTTATCTATCATTCATTGGTTTTTGACATTTGGAGACAGACAAAGTGTTGACAGCATGTAGACATCTCTTTCATTTTGACCCAATTTTTTAATTTTATTTATCTTTATGTTCTCTTCTTCAGATCCAATCAAATTCATCCTGAATGAAATATCCTTGGGAGGATTTATATTATGTATCTTTATCTGTTGTCAGTTCTCATGTCAACTCACTATATCCCCTTGTCTTTGTTTGGATGTTGTTGATATATGTGTCACCTATTAGGGAGTGACATTCCGTGGAAACATCTAGTATTTTGACATGTCATAATATCCTTATCTCTCTCCTTACAATATCTTATTCTCTCTTTTATGTAGCATGGTACATTCTAAGGGGGATTTGTTATATGTATATGCCTTATTATAATTTTGTCTATACATCGAAAGTCTTTAATTAAGGAAAAAATAGGTTTTGAAGGGAACCCAAAACCCTTTACAACAAAAGATTACATAGATATATCATTAATCATTGTTCAACAAAATATGATGGAAAAAATAAAAGTGCAAATCTAGAAATGCCAAAAAGCCACTAGACCCAAATAGAGAATAGAGAAGACAAAGACAAAGAACAAAAGGAACAAAAAGACCTAGTCCCAAATTTTTTAGAGTTTTGGCCACCTCTTCATCCATCTCATTCATTTTGAGAAAACCTTCTTAAGATCCTCAACATCAGGTGGCGGGGAAAAGCTTGCCATCTTCCTTTTGCTGGCTCTTTTGCACTTTTCTAGGTTGGATATCTTTAGGACCACAACATCTTTCTGAACATCCACTAATTTGGTGTTCTTCTCCATATAGCTATTCTCCAACCTAGAAACCACCATCCTCTATTATTAGTTGAAGACTTTATAATCTTCACATTATTCTCCATAATATTTTTAAGAGTTTCCTCAATTTTATCCACTCTGATAGTCAGGGCATCCAACTTCTCTTCCATCCTCCTCAAAGTCATGCCCTACATCTCCACAAATTTTAAAACTAGTTTCTTTTCCTCTACAATCCATAGTGATTTAGCACCCTAGGATCCACCCACACTCTATATTTTATATTGTATATCTTTGAACTTGGTTGAGGTAGATATGTATTTGAGATTAAGTCTCTTCATCTCATAGAAGGCCTATTGATTCACTTGAAAATAATAAAGAGAAAGAACCTTAGAAGTCTCAAGAACCCCGAATGAAGGTTACTTTTTGTCTTGGAACTCTACAAACCACATATCCAATGAAACATTTTTGGGCTTATTCTTCTACTCTTCTTCATGTCTTGAATGTGAGGGAGAGATAGAGACGTCATGAACAACATTTATTGTAAAATCCCAAATTAGATGTATCTTAGAATAATCCTCACTCTCAATTTGATGGCTTCCAACAACTTCCACAGTGGGTAAACCAGCATAAGGGCTAGGATCATTACACTTCACCACCATAGGAGATTCAATGCAAATTTCCTTAGGAAAAATAGTAGATTTTTTTTTTCTCATTTCCTTGGGTTTTCTCCTTTCGGTATCCTACACATGAACCTTTCTAGGATAAACCATGCAAGGGCCAACCAAGAAGGCCCCAATTTCTAGATTTTTAACCCACCATTTTTATCATTATCCTTGGCATGGTCTCCCTCATCCCCTTGAAATGCCTATTTTTAAGGAGTGGTCTTCTTCTTTCTGAAGGATTTATGTATTTTTCTTCTTAGGAGACTCCTCCTTAGGCTTTAAATGAACATGATTAAGTGTATTACAAGTGGCATAGTTAACCCCATTCTCATATATAACCCTTACATTAGGGTAGGTGGCTGACATAGCCCTCAACAAATCATAGAGCACTAGGATTAAACCCTATTTCCCACCATTTTCTAGGGATTCTTCTTATGATCATATATGGTTGGATTAAGAGAGGAAAACAAAAAAAAATGGGAAAGAGACCTCATTCATGTATCTAAATTGATTATGGAAAACACTATGATACTCATGAACCTAAGTAAACCTTTTTTCTATTGTGACAAACTTCACAACCACCTTTACTATTCTAACCCAAAAGGGTTTCAGTTGTTTGGGTATCAAACCAAGAGTTATTACCTTTATAAGTGCTTCCCTCTTGCCATCCATTTTTTGGAAATTCTACACATCCTAGTCCAAAATTTTCTAGTCATTGTAATATTTTGTCCCCTAAGAAGAAAATGATGTCACTTTTACAATGACATTCTCATCAATCACATATTTCTTCCCTTGTAGAGCCATAACCCCATTGTCCTAATCTTTCACAATGACTTGAGTCACATTCCTATTGATTTCATGTAACTTTTATAGGAATGGGGTAAGTCATCCTTTCCTTTATTTTCTCCACACCTCTTTATACATCCTCCATTAATTCTTGTAGGTTTTAAGTTCAACGTGATTCAAATTGCCCCCCATGCTCCAATTTTTCTCATAGAATGACAGAAGCAAGAGAATTTTTGTAGACAAATTCACTTTCCTTCTACCCTTAAAACTTCTCAGCACCTATAAAATATGTAAGATGATAATATTAGTTATGATGAGAAAAGAAATATATCCTTCATCAAAACTATTACTAATTCCAATATTAAGACATGTCAAATCCATCCTTGTAATTCACTTTTCCAACCTTGCAGTTTAATCTATCGAGAGCTAGGAGGTTTTTACTATTATTACTTCTCGCTCCCCTTCCCATTTCAACAAATAATTTCTCATAACTCCTATATTTTCTAACCTATCCTCTACCCCATTAGAATCCCTAGAAGCATGGGCTATATAACATTTATTAAAGCTATGGGTAGTACTTTTGGACACCTCATTAATCTAATAAATGAACCATGAAACATGGACTTTCCCTTTAATACATTTAATAATATTATTTGTGTCAACTTCTAACCAAACATGTTTAAAATTTAAATATATTGCTATGTAAAGTATCCAGTTGGATCACATTGCTTCAACATAATGATTAGTTTGGAGACCCAACTGAAGAGTTACTATCGATATGACTAAACCATTCTCATCTCTAATAAGACCCCCTCAACCAACTAGTTTGGGATTACCTTTGTCCATGACATCAAATTTTATTTTCACCCAACCAACAGTAGGAGCAAGACATACGACATCTCTACTTTTCTTACCATTCCTCCCAAATCTACCAATATCCATTTTTAGGTCCCAAGTTTGAGAAATAACCAAGTCCTCTTTCTCAGAAGACACATTAGGGTAGACCTTAAGACTTGATGAAATTAAGTTTAGGTTTTCCACCAGAACCCTCACAACTTTATCAACCACACCCAAGGGAGGAGAGATTTGATCCCTAAAATCCTATGGTTTATATGTTTCCAAAATCTCCAAATAGCATGAGGATCCATAAGGTACCAAAGTATTCTAAGAACAAAAATGTTTGAAAGTAAAGTCCACCAAGATAATTGGGAAGGGGAGGCGAGTGAATCAATTATCCAACTATTAATCCTTTATCACGTGAACTATCTAACCAAGAACCATAAGAAAATACACATACACAATAACACCAACTATGTTAACTAGGGAAGCCCTTGATTAGAGGGAAAACCCCAGTGGGGATGGTATCCACAAAATGATGCACTAATATAAAAGTTCCTTGTAAGAGGATGAAATATATTAGGAGCCAATGAAATACATTCGATACATATCAGTTCCTATTAGGAGACTTTGAATCCCTATTAGGAGATTCCAATCCTATTAAGAGTTGTAGAAGGTAGATGGACCCATTGTCCAAATAGCTTCATGGAAAGACCACCAAACTCATTGTCCAACTAATCTTTGTATTATTCCTTGAAGAATAATAGAATTGAAATAACTTGAAATCCTTCTTTGTCCTCTTGATTAGGCCAAACCTCTTCAGATCTCAATACCCGATCTTCCAACTCGCATCCAATAATCCCTTGGACTTGTTACAAACATTTACCAACTTCACATATCACTTATACAATTTGCGCTTGCACAATCACTTACTTCATTCTTGCATTACTCATTCACCAAAAGAATAACCTTCCTTTATATCGTATCCTCAAAACAATTCACCGAGTCAGCCTTGAGGCTATCCCAATTAATTATAATATAACCTTACTAAGATATTACAATTCATTACATCATTTTGCAATTACAAAACACAACCGCCTCACAGTAAATATAAATTCTCACATGTGCAACCTCTGATCTCATACACTCATTGAAGTCATCATCAGAGTATCTACTATCACTATCTAACTTCCCTCATCATGATTCTATCCCTGTTAAGAGATGCAATCCAATCATCAGAAACCAAGAAGTGGTACTCTATTTGCATACTGTCATTTTTAATTCTTGAATAACTACAAGATTAGAGAGAGATTTTACTGTTTGTTTAGAGATTGCAGATCCCTCTCATATTTTTTCAGGTATACCAATTAACGTTGCATTGTGCTTTTTCTCCATGAGTCCTTACAGCTTCATGACCATACTTTACAGCTATCATTTCCCAAGAGTCAAACCCAAGTACAACTTATTATGACCTTCTTCTCACCCTTAACTCTAGCTCAGGGTATGAAGTGACTGTACATTTTCTCTAACACGAACCATTCTAGATCTGTGAGACACTGTAGGGGACCTTTTTTCCAATGACACTCCTCTCATAGCACTCAAATTCATCATAGGGCCTCTGGTAGCCACACAGATCAGTCATTGTTGGACTTTTTCCCTGTGAGGATAGATACCTAATCTTTTTTGTGATGTCTCCTACTTTCCTCTTCTTTTGTTGTGTTTGTTCTTTTATGGTAACCGTTTGGTGCTCCATTTGTCTTCTTTTTACTTGGTGTAAGCTTCCAGTCCCATAGACCCATGTTGTAGTCTTCTATTGGACATTAATAAAATTATCTTATCTTATCTTATATCACATGTCTTCGATTCTCTACATGCATACTTGTCCACTTCATCAGGACATAATGTAGAACACATCCTTAACTATGCTTGACTTCGTCATCAATACACAATCTATACAACCTCACTCTCTATTTTCTACTCTGTCAGTCTTTACATAAACAATAATATGTTGGCATTAATGACAAACACAATCATGAATGCAACATGTCAATCATGCTAACAATCTCTCCAATGCTTAGGATATTCCCCCAAAGGAATACCATTAGAATTCATGCTAACAATCTCCCCTTTTGGCATTGATGACAACATATAAGAAAAATATCTAAGTTCCAAGAATATCAAATCCAACTCTGCTATTGCTGCTACTCTCTTCTTTTCAAATCCTTTCATCAATCAAATCTAAAACTCATAGGAAAAATTCTCTATTTGTGCTTTCTCATTCTTACATGGATGTACATCAGTTGTTCACACTTATCCCCCATTGATATAACTCAATGTTTCTCCCCATTGACATTGATCTATCAATGAACAATTCTCCCGATACATACATCTCCCATGTACTACTAGAAGATGTTTTTCATGTGATCATCTCCCCTATTGACATCAATGAGAAAGGTATCACTATGTCAATCAACTATTGAAAGTCTTAAACTAGCTCAAGTGTCTAAAGACACTGTTCTATACCAACTACTAAGAGTCCTTGATGACTCTTCTCATCATAGATAGTCCCCCATACATGAAGCATCAACATTTAGTCTAGATAAATAGTAGTCCTCTATACCACTGGATTGATGCACTCTTTACATCATCTACTTAGAAGTGGGCATGGGCATAACCATAAGCATACCTTGCAAATACTCAAATGTATCCTTAGGAAAAGGCTTTTTAAAAATATCTTCAATTGCCTCTTTTATATTCACATACTCTAGTCTGATTTTTTTCTCTACAAATTTCTCTCTTCAAACATGATACTTAATGGATATATGCTTAGTGTTAAAATGTAACATATGATTCTTAGATGTACTTACTGTACTTAGAAGTGGGCATGGGCATAACCCTAAGCATACCTTGCAAATACTCAAATGTATCCTTAGGAAAAGGCTTTTTAAAAATATCTTCAATTGCCTCTTTTGTATTCACATACTCTAGTCTGATTTTTTTCTCTACAAATTTCTCTTAAAACATGATACTTAATGGATATATGCTTAGTGTTAAAATGTAACATATGATTCTTAGACGTACTTACTATACTCATGTTATCACAATGTATGATAACAAATTTTGAAAACTTTATCCCAATTTCCTTCAACATTTGTTTCATCCACATGATTTGATTACAATTGTTTGTTGTTGCTAAATGCTCTACTTCTGATGTACTCTATGAGATACAGTCTTGTTTCTTGCTTAGCCAAGAAACCAATCTTACTCCAAGGAAAAATGATCCACCACTTGTACTCTTTTTGCCATCCATAACACTTACAAACAAAGTAAAGTCATTTGATCTGTCATAAGTTATGGTCCAACATTAGGCGTACCCTTCAAATATCTAAATATTCTCTTTACTGTTGCATAATGCGCTTCTTTAGGATCTTCTTGAAATATTGCAATTATACCAACTACATTTTCTATATCTAGTCTTATGTGATTTAGAAATTGCAAACCTCCAATCATTGATCTATACTTCTTCTGCTCAACTATAGGTGTCTTATCTTTCCTAAATAACTTGTGACCAATTATCATAGGTGTTCTAATAGGCTTACAAGGTTTGAAGACAAATATTTTTAACAAATCTTTGAAATTCTATGATAGGAAGATACCATCATTGTTCTGCACAATCTGTAGACCTAAAAAATATTTCATCTCACTAATCATACTCATCTCAAATTCATTTTTAATTCCATCAACAAATTTGTTACTTGCTCCATCATTACCTTCAAAGATTATGTCATCCAAAAATATCACAATGATCAACAATCCATTCTCAATTTATTTTAAATACAAATTAGTGTCTCCCATACCTTTCACAAATCCCAACTTTTCCAAATACTTGTCCAACCTTGCATACCAATTTTTGGGTGCTTGTTTTAGACCATATAATGCTCTTTTCAGTCTACATATCATATCCTTTTCTTCTGTCAAAGGAAATCCTTATGCTACTCAATGTAGACTTCTTTAAGTTCTCCATTCATAAATGCTAACTTTACATCCATTTGATACAATTTGAACATCTTACTTGCTCCATAAGCCAAGAACATTCTTACTTCTTTAATTAAGGCAACAAGGGAAAATGTCTTTTCATAGTTTATACCTTCTTGCTATGAATATCATTTACATACCAATCTTGCTTTATTTGTCACAACATCACCTTGTTCATTCATCTTGTTTCTGAAAACCCAATTAGTTCTTATAGCATTCTTGTCTTTAGGTCTAGGAACCAATTCCCATGTCTCATTCTTCACAATCTGGTCTAGTTATTCCTTCATCGCTTAAATCCAATGATCATCCTTGCATGTCTCATCTGCACTTTTTGGTTCAACCCAAGAAATCAAACACAATTCTTCATGTACTCTATTTCTTGTCATAACTCCTTTTTCTCTTGTTCCAATAATCTGATTAGCAGGATGATTCTTTGTCAAATTTCTATTAGGCATAGGCACTGCTGACTCAACTCTTTACTTTTTCTCTAGGTTTAGATCATGGTTCTTCTCCTTGTTCAACAATTTGAACATCATTATTTAAATCATTGTTAGTATCAAAGAAGGTTTCAACATTTTCTATGGTAGGCTTAAGATTAGCTTCCTCTTCATTAGAATTATAATCCAACATTCTTTCTTTGACTCCAAACTTTTCATCCCATTTTACATTTGTGCACTCAACAAAAATCTTAGTTCTTTGATTAAAACATTTATAACCTTTTTTTTTCAATGAATAACCAAGGAACATACCTTCATCACTTCTTACATGAAACTTACCAATATCATCATCTCTCTTTATGTAACACTTCCAAAAATTCTGAAATACTTCACTAAGGGCCCATTTGGCTACAAGAATTGCCCAATGCGACATTCATCTATGCTGGAATAAGCTCTCTTTTGGTATTCATGCATTCTCAAAATAAGTTTTTTTATATCATTTGGGCCTATTTGGTTGACTTGGAAGAGGAGTTGAAATATGCATATTCTATGTTTGGTTACAACATTTGAAATAGGAATTGTAATAAGTTTTATTTTAAAGTTTTAATAATTAAATTATTATTTTTAGTTTGGTAATATTTTAAACAAGATTTTTTATTTATAAAAATTGGTTTTTTAAATTATTTTTTAAAAATCCAAAAATTATTAATTAGCCATTTTTTTTTTAATAAATTGACTTTATAAGTGAAAGATATACCACAACTTGTGAAATTCATCAAAATTCAAAGGACATATTATATTGTATATTATAAATTTAATTCAAAATCAAATCAAATTATTTTAATGAGTATAAGACCAAAACTAAAATCATTTTATTTTTAAATATATTAAAGAAAATAAAAAACACAAATAAGTTGAGATCATTACTATGATATTTAAATGATCTTTCAACACAATTTTAATTATAAGACTAAACACAAGATTTATTTGTAAAGATAGTTTTATGAAAGTTTAGAAAAGATGTCAAATCTAATATTAGTCTTTTTCATCATTTAAAAAAAATACATATTAAACATTAAATAATGTTGACCTAGTTTATATCTTATGATGAATAGAGAAAATAGTCCAAAAATATATTTGAGCGACAAAATGCAATCAAACAACAATGTCACAGACCCGACAACCCATAAAATTGGGTTTATAAAAAATTGGAATAAGAATATGCTTTTCTTATTCCATATTTTTTAAGGAATTTCACGATGCTCATTTTAGGGTCAAATTAGGATAGGTGAATTCTAATTCCAATTTTGTATTTTGTAGACAAACGTCAAATTGGCGAATGTGGGTATTTAGATTTACTTATTCCTTCCCAAATCTTGCAACCAAATGGTGCCTAAGGGTGCATGTCCAAACCATAATTCATTGGGAGTCTTTTTTGTATCTTTTTTGATCTGCACTTTATTCATTGTGTATACTACTCTTTTGACTTCTTTTCTCCAAAATATCTTTGATACATCATTCTCAAACATCATGGCTTTCGATGCTTCTATTATAGACCTATTTCTTCTTATAACAATTCCACTGTGCGCAGTGGTCTTAGGTGTTGATAGTTGTCTGTTAATTCCATTCACTTCACAAAAGGTGGTAAATTATCCACTTCTATCTGATCTTAAACATTTAATCTTCACTCTAGATTCATTCTCAACTCTAGTCTTAAACAACTTAAAATTTTCAAATTCATCAGACTTTTCTTTAAGGAATGCTACCTACATCATCCTAGTAAAATCATCAAAACAAATCATGAAGTACCTTTCACCATGGAATCCTCTTGTTCTAGTAGGACCACTCAAATCTATATGAACAATCTCCAATTTGGTTGTAGTAGATATCTTCTTGCTAGGAAAGGAAGCTTTCTTTTGGTTAGCCATGGCACATTCTTTGCACACAACATTAGTAAGCTTCACAATTTTTGGTAAATCTTTGATAGAAAATGTACTACTAGTCTTCATAATATTATCAGAGTTTATATGAAAAAATCTTCTATGCCATAACCAATTTTTATCTAGCTTTGCAACCAAACATGTCATCTCTATAGGGTTCAGTTGAAAAACATTACCTCTGGATCTTGTTCTAGTGCCAATCAAATTACCATCTTTATCTTTGATAATGCATGTCTTCTCTATGAATTGTAACTGATATCCTTTATCAACCAACCGTCCAATACTTAATAGGTTATGTTTTAATCCATCAACAAAATAGACATCATCTATTTTTGTCTTTCCGTCAAGAATAATAGATCTTATCCCCTCGATGTGACAAGATGCATTGTTACTAGCTTTAACAATCCCTCCATTAAGACTATTGAACTTAACAAATTTATTCATGTCACTAGTCATATGATGCAAACAACCACTATCTATGATCCAATCATCTTTCATTTCAACCTACAAAACTAGGACTTTCTCTTCTTTGACTTCTTTAATAGCTACAAATCCTAGCTCATAGTCACTTTCACTTTGAACTCTTTCATTAGATTCATCATCGTCATTTGCATACAATCTCTAGGCCTTCTAGACACACACACACACACACACACACACACAAACACACACACACACACACACACACACACACACACACATATATATTCTCTCTTTTAGGATACTTAGAAGCATAATGACCAAATTCATTACAAGTCCAACATTTAAAGATTCTCTTACCATATGGTTCTCTCCTTACAATCAGGGTAGTTCCTTCTTCAATTCTCCTATCCTCCTCAGATATTGATCTGATGCTGCTTGCATAGTCTCCACTAGTGCTTGCACTTCTTGAAAGGGAAGGGTGAACACTTAATGCACTAAAAGCTGTTTCCACTCTTGGAAAATCTCCAGATTGCTTCAAGCTCATTTGTGCTACTTCCAATCTTCCAAGAAGAGTCTCTCTGGTAAACTTCTTAGTGCAACATATCACTTGCTCAATCATATGTGCTATCTGCCTGAATGGTAGTATCAAGGTTTTCAAGATCTTCCATATAATCTCATGTTCATCTTTAGATCCATTGCAAGACTTAATTCCTACATCAATTTATGATATTTTACCAATATAGCTTCTTACATATTCATCTTCCATCATCTTAGCATCTTGAAACAAACATATCCAATTTTGTAATCTGATACCCTTAGCATGAAAGTAGATTCTAAATCTTTCCAAATTTCATTAGATGCCTTTAAGGATTTTACTTGATTGAATTCATTTTTAGGAAGATTTGACAATAATGCTTCTTTGGAAAGCATATTGCACATATATTGATCTCTTTCAAATTTATTGCATTCCTTAAGTTTTCTTTCTTCCACAATCTTATTTCCATTCTTTGTCATCAGCCAATATCCTGGACCCATACATAGAAAATGAGCCTTCATCTTCTCTTTCTAGTTGTCATAGTTAACTCCATCAAATTTAGGACTATCTTTTCTGAAATGACTTGCCATTGATCTCCTTAAGCTATTAAGGTTTTCCTTCAAGCACTTGATTCTCTGATGCCAATTTTTAGAAAGTAAAGTCCATCAAGATAACTGGGGGGGGGTGTGAATCAATTATCCAACTATTAAAACATTTACCAACCTTATTAATCCTTAACCATGTGAACACTATAACCAACAACCATAAGAAGACACACATACACAATAATAACATATATGTTAACTAGGGAAATGCTTGATCAAAGGGAAAACCCTAGTGGGGATAGTACCCAAAAAATGGTGTACTAATATAAAAATTCCTTGTAAGAGGATCGACTCTGTTACAAACCAATGAAATACATTCACTACATATTAGTACCTATTAGGAGACTTGGAATCCCTGTTAAGAGATTTCAATGCTGTTAGGAGTTGTAGAAAGCATATGGACCCACTATCCAAACAACTTAAGGGTGAGACCATCGAGCTCACTATCCAACTGATCTCTATATTATTCCTCATAGAATAATAGAAATGAAATAACTTCAATTCATTCTTTGTCCTCTTGACTAGACCAAACCTCTTCAAATCTCAATACTAGATCTTCCAACTCCCATCTAATAATCCACTAGATCTCTCACACACATTTACCAACTTCGTATATTACTTGTACAATTCACGCTTTCACAATCACTTTATTCTTAAAAAAGGTGAGTAAAATGGATGCACATCACTAGCCTAGTAGGGTGGTTGATGAAGAATTGGCTTGTTAGAAGAAGACATGGAAGAAACCAAATGATAAATGGTTCAACAAGTGGAACATTGACTGCCGAGAATGCTTGGGAAATAATTCTAAAATAAATAAAAATGAGCGGTAGGAAACATTAGATCTATCATGTGGGCAAACCAGTTAGGTAGAAAAAAATCCTATTATGTCAAAGAATTTAATCCCACATGTGAACATGATGACAAAGAATATTTATGAGCCAAGATCAAAGGAAAGACAAAAATCCTAATCTCTTAATTGAGATATGGTTCCCACCATTTGAGATGTGAAACTAGTAGATTGAAAGTCCCTAAGGAAGAGTGGGAGGACAAAATTTGTAGATTCTATAGAGAGGGTGTGGTGGAAATAGAGTGGTACTACTTGAAGGATTGTACAACATATGAAGAAATTCACAGCCAACACAAAGAAACATTAAAAGTGAACAACATAAAAGACCTTTTTGAAGGATGAAGACTCCTCAAGGGGACCATTTTACTTTTGTAGATTCACAACAAAAGAGATAGGTTGGGGAAATCACATCAAACTAAATAGAAGTTTTATGTGGGTCCCTTAGGTTTATGGCCTCATGGATGTCATTAAAAAGTCTTTCATTCATTCATTCATTCTTGAATTACTCATTCACTTAAAGGAAAATAATCTTCCTATATACTGTATCCTCAAAATAAGTCACTGAGTCAACCTTGAGGCTTTCCCAATTAATTATAATAGGACCTCACTAAGATATTACAATTCATTACATCTTTTTGCAATTACAAAAGAATGTTAGCTCATAGTAAATACAACTTCTCACATGTGTAACCTCTAACCTCACACTGGCATCATCATCAGGTTGTCTACTATCACTATCTAGCTTCACTCATCATGATTCTATCCATGTTAAGAGATACAATCCAATCATTACAAACCAAGAAGTGGTACTTTGTCTCCATACCATCCTTTGTAATTCTTGAATAACTCTCCCATGTCTTTGAATGTTCGCACACACACTTTTCTACTTCATCAAGAAAATAATGTAGAACATATCATTAACTGTGCTTGACCTCATCATCAATACATAGTCCATATGACCTTGTTCTCTATCTACTACTCTACTAGTCTTTACAAAAATAATACTATGTTGACATCAATGAAAAACACAATCATGAATGCAACATGTCAGTCCTACTAACAATATTTCTAATGCTTAGGATACCCCAAAGGAATACCATCAACATCCATGCTAACAAAAATGATGTAGGATCATCATGGGTGTAAGAGCAATCTTGCAACACCCAAAAATATTTCCTTTCAGTTGTTTCAATAAGGGTTGTGTTAATGCAAATTTTTTGTCTATGGAGGCTTGTTGCTTAGTAAGTTAGTTATACAAGCTTCGAACATTCTAATTTCAATTGTGAAGGTTCATTTTTGTTATATCAAATTGTCAGTGTAGTTTCATGGCTAGATTATGTGTATTTGTGAAGTTATTATAGATTTTCGGTGTGTAATTTTGGTATAAAAAACTTCAAGCTTAGTTTTGGAGGCCTTAGAGGCCTTGGATGAGGCCCAAAAACTCAACGAATGAGCTCTTGCATGAATCTAAGGTTGTAGATTAGGTGCAGAGGTTTTTGAAAAGTGGTTATAATAGGTAATCAGAGCAACATTTCAAGAGTTATGGTCTTTCAAAGTTGGGCTACCTAACACTTCTAAAATAAATGTCAAAAGTGTATTTGGCTGATTCTATATGTATTGTTAGGGTCTATCAACCTTAGGTATTAAGTTTGAGTGTCTAGAACCTTCCTGGGTGGCATAAAATTGCCTATTTAAGAAAGACTTGAACATTGTCTAGGATAACTTTGGATGATTTTTCAGAACTTTGTCTTGTAGATTACTATAATGACGATTCCCATGTGGGTTAACATATTGTAATTCTAAATTCTATAATTTTTCCTTTGTAGAGATAATAAGAAGCCCATATTTTGTTTGTGCAATTACTGTTGTTTCTTTGTTTCTATTATGTGTTTATGGTATTACGGGGAGCACCTTTCTGTAAATTTTTTTATGAAGGACAATACTATTTCTCAAAAACATCATTGATAGAATTTGGAAAGACCCAACAAAACTCCCATTTTCTAAACAATTGAGCCCACACCTCTTTCAAATGAGATCAATGCATTAACAAATGATTTACAAATTCTTCATATACCAAATAAAGATATAAATTTTTTGTTATCACAAATCCTCTCTTACAAAGGTTTTCTATCATTAGAGATTAATTATGAATGAAGATCCAATAGACAATGTTAATTTTGGGGGTCAAAATCTTATTCCACACACAAGCCTTGAGGGGATTGTCTCCTCGATTATCATTCATCAACAATTTAAAGGTAGATGGAATAGAGAATCTACCTAAAGAGGCTGCCTTCCAAATGATTTCATCATGTCTATCATCTCTAAGAGAAATTCTAAATAAATAAATTTGGAGGGAAGCCAATCTCCCATCTAGCAAAGGAAGATTAGCCCAATCTTGGTTATTGCAATATTCAACAACCAAGAGTCCACATCTCTATTTACATATATCAATACTCCCACTATATTCCTAGAAAAATCATAGAGGTCTCTATATAATCCAAATATCCTCCTAGAAGTGGATATACCTTCCATTACCAACTTTCCATCTAATTCCCTTCACCAATGCATTGTTGACTTTCTAAACATTACTCCAGATAAAAGAGACATTTACAATAGGATAAATTCTAATGAAATCACTCAAATTAGATAAATGATGAAGGTACTTGTCTTTCCAAATCATATTCCACTCCTTGGGATTCTCAATGAAGGCTCACCAAACTTGTTTCCTCCAAGAGAGCATTATTAGAGAGTTTGATGTTTCTAATTCCCAACCTTCCTCTCCTTTTGGGTTTGCAAACATTCTCTAGGTAATTAATGACATCCTTTTCTTTTCCTCCATTATGGACCAGAGGAAATGCTTCTAAATTCTTTCAATAGTATCCAAAAATATAGAAGGAATATTAAAAAGACTAAGTGCATAGACCAGAGAAAAGAATATTTGAGAAGCTAAAGTTTTTTTTCCTGGCTCGAAAGAGCACCTTTCCATCCTCTATTTTTCCTAGTAAAATCTAGCAACTAACATATTCTAGAAAATATCTCCTTGTTTAGACCCAAATGAAATTCCAAGATAAGTATCTAGGGAAGAGGTTTTGAAGAATAATCAAGACATTTGAAAAACATTGAACTTTTGTTGCAATTAATGGTTTTCCAATAAGCTCTAAAAAAATCAAGAACTCCCTTCGAGCTATGGGCTTACTTTATAGCTATTGCACCCAACATAGTGATGTCATCTTTAAACTACTTGTGAGAACAAGTTAACTTAGAGGAATGTGGTTTGATGCCTTGGATCTGGCCATGATGGTCCATTAATTGAATGTACCTTCCAAGGATTTCCACCATAATAATAAGAAGGATAGGGGATACTAGATACCCTTATCTAAGATCCCTTGACAAAGAGAAGAAATGAGATGAGGATCTATTAACAATAAAACCTACAAGGAGTAGATGTAAGATGAAAGATTAATTGTTCAACTATACTTCCAAACACAAAGGTCAGTAGACATCTATCCAGATAATTCTAGTCTACCCTGTCATAATTTGTTGACATATGCAATTTTAGAAAGAAACCTTCATTTTTAGAAATTATGAGGGAGTTAATATTCTCATGCACTGCAACAATAGAATTTGGAATTTGTTTCTCTAGCACAAACTCATTTTGTTGAGGTGAGATCAAGGAGGGAAGACTCTAAAAGATTCTTGTGATAATAACCTTAGAGATAATGATAATAGGAATTGTAGAGACTAATAGGCCTAAGGTTTTCCATTGAGTTAGTCCCTAGAGTCTTTTGAATGAGGAAAATGAAAGGTACATTAATTTCTTTAAGGAGACTCTTAGCACCAAAGAATTCCTTAACCAAAATACTAATATATTTGTGAACATATGCCAAAAGGATTGAAAAAAGAACATAGGAAATCCATTAGGCCTAAGGGATTTATCATCTTCAAAAGAAAATATAGGATCCTTAATTTCTTTGTTAGAAGGAATGACTACAAGAACCTGTTCTTCCTATCAGAAATGATAGGACGATTTGAAGCTTCCAACTTCAACTGATCTTCTTGACGAAGTATACAAATTTTATTCAAGAGGGATGAGAAATATCTTGCAAAATATTCTATTATATAATCTTCCTTCACCAAATTACCTCTATTAGTCACCATATTAGTGATTCTATTAGTTTCCTTATGCTTCATAATAATCATATGAAAAAATCTACCATTTTTATCACCAACATGTACCCATAATACACATGATATTTGCCTCTAGTAGACTTTCTTCTTAGAAATAATGCATGATATTTGCCTCCAGTAGACTTTCTTCTTAGAAATAATGCATTATATTTTACTAGGGTATCCTTCTCCTTTTGAAAACTCACTTGATTATTTCCTTCCTACTAGTTTTTTTCCTTAATTTCCTTGAGCTCATTCTTAGTATCATTTTTAATTTCAAATGTCTCCAAAAATCTCCTTATTCTATTTCTCCTCTCTATCATTGACATTTCTTAGTTTTTTGGCTACTTTGAACATAAAAATTCCTTGAATATCAATTTCCCACCATTTCCTTATGCACCCTTGAAAGTTAGGGTGGGCCATCCATATATTTTTGAATCTAAAGGGAAAATCTCTCCTCCCATTGATGTGGTCAGCCATAAAGGAAATCAAAGAATGATACAACCCAATCCTAGGGAGAACCCCAAGAGAGAAAAATAAAATTTAGATACCAATTGAAGGATAAAATGGCTCTATGCATTCTTACCTAATTATGGTCTTGACCAGTTCTCTTATTTCTCCAAGTAAAGCTTGCACCTTAAATATCCACATCCATCAAAGCATAAGAATTGATAAATTTAAGAAGACCAAGCTTCCCTTATACTTGAGATTGCATACCATTATACTTTTCTAAATCCTTAAGAGGAGTATTACAATCCCCCATTAGAATCAATCAATCTTCTAGATATCTAAATTTGAAGTCCTTAAGTTTTTTTTTCCAAAAGTTAGCTATTGAATTCTTAGTATTCAGTGCATAAATATTTGTCAAAATCAATTGAAAACCATCCTTGATATATTTTAATATAATATTTATAAATTTTCCCCTATGAAAAAAATCTGATCTCTAATACTCTTGGGTTCTAGAAGACAGAAGTCCATCCTAAAGCGCCATATGAATAATTAACAAATACTAAATTACCTTAGTTTTCTTGGAAATTTCATTTATTTTAATAAACTTGTCTTCCTTTCTGGGCTCCAATCCACTATCTCATTTTTTTTTATGGGTCCCATTCCATTATCTTTAAATATTTCCCTATTATATGAGTATCTATTTTTTCCTACTTATAATGGTATGATTAAAGTTTCCCTATCAAAAACTATATAATTTTTTCTACTCATGTTAGTACATGCCTAATTCTGCCCTAACATGAAACTATCTTATTTTTTTATACTCACATGGGTGCATGCCTAAAGCGACCCTATCATGTAGCTAGCTAACTTTTTCTACTTGCATTGGTGCACTATAAAAATTGTCTTATCATATTTTTATCTAGTATAACACAACATGCTACCTATGCTAGTGTACAATTAATGGTATTTATGTACAAGTTGTCTTTATCATACAACATTCTTACTTGTAGCTTAAATTCTAGATGTGACTTCCAACAACTTATGGATTTATCAATACAAACAACTATATGTGCAGAAAAACCCCATAGGCTAGTTAGGTAAGCCTCCTTTACTTTAGCTCATATTCTCTATCATGATATGATCATTAAAGTTAAGGTAAAATACAATGTTGTAGATTTTTATCCTAGAATAATTTATTATTATTTAATGTTCCTATCTTGGAATAAATGAAAAATTCTACATTATCATTTGTATTGTTCATCTTTTCCTTAGCATCATCTATCGAGACTCTCTATCATGTGGCTTAGTTAGTCTAGGATGCATTTGTACCATGAATATGTCTGTGTAGCACTCACACATCTCACAAATCTACACATGTATAGAGATAGATTAAAGCATTATGATTTGCCACTCTTGTAGTGTAACACCTCATATCACTACCCACCAATGCTAATAAATGACCCTTGGATATTATAACTCCATTTTCAACTTAATTTTCTCCTCTCTTGGCTATATTTCTCTTCTACACACAATTTATCTTCTTGATATAGGAGCATCCTAGGTTGCACTGCTATCCTCCATGTTTTCAGTTATCCTAGTTTTGTCGAGTTGCAATGTCTTGCATTGACAAGATTTTAGTAGTTGTTGAGTGTTGGAGACACACTGGGGAACCTTTTCCTATGTGTGCAAAGATATTGGATTATCATGTTAAGGTTTGAGCTGTTTTTATCTTGCTGCTAGAGCTGTGTTTTTCTTGTTTCTGGGTGCTTGTTGTTGGATGCGTAACTAATTCTTCACAATGAGTTAGTGGATGAAAATTTGATGTATTGAAGAGGACCAAGAGTACTCCCTTATATGAAAGGCTTAAGTCTTAATTCATTATAAGTTGAGAGATATGGAAATTCTCCTGGAGTATTAATTTTTGGAAATTTGCATGATTGGTTTCTATGCATGAGTTTCAAGATGGATGTGAAAATATCCTTAATGAATCAGCCTTTGTGCCCTTAATAATTGTAGAGGACCTAAAGGAATACATTTAGTTTCAAGCACAAGTTCTAATGCAATCAGGGCTAGGAGATATCACAATTTTTCTTGTGTATCGATTTTTGGACATTTAATTTCTATTGGAGGCCGACTTGTGGCTCTTCAAGTATTTAATGTTAGGTTTATTTAGTTCTTAGCATTTCAGACTGACTTGTGGCTTAGATTGGTATAAGTAGGGGCTGTGGAGAAGTATTTAGGGATTATTATTGATCCATCTTGAAGGAACATAGATGATAGAAGGAGGATAAGAAATTGAAAGAATATGTGTTTGGAACTCTAAACTTGAAGCTAGATGTTGGATTTGAATGTATTTTGCATTTGGAAGTAACCCAAAAGGCCTTATAACTGGGAATGTATGCTAATATTTTTATGAATCAATAAAGAATATTGTTCTCTCTCTTTGTGGTGCTATTGTCTTTTGTATTTTCTTCTGTTGTGTTAACTCTTGCATGGTGGTTTGCGTAGCTGAGTGTGCCAATTGGCCTTACTTACTCACACCTCCCTACATCAGGTAGTATCAGAGCTTGGTTGTGCCTAAGTGTGCAAGCAGATCATTGATGTGTGAGGCAGTTTGTACCAAGACTTTGGATCATGTAGAACCCAAATTTAGATTGGGTTATAGGGTTGCAAATCTGTGGATTTGACCTATAACTTGTAGAGGGCTACAATCTTGTAGGAACTTGATTTGTAAAGATGGTTCATGGTAGAGGAAATGTTGCTAATGCAATATTAGATACATTGAGACAAATTATAGCCAGATTAGATGTTATAGAGACAACCCAGAGAAGAGGAGCACATCTTGATGATGATGAAGCAGTAGCACCAAACCCTAATCCATAACCTGAAGAAGATCAAGATGAAACAAGGTTGTTGAGAGTGTTGTCTAGGGAAAATTCAAAGCCTACTATAGAAGTAGTTCCTTATGATGGAAAATTGGATACCAATGTTGTGTTAGATTGGATCTTGGATATGGAGAAGTTCTTTGAGTATGAAAACACTCCTAATAATAGGAAGGTGAAGATTGTAGTTACTAGGTTGAAAGGTCATGCTTCACTATGGTGGGAGCATTTACAAACTGATAGACAAAGGAGAGAAAATAAAAAATCAGAACTTGACCAAAGATGGTGAACAAGGTAAATAGAAAATTCCTTCCTATTGATTACCAAGTTAGCTTGTTGAGAAATATGCAAAATTTGAGACAAAGGGACATAGCCATGAAAGAGTATACCAAAGAATTCTATAGATTGGACATTAGATTTGGACATATGGATGATGCTGTTGAGAAAATTTCAAGGTATATAAATGGTTTGAGATCTGGAATTCAAGATGAAATAAGTTTTGTGAAGTTGGAAAATGTGGAAGAAGCATATCAATATGCCTTGAAAGTTGAGTAGATCTTGATAAAGAAGCATGAACAAAGACAAAGAGGTAGAGGTGGTAGATTTCAGAGAGGCAGAGGAAGATCTTATGGTGAAGGTGGCAGATCTAACAGTTCTATGCATGATAAAGGAAAATCTGAATGGAAAAATGATGTCAAAGACAAAACCGAATGGAAAGGTGGTAGTTCTTACTGAGGAGATATTGGTTCTCACTAAGGAAGAGGTAATTCATATTCTAGAGGTAGTTTTCGTGGTAATTGTTTTGGATGTGGTAAAGAAGGGCATAGATCTTTTGAATGGAGATCTTTTGAAAGCAAGTAGAATAATTGAGATGTTATGATTCAAGGAGACATTGAAAGTTCACGAAGTGGACCTAAGGCTGGAGAAAATCTAATGGTGAGAAGAACCTTATGTAATAATGGAATTGATGAGGAACCTATTTTGAGAAGAAGTCTTTTCAAGACCAGATGTAAGATGGCTGGAAAATGCTGCAAAGTGATCATTGATAGTGGAAGTTCAACAAATTTGACATCAGAAGAGCTGGTCACAAAGTTGCAGTTGTAGAGGCTAAAACATCCCAAACCTTATCATGTTGCATGGATCAAAGATGAGCATAAGATATTGGTAAGTGAGAAATGTATTGTGAAGTTCAAGATTGGACATTACTTTGATGAAATGCTATGTGATATTTTGCCTATGGATTGTTGTCATATTTTGTTGGGTAGACCTTGGCAATATAACAAATATTTTGTACATGATGGAAGATTGAATAAATATACTCTTTGGGTAAATGGGAAGAAGCAAATATTACTGCCTTTGATTGAAAGTCTAGAAGAGGTTAGTTGTACTACAATAAAAGTTTGCATGGTTAATGGAAAGCAATTTTAAAAGAAAGTAAAGAAGAATCAAGTTTTTACTGCTATAGTTCCTAGAGGACTGAGTGTTGGTAGTAAGGATCGAGCAACAGAAGCTGGTCATAGCTGAGTGACAATAGATAGTGGTAGCCGAGTGCCAGAAGAAATTGCTAAATTACTAAATGAGTATAAAGAGATTGTTGTAGAGGATATACCTAATAGTTTTCCTCCAATGAGAAGTATAAGTCATTGTATGAATCTGATTCCTAGAGCTAGTTTTCCGAACAAAGCACTATATAGATTGACACCTACAAAGAATGAGGAACTTTAGAGACAAGTACATGAGTTGTTGTAGAAAGGTTTGATCAGAGAAAGTTTGAGTCCATGTGCTGTACCTACTATATTAGCACCTAAAAAGATTGGAGAATGGAGAATGTGTGCTGATTCTAGAGCTATTAACAAGATCACAGTGAAATATAGGTTTCCTATGCCAATGATGGATGAAATTATAGATTGTTTGAGTGGAGAAAATTATTCTACCAAGATTGATTTAAAGAATGGCTATCATCATGTCAGAATTAGAGAAGGTGATGAATGAAATAATGCTTTCAAGTCAAAAGATGGTTTGTATCAATGGTTGGTTATTCTTTTTGGTTTGACTAATGCACCTACTACCTTCATGAGGTTGATGAATAAAGTTTTGAAAATATTTTTGGGTAAGTTTGTAATTGTTTATTTGGATGACATTTTGATATTTAGTAAGACTAAGGAAGAACATCTTGAGCATGTTAGACAAGTATTGCAAAGATTGAAGGAGGAGAAGTTGATGATTAATCTAAAAAAGTGTTCTTTTATACATGAGGAGATTGTGTATTTGGGATTTCTGATTTCAACTGATAGTTTGAAGATGGATCTTGAGAAGGTTAAAGAAATTATGGAGTGGCCTACACCTAAGAATGTGGGTGAGGTAAGATCATTTCATGGTTTGGCTAGTTTCTATAGATTGTTCATAAGAAATTTTAGTTCTATTTGTAATGCTATGACTGAGACAATGAGAGGAGATAAAAATGAATTCAAGTGGATAGATGGAGCTGATAAGAGTTTTGAGACATTGAAATAAAAAGTTGTTGAGTTATCTATATTAGCTTTACTTGATTTTTAACAAAGTATTTCAAGCTGAATGTGATGTAAGTGGTAGTGCAATAGGAGCCATATTAAGTCAAGAAGGTAAACCTATTAATTTTTTTGGTGAAAAGTTGAATGACACTAAAAAGAAGTATTTTGTGTATGGTCAAGAATTTTATGCTATTGTCCAAGCATTGAAAAAGTAGAGACATTATTTGATTCCTAAGGAGTTTGTGTTGTATACTAATCATAAAGCTTTACAATACTTGGGAAGTCAACATAAATTGAATCAGAGACATATAATGGGGTTGAGTACTTGTAGAGTTTTACATTTGTCATTGAGCATAAGAGTGGAGTTACTAATAGAGTTGATGCATTGAGTAGAAGACATTCTTTATTGAATGAGATGAAGGTTGAAGTTCTTGATTTTGATGAAATGAAAGATTTGTATGATACTAACCCTCATTTTTCTAAGACGTGAAGAGAGTCTAGAGCACCAAATTTAATAGATCACATAAGTAAGTATGATGAGTATTTCATTTAAGAAGGTATGTTGTTCAAAGGTATTCAGTTGTGTATTCTTAGAGGTTTTATGAAGTTGAATTTGATTAAAGAAAAAACATAGTGGTGGATTCGGTGGACATTTTGGAATTTATAAGACATTGAGTTTGCTAAAGGATAAGTATTATTGGCCACAAATATATAAGGATGTTCAAAAATTTGTAAAGAGTTGTGGAGTTTTTCAAGTTACAAAAGGAGTAAGTCAAAATACTAGTTTGTATACACCTATTACTATTCTTGATAAACCTTGGAGTGACATTAGTATGGATTTTGTTCTTGGATTACCTAAGATAGTGAAGGAGTATGATTCCATATTTGTTGTACTGGATATATTTTCTAAGATGACTCATTTCATACCATGTAAGAAGGCATCAGATGCTGAACATGTTGCTGAAATTTTCTTTAAAGAGATTGTGAGATTGCATGGACTACTAAGAAGTATTATTTCTGATAGAGATAGTAAATTTTTTGGTTATTTTTGGAATACTTTGTGGAAGAAGATGGGTACTGAGTTGAAGTTTAGTTCCACATTCCATACATAGACAGATGGACAGACAGAGGTTGTGAACAAAAGCTTGGGTAATTTGCAAAGATGTTTAGTTGAGAATAAGCCAAGTAATTGGGAGATGGTATTGGCACAAGCTGAATTTGCATATAATAATTCTATGAATAGGAGTATAGGGAAGATACTTTTTGAGATTGTTACTGGAATGCAGCCTAGAGGTATATTAGATTTGAAGGATATTGCTAGTGAAGAAAAGAGAAGTGTTGTCGGAGAAGAATTTGCTGATTTTATGAAATCTTTACATAAGAAGTGAAGTTGAGGATAGAACAAAGTAATAAGAAGTATAAGGAGAATGCTGATCAATCTAGGAGACATCATAATTTTCAAATTGGTGATGAGGTGATGGTTCATTTGAAGAGAGGAATATTTTCTATTTGAATATATAGTAAGCTGAAGATGAAGAAGTTTGGACCTTGTAAGATCTTGAAGAAGTTTGAAGTGGAAACACTTATAAAATTGAGTTACTTGATGACATGAACATATCCCCTATGTTCAATGTTGCTGATTTATACAAGTATCATGAGGTAGAAGATGAAGTTGTTGTATCAAAGGATTATCCTAAGAATTAGATTGAAGAAGTTGAATAGATATTGGATCAGAGAGTTGGTAAGAGCACAAGGGGAAAAGATTATTATGAATATTTGGTGAAGTGGAAGAATATATCTATGGAAGACGATTCATGGATTTCTTAATCTAAGTTGGATTTAGGTTAGGTTGTGACATTTCAATGGTTGAACAGAAGCATTTCTTCCAACCCTGGTCATCTGATGTAGGAGCATCCTAGGTTGTACTATTATCCTACATGTTTTTAGTTTTCCTAGTTTTGTTGAGTTGTAATGTCTTGCATTGAAATGCTTCTAGTAGTTGCTGAGAATTGGAGATACACCAGGGAACATTTTCCTATGTGTGCAAAGAGATTGGAGTTATCATGTTAAGGTTTGAGCCATTTTTATCTTGTTGCTAGAGCTGTGTTTTTCTGGTTTCTAGGTTCTTATTGTAGGGTATAGAACTAATTTTTTGCAATGAGTTAGAGGCTAAAAATTTCAATTATTGAAGAGGACCTATAATAATCCATTCTATCAAAGGCACAAGTCCTAATTCATTACTAGTTGGGAGATATGGAAATTCTCTTGGAGTATCAATTTCTGGCAGTTTGCACGACTAGTTTCTGTGCATGAATTTTTGGATGGATACATAGATATCCTTAATGAATCAGACTTTATACCCTTAAGGGGTTTTAGAGGACCTAAATTACTACCTTTAGTTAAAAGCACAAGTTCCAATTCATCAAGGATAGGAGATATCACAGTTTTTCTCGGGTATCAATTTTTTGACATTTAATTTCTGTTGGAGGCCGACTTGTGGCTCTTCAACTATTTAATGTTAGGCTTTTTATAGTTCTTAGCATTCTGGGCCAACTTTTGGCTTAGATTGGTAGAAGTAGGGGTTTTGGTGAAGTCTTTAGGGATTATTATTTATCCATCTTAAAGGAACATAGATGATAGAAGGAGGATAGGAAATTGAAAGCATATGTCTGAAACTCCAAACTTGAAGCTAGATCTTGGATTTGAATGTATTTTGTATCTGGCCGTAACCTAGAAGGCCTTATAGCTAGTCATGTAGGATGATATTTTCATGAATCAATGAAAATTTTTGTTCTCTCTCTTTGTGGCACTGTTCTCTTTTGCGTTTGCTTCTGTTGGGTTAACTCTTGCATGGTGGTTTGGATAGCTGAGTGTGCCAATTAGCCTTAGTTACTCACACCTCCCTGCGTCACTTCTACATCACTTTTCTTATTGTTTATATTTGGATAAATTCTACTATGTATTAGCATCATCACTATCATTAAGTCTCTTTCACTCCATTGAGCTTAAATTTCATGGTCATGGAGGGGAGTTTCTTAGTACGATATCTTGCATTTTATTGAGATTATCATGTTGTCTTTATCATTTATTTTTATTTTTTTATCAATTTTTATTTTAGTTATCTATAAAATTTTAGTTATTTCAATATAGCATGAGAAATTTTTTTGACATTACCAACAACTTTGACATTTTTTGTAATGTGCTCCCATAATTTCCTCTTTCACTAGTAAAATTGGGTTCAATTTTTTATGCTAATTTGTCAAAAAAATTATGGGAATTGGTTGGTCATACAACCAAGGCTCTCATCATAGTTTTTTAGTCTAATATTTGACAACAAACTAGAGCGTCAAACTTTCAACACTTTTTGTTGTTGCAAATGAAGCCAAAATTTAGCAAAGCATAGCATCATAATTAGATGTCATTGTCATAATTCCAATGCTAGCCAAAACTTTTTTTTTGACAAGGATGCCATACCTACTACACAATCCTCATCATAAGTGTCATCAGTGGTTGGCACTAGAAACATAAGTTTGTGATGACAAAAATGTCAAAAATTTTAAGTGGTCATCGAAATTGTGATGACCATAGATTGTTTAAAAAAACAACTTGGTACAATTATGACATGCCATGAGGAAGTGAAGGATTTTGGCAATGTGGGATCAAAAGGGAGGTTAGGACAGAGATGGGGAATCAAAGTCCAAACAACCATTGGAACTTTACAAATCCACAAGTAGGGAAATGTGAACCAAAGAAAATTAATAGTAAGATTGGGGGGATCTATACAAAATTGGACATTAGGATGAAACTACAGAATGAAAGTTCAAATGCCCATCAAATCTTGTAAATAGATGAAATGAAGGAAAGCAGAATGGAACCAGGAAGGGGCTTGGTACTTAGCTGAAAGTGTGTAGGATTGGAGGTCAAAACATGACATTGGAATCTTACATGACCAAAAGAAACCTAATATCCCATATAAACTTTGAAACTCTGCAAATTCTTGAGAAATGAACAAAAATGCTCTAGACTTATGATATCCTCAAGTTTTTCAACTTCCAACAACTAATTTGAACATGAGGGATGATACAAAACAACAATGCTACAATGTTTAGTGAACTCACTTGAAGATTTGTTAGATTGGTTGAAAGTTAATGAGACAAATAAGGCCAAATGAACATAGGGGGAGTGGACTCGACCAACTTTGGACACTATTGAATTGGGTGCCAACACATCCAAGATTTGATTTATTTGTTTTTTGATCCATGAAAGATACCTTTTATTGGCTTTACCCCTATAAAAATCAATAAGTACAACATATGATAACATGGGAGATATGATTCCATACTAACTATAGATTATGAATAGCTTCTTCAAATTGTGTAACAATACTAATATAAGAGTTTCATATGGGTACAAGAAAACTTACATGCCTATGAAGGTCTTGGTTTTACTATTTTGGATATCAAAGACATTCCTGAATGTGTTGAAGGCCTTCAGTTGGAGAAGTTTTGGGGTATTAAAGGACAATAGTACTTGCTCCAATAACAAAAAAAAGGTTGTTTAAAAAAAAAATCTGGTATAATTATGTCATGCCATGAGACCAGAAAGTAGCATCTACATGTAGTATGGTGTTTGCTACATCATTTTTCCAATACAATATTTCAATAAAAATTATTTTCGTAATACATTACACCTCTTAATAACACATTCAAGGGATAAAACCAATGATGAGTTATCTCCACATAACTACATAGCCAAGTTTAAGGGACGTATGCCATATTTTGAAATTGCTATCCACCTAAATGCGTTAAAAAATTAGAGATCCATATTGGATGTGAGAAAATGAATCTATAGCCTTGACAATAACATATAAGACTTACATCCTTGTCAGATGATTATGGTTTTGAGTATCCAATTGGGTTTGTCATTATAGCTGGCACCTAGCTATGTAAATACCTAACAAGAAGAAATGATTTACCAACATTTGAAGACTACCAATCTGAAAAGTTAGAAAGATGCAAAGTGAGACCTACCAATAAGGTATTATAGGCAATTTTAATGGATAAGCATGAGACAATCATAGATGCATTGTAAAAGAGAGAGGATGTAGATGTTACAGTGGGATGACTGCATTTAAATCAAACACATGTAAGTTTTTTCTTTATTGTGCTATTTTTAGATATGTACTTCTATAATTTTTAAATGTATGTATGTGTTGTCAATATAAAATTAGTGAACTTATATATACCTCTTATTTAGGTCTCAATTACAATTTATGCCAATTTAAATGTTTAAGGTGGATCAAACATCAATATCTTGTGCAATTACACATAGTGAGTACATACATTACACATATTTACATAATTCAGATAGCTCATATTAATTTATGCTTTTATTAACACATGTTTTTATTTTAAAATTTTAGTTTTTAGGACCTCATTTGAAGAAATTTGTTGAACTAATTTTATATTTTGAGTTCAATTCTATTTGAAAGTTAAAGGTGTGCACTTGATATTAAGAATTAATTGTTAATTCAAGTAATGACCTCCTTTTTTTTCCAATACTTTTACATTCAAACATGTTTAAATTAATGCTCTTATATAAATAATTAAAATTATTGTTCATGTACCATATACTTACAAAATGTGTAATAACACGAGTAAATTATGTCACAATAAAGAAAATGGTTCATACTTACAACATGATAACATAATAATCTATACTGCATACACTAGCATGATAAGAAGTTGTAAAAATATAGTAAATGGTCTAACATGTCATAACATGATCTATGAAGTCAAAAAATACATATAGTATAGTCAACTATCCTAATACAAAGTGTATCAGAATAAACAACATGTGTCATAAAAGCACAATCTAAAGGTGCCAAAAGACCTAATCTATCTGATTTGCAGTCCTCTTTACTCCATGCAAAGAGGACTTAGATGAATCATCCTGTGTAACATGAGGTGTCTCATCATGTGGGACACCCTATATGGCATTGTGTGTCACATCTTGAGAAGACAATATGTACATGCTTAATTGAAATGGGTTTCAAAATTTAGCTTGAAAATAAATTAAATATTTAGTACATAATAAAAATAATACCATGTGAGATAGTTGTCCCTCTATAACAGGCAGAGGTGCACTGTGAAAGCCACCAAATGTGGCAGTGGTGAGATCCTATAATTTACAATACATAAATTTTTTAAACTTCATAAAGATCATAATGAACTATGTATATATAAATCATAATATTGATCTCAAAGGATGATGTCTGTACCTCCATCTGGCTTAGTCTCATAGTCTCAACAACACTCATGGCAACATAGTCCTAAAATTATGGATACATAAACCTTGAGTCAAAGTGATATATACATGAATTACAAAGTATGTAAATTAAAAAGTACATAATTTACACTACAATTTTTTGAAATAAAAAACATATATATCATACTTGAGTAGAAGCCAGTGTCACATATGTGTCTAAAGATATGCTACCATGATGATCATCAACATCTCTGAAATGGCCAAAAGATGGAGTTGAAAATAAACTGTACTAAGGCCTATATGGATAAGTACGATCCATCTCCTATTTGTAAAACAAAATATATAAAATTATACATGAATCAAAGTTGAAGATAAGTTAATAAAAATGTGTACATAAAAATAGTACAAATTATTTGTCTTCAAAAGTTCATACTGTAGGTATTTGAGGCTATGCCTTAGTGGTCAATGGATTAGGACCTATACAAACATCGAATTGTGTAACAGATGACAATCCCTACAAAATCATATAAAAAATAACATATGAGCACATGTTATTAAATTTGAGTTCCAATGTACACTATTTATAGCATAATTCAAAGTGCATACCATATGAGGGATGCCAACGTCTATAGGTCTCGAAAAAAGACTATACTAGCTCCTAGGAGGAGTGGTATCATCCATCCTCTATTAATTGAAAATCAACATACATTAATATGGTTAATTTAAAATTATGCATATATGTAGAAAGTAAATAATTATGTACTTTATAAATTTTAATTAAATTCTTACTTGCTGCTCCTAATTGTCTCCCTCTCCATGCAGAAGGTCAACAAATGATGACAAATCAATATCATCACTACTATCACCATGAGCAACATATGTGTCGTCATCAAATTAGAGCCTTCAGCATCATGATCATCATGTGATGCATTGACATCGCTTTGGGGGCCTCTGCATATACCTCCACAACTGGTACAAATGTGTCCAAGTGGACAAATATCTGTCACCTGTGTGCACTGCTCTACTAATTTACCTGAAAGGGAACTTAGTGAAGTAAGAGCATATAACACTGCTCGATGATGGTGAGGCATTGGGACAACTGGTGCAGGAAGAGGTACAAGAGGCTGAGAACATTTGGCATTCCTCATATTATCACTCAACTTTTCCTAAATTCTATCCTGATGCATCCTTCTACCAACCCCTTGAAATGATCTAATATCAAAATAATTGGGTTTCAAACCCAATTCAAAGTCAGCCCATAGTTTCTTAAGTAAGTAGCTGGGCACCTCATGATTTTCATGTGGTGGATGGTCAAATACCATCCACCACCACTCCCAAAAGTGTGTTAAAATATGCAGATGCGTACACCATCTAATAGAAATGTGAGGCTTCTTCTTGCTAATCTCAAGACCCATCTTAGGGTCTAGAAAGTATCTTTTAAAATGTCATTTATTTAATTTGAGCTAATGGACCTATCTATAGGATAGGCCATCATAATAGAAGGCACACATATTTTTCCTCCATAATCTAAAGTTATTAATGTCACTATCCAAATGCTTGATAGTGTGTACAATGCCTTGCATACTATATACAAGGTGAAGTAGGTGAGGGAGGGGGGGTGGGCGTCATGTCTAATGGTCTGAATATCATGCACAAGGTTGTGAAGATTACACCTCATGCTTTCCCTCAGACCCTCTGTGGTAGGTGGTGGAGGAGGACTAGGTGGTCGTGGAGGTGAGGGTGGAGGTGGAGGTGGAGATGGAAGGGGTGGGGGTAGGGGTGGGGGAGAGTCCATCAAACATAATCTGCATATATGTAAACAACAAAAAAATTCACAAAATTACTATTTAATATAATAAATCTAAAATATCAATTATATAAATGTACATCTTTAAAACCATATCAATTCTATAAATAAAGTTAAACACTTAAGTAAACTTTAATCTTAAGGCTAATTGAACATTATACCAAATTTAATCCTAATCATAAAATAATACTCCAAAAAAATATTAGGGTCAGTGCAAGAAGTTGGGTCTCACTTTTGGCCAAAAAGTGGAAGTGTTTTTCCTGTTTTTGAAATTTTTTGTCAATTGATGTCAAAATTTGAGGTATTTAAAGATTGAATATTAAGAAACTCCAGAAATAAAATTTTTAGTGTTCAGAATCTAGTTTTTGAATATGTAATTTATTTGTACACCCATATGATAGATTTTTTTTTGGTATGGATCTTTAAAAACCACTTTTTCAAAATGCCTGTTTTAGGACCATACCATGCTCGTGTACAGACACCATAATTTGACACAAATAAATGAATTTTTGCAAATCGTTTTAAAGGGAGTTACCTAGTACACCTAAGATTGATGACACTATTTTTTCTTAATTTTTTATTGAATAATTTTTTTATTATTAATTATTAATTGGCTATAAAGGTAAATTTTAAAACCTCTCGTGTACGGACCACATAATTTGATCAAGATCTCACTTTTTTCAATAAAAATTTTTAACATCAAAAGAATTATATGTAGATTGATGACATATAAATTAATTTAAGAAAAATTATAAAATAAAAAAGTTATTAAAGTTTTAGTGAATGCCACTTTTTAACGTTTAGGAGATAGTTTTGATTAATAAATAATGAAAAAATAGAAAATAAACTAATAACACTATAAAATTTACATTTTTGAAATCAGAATAGCAAGACCTATAATGGGTTTTTGTCTCGTCAAAAAATTCAATAGGAATGACTATAAAAAAATTACGACAATACCAGAAATTATTGATTAAATGCCTTAGAAAAAAAAGGAGCACAAAGGCATGGCTTGGTGGGACCAAGCCTATGCCATGCCTTTCCCCAAGGAAAAACCCCATGCAAAAGTCGGGAGCCATGCCAAATTCTCGTTCATGTCTCACGAATCGGGCACCCAATTTGTAATTCATAAATCGGGTGCCCAATTTTTTTGAACTGTTATATCGACTTTTTTAAAATCGGGCACCTGATTGTTTTAAAAATAGGGTACTCAATTTGTAAACGAGTACCCAATTTTTAAAAAATTGGGTACCCATTTTTTAAGAAATCAAGTACCCATTTTTGATGTACCTGTTGGGTCCCAAAAGCTACCCCACCGACCCAATTTCAATGATTGAACAATAGTTTCGACCTGCAACACCAAATTTTGTCACACTTATTATATTTTCTTGTCCTCTTATACAATTTGTAGGCTACTAATTCAAATTCAAAACTGGTGCAAACATGGGATCAAAAAAATGAAAAAAGAAGAAAGCAAGAGTTCTGATAGATGAGGAGATTGTAGGAAATAAAGAGAATGAAGCACAACGTCAACGAGAGAGAAGACAAAGAATTAGAGACTTGAATAATGTTTCAAAGGAGAAAGACATTGAAGATACCACGATGGATGAAGAAGTCAAAGAAGAGAACCAAATACAAGAAAATTTAGTGCACATTCTAATTATGCATTCAATATAGGTGTTTCTCCAAACCCTCGAATTTTCTCTTGTGATGAAATTGGTGATTTTTTAAAAGTAGGTTACGATTTAAACGATTTAGATTTTCTTCATGAGAAGCAATTGTCAAACGATCATGCACAAAACACTCCAATTGAAATGCCTGCCCCAAAAGAAATGCCAAGAAAATTTGAAAATGATATTCAAATCCCAAATAACAATGAAAATAGTAAAGTGTTTGAAAATAAAAATTGCATGAATGTAGACATAGAAACACCAACTACTGAACAAACATGTCAGGATGATAGTAAAGTGTCTGAACATAATTTTCATATTCCTAATGATGTGTTAGATAATCTTGAGGGATTCATTTCATGGAGACAAATTAGGACACATGCTAATAGATTGTATAGGCATTTTTTTTATAATAAAAAATTTGGGTTTCAATGTCAGCTAATGTTGCAGCTAATTAAAATGTCCAAAATGTGAAAAGTAATGAGAAGGTTGGGAATGTATGCAAAACCCAAGAATAAAAATGAGTCTTTAAAACAAGTTGTATCCACTGTTGCTAGTGCCTTTGATGTTATCGGAAAGAGAAGTCGGTCTAAAGATAAGAATGCAACACGACGAGCAATAACAACAACTTTAGTTAACAAATCAACATCTAACAAAAGATTGATTACCAACATAAGTGGATATCTTAATGTGAATCCTAAGACTTTAGAAAGGCTGTAAAGAGAAGGCTTAACTTTGAATGTGATCCAGCAAATATTTTATGGACTTCTAGTGGTAGACTCCCGAGATGTGATATGAAACTTACTAGTGAAATCAAAAGTTTAATTGAAATTTTTTGGCATGATAATACAAGAGTATCACCTAATTCAAGAGATGTTCTTAAATTGAGAATTGGGTAAAAAATACGTGATCCACATCCTAAAAACCTTTTGGACATGACTCAAATTGAATTGTTTAAAAAAATTTGTAGATGGTAAGGTATTATATATTACCATTAGTCAAAGATCTTTTGAAAAGTGTAAACCATGGTATGTAAGGATTAACAAGGAAAGAATCACATGTTGTTGTAAAACTCATATTCAATTTCGTTATCATTATGATGTATTTCAATCTATACGTGGTACCATGCATAGTAAATAAATGTTGCAAGAATGTGGTATAAAAATACAACCTCAAACTATAAAAGATTTCATATCAGGTTTGTTTTTTAAGCCACCTAATGATCAATACTTTCTTTTCAATGCATGTCTTTCTAGTACATGTGATATGTGCGGCAATCTTTCTTTGTTAGATGAATGTTTGCATGAAAATGCTTTGACTACTTTTGGACAACAATTAGTTGAGGTAAAAAGATTCAAAACTATTGAATATCCATTGAAGGATGGGAAGTTTGGAAGAAGGTTTGATCTAGTTACAGATAAAGTTAGTTGTCATGCATTTATGGATGAGTTTAAGAGTGTGATCATACCAAAATATGTTAAACACTCTCAATATTATAGATGGCTTGATGGACAATTTCGCATATGTAAGAATACATTTCCAATTGGTACTATACTTTTAGTTGTTGACTTTGTAGAGAACTACACGCTTGCACCACAAGAAGAGGTACAACTACAATATTACAATTCAGTGCAAGTAACAATTTATGTTCATATAGTTTATAGGCATGCACCTGATAGTACAGAGGAGGATCAAAAAATATTGAGAGAGTACCATTTTTATTTAAGTGACAATAAACTCTATTCATCTGAGTTTGTCCAATATTTTTTCAAGGTCTTTTATAATAATTTAAAAGAGAGACAAATTCAAATGACACAACATTGGATATGGTCAGATAATTGTACAGGACAATTCAAGAATGCTAGAATGTTCTATTGGTTGAGTAGGACACATAAGCAAACTAGAATCCAACATGTGTGGAGTTTTTTTGAGGCTGGACATGGTAAAGGAGAACATGATTGTGCTAGTGCATGTGTGAAGAGAGCCCTTAGTAAAGAGCAATTAAAATTTGAGGAAAGAGCTAAATTCAAAAATGCACATGAGATTGTCGAATGGTGTAACAAATATTTATATACGAGATCAAGTCAAAACTCTACAATCAAATGTTTCTTCTACCTAGTTGAAGAAAATAATATCCCTTCAAGATATGATTGTGATACAATTAGTGGTTCAGCTAAATGGCATTCATTTAGAAGTTTAGATTCTAACACTTGGACTATATGGATTCAGAAGACTATGATCATATTTCAGACCTCATAGAACCTAGTATGCGCAATTTAATTAGATTTTTTTGTGATCTCATGCTTTAATTTATATAATTTTCCTATGTACATGAGTGATTAAAGTGTTTCTATACTTTATCTTATCTTGTAGGACATGTTTATGTTGTTATTGCACCTAGTGATAATGATGAACAAACTGAGTATTGGCTAGCTAGATGTGTGGAACCTAAGAAAAAAATGACATGTCATCAAGTAGATGATGATGGTTTTGAGTATCCAATCAGGTCTGTTGTTGTAGCTGGCACCTGGCTACATAGATACCTAACAAGAAGAAATAGTTTGCCAACATTTGAAGACTACCAAACCGAAAAGAAGATTTTACACTATTCTCATTTGGTTGTGGCAACAAATATCAAATTAGAAAGATACAAAGGGAGACCCGCCAATAAGGTATTATGGACAATTTCAATGGACGAGCACGAGACAATCATAGATGCATTGCAAAAGAGAGAGGATGCAGATGGTACAGTGGGATGACTACATTTAAATCAAACACATGTAAGTTTTTTTCATTATTGTATTTTATATATATATATGTACTTATATAATTTAATTACATGTATGTTTGTTGTCAATACCAATTTAGAGAACTTATATACCTCTTATTCATGTCTTAATTACAATTTATGCAAATTTAAATGTTAAAGTGGATCAAACATCAACATCTTGTGCAATTTTACATAGTAAGTACATACAAATTACACATATATATTTACATAGTTCAAATACCTTGAATATTAATTTATGTGTTTATTAACATGTGTGTTTTTGTTTTACATTTTTATTTTACAGGACCTCATTTGAAGAGATGCGTTCAACCAATTTTATGTTTCAAATGAGTTCAGTGAACTATAAATATATCATTGACATTGTCTTACATATATTGTGAAATATTTTGTACAAACTAATTCAAAAATGAGAGTTTACTTCTATTTGAAAGTTAAAGGTATGTGCACTTGATAAATTATTATAAATTAATTGTCAATTTAAGTAATGAACTCCTATTTTGTTCTATTACTTTTATATTCAAGCATGTTTAAATTAATGTTTTTTTGAAGTTTCAAATTACTATTGATTGTAATATTAAAAACAAGTCACTTGCACATGATAATTTAAAGATCATTACTCATTGTATTCATTGTATTGATTATATCTTTCATTACCAAACAACACATTAAGATCACTTATGATGTACATTGTTAGGTACGTTATCCATACATGTGTGTCTTAAGGGGACATGGGAGTCCTAATAAGTCATTATGTCTCTTATACATTATGATAGGTATTCATATGTTTACTACCACATAATAGGTCTTATTAGGTGATAATGAGTCTTACATTACCAAACAACACATTAAGATCACTTATGATACATTGTTAGGTACGTTATCAATAAATTTTTTAATCGAGTAGGTCAATTTTATTTGTATGAGTTATCTCAATGCATAAATTTGATGTGATATCTATCCAATAATGCTCTATAGATAGTTAAAATTATTGTTCATCTTGCATATATACTTACAAAATGTGTCATATGTTCATGAATAAAATATGTCAGAATAAAGAAAATGGTTTGAATATACTTAAAACATGGTGAAACATAGTAATATATGTACTACATATGCAAGCATGATAAGAAATTGTAAAAAAATAGTACATGGTCTAACATACATCATAACATGATCTATGAAGTGAAAAATACATGGTCTAACATACAGTTTTAACTATCCTAACACAAAGTGTACATACATCATAAATAATATATATATACATCATAAAAACACAATCTATAGGTGCCAACAAGACCTAATCTATCTGATCAAATGTCCTCTTTGCTCCATGCGAAGAGGACTCAGATGGATCATCATGTGTAATATTAGTCGTCTCGTCATGTTGGACACCCTGTGAGGTAGATGTATCACCCTATGTAACAGGAGGCACGTCTCATCATGTACTTGCTTAATTGAAATGGGTCTCAAAATCTAGCTTGCAAATAAATTAAATATTCACTACATAATAAAATAAATTATACCACATGAGATGGGTGTCCCTCAGTAATGGGAGGAGGCACATTGTCAAAACTACCAGATGCAGTAGTGGTGAGGTCCTGTAATTTACAATACATACATTTTCTTAATTTGATTTTAGAGCATAATGAACTATACATTATGTACATAAATCACAATACTGACCTCAAATGATGATGTAGGTACCTCCATCTGGCTAAGTCTTGTGCTCTCAGCAGCACTCGTGGTGATGTAGTCCTAAAATTATGGATACATAAACGTTTAGTCAAAATTAAATATACATGAATATAATTACAAAGTACATAATTTGTACACTACATTTTTTATACACTATAAATTAAACATGTATATATAATGTATATATCATACCTGAGTGGTAGCCAATGTCACAGATGTGTCTACAGGTATGCTAGCACGATAATCATAAGATGGAGTCAAAAATAGACTATACCGAGGCCTGTATGGATTAGTATGATATCTATGCTCCTATTCATAAAATCAAAACACATAAAATATATATACATGTGAGTCAAAATTGTTTAGATTATAAGTTAATAATAATGTACATACATAAAAATAATACAAATTATTTGTCTTCAGTCAAAAGTTCATACCGCATGTATTTGAGGCTGTGCCTCCGTGGTAACTGGAGTAGGACTTCTACTAACATCAGTATGTGTAGATGCAGACAATCCCTACAAAATCAAATAAAAAGAACATATGAGCACATGTTATTAAATTTGAATTTGAATGTACATTTTTATAGTGTAATTCAAAGTGCATACCGTATAAGGGACGCCAACATCTGTAGGTCTCGAAAAAAGACTATACTGCCTCCTAGGAGGAATAGTGTCATCCATCCTCTGTTATTTGAAAAGTAAAAATTAATATAGTTAATACAATTACACATATATATAGAAAGTAAATAATTATGTGCACTTTATATTTATATTGAAATTAAAATTTTACCTGCTGCTCTTGACTCTCTCCAGGCTCTCCCTACTGCATGAGGTCAACAAATGATGACACGTCTATCTCATCACTACCATCACCACGGGCAATGTATACATCATCATCAAAATCTGCACCCTCAGCATAATGGCCATCGTGTGCTGCACTAGGATTGCTCTGGGGGCCTGTGCATATGCCTCCACAGCTATTACAAACATGTCCAAGTGGAGGAGCATGTACCGCCTGCGTCCACTGCTATACTAGATTTCCTGAAAGGGCACTCAAATGGGTAAAAGAAGATGAAATTGCATGATGATGGTGAGGAGCAAGGACAACAGGCGCAGGAAGAGGTACAAGGGGCTTAGCTCGCTTGCGATTTCTCGTTCTGTCACTCAGCTTTGCCCCAGGCCTATCCTGAGGCATCCCTCTACCAACCCCCTGAAATGCTTTCATAACAAAATAGTTGGGTTTCAAACCCAACTCAAACTCAGCCCATAAATTCCTAAGGAAGTACATGGGCACCTCATGATTAGCGTGTGGTGGATGGTCAAATACCATCCACCACCACTCCCAAAAATGTGCTGTTGTGCGCGGATGTGTACACCACCTAATGGAAATGCGAGGCTTCTTCTCACTAATTGGTTCACCCATCTTAGGGTTTAGAAAATAATGTTGAAAATTTCCTTTACCTATATGCAGGTTATAAACCTCTCTGTATGATAAGCCATCAGAGTAGAAGGCATACATACTTTCCCTCCATGATCTAAATGAATCAATGTCTAAATCAAAATGATGAATGGAGTCAACCATGCCTTGCATGCTATCTGCAAGATGTAGTAGGTGAGGGGGGGTGCCTCTCACGTTAGATAGCCTCTATATCACTCATGAGGTCGTTGAGGTTACGCCTCATGGTCTCGTGGAGCTCATTCGCGGTGGGTGGTGGAGGTGTGGGTGGGGGTGGAGGTGGAGGTGGAGGTGGCGATGGAGGTGGCAGAGGTGGGGGTATGGGAGGGGGAGGGGGTGGCGGTGGGTCCATCAAATATAATCTACATATATATATTTAAACAACATAAAACATAAAACACATCAAAAATACATCACAACATAATACATGTATGACAAAATTTTTAATAAAATTTAAATCTAAAATTTATCAACTAGATCTATATAAATGTGCATATCTTTGTTAAAATCATATCAATTAAATAAATAAAGTTAAACACTTAAGTCATATTAAACATTAAATACTAAATTTTTAAGTATGAACTCATTATGGATTATACATGTTCATGTCTCAAGATGAAACAAAGTTAAGATTATGACAAGGTTATGGTTTACAATTTTGTTATGTTAACAGTTTTCATGATGGCTAAGCTTAAGATTATTATAATGATTGTGATCCTTTAATGTTAGGGAACTTACCTAGGATTATGGTTTTAGTTACAGTTATATTTACCTATATCGGATATTTATTATGGTCCTAAGATGAGAGTTAAGGTTACAATTATCTAATGAAAGCTTAGAGATAGAATTATGATTTGATTAAAAAATATTTATGATTGTAGTTTGAATCCTAACTATTATCCGCTTTTTAACATAAGTAGTTTTCTATCAACAATGACACATCCAACATGAAAAAACATTAAATACCAAGGACAAAGGCAAAGACAATTATGCTATATAGAAAGGATAGAAAAAACTTCACAATTCTTCAAAGAATCTAAAATCTATCACATGGCATTATTGTTGTAAAGTAGGTCATATGAAATTCTACAAAAAGTAGTTGGCTGATCAAAAATTGTTCTTGGAAAGGTGTCAAAAATGCTCTTGTCATAGAGCATTCAAAGGAGTCAACCTTCTATGCAATCATATGACCATATTACAAACATAATAGAATAGGGAGAAGAACAAAGAGAAAAACCTTGTGTGACACAAGTACAAATCTCAACACTTAAAATAGGTATCCCCATTAACTAAGTCACCTAGGGATGAGGGGATTTTTGGGGCTTTTGGGAATGAGGGGACAATTCTACTATATAGAAAGGATACGAAAAACTTCATGATTCTTCAAAGAATCAAAATCTAAAACTTAACTCATGCATTATTGTTGTAAACCTGGTCATATGAAGTTCTACAAAAATTAGTTGGCTAATAAAAAATATTCTCTAGAAAGGTGTCAAAAATACTCATGTCATAGAGCACATGCTAACAATTTCTCCATTGTTGATCAGATGATAGAATTATCAGCAGAAGTTTAGATTACATTGCACACAAGCAAGATGTTACAAGAAAATTGGAACAAGACAATGGCACTAATTCTAAAGGTATGTTCTGACTTCTTGTCACATTTTGGAATAACCATGTAAAATTCACCTTTGGCATTTACATTAAAAAGGAGGAAAAGATGTAAAGGTGAAAATATAAGAAGTTGCATATAATGTGTAAAGTATATTGAGTATATATGTATGGGGAAGCACCATCATATTATGTACATATACAGGTATTGAGATAAACATCTCTTACAAAAGCAATTTTAGAAGATCTCAAAAATAGAGTATGGCACCAAGTTGAAAACCTTCTTGCAAACTATAAGTGTAGATCATCTTAGGTAATGAACTAATTTACATGTGAACCCTATCCCTAACCATATAATAATCCTAATTCTAATCATAATCCATAATTCATTACCTTATGAAGCTTTGGCTATCCATTTTATTGCCAAAGTAATCCCTTGGCTATCCAAAAAATGGTCCTAATAGATTTATATAGAAGACCAAATTGATTTAAATAAAATGAGCAGGAAGAAGACAAACTTACACCCAATATTCAAGGAGAGAATCTTTTAACATACTTGAATTCTACCAACCAAAGTGAGATAATTAGAGTTCTAGTTGTTGAGTTTTCCAAAGATTTTCTTGTTGATATAAAGACACATTTCATTTATATGTTAGGGTTTACTACAGATGGAATCCCTAGGTGCCTAACCACTTAATTATGAAATTTCCATCCAATACCATATTTACTACACAAGGTAGGGGACTCAATATTTAGCCCCAATAAGATAGATGTAGAGACATAAATCTTACTACCCGATACAAAGGAAAGAGGTCCAATTTGATCATTAAATGACTCGTGTTACACTCTTCTAGCTTAAAAAGAATACAAATATATTATCAACAAAATATGTACATTAGATACTTATTAATTATTTGGAGAGTAGATCCTCTAACTTTTAGAGACAACTGGTTATCTCTAAGGAGATAATATAATGAGTCAATGTTCAACAATAAAAAATAAAGAGGATGCAAGAGGACACCCTTTCATAATTGATCTAGAGAGTCCTAAAAATTATGATATAACCCCATTAATTTATTTACTAAAACCTTGACACCAATCATAAGAGAGGACACCATTTGACATTTAATATTGGATGGAGGGCTTGCAACATCATCATAGTGAAACTCCATTCCACCCTTTTGTAGACATTTTCATAATCAATTACTTGAGCATGCCTACACTCTATCCTAGAAATGTTTCTCAATCCAAAGTCTTCCAATAGGTTATCAAGTTCTCCAATATGCATAAATATCCTTAACAAAACACTTTTGTGTAGGGTTAATGATCTTGGGTAGGATATCTTCTAGTCTAGAGGCTAAGACCTTGGCAATAATTATTTTGTATGATACACATTTAGGAGTGTCCCGTCTCTAATTTTTAATGAGATTCTTATCTCCCCTTGGGGATCAATTGATTACTTGACCTAGGGATTTTATGAGCCCTCTATTGATCACTTGATCAATTTTATGAGCCCTCCATTGATTACTTGACGTAGGGATTTCTCATTACTAATTTTTTGGATGGAGGACTTGATTTATGATAGAAATGGGTTTATCACTTGGAATAATGCATCTTCATTCTAGGAATGATGGTTCTCATTTTATCCCTATCTTATAAATCATTTTGAACTATCATCATCTTCTAACCAAAAAAATTGATAGTAAAATTAGGAAAAAGATCTTACTATATATATCACTAGGGGGTGGGTATTTCTTTTTATAGAATACGGAAATATTTTGTTATGCGGCCTTCCATTCTGCAAAGGTAATAAACATCTAGGCTACCCATCCAAGGGTCTAGTCCGAGCTCCTACTCGCACTGATGTGGACACCTCCACCTCTTGATGGTCAGGGAGGGTTACTTAATTAGATGCCTGATTCGTTCAAGTCTCTTCTAATTTTTTTATGATGTATCATTTTGAGACCTTGATATCAATGTTTAATTAGTTTTAGGATTAGGGGTCAATTTGGTTTGTACTGTTTGATTAGGTTTACATTCTTAGGTTTCAATTAGGACAAGAGTTAATAAATTGAATTAAGTTTTAAAGTGCTAAATTTGGTTTTAGATATAGAATTATAGTTAGAGCTTTTAGATTAAAAACCAACATTAATTCAAAAAAGTTAGGTTTGAATTTTGTTTTAAAGTGTTCAATATATTATTGAGTTCTAGTTTAGGGTGATTTGGTTTAGTCTTAAGGTCAACGTTTAACTTGGTTCAATCTTCTAGGGTAATGGTTCAATTTGGTTAATGGTTGGGGAAAGGATTTTTAAGGTTAAATTCAAGGTTTCTACTCTTAAGTTGGGATATATAATTAGGTTTATGATCATGGTTTAATTCAATTTGGTTTATAAGTATAATATTAATTAGTTAAGGGCTAGGGTTACCTTTTAGTCTTAGGGTTTGACATTTATAAAATTAGTACTCAAGGTAAGATAGGAAAGTTATTTAATTATTTATATATTACCTGGTGTAGGTTTTAGAAAATTAAGATTAATTAGGTTAAGATGATAGTAAGGGTTATGATTAGAGTTAAATTCAATACAAATTGACATTATAGAACTAATCCTAAATGATGCCCAGCCAAGGGATCCAAAGAACTAATCAAAAGTTTTACTAAGCAAGCAATAACATACATACAATAATTTACATTTATAAAAGACATAAGAGATTGTATTCCTTAATGAGCACATTTACATTTCATTTTTAAATAATTATAAACTACTAAAAGTAAAATAAATAACACATCCACATGAAAGTTCATATTAACTACTTCATTTCAATCCATTTAAATAATTTATATACATTTCTTCCGAATGCCACTTGCCAAATTAATTCAGAATGCACAATCATCCACTGTACATGTCACAGGGTATGAAAGGCTGAAAGAATATACATTTATAAAATAGTTTACATCATCCATTTTCGATCCATGAAACAAAGTACAATACAATTTAACCAAAATCATTTTAAATAATATAAGTTTTTTGTTTGGATCCCTTGGCCGGCTGTTATGTGATTAAGTATTTTATATATGTTTAGGGTTTTATTTATATGGTTAGGTTGAGATTATAGTTTAAACAATGAATTTAGGTCGAGGTTATAGTTAAAACAAGGTCGAGGTTATATGGTTTTAGGTCGAGGTTATATTTATTTGTAAAATTACATGTTTAAACAATAAATTTACATCTAATCTAATCATTCAACATTGTAATAAATACATAAATTAAATACATTTCAAAACATTTAAAATAATAATTTTTTAAGTAAACATTTACAAAACTATATTTTAATTAACAAATAGAAAAATTTAAACATTTAAGTTCATTAACAATGTAAATTTACAATTTTATGTACATATTAAAAGTGAAAAAATAATAAATTAACATACATATTAAATTGAAAATTGAAAAAAAAAAGTAAAATAGTATAAAACATATTAAAATACCTGTGTATCAAAAACTAGTAGCAAGGGGGTAGTCGGTAGGGCTGAAAAATGGGCTCCCGTATGCGTCTCTAGCCAAAAAAGCGCTTATATAAACTTTTACAAATCGGGTACCCAATTTGTAAAAATCGGGTACCTGATTCTTAAAAAGGCAGGCTCCCGATAGTTAAGCGGCTCGGGCACCTGATCTATTTTAAATATTGGGTACCTGAGTTTTAAAATTTGGCTTGGGTGCCCTAAGCGTAATTTTAAAAACGGGTACCCGATTTTAAAAAAATTGAGTACCCGTTTCTGAGAAGTACAATTTCGTGGATCTGACTTCCGTGGAATTGTGACCCAACTTCTTGCGGTCACCCATTAATAAATTAACATAAAATGTGAATTCTAAAAATAATTTATATAAATGTTTAGGATTATGCCTTAGCAGTTACGATTAAGGTTCAATATTAAAATGTTCAATTAGGAATAAACATAAATAAGATTATGGTTTGGGTTAAGATTTAGGGTTATCCATTTAGAATTAGGGTAGAGTAATTAACATTATGATTGGGGCACAAAATATAAGATTTATAGGATTGCGACTACTATTTCAAGGCTTATCATTTAAGATTAGGCATTAGACTTTAGAATTATGGTTTAGGTTTAGATTTAGGATTTATGTATGATAATTTAAGATTATAGTTTAGCACTTAGAATTAGTGTATAAAAATTAGGATTAGAATTAGGGTTTACATTTTAGGATCACGTGCTAGCTTTAATGATTAGGAAATTTGTAATTATGGTTAAGATTGGGATAATTTAGATTTTAGCATTTAGGGAAATTATTGATCAATTAGGGTCTAGCATTTATAATCATGGTTTGGCATTTAGAATTAGGGCTAGGGTAAAGATTATGGTATGGGTTTACATCATTAAATTAGAAATATGATTAAGAAGTTATGGTATGTATTTTCTAGGATTTAATATGAGTGTTTAACATTTATATTTAAATGTTTAGGATTATGCCTTAGCATTTACGATTAAGGTTCAATATTAAAATGTTCAATTAGGATTTGACATAAATAAGATTGTGGTTTGGGTTAGGATTTAGGGTTATCCATTTAGAATTAGGGTTACAAATACTATTTCAAGGCTTATCATTTAAGATTCGACATTAGAATTTAGAATTGTGATTTAGGTTTAGATTTAGGATTTATGGATGTTAATTTAAGATTATAGTTACACACTTAGAATTAGTGTTTAAAAATTAGGATTAATTAGGATTTACATTTTAGGATCATGTGCTAGCTTTAAGGATTAGGAAATTTGTAATTATGGTTAAGATTGGGATAATTTAGTGTTTAGTAATTTAAATTTTAGCATCTAGGGAAATTATTGAGCAATTAGGGTCTAGCATTTATAATCATGGTTTGGCATTTAGAATTAGGGCTAGGGTAAAGATTATGGTATGGGTTTACATCATTAAATTAGAAATATGATTGGGAAATTATGGTATGTATTTTTTAGGATTTAATATGAGTTTTTAGCATTTATATTTAAATGTTTAGGATTATGCCTTAGCATTTACAATTAAGGTTCAATATTAAAATGTTTAGTTAGGATTTAACATAAATAAGATTGTGGTTTGGGTTAGGATTTAGGGTTATCCATTTAGAATTAAGATTAAAACTAATATTTCAAGGCTTATCATTTAAGATTAGGCATTAGAATTTAGAATTATGGTTTAGGTTTAGATTTAGGCTACACTTATCATTATTGTTTAAAAATTAGGATTAGAATTAGGGTTTACATTTTAGGATCATGTGCTAGCTTTAAGGATTAGAAAATTTGTAATTATGGTTAAGATTGGGATAATTTAGTGTTTAATAATTTAGATTTTAGCATTTAGGGAAATTATTGAGCAATTAGGTCTAGCATTTATAATCATGGTTTGACATTTAAAATTAGGGCTAGGATAAAGATTATGGTATGGGTTTACATCATTAAATTAGAAATATGATTAAGATTATGGTATGTATTTTCTAAGATTTTTAATATGAGTATTTAGCATAAATTTATTTAAATGTTTAGGATTATGCCTTAGCATATGCGATTAAGGTTCAATATTAAAATGTTCAATTAGGATTTAACATTTAAATAATTGATTGTAGTTTGGGTTAGAATTTAGGGTTATCCATTTAGAATTGGGGTAGAGTAACTAACATTATGCTTAGGGCACAAAATATAAGATTTAGGATTACAACTACTATTTCAAGGCTTATCATTTAAGATTAGGAATTAGAATTTAGAATTATGGTTTAGGTTTAGATTTAGGATTTATGGATGATAATTTAAGATTATAGTTTAGCACTTAGAATTAGTGTTTAAAAATTAGGATTAGAATTAGGGTTTACATTTTAGGATCACATGCTAGCTTTATAGATTACAATTTTTAATTATGGTTAGGATTAAGATTACTTCCATTATGGTTACTATTATGGTTAGGGCTAGGGTTCAAGTGTTAGGTTTAAGATTTGAAGTTACAATTAAAATTAGGGTTTAACATTTAGGATTAAGTTTATCATTTAAGAAATGGGTTAGGATACTTGTTAATATAATGGTTAAAATTTTAATTAGTGTTCTAGGGTTAGCCTTAGAATTATGGTCAGAGTCACATTTTACATCAAAGTGAATACTATGTTTAGGGTTTGTGTGTAGTTTAATAAAAAAAGATATGACCATTTAAAATTTTACATTTAATTTGGAAGGGAAACATGACTTATTGAAAATCACAAATAGAATTTAAGAGAGTCTAGGTTTATGTCATAATTAGGGCTAATATTGTGTTAAGGATTTGGTTATATGATTGTTTAGGATTATAGTTTTAGTTAATGTTAGGATTAGAGTTGGGATTACTATTAGAGTTACATGAATCCAGGGTTTAGAGTTAAAATTGTAGTTTTAAGATAATGAAGCACATTAAATACTTAGTTTTATGTTTAGGGTTTAGATTAAACTATTTTAAAGTTATGGTTAGGTTGAGGTTAGACTTAAAGGAATATAGTTAGTTTTATGGCTGAAGTTACAATTTTTAATATAGGGTTTAGGTCTATGTCACGGTTATTATTAAGATTTCATACCTTGTTCACCATTATGATTTAATATTTGTGATCAAAATCATTTGATATTATAAGGTAGATTGTACTTAAATTATCTATTATTTGATATATTGAATTTAAATTTCATTTTAATACATAAAGATTGATTATTTATTATTTAAAAATTAAACTAAATTCTAACTTGATTTTCTCATATAATTTTATCAATTCATACATACATCAACATATGTGAATAATTGAGAGACTGCAACACTTACCAAATTTTATAAATTTAATACACATATATATAAAAAATTAAACTTATATTCAATTCAAGCATGTACATACATCACCTTAAACTACAAGATTAGGGTTACATGGTTAAGTTTTAGAAATAACATTTTAGGGTATGAGTTCATTAAACCTTGTTAGGTTTAGTGTTAGGGTATGGATATGGGTAGCTAGCATTATGGTTTACATTTACTATGGTCTACAAACTAATTTACAATTAATTACTATTTAGTTTAAATAAATCTAAAACATCAATATAATTATATGTTTAAAAAATCTAATTTACATCTATCTAATCATTCATCACTGTAACTTTTATTAAATACATCGAAACATCTAAAATAATAATTTTTAAATGAACATCTACAAAAAAAAAATTTAAATGAATAAATACAAAACTATTTAAATGAACATATATACAATAATCTAAATATAAAACTATTAACAATTGAAATCTATAATTTTACATATTAAAAAATATTAAACATGAAAAAAAGCAATAAATTGACAAAATTATAAAGCAAAAAATTGAAAACAATGAAATAAAATAATAGAAAACAAAGTAAAATACCTGGTACACTAAAAAACAATAGCAGGGGGTCAGTTGGAAACCAAAAATGGGCTCTCGTTTCTAAGTTTTAATCAGGCTTCCATCTACAATGATAATAAAAATGAAGGAAAACCCACAAAAAATGGGTTTTATGCTTTTTAGAAATTGGGTGCCCGATTTTAAAATCATGGTTTGGGTACCCAATCCGTATTAAAAAATTAGGTACTCGATGTTTGAATACAGATCAGGTTGAATACAGATCAGGCACCCAAACCATAATGGGTACCCGATTTGTTAAAATCAAGTACCCATTTCTAAAGAGGTCTTATTCTACAAAATTAACTTTCACAGAATTGTGACCTAACTTTTTGCATTCACCCATAAGAAAAACAAATTTGTATGAATAATCAATACCTTATACATTTCATTGATCATCTTCTTCATCCATATCATCATCATCACCATCACCATCATCATGTTAGCATGAATGCTGACGATACTACATTGGGGGAGTATCCTAAGAATTGGAGAGTATTGACATGTTGCATTCATGACTATGTTTCACATTAATGTCAACATAGTAGTAAGTCTGTGGAAATTGATAGAGTAGTAGAGATATATCTTAGTTTTATAGACAAGGTTTTTCTTTTCTAGTGATGCATGGTCATGGACATGTTTAATATAGTGTCCTAATGATGTGGTTCAATGTGCAACACATAAGTCAAAGACATACAAAAGTTGTACTTGATTTAATGAGAGTAGTACAGAGACAGAGTGCTTGAAAAGTAGTTTCTAATATTTATATTATATCTTTCATTTGAGATGTAATAAGGAGATGCATAGTCAGACAGTGACATAGGACAGTAAGTTGGTGATGTCAAAAAATGTGCAAGCCCTAGTATCATACATGTGAAGTTTTGTGTACACTGTGAGCCGATAGTCCTATTGTAATTGTAATTAATTAATTATCTTATTATAATTAATTGAGAAAGCCTTAAGGATGACTCAAGGAATTATTTTGAAGATATGGTATAAAGGAAAGATGGTTTCCTTGTTTGTAAAGAGTATCAAGTATTGTATGAAGTGAAGAGTGCAAAAATGAGAAAAGTATTTTTTGAATGAGCGTAAGCGATCCAAGTAATTATAAGATGTGAGTTTTGTGATTTGGTTACAAGATCAGAAGGAGACAAGGTTTGTTTGATAGGACATAGGAAGAAAGTACTATTCATTTCTATTATTCTATAGGGAATAATACAAAGATCATTTGGATAGTGGGTTCATTGGTCTTAACCTTGAAACTATTTAGGCAATGGGTCCAACTATCTTCCACAACTCTTAACAGGGTTGGCACAACTCCTAATAGGGTTGGAATCTCCTAACAAGGATTCAAAGTCTCCTAACAAGGACTAATATGTAGTGAATGTTGCTATAGACTCCCAACAAGGTCCATCCTCTAACAAGCAATATTTATATTAGTACATCATCTTATGGGTACCATCCCCACCAATGTTTTCCCTCTAATCAAGGGTTTCCCTAGTTAACATATATGGTGTTATTGTGTATGAGTATCTTGTTATGGTTTGTGTTTCCTTAGTTATTGCAAGTTTTATGATCTGGTTACAAGATTAGTAGGAGTAGAGGTCCATTTGACAGGACAGAGGAAGGAAGTACTATTCATTTCTATTATTTTGTAAGGAATACTACAAATATCATTTGGACAGTGGGTTCATTGGTCTTAACCTTGAAGCTATTAGAGTAGTGGGTCCAACTATCTTCCACAACTCTAATAGGGTTGGCATAACTCCTAACAGGGACTAACATATATTGAATGTTGTTATAGAATCCTAACAAGGTCCATCCTCTAACAATGAATATTTATATTAGTACATCATCTTGTGAGTACCATCCCCACCAGGGTTTTCCCTCTTATCAAGGGTTTCCCTAGTTAACATATAGATAGTGTTATTGTTTATGAGTATCTTGTTGTGGTTTCTGATTATATTGCACATATGGTTAGGTTTTTTTAAGGTTGATAATTGTGATAATAGTTGGACAACTGATTCACCCCCCCCCCCCCCCCCCCCCCCCCCCCCAAGTTATATTGGTGGACTATATATTCTAACAATTGGAATCAAACCATTAGGTCCTTGAAGGATAAGCTTAACAACTTTAGGAGATTGATGCCGAATATTTTAAGAAAGGATATTCCTAGATTTGATGGGGCCAACTATGATAGTTGGAAGGAGAAGATGAAGACTCATATGTTGTGCATGGGTCCAGGTTATTGGCTCTTAACAAAGAGTGAGAAGACAATTGTGAAAGAAGAGAAGATTGAAGAATCCAATGAAGCAGAAAGAGATTTGTTCATGTGCAACATGAGAGCTAGAGAATCTCTACTATCAACTCTTCTAGGGAATGAATATAGTTAGGTAAAATGACTTCAAACATCTCATGAAGTTTGGAAAGCATTAGAATCTACTTTTGAAGGTGATACACATACAAAGAGACTAAGATTACAAAATTGGATATGTGCATTTCAAGATGCTAAAATGATGGAAGATGAATTTGTAAGAAACTATATTGGTAGGATATCATAGATTTTTGTAGGAATCAAGTCACATGGTTCAATCAAGGAAGAAGATGAGGTTGTGTGGAAGATCTTGAAGACTTTGACACCACCATTCAAGTATGTTTTCTCAGATGAATCAGCTACTAATACAGTGCACTAAGGAATTTACCAAGGAAATGCTGCTTGGAATACTGGAAGTAGTAGAAGTGGATTTGAGACAATCAGGAGAATTGACAAGAGTAGAGACAACTTTCAGTGCCTTGAATGTTCAACCAAGCCTATCTACAAGTGCAAGCACACATGGATATTTTTCTAGTAGCAACATAACTAGATTTGATGAGGACAAGAAGATTGAAGAAGGTATATCACTTCTTGTGAGAAGAGTAAAAGATGGTAATAATATTTTTAAATGCTGGTACTAGCATAACTAGATCTGATGAAGATAAGAAGATTGAAGAAGGTATATCACTTCTTGTGAGAAGAGTAAAAGATGGTAATAATATTTTTAAATGCTGGACATGTAATGAGTTTGGTCATTATGCATCTAAATGTCCTAAAAGAGAGAAAAGCATAAATGCAAGTTTAAGCCTAGGAGAGATCAAAATTGGTTTTGTGTTAATAACAAAGGAAGGGGACTTATATAAATTTAGTCTCCATTGATATATGATTCAATGAAAAATTCAATGCATGATTGGATTCATGATTGTCATTACAAATTTTGCCAATTTTTTCTTTGTTAGGCCTTCCATCCAATAGTTTCTATAGTTTGCTTGCTACATTCTTTCCAATATGCATAACATCAAACAAATACATGATTGGGAGGTGCTCATAGTAGGGTAACCTAATTAATTGTCTAAGATAGCTTTTTAGACCTTTTGGAAGTTGGGCATCAATTCCTTGATGACCTTCATGAACATCAATTACATCATTTGTAAAAAAAAGATGATATCCAAATATAAATTCAAAACAAAAACCATCATATGGAGTGATATTATTTTGACAATTTATTGTATTGTAGTCCAACTTTCATAGGTGAGGTGTCATTCTTCATGGATTTGATGTTTCCTCTTATTTTCCATTAAAAAATATTTTTCAATAATTCAATACTAATGATTATTGTGGAGAAAGTGCCTATACTCATCAAACACCTATTTTCCTAAACTTTTTGGATGACAAGATTCCATCTTTGGATCACAAATTGAACATGCAAATTTTCTCTTTGTCTAAAGACCTACAAGATCATATATAATTGGATTAAATATATTGATTTTGATATTTACAATTATCATGCATAACTTTAAGATACAACAAAAATGTGTTAGCACTATAGCATATCACAAATATTTGTTAACATAACATATTGCAAAAATGTGTTAGCCCAAGGGCATTATGTATTGTCCATACAAGCATTTAACATAATTGAAAATGTCTATTTCCTATCAATCTAGAGATGCCATACATAGTGACCCCATTCCATAACTCTAACAACTCATCAATAAGAGGCTCAATATATAAATTCATATCTTTAACTTGGTACTTATATAGTTGAATGGACATAAACATTACATAATTATTGTGACCATTTTGATGTGGTATTTATAAATTAATTTAGATAACTATTAAATGAAAAAATACCTTATACAATCATTACCAACATCATATGCTCCCTCTTTATGGACATCCAAGGAGGAATATTATTGTTAATAACAAAAACATGCCACACTGATTAAAAATATATCATCTCTCCAAATGGATTGACACTGTCGGCTACCAATGAAAGCATGAGATTACAAGGTTCTTCTTTTAAGTGTGGCCAAGTTTCTTCTATGTCCTTAAATACATAACCATATGCAAACATTCACATAATATCATCTTAACTTCTATTGTGTGCATGGTAATCTATATATGACACCAAGCTAGTGTATTTGAATAATCGTTTCAGACGTGGAATAATGGGAATGTGCCAAAGAACCTTGCAAGGAACCTTTTTGTTATTTAGTATATTTGATATTTACTACTATGATAATCAAATCATTTTGTCGCAAATTCATTTTGTTTATGATATATACTATGATCATTGGTACATGCACATATTATGGAAGATAATTCTTTGTATGAGCGAGGTAGAATGTTTGATGGTGGTAACAAACACACACCTATCAACCTATAACAAAAAATATAATTTTTTAATGTAAATAATATTAATGGTAGATTAACATAGAAGATGACAAAAATGACATGCCTTAGCATACGTGAGATTTCTATATTGGATAAATCATTCATAACCTTGATGTTCACCAACAACAATACAATGAAGAGAATAGTTGTTTGGGAGCCTTGGTATAGGGGCTTATATGCCTTCTCAAGTATAGGTATATCAATAACATCTTCATAATCATGATTAGATGCACTATACCACTAGTACCATCATCTTGATTAGTTGCGCTAGCACCATCATCTTGATCAGTTGCACCAGTACCATCATCTTGATAAGTTGTGCTAGTACCATCATCTTGATCAGTTGTGCCAGTACCATCTTATTCAATCATGTTCCCTAGTACATGATCAACTGTGCCAATACCATCACCTTCAATTGTGCTCTCTATCACAAGATCATCTTCTTTCATAGAAGCATTATCTTCAGCTTGCATATTCACACCTCCATGTTCATCTAGTTGGAAATCCACATTCACCAATGGATAAAAATGCACCCCTATTCAATGTAACCATGTTACCTACAATGTCTCTCAGATTTTGCTATTAGAAGTCTTTGAGTCTTTAAGCCCTTAAATTTTTTGCAAGGACGATAACATTTTCCATCACCTTTTTTTTGAACTAAGACCATAATTTGGCAATTGTATTTTTTTTTTTGGGTTCATATTGTAAGGCAAGTGCTTTCTTCACAAGAAAATATTTGAGCTATAATTATATCAAATATAAACATACAAACATTATTAGTATATTTTATATAATAAAAATAATAAAATATTACTATCAATTTAAGTTTAGTGGTCTTTCTTCATCGTCAAGATTTCAAATTTTATTAATTTATATGTATTATTTGCTCTTTTTAAATTTATTTTACTTTAGCCATTGAAAAAATAAAGGAAAACAAAATATTTCAACAAAATAGTTGTCTATTTGACTAGATACCATAACAATCCTTACCTATAGAAAGACAAACAAAATCTTGCAAGCCAAGCTATGAAGCTTGCAACTCAGGTAGTAGTACTGTCACTCTTAGGCCCACTCAAATGTAGATGTTGTCTATATGAAGAAAATAAGAAACAATAAGTTATATTATCATTCCAAAGAAATAAAAATAATCAGTATAAAATTTGAATTCAAATTACAGATCAAAACTATTCCAATATAGAAAAGAAGTTGGAAAATGGGTACAAGTTGAACCAAAACATCTTCCATGACATATGGAATTAGAATCCATAGTAGAAGATATATGTTAAAGTTTGAATGATATCAATCATGTTGACTACTATCCCTTACTATGAACGAAGAGTATTAGATAAATGCATGATTACACTTTTCCTTCATGAAGTATCATAATAATTATTTTTTGGAAGGAATCATGATCGATTAAAATATGGTCTAAAATATGTGATTAATAAGAATATAGAATCATGGTGGATTAAATTTTGGTCTAAAATATGTGGATGGATAAGAACCACATGAAACATTTTTGTTTGATATACATAACCTATTCCATAAACTAATAATTAGAACATAATCTCAAAGAATAACATTTCATTTTATGATGCATCTTTTTGTTTGAGTTTTAATCACTTACTCTTACAATGCTTATTGACACTTGGTATATGAATTGAGATATACCGATTGATGAAAATCACATGGCCTCTTGTTGTTAATATTTTTAACTCAAACAATAAATTGCCAAGGAATATAGTTGAATCTAAAATCATCAAGTTAATTCATTCTATGATATATATAATTTGTTAAATTAAGAAACATGGCTTGCATCTAACCAAAAGAACATTTGAAGGGAGAACTGAGTAGTTTAATTTTTTTCCATGGTACCTCTATAGATTAAGATTATAGGCTAGATTTATGATAAAGGTAATCACCATTAGCCACCAACATGATTGGCTTTGCCTTATTTAGGTTTTGGAGGCTTCATTAAATATATATTATCTCTAAATTTTAGGTGATAACCTAAAAGGTATGTCTCCTTCATAGCCCTTATCTAATTCTAAGGGATCAAGTAAAGTTGACCATTTAAGATACTATAATGTATCTCCTATTGTTAGTCTTTATATATCTCCAAGTTAGATACTCTAATATAAGTTCAAACAAAGTGACAAAATACCTAGCTCATTTCCCAAGGTAACCCCATTGCATATATAATTGGGATAATTTTACAAAATAGGATGCAAAGCTCTAGATCAATAAAACAATGTATTAAATTCTTAGATATGCAATTTTTGGAAGGAGAAAGAGACAAATTAAGGTCATTAATTATCACCAATTGAGGATGCACATTGATTTATTATTAGATCACACATAAGAAGGAACTTTATTTTGTTTCCTTCCATCTGGTTTTCATTTACTACCACTAATGGAGGATGCATAGTGAGTTATTAGACAACCTAGAAGAAGGATCTCCATTAACTTCATCACCACTATTTTATTATGAAAATTATGGATGATATTTTCTTCTTTATATGTGTCATTCATGTCAATCTCATCTACAAGTATGTGAACATTCAGTGGATATAACAATAATCAATCAAATAAGAAAGGGAGGTCAATCTTTCCTTCATAATACAAGTTTTTTTATCTATTTTTAGTGCCTACATGTAACTCATAATAATCATCTTTGGACCATTTTCATTATTTATTATTACAAGGGAAAACTCAGTAATTTGTTTTAGCAATACCTAGATGTCATGGTCTAGTCTAGTTACTAATTCTATATACATGTCATACTTTCTTTCATTTTCCTAAGCTAATTCTAATTTAATCTTATACTGAAGTGAACAATGCAAAATTGGATAGATTAAATAGGACAATATTCATACTAGATTCTTTAATACTCTTATTTCATGCATTTTTGTTCTAATTCATTGATTTTATCTCCTTGCACACACACAGACACACACACACACACACACACACACACACACACACACACACACACACACACACGCGCGCGCGCGCGCGCGCACACACACATAGTTAAAACCCCATTGCATATCAACTTAATAATTTAGATTACAATCTTGCAAGGCCATTCATAGGCAAAAAAAATCAGGAAAATATTACATATGGTCTAAAATACTAATAAAGAAAATAAATTACAAATATTTAATCCCAAGAATTTAAAACTAATAACAAAAACTACATTAATCTAGTATATCCTAACACAAATGATCTACTAAAACTACTACTTAGATTGCTCCCTATCTATGTGAGAATTGGGGAGAATGTCTCAGACACTTTACATGATCTCAAACCTAATGAGACATTGCCATTTATTTCAAGTATCCGACCACTTTCATATTAAATCATTATGATGAGAGGTTGTCTTGAGTTGAGATGAAAAAAAAAAAGTCAACAATATCAGTCTAACTTTGGAAAGCATGAACCTATCCAAACTTGATAATTCTTTTGTCCTTATCTTCTATTAAACTAACTGAAGGTGGATTCTTGAAGCTTAATGTCTATCATCTTTGAAGATGAGATAAACTTGGGAAAATAAGGAATTCTTTCACAAGTCCCTAATGTCCTAAGATTCACAAAGGATACAATGGGGGGTTGAAGTCACCTCCCATCATCCTTCATGCATTCCTATTTCCATAGATAGCAGGAGCAAGTGAGTCCAACAGATCTTTCCTAGAGGATTTAACATTAGGACAAACATTTATAAATTTACATGGGACATCAGAGCTATGAAATTTGAAAATTTTCATCAAAATACTTCTTAAATAGTGGAATGAAGAAACACATTCAAAATACTATACATGTACATTCAATATTAGTACAGATATTGCTAGCAATATTTTCAATAGCTTCCTTATTTATAATAACCATAAAACAAATAAATATGGAGGAGATAGACACTATGGAATACAACTTTACTAAGACCCTCAACACTTAGCATAGAGGTCAACCAAGTCCATCTATGGAATAGGGTATAAAGATATACATCAATTTGTATTGAACAAATAAAAACACATCAATATCCTAATTAGCGCTTACTTAGCCTAAGAGAAATACATAGAGATATAAATTTGGGACTTAGATTACACAATGTCAAAGTTACCAACATAGTTTGGAGAAGTGCATCATTCAAGAGCCACTTATATTACACAGATATTCCTTTAGTATATTCATTGGCCCTAATTTGTGGGGTTTTGATTTATAAAGATAGGTGGGATTTGATAAGAAATGGCCCAACTAGTTTCCCATTCATTCAATTAGGATTCAGGAGTGAAGATATATGTTAGCTCTTATTGTGCCCTTTTCATCTATGTCTCTGTAGTGATGTTTTTCAGTGGAGATGGAAGAAAACAAAAAGGAAAAAGAAGGGTATTAAACATGAAATCCAAATAATCCTTAATCAATCTTAGCTTTTCTTGACCGTATCCCTATGAGTGCCCTAGTTTTGCATTCACTTACTTTCTACCATTACTACCAACAAACATTCATTAAGCATTGTCATTGAGTGTGATTAGCAACAAAAACAAACTTACCCATGGTCAACTGACATGTGTAGCTCAATCCTTTCCTCCCCCCATGATTCACCTAAAAAAAATGAACCGAGTTTCACTTTTTTTTTTTTAATATCTGAACTTCATCAAAATTTCAACACTAAACTTAAGGAATGTCAAAATTTTGACGATAAACTTAAGTAGCATTGAAATTTTGACCTTTTTGAAACATGATAAGAAAAGTGTTAAAATCACAAACCAACATGGCCTAATGTCAAAAATGGACATAAAAATTGAAGGGAAAATGTATTAATACTTTTTTTTAAGCCAACTTGTAAGGATATGTGTGAGGCCTCACCCCAATCCATCATAGGACATCTAATACATTTTTATTTTAACACATTATGACTTGATATGTTGAGACATTATCTGATTGACTAGACATTATTATATTATTTTATGTCTTTTGATGCTTTATCTTAAAATGCTTAACCATGTTATTTGATGTTTTATAAGCATGCATAATTATAGTGAAAGGGTGTCATTCTTAGGTTTTTAAAAGCTCAAATATTTCAAGCCAGATAATAGGTCCTAAAACGGTCCTAGAGGCCGTTGACTTTTATGACCTCCTCAATATCTCATTTTTTCTTTAGTGTGAAAATTGAACTTCTCCATGAGTTTTTCAAGTTTACACTCCACCAAAAAGGGTTTTCTTAATTGTAGGATCAAATTGGAAGACCCTAGAAGGCCGTAGTCAAGTTTGGAGTTATTGTAATTTTAGGTGGATGAGTTTAGAAGCCTATTTAGCTACTAATTTGTGGGTTGAAGGGTGTTCACCCAATCTCTAAATTTAGAGAAAGTCTAGCTTGGATTGCAAGAGGAAGAAGGATTATCTCTTTCAAAAACTTCATTTGCAATAACCATTTGTGAAGGTAGGAATCCTTCAAGGTCTTGTTCTTCATGCTGTGTTTTTTTTTTTTTTTTTTTTGCTTAAGTAGACCTATTTTATGCTTGTGTATTCATATGTATGTTGAAGCATGTGAGGGATGGGTTGATGTGGGGTTCTTATTTATTTTTCCTTCCATGTTTTATATTTTTTTTTGGGGGGAAATTGTAAGGGTTGTATTGGCATTACTCACCCTCAAATAGGGTAGAAGTGGCCATTTATAGGAGGAGGGTCTTAGTTGAACTCCAAGTCATTGCAGAGTCTCTCCTCATGATGAGGAGAGGTTAGAGAGTAGGGTGGTATGGCCCCCTACTTATCAATACAAATCATTTTGTGGTTGGGGAGATAAGGATTAAAATAATGGAAGTTCTTGTGATTATTAGCCTTGGAAGAGGCATATGTTTTGGTGTTTTGATTGACTTCTCCTACCCTAGAAAAATCCACCTTCTTCCTAGTCTTTGTTTGATAAAGAACCTATTGTACAAACCTAGAATGAGAGTAATTGGTTGAATGTGTCTATGTGTTGAATCTAATTGTCACCCAGTCAGTCTCGATTCTCCATGGTTATCTTGACGTAAATTTGTAGATTGCATAGTTGATACCTTGATATGGAGCCAAATTGGATTCAAAGTTTTGGTGTTCTTGATTCAAATATTATGGAAAATTCTCCTCAAGATAATGATCTTAATGTAAAATTAGTTTTTAACCTTATTTTTGAAATGACTGCAATATCGGATTTTCTTCCTTGATTCTTTCTCAATTGAGTCCTTGAATTAGGTTTTGAATCAAATAAATATTTAGTGGCTAGCCCATGTATGTTGAAAAAGACAAGAGAAATTCATTTCTTATGGTATTCTTTATAATTTGTTTCATATTCTTATGATCAATTGTGATTAGATACAATAATGTTACATGACGTTATGCAATTTGAATATGATTAGGTGTTAGGGAAAATTTATTTATATGGGTGTTACTTCATTTTGCTTTGATTAGTAGCTATATATGAAAAAAAATATATACTCCTACTCAAAAGTATAAATATAACATCAAAAATCTATGCTATAATTCATCCTAGAAAATGAAAAAAAATCCCCCTTATGCCATGTAGACAAAATTGTATATGAAAATTGAACACTTGGTGAAAAAGATCCTTAAGAAATTTAGCTTTCTAGAGAAGAAATGCTCTCTGCCTTTTGTATGTAGAAGTTTTTAATCATCTTTTGGAATAGAGAAAGTACTTTTAGAGATTCGCTTTATGAATCCTTGTCATAATTCAAATAATAGACTTGAAGTTCTTAATTGCAATACAAACATAAATAAAAATAAATAAAGTAAACAAAACAATTAAAATGATCCTATTTTATCCTACACATCTATTGCTTTCCCCTCACCTACTAATCTTTATACTATAAATCCTAATCCTTACCTTTTTTATTCCCTCTCTCTCTCTCCATCCACGTTCTCCACATGTGCCATGATAGTGTCAGTGGGACGAGTGCATTATATGGAGGAAGGAGTTTAGTCAAATAAGGGGGCGGCCTATTAAAGTTGATGACGATTTGGTTTTAAAGTTTGCAAAGGGGGGGAGAAACTTAGGACATCCAACCTTTGACCTTTCCTTCCCACCTCCAATCGCATAACACCTATGTCTTTCCTTGGACAGCGAGGAAGATATTTAAAACAACAAGCCCATCAACCTTGGGAAGTGAAGTGGGGTTCACATACTCCCATTGGGCAATGTGTGCAGGCCTAGTATTGCCACATTGTCATAGGGAGGCATGTGCAACCACTTTCCCACGTGGGATAGTGATTAAGAAAAAAGTGGTGCAAGTTTTGGAAGTAAGGGGGGTTAGGGGTTCGGCTAGGATAGTTAGTTTTATGTTAGGGAGTTTAGTTAGTAAGGATTAGTTAGTTATTAAATGGTATTAGTTATGGCTGTTATTATTTTATAAAGTATTATTTTATGATTTCAAGTATTGTAATTAAATTTTATAAAAAGGTTGTCATCTATTTAATTATTTAATTATTTGATAAAGGAAATGCTTAGAAGTTAGTAAGTGTTAGGTAAGTTTTAGATTAGTATTATAGTTAATTAGAAGTCAAGTAATTGTTTAGCGAGTTCAAGAAAAAGTAATGTTTAGGATTTTTAAATAGTATTATTTAATTTTGTTTGATTTTATTAATTAGTTATTTGTCATTTAATTTTGGAAAAGTGAATTTAAGGTAACATAATTTAAAGGAGGGATTAAATATTTTGAAATTAAATTTTTTTTTTTGATCGGTAAGGGGCTGAAGCCAAGATTAATTATTATGTATTATTATTAATTATTATTTTATTAAGCATTTATAGATTCGAACCCAAGACCTCTTTGATAAGAGGCTCACAATTTACCATTGTGTTGTAGGGTTTTTCCTATTTTGAAATGTAAAATAAGAGATAGATAGAAGAAATATATAGTTTTGATGGGTTTTAGTTTTAATATTTAAATGTTTTAATGACCTTGTAAATTTAATTTCTATATTTTATAGCTTTGATAAACTTTTATATGTAACTAGAACAATATTGTATTGGGTTAAGACTAAGTTGGATGAACATTTTAATGTTAGATTGACCTATGAGACAAATGTCTCAAATACTTTTGATAGTCAATATTTTTATGATTATAACCAATTTAAAAGTTCATTTAAATAATGACAACTTCTTAAGATATTTAGACATATGTTCTTAAATGTTGTAACCCGTTTCAACTAGGACATTTAACTAACACATGAAATGAAATTTGGAACCTTAGAAAACCTAATGTGTCTTGTGTGTGCCTCTAGTCAAACATGTATTAACATAGTGGATTAATTTATCTAAATTTTTTTTTTGTGTTTTTTCCCGAATATTTTGGGCATGACAATATGGATCTCATGTACATATATGAAGCAATATCAACTCATAATAGATAATATATTACAAAAGATGCTATAAAATATATGAAGGAAATATATTGATGTCTAATATGAACTAACATATTTTGTACAATCACTATTTAGTTTAGTGCTTGTATACAAAGCCTTTGTACTTCAATAAGATATGTATTTCATGCATGTGTAGATACAATTGTAACAATTCAATTTTTGTATTTTACATTATGGTAGTAAGATACCTCTTAGTTTTAATAGATACTCTTTTAAAATTTTTTTTGGGAAATGAGCCCCTCTAAAAGTATGCCACCTAATAGTAAGTTGCCTCATTAGTGAGCTACATGTGTGCATTATGTCACTATTACTTAATAATTGAAAGTTAACCCTATCCATGTTTTTTTACATGTCGGGTTTCCATGATAAAAATAAAATGTTGTGTAGTTTTGCATTATTTGGTTATTGTTCATTTTCCATTTTGCAAGTTTAATTATGTTATGTGTAGTACAATTTCTTAAAATTTTCAATATTTTGAAATGAGTATTGATTCATCCTCCCCTCTTAGTATTATAGATGTTCAACAATTGGTATCAAAGCTAAACCCTTTAGGATATTTTAACATCTCAAAGTAGATCCAAACAGTTGAACATACAATGCCTACATCTACTATGTATCAAGAAGATCTCATGATTGTATTGGAGATCTTGAAACTATAGAAGATGAAAACAAGGAACTATAAAAAGTCTTCAAATGGCTAAAGATTTCATCCCAAAAATTAAAATATCATATTCATAAATTCAAGATAAGGCACAAAGAGGTTAGTAATGATCTCAAGCTATCAAATGAAATTATCTTTTCTTTGAAAGCTAAGAGTGAAGAAGATAAAAATACCAAGAAACATATGAATAATGTAATTAAGAGAAAATATAATAAATGTAAGAAGTTGTATCTCTCAATCAAATCTAGAAGAATCAAGAAAGAAAAAAGAAAAATTCAAAAAAAAGCTTCGCTCAATGAAATATTGATAACTCAGAGATTATTTCTAAACAAGAAAGGATTAGGTTGTGAAATTGGTGAATACTCATACTACACCCAAAGAAAAGAAATAAATAGATCAAGTAAAGGAAACTAAAACCAATTTTGACAAAGAGGAAAAAGTAACTCTCAAGAAAAGCAACATGCAAGTGATGATACATTCACCTTTAAGGGTAATGTTTCAATTGTAAAAAGTTATGTCATAAGCATTCAATTGTAGAAATAGTATGAATGATAAATATAGATGTTACTATAGTTATGCATACACACACACATAAGGTTAACTAGTGTAAGTCATGATAAGAGAACCAAAAGGTTTTATAATTGAAATAAAGCTGGATACATTGAAAGATTATGTAAAACTAATTTAGTTAATCAACTAAACCAATGAATACAATCAACAAGGAAGCTATCAAGGCCAAAATAAATAAGATATGGAGAAATAAGGAAGATAATGGATCAAACTCATGTGCAAACATCTTATAGTAACTATAAAATATTTTTTAATTTTCTAGAGGGAGAAAAGTTTAGAGATTGTCTCTTTCCATTTTCAAGAGTAAAGAAGTGGAAACATGATAGATCCACTCGATCAAGGAGTCTTTAGTAAAGACTAATAGTGAATAGGACAATTTCAAACATTTATTAAGGTCACATTCATCTTCTAAAAAAGTAACTTTGATTGTGTCCTTAATAAAAAAAGGTTTACTTATTGTGAAATTAGAATAAAAGGAAAGTTAACAGGTCATTTCAACCATGCAAAGAAAAAAATGATTTCAAGGAATCGAGGAGAAAGAAAGGAAACCATTTTTTGTCCTAGGGTTTATGAATTAGAAAAAGATATTTTTATTGTGAATTACTATTTTATCTCCACTTTTACCTATAGATGCTCCCATTCTAGTTGATGCAACATCTCAACCCCATCCTAAATTCAAGAAGTATCTAGATATATCAATTGGAAATTGAAAATATCTTTTATCAAGAATCCCACATGGTGTCATTCCTATAGAAGACATTATGATTTACATTCACATGAAACTCAAAGAGTTTTATCATACCAAATTAATAGATTTATGGGAAAATAATCTTACAAGTGACGATTCTAATGTTGAACCTTGGTAAAAGGATCTAGCTGAAAAGAAAATGCATTTCTAGAATTTTCCATGATTCTATTTTGATGATCAATGAGTACGAATGGTGATAAAAAAATTTCATGACACCTTCCTATAGCTAGATGAATCCTACCAGATCAACATTGAATGTAGTAAAAAAAAAAAAGGTTGAAAACTTGACTAAGGTCATTTATGACAAGTCTCTAGGAACACATACAATTTTAAAAAATTGTGAGATGTGCTTCAGGGGTCATTAGAAATAATCTATACTACTCCAACCTACAAAAATCTATTTTTTCTACTATTTTCTACATTGCATACAACATGGTGGTCAATGGAATAAACTACAACTTTTATGAGCTCATTAGAGAGGAAATTCTAGATAATTTATATTAATGTAGGATGAATAAGAGTAAGGTCATGTTCTAGTGTAGAAGCCTTTGGTTCTATTTTATTTTTTACTTCATGCATGAGATGTATGATCAAGGTTTGATAATATGGTTTTTTGAGAAACCATTTGCACATCAGATTGTTGAGAAAATGAGAGGGTATGCTAAAACTACAATTCAAGAAATCATGTTCACTTCATTTTTCTTTCTATTATAGTATAAAATATAGAATTGGGAAAAAAACCTAAAACTATAGTTGTGAAAAACAAGGATGATATCACATTTGTATTCATTATGAGAATTGTATAAAGGAAGTTGTTGTACCATAAACTCAATGTGTACTCAAAAGTTTCCAAAGAAATTGTTGAAAAGCTTGCAAAAGTTCTTTTGGATTTTCTAATAGATGCCTCATTGAAGAGAGTTGGTACATTTGATGTCCCACAATAGAATTTAATAAATAATAAAAATAAATAAATAATTTTTTTTATAATATGATTTGATTATGTTTTAATGTATTAATAAAAAGATATAATACATTAATATAATGTAATATTATAAAATTATAAAATTATTAATATAATATGTTAATAATAAACTATGATAAAAGTTTAAATACTAATTAAATAATATATGATTACTAGATAAACAATGATATAAAAATAAATCAATGAATAAGTAATGAAAATTTATAATATGTAATCTAAGGCCTAAAATATTAGATTTAAACATAGTTACAAGGAAATCATAAGAATATCGACTTAAGTATATGAGCTATCCATTGGTTCAAGAACAGTGGTTTGTGAACTCAACATCTGCATACATTAATATTATTTGACCACCATGATTAAATTATATGATTTGTGATTTAAAAACTCCAAAATGTTTCTATTGTGTATCAAGAGAGAGGATTAATAAATATTGACGTGGTGGTTTTACCACATGAACAAATATAGACTGAGTTACATGTCATCTTATATAATCAATATACACAACAATTGAAGGATAAGTAATCGATAAATCATTAGAAAAATATGATTCTATTCTATAATAGATAGTTCTCTATTTAATATAAGTAAAAAAGTGTTATGAAGTGATTTAAATTTGATAATGATGATGCATTTCAGAGAACTATAATTCAATTGAAATATATTAAGATTGATTGGTTGAAATATAATTTCTCTCTTTTCTCTTGATTATCTGATGAGATTATTGGTTTAACTCAAATATATTTTGGATTGGTTGAAGCTTTCTAATCACTATTTTGTGTCCATGTATGTCATGTCATGGCGGTTCCTTTATATCTTCCCTCTATTTTTGTGGATAAATTGGGAGCATTGGAGACTTTTTGTGAGACTTTTTCTTGTTTATTGTTGGCTTACATGTTAGATATTATTATGGATGTTCCTTGATACTACATGGTTACACTTCTATGTGATTTTTTTAGTGGCTTCATTTTAGATTTGACATCACCTATGTAGTGGGAGCTTCTTGATTTTTATGTGGTAAATATTGCACTCGAGGCTTGTGGTTCAATGTTTTAGGTTTTCATATGTTGATAATTTAGGACTCACTTGTTATACCTTGGAGATATGGATAGTTGATGTGCTCAAACTTGTTGTGGGTGTTATCTCAATTATGGTTTGACAAATACTATTAGATTTTATTATATTTAGAATTTAGTGTTTTTATTTTGGGATATTGGTTAAGATAATATTTATGATTTGTATTTAACAAGTTGTGATGCATTATCTTTGGATGATTTCTATATATGCCCACTACAAGTGGAATGATAGGAGATGGGGCTATTCATGTATGAGATGATGATCACTTTGATTATGTTGTAGGTATCATGATGGAGTACATGGAGTATTTTAATTCATGATGGTATATGTGTTGGAGGGATTGTTCCTTTTCTCATCTATGTTTCTACTCGACCCTTATGAAATGCATAAAATGAGAGAATGTTGGGAAAATGGTGTATTGTACACCTTGTATACTAATGTGTGTTATTATAATATTTTATTTTTATATGTAAGTGTTGCACCTAGGAGAACCTACATGGGTGTACAATATGTAGAGATTCCTATGAGATATTCTTGGGACCACTTGATGAGTTGTATTGTAACATTACAAATTTATTTAATGTGATTATTTAATTTGAGGAAATAACTTGACAAAGTGTCTGATATTGAATGTGGGCCAATAGGGTTAGACAATATTAAGCTAGAATGTAGGATTTAATTTAGATGAATGCAAGATTTATGCAATACCACTTGATAGATTTGGGAGTTTCTTTCTATAAAATAAACCACAAGGGTAGTTCCTAAGGTCAAATGGGTTAGCATTTCAAAGGTTCGAAGCATGGTGTGGAATGTGTGGTTTCTTGATTTTTCACTTGGAACAATTTTTTTTACAGATGGGGCATTAAAGAATGTCATAGTGTATTATAATGAACATATTGCTAAATAATACATGGACGATGGATTCTTTTGGAGGAAAGTTTTTTCTATCATGAATTTTTTATTAGGATATATCTTGTGTCATATTTTTGTGGGTATGTTGTGTTGAAGTTGATGAAAGATCAACCCCACAACTCCCAAGAATCACATGCATGCAAACACCTATCATAGAAAGAGAGAAGAAAAAGCTATGGAGGTTGGAATCTCCAGATCTATAGATGTTACATTTGTGATAAGCAAAAAGAGAGATTGATGTTATCAAAAGTGAATGAGTCAGTAAATTACAACAAGGGATTGATCCTTATAAAAAGGAGATCCAAAACCCTAAAAGGTAAAACCTAGGCTACATTATAATAATTAATAAAAGAATTAATAAGTATATGTCTAAAGTATAGCTTAAGTGGAATAGAATTAATAAGTGACTTAATAATTAAATAAATAAGACAATACTTTATTACTCTAATACCTCCTTAAGATAAACTTAGGGAGTAGATAAGAACCTAGAAACTATTATTGAAAGTAAATTTGGGTCTTGACAACAAGGCCTAATGAGGTACCCAAGCACAACCAAATCTCTGTAAAGAGGAGAAATAGAGAAAACCACATGGAAAAAACCCTACTCCAAAAAGAGATGGAAATAATGTCTAAAAAAAACTAGTGAAGGGCTAAAGAAACCTCTAAACTAGGGAATTTCATAGAAGATAGGAACAAAAGATGATCATGAAGAACACCACTGAAGCATGAAGGTGCAAACACTACCAAACTGTTGATCTGAAGAACCTCCACTATATAAAATATGACTAGGTAGAGAAAACTAAGTTTGAAGAGATGATCAATCGAAAACGAAAGGTATCTTCATGGCCTCCAAAAATAGGAATGAAAGAATGTCTATATGGTAAATGATCTGTCTCACCAAAATGCATAGGTATCCAACCACTGCAATTGGCTAGTACATAGGATCAAATACTAAATACATAGCTCACTCCATCAAACCAAGAAAATAATAGAACAAACATAACCCCCATATAATGGTGACAAGTAAGACATAAATATTGAAACTCAATACAACATCTCCTATAGAAAGAAGAATTAGGAACATCGAAAGTGCAAAATAAGTACAAACACCTATAATGGCATGTGTCATCAATACATAATGAGGCTAATTTCATGGAAGGAACACTCACTTAATAAAGAAAGATGGAAAATATGGCCAACATGAAATCCCCCAAGGAACTTTATAATGTAGTGCAAGTACAACAAAACACAAAGATTTGCAAGATCCCAAAATGCAAGAGAGTGACACTTTATCTTAGTGCATTTGCAAAAATACTACAAAAGATGTCATAAAAGATCAAAAGAGACATAAAGAAAATATAGTAGATAGTACAACCCATGAAAAATCATCTAAAATAACAAAATCAATCTCTAGACCTAAAATAACCAAGATATCCATCAAAATGCAAAAAAAGCAAAAATCTGAATGGGATGTTGTTGGAACCATCACCTATGTTCCCTTTCAAGATTCATGAAATAGCTTCACTACCTCCTATGTTCTATAAGTCTAGTGCTTGTACTGGGCATTAATAGGTTGATCTTTTGGTACAACATCAACCCTATCTTGTAACAAGTGGAATTGGTCACATATTTGAATCTCCTCAGGTAATGCTAAGGGGGGAATTTTTGGAATAATTTCCAATGTCCCCCTTTGAGATTTATGACATGGCTTAACCACCTCCTGTGTTCTATAAGTCTAGTGGTTGTATTGGGCATTAATAGGTCAATCTTTTGGTGCAACAATAACCCTATATTGTAAAATGTGCATGGAGCAGAATCTAGAAAATAGAATGTCTCAAGATATGTCTCCCAAAGTGCAAAATATAACATCTTACTTTAACTACATAAACTACCAACCAAATAGAGTCAAAAGTCCAAATAAACTACACCATCATGATGGGCTTGAAAAAAACTTTTCAGCAATATCTCGTTTGCAAAAAATAGAGTCTGTATGAGCAAGTTATGGCCAAAGAACCACATGTAGGTCAAAAAAAGTATTGGAAGGGAAAAATGAAAAAAATTACTTCATCGGGATCTGTGCCAAATGTCTCAAAAATTGTACCCACTAGTACCAAAAATTATCTCATGAAATGTGCCAGTTTTGTACCAAAATTATCTCAATTTGAGGGTAAAACTTTTTGCTCCACTTGCCAAAAATCTTGATTTGTGTGCTAAAAATAGAGAATCATCACCTTAGGAAATGTGCCCAATCTAGAAACAATATTCTTTTGCCTCAAGTTTTAACTATGTCAAAATTGGACAAATTTTGTATGAAAATAAAAATATGGGTTTTTGGGTGCTCTAAGCTCAACAGTGATGTCCGTTTCGGCTCAAAGTGACTTGAAAATAAGTGATCCCCTAGATTCAATATAAAAAAGCTCTAAAAAATGAAACCTCTGAAAGAAAAATATAAATCTGAAAGCCAAGACAAACTTGTCATAAATAAAATAGGGACATGAAGATCTCAAGCTCTGATGCCATGTTGAAGTTAATGAAAGATACACCCCATAGCTCCCAAGAATTGCTTGCATACAAGTACTTGACATAGGAAGAGAGAAGACAAAGGTATGAAAGCTAGAATTCCTAGATTCATACATGAGACATTTGTGATTTGAAAAAAGAGAGATTTCTATTATCAAAAGTGAATGAGTGAGTAAATTACTACAAGGGATAAATCCCTAAATAAAAGGAGGTCCAAAACCCTAAATGGTAAACCCTAGGCTGCATTATAATAATTAATAAAAGAATTAATTATTATATGTATAAAGTTTATCTTAAGTGAAATAGAGTTAATAAGTGACTTAATAATTAAATCAATATGATTTAATTAATAAGAAAATACTTAATTACTCTAACATGTTGTCTATTCTCTTTCATGTAGACTTTGAGTACTTATTTGGTTATTCTATGTTATGGGTTACATCAAAATTTTCATAAATTTGGTTTCAAGGTTCCTTATCCCTAAGTAAAGAGAGTCATTTTTTTCTCAAAAAGTTTTTGTTGAACCTACCAACAAAAATTTAAGTTCTACCAATATGTTCGTTATAATAATTTGGAGATTCCCAAGTCTCTACAAGAAAGACACACAAGAATTAAAATAAGAAATGAAATGTTGCATGCAAATCAAGAAAAGCGTAGGATCAACTCCTCATCACAATTAGGAACCTAACCCAAGAGAGTCTTTTGTTGTTTAAAAGTGTGTTTTTAAGACATGAAAATAAATTCAACAAACAATATAAGAGAGAGATTTATTCAAAATAATTTATAAGGAAATTTTTAATTTTAGAAAACTTATTTTCAATAGTAGAAATACTAATAATCTAATGGATGTTGATATAGATTATAAACTAGATGTTAAGAGAATTAAACACTTTGCATTTTGTAAAGTATTTTGTTAGAAAAGGACCATCAGTTGTTGGCATATGAGAAAGATTTGTTTAAATCTAAACAAGTAGATATAAGGATAATGTGATGTGTGAGATCATGTCCATCAATGTATATCATGTATTGCTAGGTAGACATGGATTGTTTATTTGTAAGGCCATAAACAATGGGATAAATAACACACACATATTTTTTAAATTATAGATTAATTACAAGACTTGTGCTCCTTATGTGAAACCACACTAGAAATAACAATTGGAAGACCAAGAGTCACAACTTAAAATTCGACAAAGGTGTCCCTCTTGGGATTTGAAGCAAGATCTCCAAAATGAGAACTCATTACTTCAACAAACTAAGACAAACTCCTTAGACATTACATGCATACTTTAGAAAAAGAGAGTGCTAAATATATCCTTTGCAAGAGCCTAAAAAGGTTAGTGGTAGTGGAAATAGTAAGGTGATGTTGTTAAGTACCAAGGAGTTTGTAGATGGTAGGGAGAATCAAGAATTTACAATACTAACCAAAGATTTTTTTATTTTTTTTGCATGTTGGAAAAGAAATAATAAATGAGGATAACCAAATTATAATAGATAAGGGAGAAGAAAATGTGGAGAAGTGAAGATTCGTCCTAGGGAAGAAAATAAAAATCTAAGAAAGTGCACATTAATAGTGTTGGTGTGAGAACTCAGTTAAGAGTATTCATGGATAATGTGTGAAGACAAAGATGAAAAATAAAATGGATGATCTAACTTGAATCTATAGTTGTTGAGGAAGAGTGGTGTATACTAATAGAAAGAGAAAAATTAAATGTAGTAGAGGATAAAGAGATAATATTTTAGTTTTCACAATCTTTTGATTAGATGGAGCTAATTTACATGAATGTAAAATGATTGTAATGAAGACGTATGTGGAAACCAAACATCAAAGTGAAACAATTCAAACAATAAATTTTTTGAAACCATTAGTACATTCTCTAGTTTTCTTTATATTGATGATGAAATTTGTTCTTGTAACAATGGAAAATAATGGAAAATTTTCACCAATGAGAGGTTCTATGTATAATTATGGCCAATTATTACTAGTGTTAATATTGTATGTGAAGAGAATAAATACATGGAGTGTTAGATTAGGTGAAAAACTAATCTCCCAAGAACACTTGCATGCATAAACCTGTCACATGGATGAAACAAAGAACAGAGGCAAGGAAAAATCATGGAGGCCAAAAACCCAGATCCATCTTATGGACATGCAAAGAGCAATATCTCATATAATCCAATAAGTGAATGAATAAAATACAAGGAGTTGAATCCTTATAAAGGAATCACAAAACCCGAAAAGGGAAACTAAATCTTAAAAAAGCTAGGTTGCACAATATAATTAATAAAATATTAATTATATGCACCTACAAGATAGCTTAAGAAAACAAGAGTAATAGGCAACTTAATTAATTAAATAAAAGTGATTTAATTAATAAGTGCAAACAAATAATTACTCTAACACCCCCCCTTAAGCGAAGCTCAGGAGATAAGCTAACCTAGCACAGCTATGAAAGAAGAATTGGGTCCTAGCAACAAGGCCTAATCAGGTACCCAATCACAACAAAATCTCTATAAAGAGGAGAAATAGAGAAAACCACATGGGAAAAACCCTACTCCAAAAAGAGATAGCAAAGAATGTTCCAGAAGAAGGAACAAAGAGATCAGAAGAGAATCATTGAAGCATGAAGAACTGCAAAACTCTGTCAAAATGTTGATTTGTAGAACCTCCATGGAAATAGAAGGCACGAACCATCAACCAAAGAAGCATAGAACAACAATATAACCTCCCCTTAAGGCAGGTGAGGTGACAGGAAGCTGAAAAGATGGGCCAAAAATCTCCTACAACACAGGAGCCAAACACATTGAGAGTGAGGTACAAACACCAATAAAGGCACGTGTCATCGACACTACATGAGAAAAAAGAGAAAGAGGGCCTATAAGCGGCAAACAACTATCCCCCCCATGGAACTTTATAAAATAGTGTGAGTACAACAAATCACAATTATGAAAAGGATCTCAAAATGCAAGAGTGGCACTTTATCTTAGTGTGTTTCATAAAGATGCTTACAATGAATATCAACAATAATAATAAAAAACATAAGGCTGAAACAACAGAAGGTAGAGCCCAAAACGAAGCAACTGAAGCAACAAAATCGATCTCCGGACTTGAAACAATCAGGATATCCACCAGAATGCTAAAATGCAAAAGACTAAATAGGATGTGCCTGGAACAGAATCTAGAACAACAACTAGCATCACTAGAAAGAGCACAGAAAGAGCTTTCCAGCTATATAAAGAAGTCCAAAATTGGAGATCAGATGCTCAAGATACGCCTCTCGGAGTGCAAAACAGAACATCTAGCTTTGACTACCAAAATAGGCAACCAAACTGCATCAAAACTCAAGAAAACCTATACCATCATCTCCATCTCAAAACCAGCTTTTCAGCACATTTTTTGGATCAGAAAAACACGTCCGCATGCTCAAGTTATGGAAAAAAACTCCAGGCTCTCTAAAATGCAAAAAATTATTATTTTTTAATAAAAAATAATAAAAAAATAAAAAACCTCCACCACCACCGCACCGCTGGTGGAGCGATGGCCAGGTGGTGGGAGGGCGGAGGCTGCCACGAGTGGGGCTGCAGCAGGGCCACGGCAAGAAACGCTAGCGGACCGCCAGCGGTGACTACTAGTGGCTCCGCTATAGTTTCTTAACCGCGACGGCTTAAAACAGTCACAAAATCAATTTTTTTTGCAATTTCTTTTTTATTTTCACCTCAAACTACGTGTAAGGGTCACACAGCCCTGTTGGGCAAAAAAAATTTGCGTCCTAGACCAATGTTGTCCAAAATGGAAAAGTTTTATATGGATTCTAAGGTTTTTGGGCGCTCTGAGCGCAACGGTGATGTTCGTTTGAGCCCAAAGTGACCAGAAACAAAGGTCCCCCCGTAAATCCACATAAAAAGCTTCTAAAACCCTTGAAAAAAGTAGCTTCTGAAATGCTTCAACAAACCACGAACAACGAGCAGCAAGCTTGCTTTGATACCATGTTAGATTAGGTGAAAAACTAATCTCCCAAGAACAGCTGCATGCATAAACCTGTCACATGGATAAAGCAAAGAACAGAGGCAAGGAAAAATCATGGAGGCCAAAAACCCAGATCCATCTTATGGACATGCAAAGAGCAATATCTCATATAATCCAATAAGTGAATGAATAAAATACAAAGAGGTGAATCCTTATAAAGGAATCGCGAAACTCGAAAAGGGAAACTAAATCCTAAAAAAGCTAGGTTGCACAATATAATTAATAAAATATTAATTATATGCACCTACAAGATAGCTTAAGAAAACAAGAGTAATAGGAAACTTAATTAATTAAATCAAAGTGATTTAATTAATAAGTGAAAACAAATAATTACTCTAACATGGAGTACTTGGAATTAGTTTTTTACAAAATAGACAAGGATCCCAAAGCACTTTGAACAAATAGAATTCTTCCTACTATGTAAGGGAAGTATTATTCCTCTTACATGATGGAAGAAATGAAAGAAGCTAAGTGATAAAGGTTGTCGAATCTAATAATAGGGGGTATGATGCAAGTTGGTGACAACATGAAAGGTTAGTACTACTAAAATCCCTTTGTGATCTACACTTTATAACACATAATGTAGGAAGCCTAATATGGGAGCATAGAATTTCATTATTTTTTACTTTTTATTTTATTTTTGTCTTTGTTGTCACAACTCTAGTTATTAAGAGTGGGACCCACCTCATTTTTTTAGATAAATAAGTTATCATATTGTGTCCCTATAATCCTCTATTTGATAAGTTTGGTTAGGGACATTAAAGCACATCATAAACACAATATGTCAACAATGATTGAAAGAGGCCCTAAATGGTTAGATAAGAACAATGATTCTACTAGGTGAAGGAGAAATTGAGAGTCTATTAGGGGGGACAATGACATAGAATTTATCTTTGTTCTTTTGGAAAATAAAACCATATTTCAATTTATTAAAGAGGGGTCATGCCTAAAGAGAAGAAGAAGATTCTAGTTTAAAACTAGAAGAACAAGAAGTTTCATTCACCATTGAAGCATATTGGCAGAGGAGAACAATTGAAGGAGTATGATGGTAAATTGGAGGTCATGAATTTTATAGAGAAAATAAAAACCCATTATAGGAGAGGAAAGAGGAGTGAAATGGTTTTTTATTGCAGCAAAGATGACTAGACATAAAAATATGAGATCAATAAGATTGAGAGTGTAAGATAATCAAATGGACTTTAGAGGAGTATGAACTTGCTTATGATTTCCTTCTATGATCAACATTATATTGGTCTGATGATTTATGTATGATGGTAAAAGAATGTCATACATTTTTTAAAAAAATTGATTTTATCCATATTCTTTCTCCTTATTCAAGTCTATCAACATTTCTAATATGTGCCTTATCTTTTGAGTTTTTATCACTATATTTATTTTTTGTATTTGTATTTTAACATTTTGTTAATCGTGAATTAGTAATGATGAATTTTTTAGTGTCTATTTGATAGTTTTCCATCAACCCTCATTTTTAATAATGACACCTTGTTTAATAATTATGAAGTAAAGCGATTTATAGAGAAATTTTGTATTAAACATCGATAGTCTACACCTTATATCCTCAATCCAATGGCTAAGTGGAAGATTGAGACAAGACCATTGGTTTTCTTTATGTAAAATAGTCCATAAGGATAGTAATGATTGGAATAACCAATCAACCTATGCATTATTGGCTTGCCACATGAGTGTTCCTACAACTGTTGGTGCTACATCCTACAACCTCTCCAATGGTGTTCATGTCATTAATTATACCTCTAGAGTCAAAGATCCCTTCTTTACAAGTTTCCTTTGGCTAATTAATTACACCTATAATGCTAATTTTCTTAACCATCTTGAGTCGTATGATGAGTTTTGTCTAAGGTCCCTAGAGAATATTTAGGGGAATTCTTTATCAAAGCAATATAATCAAAATATGCACTCCATAACTTTCAAACTTGGCAATCTTTGATTTTTATGGGAATCAAAGATTTATAAATATGCCACCTAATCAAATGCGAAAATTTAGCCACGATTGGTTAGGTCATTATAAAGTCACCTCAATCTATGGCTTTGGCACTTATGGTAAATCTAAGATGGATGGTCCATAGCTGAAGGAAGCTATTAATATCATGTACTTGCATTGATATTATGCATACATTCTTTCTACGTGTCATTTACATAATACTTAATGTTTCTCTTTGTTAATTGTTAAACTTAAATTATGTTATGGCATCCCTTCATCAACACTTCTTTTATTTGCATTACGATGTATACACATATATGGTTAACTTGTTTTGTTAGTTTTGAAGCATATATGTTTTTCCTTTACATGCATGATATTTATCTAGTAAGATCATTTAATGTTGTGTTAGATTGATCATATATTATCTTTCATCTATCTATATGAGCATGTTACATTAGAACATTGATATATTTAACTAAACATATTTATACCATATCTACAATTAAATTGTCATAGCATATAATCTAATAGTATATCGTAAAAAGATCCATAACATACATAAAATAAAATATATGTATGTACAAGAACCCATAATGGCTAAATAAATATGTCATATATATATGTACATCCTTAATATGTAAGTATCAATGCATGTAACATCTCACTACAAAAAAACATGAATTCTCTATATGTGTATATGGCTATATACATAAAAAAAGAATTATGTACATCAACATATACACAATCATGTCTCTATTAAAAATATCTCTACACAAAAAATGTCTCTACAAAATCTTAGGATCTTCTTGGGGGCATGAATACCTTATCTTGTTATTGTTGAAGGATCTCAGATTGAGCATGGAAGTTGTTTGATTGAAGTGGAATGGGATCAAACAACTTAAATTATTTGAATATAAAATATCCTCATCTCTCCCCTAATCCCTACTTTTTTCACCCTTTAGGATGTCATCCAATCTATTTATGGTACTAGCTCATCCCTGAGGGTGTCCTCTCACTACCTCACTACAGTTAATTCATCTATCATTTGACACACTTGGGGGTGGTTTAGTTCACTAGAAATACCACTTCACATAGTATCCAATCGCCTCTAGGGATCTCAAGGCTTCCATGTACCCAGTCAATGAAAACTATTATGCAGTCAACCAATTCTACCAAACAAGATAATTTTATAATATTTATTAATTAAATTAAAAATTAAAAGCTATTGTTACATAAATTTTAATTATTAAATACTATCATACTACATTATTTGGTAGAATCTATCTAATGAATAGTAGTTTCCCCCACTTCACTCTTTCTACCTATGTCACAACATGAAAATGTTGTTAAAGGATAGTGCAAATATCCATGATGACCTAATATCTTCACCTTGTATCATGGCCAGTTATGCCTCCTAGTGCATTGTCTGTACATGCACCTCATCTCTAGACTTAAAGAACTCTACATGAGTTACAATCGATTACTATAACTTGCGAGTATCCAAGATTAGGGCCTCATTTATATATACTACATCAAGTAAAACATCTATATAATGAATAAAATCACAAGTATATCTAGATCACCAATCTAACTCTCAAGATTCAATTGGGCCATTTTTCTTCTTGACACTCCTCATGTCTATGTCAACATGGTTAGTAGAATCCTAGCTTGTGATGGTTGTGGTGGAAAGATCCCAAATGGAACAAGGTTGTAAGCCCTTGAAGATGTTTAGATAGAGAAAAATAAGATAGTTGATTGTCTCACTATCATCTCAATCTTCATACACTCTACCTATTGGTGTTTTCTGAGCTATATTGTGGGGAATCCTATGAATCAAGACCAAAGGATCATGGATCATCCCTAGGGGCATCAATAAGAAAGATGGATAATATCCTTATACTAAACCAATAGTCTAGAATCCTATTTATAACATTGACATCATTAATGTCCAACCGAGGTGGTGTACCATCATCATCACTCTCCATTGGACTCTTGAGAGCATTCAATATACTAGAGTGTGAGTGATCCTATAGCCATACAACACTTCTAGTAGACCTCCATAAATGGATACTACTAGAAATAATGCATGTACCTTTCATTATTTCTGCATGAACTCTCAACAATATAAGGCACGATGTTGTTGTCATGGTGACTTGGAAATAAGCGATTACATGTGAGAAACTATACTCTATCAAAAATCCATCCAGGCACACCCTAGTTTTATTTCTAGGTGAACTTAAAAATCCTTATATGATCAATGACATGCCTCCAAAACATCAAATCATCAAATCTCTAATCACCTTGTCACAGTGGATAATCATGGGCCCAAGATATGTCAAGTTCAATGGGGAAAGAATATCCCACTAGACTCATATGTGTGATGTTCTCAAACATCCATACCTAAAACAATGTACATGTGGTAATATTTTTGTACTAGTAATGAATATATAAGTTAAGGTTAAAAATATGAGCAACATACTCCAACCCCAGGAAAAACCTTGACCTTCCTAATAATTTTGTCTAATCTATCAAGGAGGTTTGGTGGAAGATGGGATCCTTATGCATTTTCAACAACTAAAAATTTCACCATCATGATCATGGTGTGTTGGGTGAGTGACACCTCCACTTGCTTGTACTCTATTTACCTAATGTAAGCATGCCTAATCATTCCTATCACCCTACCAATGCACCACTAAAAATTCTATGTGATCTCACATTGTAAAAGGGGTTCATCTAAAGATATCTAGTGTCCTCGAATAGGAAGACACAAGATCTAGTACATGACCATCAAAGTCACTATTAGGTCTTCTACTAGAAGATCAAAGGGCATTGCATATGTATCTCATCACTAAATTAGAGCTACAACCTTATGTGTTTAAAATTATATCTAAGCATCCAATACATCCATTACATTCCCATTCAATGAAGCACCTATACTATCTAAGTAGTAGATCAATTTCATTAATTTTACAAAGCATACTCACTAGATGGCTCCTCGTGCACTCACAAGCATCTAGGACATGTAAAAATAATATCATTAAAATACTCTATGTTTTATGTATTTGCATTCTACATATCATTTTCACCTTATTTTCTATTCTATCTTCATAGTTGGGTCCTAAGGACATACAAAAATGAGATGCCAAAACATTTCTAGGATACCAATGTGAAATTCATCACATCATGAAGGAATGGGTCCTGCATGACTGCATAAAATGACCATGCATACAATACATGGAAAAAATGAAACTACAACAAAATGTGTAAAATAAATCATGAAGTATTGAAAGAAACTTTGCCTTGTCCATAAGCTCTCCCTCCCCCACAACATCAAACATCTCGATGGAGACTAACCAAAACTCTTGTCTATTTGGCATTTTTATTGTAGCTCTATACAAATCACAAATAAAATTTATAGTGAAAAATAAAAATGAAACTTCTAGGTGCCATGCTTGAGTATATCTGGGTCAATTAGTACCTTCTAAAACTTCTAACCCTTAACAATTTCTTGACCACTTTATAACTAATTAAATTTTTCTTGTATAACCATAACATATATAGACTAAAATGAACATAAAAAATTCTAATCTAACCTCATCATGAACACATAACACACACAATCAAATCAACACATTTGACACAATGAATTTTGTAACACTCTTCAACTGTGCACTCTATTAAGCGATTTACAGTAAAAGAATGTCAATTCCACTCTGTTAGCATATTTTGTTGCTACAATGGTGATAAAGTAATAATGGTGACCTAAATAATTTCAAATTACTTTTCTTATTCAAGTTTCCCTTATGCTTTAATCTATCACACTCTGAATTATATAACCAATTCATTCTCTTGTGTTGCATGATGATTCTTCTCTACAATAGATTATGTTGGTCCTAAAGGAAAATTATCTATTAGTGCAAAACACTTAGTCATTTACTAGGCAATGTTGGTCTAGCATCACTATGACCGAGCCACTATACAAGTTGGGGTACAATATGAAGAAGTGTATGTATTTAATATGTGTTGAGAAGTAGTAGTTGCCAAGAAATCCATAGTCAGTGATAATTTCAATGGTTTATGAATGTTTTAGGAGGAAACTCATGCTAAGTAATTCAAAAGGTAAATTTGATTATGGCTAAGTCAAGTTTATGCTAAGGGACAACATGAAGAAAGAGCATAGCCGAGCACCAGAAGCCATATATGTTGAGTTACATAGTTTTGTATTTGAGTTTGAAATGGCACAAACTCGTATGTAAAGCATTTTTAATGAGCTAAAATCATGTTTCTAAGTTTGATAAGAGAATCAAGGAGGTAATTACATGTAATTCCCCATTAGAAGATCCTTGGAACAAGGATAAATATAAGCCAATATAATTATTTTTTTTAAAAGTATAAAGGAACAAGATAACATCATACAGGGATCATGAAATCACAACATAAGACTAACCAACTATCCAAATTGGCATGACTGACTAGAAAATGAAGAAAACCAAAATGAAAACCAAACATAAAATGTCTGAATTGTAGAGATAAGGAAATACTAGCAAATCCAAAGGGTACTAGAAACATCAATTTGCATCTCTAGAAAACTAGTGAAGACACCCCCTATTTTATGGGTGAGGACCACAGATTGATGGATTCTCGCACGAGAAAGTGCAACACTACCCATGAGAATCTACCCTCTGCATGAGGAAATAAAATAAAGGGTGTGAGGAACTACTTGGCCCAACAGCCAAAGTACCCCAATACTAGTGTGGGTTTTCACATGAGAAAGTGCCAAAAGCCATGAAAGAAAACCCAACACGCCACATGAGAACTTGCATTCTCACACGAGAATCCTAAATAGAAAGCCAAAAACAAAAAGGATAAAAGGCTAAGGGTTACATTTCCTCCACACCGGGAAGTACCAAATCCACATCTCGAGGCAAAGATAGTTGAATAAATAACTAAAAGATGGAAGCTAAATCTGATCATCAAATAAATAGTGAAGGGAAATAATAAAAAGAACATTGCAGTGAATAGAAGCAATATTGCAATGTACTGAAACAATGAGCTAAGTGTGTGGTTCCTCCCAACCTTAATAGCATCATGAGATCTCAAAGGTCCTAGCCATCCCCCATGCATAACATCCCAAACTGCCAACTACATAGTTGAAGCTATCTTATAAGGGTGTCACTACTAAAGCATAATAACATCAAGAATTGGAAATATAATCATGCCAAAACAACAAGTAATAGATACTCCAACTAATCAATTAACATAATCTAATCATATGCTAAACATCACAATTAAGTAAATGTGTCAAATAACTAACATGATATACAAGCATTCCAATGAAAGCATAAATCACAAGAAAGAATACTCTGAAACTTGAAGTACCAAATGAAAACATCTGATAATGGTTGCACTAGGACAAAAGATCGTCTCTATATACAATTCCCCAGTAATGGTATAGGTAGCTACACCTCCCAAGCATGTGAAACTCATAGGTCCACTCCCACCATGCTGATGAAGATAATTATCCAACCACAAACACACAACAAGAAAACATCCATGGCTAACACTCATGCTAGACAGTAATGATGACTGAAACCAAGATTAGAGACAATGCTAAAAATATAGGTCTTGGTCAGAGACTCAATGAGCTAATAAGTAGGGGATGACATCATGGAGAGTCACTTGGCATTGACAAGCCCAAGCCAATTTGGCAACTGCACTCCCCAACATAAGGCACACAATCTAGTTTTAATTATCTTAAGTTTATTGCCACCTAGTATTTTATTTAGTTACCACTTACTTAAAACTTCCCATGCAATGCTTTTGGTATAGACACCACATTGTGGAAATAGAAGCCCCCTCCATATGTTACCCTACCCTATCCATGCTCATCCAACGATGAGTACCTATAGGAATGCATATTCCCAACCCAACTCCAATAATCATAACTTCTAGAAGTACTACAAAAGATTAGGCCTCACAAGTCACTTGACAAATGTACATGCATGTACTCATGTGTGGTGCATAGCCATCATGAAGATCATAACACAACGGTTGGATAAGAACACAATGCAAAAATACACTCAACCAAAAATAGACTTGGGAGAATGGATGTGGCACGTATCCTAATGAAACATAAAAGTGCAATAATAGTCAGAATGACATACAAATGGATGATCCAAGTCCACAACCAAACTCATGCCAATAAAACTTGAGAAAATAGGGTGATACACAAAACGAGGTTAAAACCCCCCAAAAATGGAAAACTTCAAAATTAAAACTCATTTGGTCCTTGGGCACAAAAGTCACAAAAATCCAATAAAATTTGGCTTCAGACACCGTATGTAAAAACAACCAACATAATGACATGAAAGCCCAAACCTCCATCCCAAAAATAGGGAAAACATTCATACCCAACCAACTGGGTAGGACCAACAAACAAAAATAGAGAGAAACACTAGTTCTCAGCCTCTAGACAAATAGCTACCAAAAATAGATATAGAAACTGAGATGAAATAAGAAAATAGGAGAGCCCTACCTAACAGCAAAAGGAGCTAAAATAAGAAACAACACAATAAAATAAAATATTCGTTGAAACTATCAGAAATCATGACAAAGCAAGGTCTACCCGAGTTGGATCCAACAAAATTGACCTCACAAATATCCCATGCCTACAACTCTCACAATGAATAGAAACGTGATCCTCTAGAAGAGGATTCTCAAAAAAATCTCAAATTTTTATTTTGCAAAAGTGAGACGTCCAAAAATAATTACCAATTTCATTACTTATTCACTTTTTGAGTGAATATTTGATTAGGGAAAATAGCCAGTTAGACTAGCTAGACACTAAATCGACCCAAATCAAAATAGGTTATCCCTCACAATAGGAATTCACCTAAGGAAAAGCTTCCAGAAATTAAATATCAATTAAATAAAGCCCAAAAATCTTGAAACCAAAATCATAGAAGGCCTTAACAACTTCACAATGATGCAAAACTCTAAATGTACAAACGCACTCATTGATCTAATCACATAATGCAAATGAGTATAGATTTGACAAATCACTGGAAAGTTTAGTTTTACATTTAAAAGATACATCAACCATATAGGGACGACATTGGTAAATATGGATAGCCAAATCACTAACTCCATGTGCCACTACCAGGGATATAAATCCTGCACACTAAAACACATGATCAAGTGCAATTGCATATAATATCATAACTAAAGCAATAAATGCATTAAATAACTAATTTATCCATTTATTGACTTATACCTAAATAATCCATTTACATCACTCACATTCACATAAGGCGTAATGAAATGAGAATGAAGTAAATCACCATATCATAAAATCCATCACATAATAGAATCAAAGATATGTCTAAGTACTAGATAACTAGATATCAAGATACACCTACTGTCATCTCAAAATGGCATCAATATGCAAATACGATAAATTGAACAACATAGTAGTATAACATCTATGATACTGAAATCAAAGTATAACATCTAACCCTTAGGTCATCTCAAAGTACCAATAATAAGAGTATCAAGTATCTCTCGAATCAAAATAAACAAGGTAGAGACTACAAACACGAGAGGCACTATATCACTCTTGTGATTATACTCCATTAATCCCTATGTTATATGATCAACCAATTAGAAAAATGGAAAGGTCAAGCCAAAAAAAGGATCAATCCTAATCATTGATCAAGATCTAGAAACTTCTTTAGATGGATATTTAAGAATGGTTTCAAGTTCAAACAAGTTACTGTGAGCAAGAAGAATTCATGCATGTGAAGATGAAGGTGAAACAATGGAGTTAAGTATTGAGATGGAGTAAGGAGATCAAGAAGTGCAAAGAGGAGATATTGCATATCAATCACATTGAGGTGATTATTTATTGGATATAGAAGATTTTTCATTAGCAATCAAGGGAAAAACTAAGGATCGTGGTACTGATTACATTCTAACCAATGTATCAGGTGAATCTCTTAACAAAATGGTCCTAATAGGCCTATTATAACTCTCCTAAAAGAGTGATGACTTTATTGTGATGTAAAAATCCTTTAATCAAGGTAGACTTAACAATCTTATTATCTTCTAATAGAGCTTCCCCCTCATAGGCGAGATCATCAGAAGTGAGCAAAATTGTAACCCTAACAAGCACACTTTATTTCTGTAGTAGTGAAGATTTCCTAGGTGTTATCCCTATCATAGTTTTACCTTCACATTGGAGGGTTTCTGCATTACCAAAAAAAATTTCATGTGTTAATTACTTTTTTATGTGTTTTATTCATGCTATTAGATGTTAGATCTAATATTACATGTTGATACATGATGATGCATGGTTAAGGTTAATGTTAATTTGTGTGATGAATTAAGTTTGAACATGGTTTAAGTTTGAAGTGGTAAAAGTTTATAGAGATTATGATTCACCCCCCACCCAACATCTTACTTTCATGTTAGATTTATAACAATTGGTATAAGAGCCAAGCTCTCTAAAAATACTTCTAACCACTTGAGAGTCAAAAATCTTGGGGATGGAAGCCTACAAGTTGGGAAAGGTGATTGAAAATCAAAATCTTGATATGGATCTTTCTTATGAGTAAGTCAAAGCTGCAAAGTAGGACTTAAAGAAATCCTTGAAAACAAGGAAGGAGATTACAATCTAGAAAAATGACACACAATATCAAGAAGAAATCATTGAGAATTTATGTGATGAAGGTAGATCCAGTGAAACTAATGTAGTAATAGAAAATCTATTAGAGAAAGACAACATCCTGAATGAATAAGTAAGAGCACTAAGAAGGGAACATGAAATAAAATTAGTGAGACTATGTGAAGTTATTAAACAAAATAAAATGGTTAAAAGAGATAAAGCAATGGAACAAAAAGACAAGAGACATATGACTACAAGACTTGATGAGAGGATCGATGAAGTACAATGGGTGATAGAAAATTAATTTGACATGGTCAATCAACTATTAAGTGTTAATCATGAGATTGGTAGGAAGGTGGAAGAGATTACAAATCTAAGATCAGTTGATAAATTTTTTTGAGAAAGTTAATGACACTATCATTGATACTCAAGAAAAAATCATGCAATGGTCAAAGAAGAAATTTGAGAATAAAGTATTGGAGAAAGTGTCTATAGAAATTACAATTAAGAAGGTGGAACTTTTCACTTTTATTACAGATTTGGAGCAATTCGTTAATAGTACAAACACATTTTTTGGAAAAATATGCAATGTTCCTAGATTTACAAAGGAGATAAGGGAGAAAATAGAAAAAATATATGAAGATCTCAAGAAGTGTGGATCAGATGTGAACATGGACCCCAGTTCTACTTTGAGTATACTTTTCAACGATAAGATTTTTGTAGGGAAAATAATCAAAATTGTTGCATGAGGAGTGCAATATAAGGAATGAGGTTACTACTATTAAAATCTTGTTATTACCTCTCATTTGGAAGTTATGTAGAGACATTTACAAACTGCAAAAGATCTCATGCAGAGTCCCCAAATGTCTACAAAAGATAACATGGTGGATCTTGCTACTGGAACAGAGATCAAGAGGCAAGCATTTGAGACAATGAAGAAGAATTGGGATAATATAATGTCTATACTTATGAAATTACACCACCCATTTTGAAATAGTTTGGTATACTCCCCAAGCCATAATTACAAATCACTACCAAGGATTTGTGACAAAAACAAGGGGGAAAATGTACATTATACTAAAGGGGAAAATGTATGTAGGTTTTTATATATTATATAATAAGGAAAATGAATAATAAAAAGAAAAATAAAACATTTTTGAAAAAAAAATAGAAAGAAAAAGTTACAACATTATAATGACCAAGGTACAGGTATGAAGTACACCCTAAGGCGAAACTATTATTTTGAAGCTATGCTATGAAATACTTCTGATAATGATAAGTGTTTTTTCACTAATGCCAAAGTGGGGGATTGTTGACCCTAAAGGAAAATTGTCTATTAGTGCAAAACATTTAGTCATTTACTAGGAAATGTTGGTCATTTATCACTATGATCAAGCCACCATACATGCCAAGCTACAATATGAAGAATTTTATACATTTAGTATGTGCCAAGTAGTATTAGTTGTCGAGAAATCCATAGTCATCAAGCATTTTAGTGGTTACTAAATAATTTAGGAGGTAACATGTGTCAAGATAATTGGAAGGTAAATTCAGTTATGGCTGAGTCAAGTTTGTGCCAAGGGATAACATGAAGAACATCCATAGTTGTAGGATTTGAGAAATAAACAAATCCATAGACCCTAGATATCTTGCATGAAAATAAACTATTACAAGGAAGAAGAAGACTAGAAGAGGCAAGGGTTTTGCTCCAAAAATATGCAAATTATATTTTCATAAATGAAGAAGATGAGAGATAATTACAAAAGATCAATCCTTATAGAAGGAGACTTGATGTAGGAGCATCCAGAGGTATAAGGGAAATCCTGTGTCACCCAAAAAAATGTACTTAGACTTAGTTTCTGTTTCATGTGTTTTCATTTTTGGACACCCATTTGGGTCAAATAAAGGTTCCAACTCTCACAGTTCCACTATCAGTGTGCTAGAAAATCTCAAAAAAATAGGAGCATGTAATTGGGCCATCATTTTGGTAAACTAGAAGGTGTGAATTGGCCAGATGAATGTAATTGTGATTTAGAACATTCTAGAAAAAGAATCAAGTCAAAAGGCCCTACGGTTTGAAAGTTATTGCAATTTTTTAGGTTTTGGAGACCTCCTAAGAATGCTTCAAAGTCAAGTTAGGGGCATTAAATGACCTCAAAAAGGGCCAAAAAATGGGGGACAAGCAAAGCTGGTCCATAGGGCTATAGAGCGCTTCGAGAGCTTTCTGAAAATGTAAACGGTTCATCAATTGGAGCTACGGTTCAAAAGTTATGCCTCCCGGAAGTTCAGTTACCATTTTTGGATTCTTCTAGATTTGCACCGACTTCTAACGCAGCTTCTGGAGCCTTCTATTTGGTCGGTGGATGCCTACTAGCACCTTCTAGAATGTATTCCTAGTCCTTAACCCTCTGGGGTCTATTTAAGGAGATTCCTGGCATTGTAAAAGGCAGTTCGGAGTGGAGTTTGGGAGGAGGTACTGAAAGGAGAAATTATCTCCAAATTTATGCTATTGTAAGCCCTTGGGGCATGTTTTGAAGTTTATTTTCTTCGTACTATTTGTACTAGCTTATTTTCTCAGTTAATATAATTTCCCCTTTTCTATTGTGTCCATTCTGTTCTTGGGTTGTGTCCCCATCAAGATCGAAACCAAAAAAGGGTAACCTAAAAGGTAAAAGCCATATAATAATTACTAATTAATTATTAAATGTGATAAGTGCATAAAGTGAAATCTTAAGAAGTGAAAAAAGGTAATTTAATAAATGAAATGAAATTAACCTTTTTCTCTAACACCCCCCTTAAGATGAGAAATAATGTACGTACAAACAATGTAAGGAAACTACATTGCTAAAAGAAAACTTGGGTCTCGACAGCAAAGCTTGGTGAGGTACCCAATCACAATCAAATCTCTATGAAATGGAGAAATAGAGAAAATCGAATGGGAAAAACCCTACTCCAAAAAGAGATAGAAAAAGGATGCACAAATGAAACATCTCAAGAGAATCTCTTAAGACCATAAGTATAATGAAAGCCCCATGATAGAAGCTTGAGACTCCATAGCCCTCCCAAAATGGCAGAACTCCTGTGTCAATGAAAATACCAATGTGGCTCCAATATGAATAAAATAGAGGTAGTGGACAAGGATGATAAAACCCATGTATGTAAGGTGTAGCTGGAAGTCTTCGCTGATGCTCAAAGGAGAAAGCATGAAAATCTTGAAATGGAATCTCCAATGGAGGTGGGATAACATGTGTGTTGAATCTATCATCTAAGAGGAGATGTGTGTCCTCTGATATATCCTCAAAAACTATAGTAGGTAGCTCAATGATTGGAGCTGCAATAGTAGGAAATGCTAAAGAGTAATCATGTGTAAGAGATATAATTTGAACAAAAGGTGGAGGTGTAGAAGTCACAACATTGGTCTCAGGAACAATATATAAGTTCAAGTGACTTGAATTCATGTCAGTAGACTCTCATGACAAAGAGAGTGGGTCTTTGATAGTGGAGATGGTAGAAAAAAATGTGAGGAGAAATATAGTCAGGAAGCATGATCAACAATCCCTTTAGTAATGATATTTCATGTCTCGCTATCTCTGATGTGCACTGAATCTTATGCAAACTCAATTGTCTTCCCTATCCCATTGTGTGTATTCTAATAAATAGAGAGAAGGTTAGAGGACAAAGATGGAACAAAAATTACATATGAAATGTACCATCATCAATGTTAATAGAACCTTTCCCACATATAGTCATAACAAAATTATTGCCCATCAAAATTTGTAGAGTACAAGAAGTCTCAAAAGAAAAGAACAAACCCTAAGAAGATGCCATATGGTGTGAAGCATCTTAATCTAGCAACCATGTAGACGAATGAGAAATAGTAATTTCATATAGTGCAGAACCCTTTCCTATATCTTTACCATCTAACTAAATTGATGTTGATCAAGATCAATGAGAAGTAGAAGGAATATCAATGCTGCTCTTCTGAAGGAGAGATGTCAAATCTGAAACCTGTTTTGTATAGCCATCTAAATTCTTCTCATAGAAATGTGACTCATCATGAAACCTGTTTGGCATAGCCATCTAAATTCTTCTCATAGAAATGTGACTCATCATGATTAAGCCTATTACAATAAGCACACTTTGGTCTTTCTAGCTTTGGTTTACCACCCTTAGGAGGAGGTGGCCCTAATGAACTATGAGTGCTAGAATTAATCTAAGACTCTATAGAATGAGATTTGTGTGTCTTCTCCTTCATCCCTAAAGATGGTAGGGCTACCAATGCATAAGTCTATGAGCCTGTGGGATAATCCAACTGAGATATCTTATCTTTCTCTCGAGTCAAAGGATCACAAAAATCCTCAAAGGATGGCATGGTAAATCTATTTCCCAAAGAATATTTGGTGGAATAGAAGGTAGAAGTAGAAATCTGAAAGTTTCCATGAAGCTTAGAAAGAATCAAGTAGACGCATTCAGTATTAGTCTTGGTCTTCCCACAACCTTGCAATAAAGATCTTTGTTAATTAAACTTCATCAAGAAGTCCCAAATGGAAGAAAAAGAATTTGATACAAGAGAAGTAATCTCTACCTCAATCTAAAGTGCCTGAACTCATTCACTATACCAAACAAGCCTTCAAGCTTGGTCCACATAGCTAGAGGGGTATTGCACCCATCAAGATAAAACTGTAGATTGTTGGATACTTGTAAAGAAATCAATCCTATTGCCTTATCCATCTTGTTCCCATGCTGCATGACCTCAAAAGGCCTCTATAAAACTAGTTGTACTACATCTAAATAAGACCACAACCCTTTTGACTAAAGAATTTGTGTCATTGAGGTTTTCCATGTGTGATAGTTATGAGGGGTCAAAAGTTCTAGACAAGAAGAGGTCTTGGCCATTGTTTTAGAAGGTGTTGAATTGTTTTTGAAAATGTTCTAGTTTACTGATGTAAATAACATAAATAATAATACAAAACACCCCCACAATACAAAAATTGAACCCCAACTAATAGAAGGAATGTGTAAACAAGAAGAGAGAGAAAATACTTTATTTTAGAAGCATATTTACCTTTATGGAATATTGATGAAAAATAGAAGAGAATCTAAATAAGGCTTGCGAAGACCTTTTTGGATTGAAAAATGGATCTATAAAAAAAAGTTATGTCCCCTAGAAGATATAATTCATCAGTAGACTTCAAGCACAGAAAAGGTACCAAACTAGAAAAAAAATCCAAAAAATATATGCTCCATCATCTCCATCTTAGAACCATCTTTTTAGTGCTTCTTTCGGATCGAAAAAAGACCCTCGTATGCTCAAGATATTGCAAACAAATGATAGGGGCCCCATATGAGCAATAAAATTTTATTTTATTTTTAAAAAAAAATCTTCACTATTGCCAAAGCAGTGGATGGGTGGTGGCTAGTGGAGCGATGGACAAGCGAAGCCGTTACTAGTCACTGGGAGGCACAATGGTCAGGGAGACCGCTTGTGGTTACCATAACCACTAGTAGTTTCAATGACCACTAGCTAATTTTTGCTAACCACGATGGTTGAAAATGACTTTTTATGCAATTTTTTTGCATCTCAAATTGTGTGCAAAGGTCATACAATCCTATTATACAAAATGTTTTTTGCCTCCTAAATCAAATTTGTCCAAAATTGGTAAACTTATATGAAAATGGGGGTTTTGATGCCTTCTGAATTCAATCATGAGGTCTATTTGACCTCAAAGTGCTCCAAAAATTAGAGACCCCCTATTTTTAGAAAAATACCTAAAAAATGCTAGATTTATTCTATCAAACCCTCATTCTTCTTTTTTGTTCAAACAAGAATAGGCAGCCACAGGAAAGCCTCTGATACCATGTAGGATTTAAGCAATAAACAAATCCACAAACCCTAAATATCCTACATTCAAATAACCTATTACAAGCAAGAAAAACACAAGAAGAGGCAAGGGTTTTACTTTGAAAATATGCAAATTGTATTCTCAAAAATGAAAAAGATGAGAGATAATTACAAAAGATCAATCCTTATAGAAGGAGATTGAAATCCGAAAAAGGGTAACCTAAAAAGTAAAAGTTATTTAATAATTACTAAATAATTGTGATGTGAATATCAGGATTTAACTGTGTGATGGATTCTCATGAGAGATGGATTCATGTTGAATCACTACTCATGAAACACGGGTCATCGAGTTTGACTCAAAAAATCACACAGTTAAATCCTGATATTCACATCACAATTTGACTAGCTGTGGAAATCATCTCCTACTTATCTACTAAATAATTATTAAATGAGAATGCATAAGTGCATAAAGTGAAATCTTGAGAAGGAAGAAAAAGTAATTTAATAAATGAATTGAAATTAACCTTTTTCCTTAACATAGCCAAGTACCAAAATCCATATATGTCAAGTTACATAGTTTTTTATTTGAGTTTGAAATGACATAAACTCATATGTAAATTGTTTTTGCTGAGTTGGGATCATATTTCTAAGTTCGATAAGAGAATCAAGGAGGTAATTACACTTGTGATTACACTTCATCAATGCCTATGTTATGTGATCAACAAATTAGAAAAATGGAAAGGTCAATTGGAAAAAAGGATGAACCCTAATTATTGATCAAGATCTAGAAACTTCTTTAGATGGCTATTTAAGAAGGGTTTCAAGATAGAATAAGTTATTGTGAGTAAGAGGAATTCATGCATGCTAAGTTAAAGGGAAATCAATGGAGTGAAGTGTTGAGAAGGAGTGAGGTGACCAAGCAGTGTAGAGAGAAGATATTTGATATTAGTCACATTGAGGTGATTACATATTGGATAGAGAAGATCTTGCATCGACAATAAAGTGAAAATTGAAGGATCATGGTACTTAATGAATTTTAACTAGTGTATCAGATGAATCTATTAACCAAGTGCTCCTAACAAGCCTATTGTAAATCTCCTAATAGAGTGCTCACTTTATTATAATGTAAAAATACTTTAATCAAAGTATAATTTGTTGGAGTTGACGAAAGATCAACCCCACAGCTCCCAATAATCACATGCATACAAACACCTATCATAGAAGAGAGAAGAAAAAAGCTATGGAGGCTAGAATTGCCAGATCCATAGATGATACATTCTTGATGAGAAAAAAGATAAATTTATATTAAAAAAATGAATTAGTTAATAAATAAAAAGAGATATTGTCCTTATAAAGGAGATCAAAATCTTAAAAAGGTCTAACCTAGGTTGCATCATAATAAGTAATAAAAGAATTAATTTTTAGATGCCTAAAGTTTAGCTTAAGAAAAATAGAGTTAGTTAGGAAATATCTAATTACTCTAACACCCCCCCTTAAGATAAACTTAGGGAGTAGCTAAAAACCTAGAAACTACTACTAAAAGTAGAAATGGGTCCCGACAAAAAGGCTTGATGAGGTACCTAAGCACAACCAAATCTTTGAAAAGAGGAGAAATAGAGAAAATCACATAGGAAAAACCCTACTTCAAAAAGAGATATAAAACATGCTAAAATAAACTAGTGAAGGAATGAAGAAGCCTCCAAACTAGGGAATGTATTAGAAGATTTGAACAAAAGATGATCATGAATAACACCACTAAAGCATGTAGAAGCTACAAAGCTCTATCAAAAGTAACTACTGATCTGAAGAACCTCCACTAAAATAGAACCTGACCAAGTAGTGAAGACTATAAGTTACATCAAATCAGGAGGCACACAAAGGAAAACAACTAAACTCAAAGATATAGATAACATGAAACACCAAAGCCTAAAGAGCTAATCAATTAAACATGGAAGGATACAACCAAAGTAGGAATGAAAATAAGAGTGTCGATATAGTAAATGATCCATCTCACTAAAATGCATAGGTACCTAGCCACTGCATCTACCTAGTACATAGGAGAAAATACAAAATACATAGCTCACTCCATTGAAGCAAAGAACCACGAGAAACAACAGAAGAAACCCCATAATAAAAACAAGGGTGAGGTGATAGACAATTGGAAAAGTGGATCAAAAGAGCTACAAGTTAAGGAACCATGATCAAGATGCACAAAAGAGTACATATGTGTGTATTGAGGTGATCAATCTCAAACATGCCATGAGGCTAATGTCATAGAAGGGAAGCTTACTAGACAAAGGAAGATGGAAAAAAAAGGAAAAACATCAACCCACCATGGCACTTTAATCATGAGTAGTGCATGTACAATAAGGTTCAAGATATGTTGAATTCCAATAATACAATAATTTGCATGACTGTCCTTAGATGACACCGCTCGAATCAACAAGAAAAATAAGGAAAAACTATTGAAATGAAAATATAGATGGAATATGGCACTTTATCTTAGTACATTTGCAAGACTGCATACAAATGATGTCTAAATAGACCAGAAGAGACATAAGACTATTACAATTCATGACAAATCATCTGAAGAAATGAAATCGATCCCCAAACTTGAAACAACAAAGATATCCACCAGAATGCAAAAATGAAAAAGACCAAATAGAATATGCTTGGAGAAGAATCTAGAACAACAACTAACATCACTAGAAAGACCTTTGTAATGATATAAAGAATTACCAAATTAGAGATCAGATGCTCAAGATATGTCTTTCGAAGTGCAAAACTGGACCCTTGACTTTGATAGTAGAAAATACCATCAAGAAAGAATAAAAATTGGAAAAAATCTATACCACTGTGATAGGCTCAGAACTAGCTTTCTAGTGATATTTCATTTTCAGAAAATAGAGTCTATATGCATGAGATATGAGCAAAAACATGAAGATAGGTCCAAATAGAGCTTGAAGGGAAAATACTTTGATGATGAAGTGCTAACATGGTGCTGACATCAGCAAGAGACAAGCCCAAATTTGATTTTCAAATGGTTATTAAGGCAAAAAAAATGACTAAAAATCACCCCTACTAGAAAAAATATCTAGTCACCAGAAACAAGACAATGATGCCATAAACCAATGTCACCGGTAAAACAATCAATGTCAAAGAAACAAATCTGGTGGTTAAAATTAACATGTGCCAAAGGTGATAGGGAAATTATGGTCAACGAAAAATTGGCTGGTGCATGGTATTGTATGGTTGTTTGACCTATAAAGGGCCCACTTTTCTTTCTCACGCTCAAAAAAGATATTAAAGAAGGCTAGAAAAGTGGTGGTCACTATTAAAAATAAGCCACACAGCACAAATACCACTAATCATGGCATGGATATAGGAAATTAGAAAATGTAAACTACCAAAAATTTCTCCAAACTCTAGTTGATATGGTGCGCATGGAAAAATATGCAATATGGAGCATAATTAGGGAGAAAAATCTACCAATCATGGGCCAAAAATCACCATCAAACACCCAATGAAGAGGAAAACCATCCAAATGAGCACATCAAAATTGGAGGACCAAAGCCTCCAAAAATGAAATCAAAGGTGTGATCTACAATTAATGCCATCAAAGGAGCCAAACTTTGAATTTTCCAAAAATGTGATCTCGATGCTCAAGGAAAATCACGGTGCATCAAATTTGCCAAAAAACTAGGCTCTACTACCAAGAAAAAAAAGACTTGGTGCTATGTGCTTTTAAAAGAACAACTACTCAAAAAAAAATGCCATGAATTCCGGATCTTACAAAGTTGGACACCTCTATTTCTAGGCACACCATGTCAGTGGTGCACCTCCCAGTCAACAACTATCACCAATAATTCCCAAAGTAGAGGCATTGGAGAGTGCGTGTGGGCCAACAAAGACAGAGAGAGTGGACACACAATGCAAAAAATGAAAGGGATGGTGATCTCAAGGCAAGTTCTCTTGCCTAAGAAAAGTGACCATTGGCTATGAAAACTACAAGTGCTTTGGAGCAGAAGGGGCCTCAGGTGGACAGGTGTGTAGAGGGCAAAAAAAAAAAAATTGACCCAACAAAATTTTAATAAAAAAAGCCTCCATTTATGTGTAAGAACATGTGCACTCCCTTTTTCAAAAAAGCTCACCGCCTTTATTTATAAAAATTTAAAAAATGGGAAAATATTATTTTTGATAAATAAAATAAAAAATATTGTCTCAATTTGCATTCCTAGGCAAAAATATCCTGGGTGCAAAAAAATTTTGCTTCAAATTTCATCAGTGTCCAAACCTGATGTATTTTATTGGAAATGGGGGTTTTTGAGTGTTCTGAGCTCAACAATGATGTCCATTTTTTCTTAAAGTGCCTTGAAAATTAGTCACCCCTAGATCTAATAAAAAAATCCTGAAAACTCATATCTAAAAATTGATGCCAAATCTCTCAAGAATAGAATAGAGACATGAAGGTTTGGAGCTTTGATACTATGCTAGAGTTGATGAAAGATCAACCCCACAACTCCCAGGAATCACCTGCATGCAAGCACTTGTCACAAAAGAGAGAAGCAAGAAGCTATGGAGGGTGACATTGCCAATTCCATAGATGAGACATTCTTGATGAGAAAATAGATAAATTGCTATGATAAAAAAAAAATTGGTTAATAATTAAAAAAAGAGATAATCCTTATAAAGGAGATCAAAAACCTAAAAAGGTCTAACCTAGGTTGCATCATAATAATTAATAAAAGAATTAATTTTTAGATTCCTTAAGTTTAGCTTAAGAAAACTAGAGTTAATTAGGAAATATCTAATTACTCTAACATACTTAATAGTCTTATTATAATTTAATAGAGTAGACCCCTCATAGGGTAGATCATTAGAAGTGATCAAATTTGTAGCCCTAAGAGGAACATTTTATTTCTACAATAGTAAAGATTTTGTGGGTGTCATCCCCACCACAGTTTTGCCTTCACCTTGGAGGATTTTTGCATTACCAAATTTTTTGTAATGTGTTAATTACTTGTTTGTGTGTTTCATTCATGTTATAAGATGTAAAATTTGATAGTACATGTTGATAAATGATGATACATGGTTAAGGTTAATGTTGAGATGTTTGGTGAATTAAGTTTGAACATGGTTTATGCTTGAAGTGGTAAAAGATTATAGAGATTTTGATTCACCCCCTCTCAACATCTTACTTTCCCATTATATTTACAACATATTATTTTCTCTATCATTCCATCAACATAACTTTTCTTCTTAACCCTCTCAACAACTTCTAAATTGTTCATAATATGCCCTTACATAGAATTTTTTTTGCCTTTACAATACATAACCTAATTAGGATTTGGAAACTTCTCGAGCTTGCATTTGACCTACATTTGATCAAAATCTACAACTCTAATTCATCCTTATCATCCTTTTATTCCATTGGTTTACATTCTACATTAGGATCATTAACAATCATATTTGTATCACCAATAAATATTTTCAGATCTCCTCCTTGATCTATGTAAGTCATGTTCCATCTGAATAGGTTTCATCACTACTAAAATTGGACTCATTTTTCAACACTTATTGGTCATTTTTTCTATGTGAATTGGTCTCTATTTTTACAATAGTATTTGTCATAGATTGTTGGGTGATTGTTCAGAAACTTGTGCATCTAACTTTTGATGAATCTTGGTTTGAAAAAAGAGGCCATTTTATTGCAACATGTGGTGTGGAAGATCTAATTTTCTATGATGTCTTACATTATACTTTGATAAGGATGGTATGGCATTGGTGAGGTCTTTGTCAAAAGTTTCATCAAAATGTCCACTAACTATCGATATTTTTACCATCCTAGCATCAAAGAAGAGGTCAAATGCTTGCAAAATGTGTTGTCAAAGATCTATTTTTTTTATGGTGGTTTACATAATAGTTCACCAAGGATGCCATGACCACAAAAAATTAGTTGTCAAAGGTTTCATTTAAATTTTCCTCTGCATGTCAAAATTTTGACCAATTTGGGCATTAAAAAAAGCCTTGGTTTGACGAGGATGCTATGTCCACGTTAGCAATCCTCATCAAAAGTTTAATGTCAACAACATCAATAATATCTAATTAGAGTCAAAATTTTCATGATAGTCAATTATTAAATACAAAAAAAAAAAAAAAATTGATGCAGCTAGGTGTAGAATAGGTATTTTGTTTATGCATTGTACTTTATTGTTAGTGTTGGATAAATTGTGGCAATATATTTGTGGTAAGGGTCCTTCTAGGATGACCCACTTATGAGATTTCTCGTGACCCTTTTCTTACACCTTAGGCCTTCTCTTACAAGGTAGATTTTAGATAGTATGTAGATCTATTCTCTATCATAGAGGTTTACACTGAAGCATTAATCTTGCACAAATCTTGGTTCTTTCTTCTTGATGTGATTGTCTTTCCTAATGTTCAATCTTCTTATCATTATTGTTTCATTTTCTTAGATGTCTTCTCAATGCATTGGTTTCTTTTCTTATTATTTTCAAGGCTAAGGACACACCCTTCACCTTGTAGGGGTGCCTTTCTTCAAGTCAACTGCTATTCATTACTAATTGCTAATATCATGAGATGCCACTTTTCCCAACCTTATCTTTTTTCGCCTACATTATCTACTTAGTTTGAGATAATATTATATCAATATACAATCCATATTTTACATCTATAATATCATACATTAAAATAATAATATGTAATTGTCTTGATGTTAGGAAAACCATTTATGCATTTTGAAACCCCCTATGACATCATCTTGATGATATAAATAAAATCTTAGTTCAATGTTTGTTTAAACATCCTACAGAAAAGGACTCATAATAACAATCCATAAGAATATATAATCTTAAGTAACAATACATTATCACAAAAAATATAAGGCATGAAATATAACGATAATAGTAAATACTTGTACGCCAATATTGACAATTGGTTACAAAGCAATATACATGCAATTAATAATATTATACCAAATTGTAAAATTATAAATGATTATATCAAAATAGTGAAATGCGTTCTGTTGATGTCAATGCCTTTAAATTTGAGATAGGAAGACATTTCAAGGAGAAGTGGTTGGGAGTTGGTGATGGTGTGAAAAGGATCAACCACATGGACCTACTTTTCTTAGTGCAAATTCTCATGTACTTTTGAGTTTGCTAATGACATAGAATGTTTTCATTGTAGTTGAGATAGAATCTAGACATGGAAATAATTTGCATTAGATGATGGTATGGTTGTATATAAGTTTTATTTAATTGGATTTAGTGTATTGCAATTTTAATTTATTGATCAAAGATGGTGAGTGATTGATTTTTATTAAGGATATGACCTTATAAGAGACTTTTTAGTTAATGTGGAAGAGATTAAAAATCAAGCCATATTGAAGGAGTTGATAAAATGTGGTAAGGAGGACAACAATAATAGAAGACTCTATAGGGAAATGAGAATCTACAACAATACATGAATCTTTGCTAAGTTCACTAATAGATGTAGGAATGACTAATGTCATGCAATTGGAGACAACTAATTAGATTTAGGAAAGTTAGAGATTCTTTATGAAGGAGATACAATAGTGAAGATGGAAATATTGTAGAGATTGAAAGGAAAATAAGAAAGCATGAAACTAGGTGAGGATACAAATATATCCTTTTACATGTTGAAGGTGAATGAGATATTTTGTGACATTAGATATGGTGAAGGAACACTTGATGAAGATGAGATTGTTCCAGAGGTCAATATACTCCTATTTCAAAACCAATGCCAATAATATTAAGAAGCCAGTTACAAATCATATCTGAAAAAATACATACTAGATGAAATAGATACCATTTTTGTCAAACAAAAAAAGCTAAAGTCCATATTAGTGATGGTTGAAAATAGAAACACATACCCAAAGGAACTGCACTAGTACCCTCATCATGTCGAGAAACTCATTTAGGTCTCAAAAAGTCCTATAAGAACACATACATATTTTAGTTAATGTTCCATAAAATAGAATAGAATATAAACCTTTATTGAACTATTGTTATAGCTAAAGATTCATTGATGCTTACTTTGTTGGAAATACAAGAGGAATAATTGAGAGGGGAGGGGTGAATCAATTACCACAAAAACAAATCCAAGATCCCTTAAGATGTCAATACAATTCAAAACCAAACCCTTCTAAAATTGAAATACTATTGTGATTCAGTTTACACTAAGAATTATTGTCACTCAAGAAACACTGAAATAATCAATTCTTAAGATGTTTAGTCTTTTTAACCTTAATTAACTTATTTGTAGGATCATAAAGAAAATAACATGAACACAAGAGACACCAAGATTTAATGTGGAAACCCAATTTGGGAAAATCACCAATTGCAACTAGTAAATAATTTTTACTTTTTTGAGTGAGCCCTATTAGGAGCCAAACATGTTAAAGGTTACAAAATACATTATTAGGTGCAACCTTATTAAAGGGTTTAGTTCACCCTATTAGGAGTGTCCTTGTTAGAGGTCTTTAGACACTTCAATTTAGAAATGTCACTATGTTAGAGGATTTGAAAAATAGCTATTAAGCTAACTCTGTTAGGAGATTTGATTCACTACTACAATTATTAGAGAGTAACAATGACTTCCCCTGATTGCTGATGGAACTATCTTTTCTGATTTCAAATCTTTGTTCTAGCTTGAATACTTGATCCTCCTTGATTAGAATGTTCTTTGCAGCTCAATTAACTTAGATACTCTGATATCCTTCCAATTTTTTTCCTTTATTTATCTTCTTAATCCCATGCTTCTTCACAATTCAATCCTCAACTTGACCTTATATTTATATGTTTTACCTTGTCAAGTTGGCTTGAATACACTTTCAAACTAATGAAATTCATCCCATGAGTAGGCTAAACTAACCAACAAAAATTTTACATCAAATATACTGATGCAAGAAAATCCTTTGTTAGTTGACCCAACTTGGTAACCACTAACTAAAAAATAACTTCCCTTCAGTCTTCCTTTGGGAACCAAGTGAGCTCAATTAACACTAGTTCCATGCCAACTTTTCTTTGGTAATTGAGTGAACTTAGTTGACATTTTCTTCCTGCAAACTCGCTTTGGTAACTAAGTGAGCTTGATTAACACTGGTTCTATGTAAATTTTTCTTAGGCGACTGAGTGAGCTTGATAGACACTAACTCTAAACTTGGTTAATATTGAAATGCTTGTCATACACTAGAACTTCCTTTGAATTCTGAGTTAACTTGACATACACTGAATATTTGGTATATACTTGAAATTTGTGTAACATCAACGAAGACAACATGCAATTGAATGATTGTATCCAATAATTTCTCTCTTTAGCATTGATGGAAACACAACATGTCATGATACATAGAAATTTTAGAAAAAAATAGAATGATAATATCCTTAGTTTTATTCTAATTCTCAATAATGAGAACTCCCTCTATCAGTGTAAACTCCCTCTATAATCAATCTCTGATTGCAATGATTGCAATATTTCCTTTTGATAGCAAACTCTCCCTCTTTGATATCAACTCAAAAATTTTGATAGGACAAACTAACTAATTATCCCTCTTTGACATCTCTTACATCCACAAAGATTTCTCTGATATATGATAGAAGAATCTCCCTCTTTGACATCTTATGCCAAAGACAACAATCAATGTAGTTTCCATGAACCTGATGTATAGATTCATATACAATCTTCTCTGACAATACTACATCAACTTGAATGATCTTCAACATTATTGGTTGATGCATCACTAAACTTTGATTAGTGAGTTTCAAATAGGGGAATTATCCCTAGCATATCTCTTAGATACAAAAAAGCATCCTTGGGTAATCGCTTGTGGGATATGTCCGCAATTTGTTCTTTTGTATTCACATATTCCAATCTAACCTCCTTGTCTTGCACCTATTCTCTCAAGAAATAATATTTTATTTCAATGTGCTTGGTCTTGGTATGCATCACTAGATTCTTGGATATGTTAATTGCACTAGTGTAATCATAGAAGATAACAATTGGGTTCTTGATCTCCTCCTTCATACCTAACAATAGTTGTTTGAACCACACAATGTTGGAACAATTGACTATTGCAACAAAATATTCTTCTTTTGTTGTATACTGAGAGATACAATTATGCTTCTTGCTTGTCCAAGATACTAGCCTCTTTCCAAGAAAGAATGCTCCACCACTAGTGCTCTTCCTATAATCAATACTTCCTACCCACTCAACATCAGTGAATGCTATCAATTCAAATTTGTCTCCCTTCTTATACCACAAACCATAATCTTCAATACCTTTCAGATATCTCATGATTATATTTATTGCCATCATATGATTTTCTTTAGAATTAGTAGAGAATCTAGCCACCATACCAACTTCTAATGCTATATGAGGTCTTGTGTGCACTACATAATGAATTTTTCCAATCATTGATCTATATGTAGTGTGATACCTCCTTGGAATCATTATTTTTGGAAAGATAATGTTCCAAAAGACATAATTGTTCCAACTAGTCTAGAATCCTCCATTCCAAATTTCTTTAGTATCTCCTTGATGTATTTTGATTGATTAATGTAGATACCATCCTTCATTTGTTGAATTTGTAAGCCAACAAAGAGGTTAATATCTACAAACATTGACATTTCAAATTCCTAAATCATCATTTCTAGTAAATAATGTATCATCCACAAAGATTTATACCAAAGCAATCTTCTTATCTGGCCATTCTTTGATGTATAGGTTGTTGTTATCATTAGTTCTTTTAAAAACAATCTTTATGAGATAATTATGTAACCTTTCATACTAGGCTCTGGGGGCGTGTTTGAGACCGTATAAGGCTTTGTGTAATCTGCAAATCATATCCCTTTTGCTAGAATTAATAAAACCTTCTAGTTGCTCAATGTATATTTCCTCTTGTAAGATTCCATTCAAGAATGTTGATTTCACATCCATTTGATATACTTTGAATCATATTTGTGCTGCATATGCAATGAGTGTTCTAACACCTTATAGTCTAGGAACATGAGAAAAGGTCTTTCCTTAATCAATACCTTCTTCTTGAGCATAACCCTTGCAAACTAATCTTGCCTTGTTTCTTGAAACTTCTCCATTCTCATTCAACTTATTTCTAAATACCCATTTTGTGCCAATTACATTCTTGTCCTTGGGTCTAGGAACAAGAATCCAAGTTTTGTTCCTTTCAATCTGATCAATCTCTTCATTCATTGCCTCAATCCATCTTTCATTTTCTAATGCATATTTGATAGTTCTAGGTTGAAACTTAGTAAGAAAACATGTACCTTTTAATTTTTTCCTTGTCATTGTTCCTTTTGACTAATCTCCAATGATTTTTTCAAGTGCATGATGCCTTTTGACATATCCAACAATTATGGGCTCCTTCTTTCTGAATTCACTAGGTTCACCATGATCCTTTGAATCATATTTGGGTTCCACTATCTGTGACTCAAGTCCATTAGATGAATCATTTTGCACTAGCTTAAACTTAGATACTTCTAACTATGACTCAAGTCTTTTAGACTGTGACTCAAGTTGCATTGGCTGCAACTCAATTTGAACTGGGGACTTTGGGGATTCATGTGGTGAAGACTATTGACTGCCATTTGCTTGAACTTCAAGTATTGTATCAGGCTCATACTAAACAAAATTTCTATATTTTTTAGGTTCTTTTTTGCTTTTTTCTTCATACTCTTTCACAAATTCATCAATCTTTACATGTGTACTTTCTATAACTTTATGAGTAGATAGATTCAAACATTTGTATGCTTTTCTCTTATTTGAGTATCCTAAGAATATACCTTCATCACTTTTCACCTCAAGTTTTCCTTTTCTTGGCCCCTTCAAGATATAACATTTTCTTCCAAATACTTTAAAATAACAAACATTAGGTTTATAACCATACCATTGATTTAAGTCCTTCTTCAACTAAACTCAGTTCAAGGTATGAACAACAATGTTGATTTCTTCCTTCCAGTATTTGATAGCAACATTCTTCTCTATCATTAGTGTCCTTGCACAATCCATAATTGATCTATTCCTTCTCTCAACTATGCCATTATGTTGAGGTGTACTAGGTGGAGATATTGTCTTTTGATTCTTCTTTCATTGCATAATTCATTGAATTCATTTGAGATGAATTAACCTCCTCTATCTAACCTTAGACACTTTAGTTTCTTTCCTATTTCTTTCTCAAATCTTGCCAGATACCATTTGAACTTTTAAAAATCTTCCAATTTATCCTTTAAATATATAACTCTCATCATCCTAGAATAATCATCAAAAAAAAAAAAAAGTACTTATCTCCAGAGTAGCTTTCTATGCCAATAGGTCTAGAAAGGTTTGTATGAACTAGCTCCAAGACTTCATCAAAATAATAGTTCTTTCTTTTAAAACTTGTATTTCCCATATTTCCAATTTGACAATTCTTTCACATGCCCATATCATATTTCTTTAGGCTTGGAATGCCTCTAACCCTTTTATTTTTTCTTATGTTAACTAGGTTATCAAAATTCGCATGACACAACCTTTTATTCCATAACCATCTTTCTTCTACTTGAGCCATGAAACATGAATTTTTAGTTACATATAGGTAGAATAGATTAGCTCTTGTTTGATTGTCATTTCCAACTAGATTTCCATTTTCATCCAATAGCTTAGCTTTCCTATTCACGAATTCTACCTTGAATCCAAAGTTATCTAATTATGCCACACTAAGAAAATTATGTTTTAGTCCTTCAACCCAATAAGAATTGTCACATCTGAGATCACTGGTTAGAGAAATACAACCTTTTCCCTTCACATAACAAGGTTCATCATTTCCAAATCTGACACTCCCACCATCGTAGTTTTCTAAGTGCTTAAATTTAGATTTATTACCAGTCATGTGGTGGGAATAGCCACTATCAATAATCCATGTATCACTCTTACTAACATGAGAAATGAGGGCCATCTTATCATTCTCATCTTCTAATTCATCCTTAATAGTAGTGTAAACCATTTTATCTTCTTCACTACTATCAAAATCTTTAGCCATGTAACAAAATTTCTTACCTTTGTCCTTGTAGTCCTTGTAACTTTTTTAAAACCTTCTTGCCTTTGTACTTTTCATGCTTCTTTTCTTCTTTTCCTTCTTTTTTTGGACACCTTGCACCAATGTGACCAAATTCTTCACAAGAAAAGTAGATCAAAGGAATTTTGCTTCTGTACTTTCCTTTGCCTTTGGGAAATCTTCTTGCAAGAAATGCTTCAATGACTTCAAGATCATCATCAAAAGCATCTTCATCTTCTAGCTTTTAGATTTTGCATCTTTCTTCTCGAGTGATAGTTTGGCTTGAAATGAAAACTCAAGGTTACTAGAGCTAGGAATATAATTATCAAAGTTATCTAACTAAAATATTGGCAAACTTACCACTATTGCATCCAAAGTTATATCATTCTTAGGATCATATCTCATTTCTTTAATAGATGACACTCTAATTACATAAATAGGAAGAACAATTCTATCATCAACTTTCTCACTTGAGGCTCTGATTGGACTCATACTAGCTTTGATTCTTTCACTATACTGTGTAATGTTCTCATCTTCTTTCATTTCATTTGATCAGACTAACCTCTAAGAATTACTTCCTTAGCTCTCCTCACATTATCATCTTCTTGGTCTTAGATTGGTTTTGCCAATTGAGTGTCAACACACTTAACCAATTTTCATATAGAAGCTGAGTACACTAAATGTGCTAAGCCAGACAGAACTACAATATGCGTTGAGTGATCTTTAGGGGCCAAGTGAAGATCAAGTGTCGAGCATGATATAGGTGTCAAGTGATCTTCAGGTCCTAAGTGAAGATCAAGTGCCAAGTGACTTCAGGTGCTAAGTGAACCATATTAGCCAAGTGATATATAAGTGCCGAGCCACAGTTGACGTCAAGCAAGCCAAAATGCAATAGGTTCCAAGAAAACCAAAATCATACATATGTCAAGCACTAGTAATCTAGTATGTGCCAAGTAACATAGAATCAACATATGAGTTTGTGCCTTAATAAAACACATATATAAACCATTCTTTGAGCTGACATAGAAGGATCTCAAAGGATAATAAGGATAAGAATGAATCTTTTATATTTCCTATGCAATCAACATGCAGCCAATAAGAAAAATGGAGAAGGCATGCAACCAATAAGAAAAGTGCAAAGAATAAGTAGGAAATAAGGATTCAATATGGATTATAGATCCATACCTAACCCTATACCATGCCCAAAATATAGGGCAAAAACACACTAACAATTTTTTAAAATTTTCAAAAGTGATAATAGGATTAAATGTAATACATAAGTATTCAAATAGAATTACTTAACTTCCTCAAACTCATGTAAAATTGTGAAATTCAAGTACCAATCAAATGCGATTTTTTCTTAACATATTTTAAAATTAAAATTGCATAGCTTAGTATATATCACCATGTCATTGAATTAATCTAAATTAAATGAATATGATTACCAATCATAAAAATGCCGCGATAAGGTAACCATCATCACATCTTCTCTCTTTTTTTTTTAAGTAAACATATGCAAAAATTGAAATACCAAAAATATCACATGCAAGAATATTACTCAATTATTTTTTATCAAACTACGTGGTCCAGTCATTTTTCATTTCTTTTATTGAACCACCTGATTCAAAGGCTCCATTGGGAAAGAACTAGGAAGAAAACTCAACTTCGTTGCCATTTCAACAATAAGTTCAAAAATAACATTTTTACATAGGATTAATATCTGGAGGAGAAATCTCCCAATATAACTGAAATCTAAGACAATTTTGAATTTTCTTCTTGACCCCTAACAAGGGATTCATTATGAATTTTGCAATACATCATGGTGATCATGGAGAGAATGAAAACTAACCAAGAGACAACCAATCATAACATGAAGACAAAACAGACATTCACTCCCATCATTGGTTTGCACAACAAGTTCAACATTTAACCAGAATAGGGAGAAGGTGAATTTTTCCTACAACAGATGTTGGTCACAACACCATAACATATTTCCTTTTGGGGCTAAAATCTTAAGAACTTTCGTTCTTCCACAAATTCCCTTTCGAGGCCAATATCACAAGACTTTCATTCTTTCACTTCTTCAAATTTCAAAATTTCAAAACATGGTATGTGATGACAAGTAGGGGCCCATAACACCCTACCCTCTTTCCCTCTTCTTGTCTTGAGAAGAGACTCTACACTGTTGGAGTCCAACTAAAGCCCTTCCCTTGTACATGGCCATTTCTTCCCTATCCAAGGGTGAGTAATGCCAAAACAATCCACACAATCCCTTTGAAAAATCAAGCAAAAAACAAGGGAAAGACATTGAAGAAAACATGTTTCAATCCCTCCCAAAACATACTTAACACCCATAGAAACATACATATGCAAACACAATAGCTTAAGCATGAAAATAGCATGAACAACATGAGCAAAATGAGTAGAAGGATTCCTACCTTCAAAATAGGGTTATGGTAACATGAACAAATTTGAGATGAGCTTTTCCTTCCTTCCTTCAATCTTGAAAATTTCTCTCTAAAACTAGAGATTGGGTGAACACTCATACCCTCTCAAGAATGCCTCTAAAAAGGCTCCTAACTCAATCACTTACAAAATGCAATAACTCCCCCACTTGACTAATGTTTCTAGAAACTTCTAACTCGACCTCCCTACTAAAGTAAACTTCAAAGTGGAGTTTATCTTGTCAAATTCATGATGGAACTTCATTTTTCGCAATAAAGAAAAAATGAGATATTTTGGTGATCATAAAAGTCAACAAAAGGGGCAAGGGGGGTGGAAAATGTGCCCAACCCATACCCATACCCCTTAGACATTCATATTTCATGATTTTGGGCTTCTAAGACTAATTAGGGATCTATCAAAAAGCTATAAAAATTTTGGACTTCCTAACATCCCTTCAAAATGCAAAATAGTCACTAATCCTAATTAGAGCACTTAATCTCGATTACCACCTGATTAGCAAAAATATCACTGACCAAATCCAACTTAGCTCTTTAGGTTACTCAACTAACCCTAACTATCAAGCTAAAATGCATATACAATTCATGTGTGTCAAGCAACACTATAAAATTATTGTTACGAAACATTAACACTTACTGATTACAGAATGATACATTCATCCAAACCATGATACAAATAAAATACAAACAATGGAGTTTTCATCTTTTGTTAGATTCAACCCTAGTTTCCACAATCGATACATGGGGTTCAGTTTTGTTTATCCATTAGATTTTTTGGCTAAAATATCCTACACACTCATTGCACACATCAGTACTTTAAGAAAATCTCATGCATCTATATATAACTTATCAAAGAAATCACATAAATTAAAACATGAATCTTTCATATAACTAACTGTTTAATTCATTTCTACTCACATTTAATCATGAAAAATCACATAATCAATATAACATAACTTATTCATTAATTCAGATTAAAATACTAGAATAATCATCGTTAGGCATGCATATACCTAGACATAATGACATCACCAATAGAGCATACTGAACCATCTAAATTGCACATAACCCAATCATTGAGATACCATAATCAATGTCATGATCATTGGGTGAAAACACCTCATATCATAGTTAGTGAAATTTTAAAGTTTCAAATAGTCGAGATAATGTAGTAGCTTTCAAATCACTGGGTATTAAAACATAGATTTATCAACTGATCTAAATTCCACTAGGACATTCATAATAAAAGAATTACTTCATATTTATTTAAATCTCCTATAATAGTTTTAACAAAGAATTCATAATTGATAATTACATACGAGGAGGGACCTTACACCCTAAGTCTTCGATAACCTTAAATGGAGGATGATAACCCATTGTAATGTGTGGATGAGAGTAGCATATGGGAAAACTATAGCTAAATTTAGTGGGAAGTGTGAAAAACTTAGATGAACAGAGCAGCATTGCAGCATTCAATTGATCAGAACAAAGCAAGGGATCGAATAAATATCAAATCTCAGAGGATCAAGATCAGAGAGAGCAAATCAAGTGCCTAAATTTAGCAATCAAGGATTGTAAGCTATTAGGTTTATTTAGTCTAATACTCTCTAGCAATTGTATTAGAAGGAAAATCCTATGTTTATAGGTTAGCTTAACAACTAGGTTTTAGATCTTTTGAAGAGGTGATAAAATCCTTTAAGAGGGTGACACTTCATGTAAAGTGTTTGTAAATCCTTTAAACAGGTTACTATTGACATAGTGTGAAGCCTTTAACAGGGCAGACCATCAGAAGTGGTCAAACATTATTGCTGTAGTGATTTTGTGGGTATCATCCCCACCCCAGTTTTACCTTCTCATATTAGATGGTTTCTGGGTTACCAAATTCTATTTTTATGTGTTGTTGATGCATGTGTCTACTTCATGTTTATTTGATATGTTTACATGCATGCAGTTTACTTTCAGTTAAAAGTTTTAATGGATAAAATGTATTACTTATGATTCAACCCCCCTCTCAGAAGTATTCTTCCCATTTGATTATTCCAAAAATCATCACCTCCATAGACATCCTTTAGCTTGTTCCACATTTATGAGTAGTACCATAGTCTTTGAATTCATCAAATTCAACATAATTAAGAGTGGAAACAATGTCAATCATCATTATGCTATGGTTCTTCTTTTCCACAATCTGATCCACAGTCAAAGTTCTAGTTGGTGTCACATATTTTTTCTCTAGATATTTCAAGCTTGTGTTACCAATGGTTGAAAAATGGAGCTTCATAAGTTCCTACCATGCTTGGAAGTTATCTCTATTCAACTTAGAAATCTCCCTTATATAAGAGATCTTGATCTTTCTAGCTTAGGTCCTTGAAACCTTCTTGAAGCACCAAAAGATATGATACCAATTGTTGGAAATATAAGAAGAGTAATTGAGAGGGGAGGGGTGAATCAGTTACCAAAAAAAAAAAATCCAAGATCCCTTAAGATGTCAATACAATTCAAAACCAAACTCTGTTGAAACTAAAATACTATTATAACTCGGTTAATATAGGAACACTTGGTTTGCACTAAGAATTACTATCTTTCATAAAACACTGAAATAATCACTTCTTAAGATGTTTAGTGTTTTTAACCATAATTAACTTATTTATAGAATCATAAAGCAAATAACATGAACAAAAGAGCACCAAGATTTAACATGGAAACCCAATTTGTGAAAACTATCAATTGCAACTAGTTATTTTTTCCACTCTTCTAAAGTGAGCCATGTTAAAGGTTACAAAACACACTGTTAGGTGTGAACTTGTTAAAATATTTAGTTCATCTTATTAGGAGTGGCCTTGTTAGAGCTATTTAGACACTTCAATCTAGAAATGCCACCTTGTTAGAGGATTTGGCAAATAGTTGTTAAGCTAACTTTATTAGGAGATTCAATTCATTGCTACAATTATTAGGGAGTAACAATGACTTGACCTATTTGCTTATGTAATTGTCTTTTCTAATTTTAGATCTTTGTTTTGGCTTGAATACTTGATCCTTCTCGATTAGAATGTTATTTGCAGCTCAGTGAACTCAAATACTCTAACATCTTTCCAATTTGATTCCTTGATTTATCTTTTCAATCCCATACTTCTTTACAATTCAAAATCCTCAACTTGACCTTATATTTATATGTTTCACCTTGTCAATTCAGTGTGAATAAAATTTCAAAAAAATGAAATTCATCCCATGAGTTGGCTAGAACTAACCAACAAAATTGCCAGATCAAATATACTAATGCAGGAAATCCTTTGTTAGCTAACCTAGTTCAGTCAACACTAAATCAAAAATGACTTTTAGAATTCTTTTGGTAATTGAGTGAGCTTGGTTAACAATGGCTCCATGGAAACTTTTCTTTGGTAATTGAATGAACTTGGTTGACACTATCTTCCTGCAAACTCCCTTTGGTAACTAAGTGAGCTTGGTTAACATTGGTTCCATGCATACTTTCCTTAGGTGATCGAGTGAGCTTGGTAGACACTGACTTTGAACTTGGTTAATATTGAAACGCTCATCATACACTGGAACTTCCTTTGACTTCTAAGCAAGCTCAGCATACACTAATTGCTAAGTATATACTTGACATTTATGAACAATAAAGACAAAATACAATTGAATAATTGTATCCAATATACTTAAGACAACATGCTCTCAATATTAATTCATTTTTTCTACCTCTGTCTCCTTGGTTGGATTTGGATCCATCACAATGGAAATAATTTGTAAATAATTTTTTCTTAGGCTCTTTGTGACCATTCTTATTGGGTTAGTGCTATATGTGATGCCATCATCACATAATACTATGGCCTCTACATCATCATTTGTTTTCTCTTATGTGACATGTGCTTTTCCCTTTCTGAAAGCATCAATTTGTGACAGAAATATTAGTAAAACAATCAAAATAACTTAAAAAACCTATTAATAATAAGGTAATAATATAACATTTTGTAAAATTACAATTACACTAATTCCTACACTAAGAGTTACGTTCACCAAAGAAGGGGTGCGAGCAACATCCACACCTTTGTGATTTGATGGATCCATGTTTCCTTGTGACAAAGATTAAATATAAAAACATCATCATAATGAAAGCAATAGATGAATTAGCAAAACAATAAAATGGTATATTGTATATAGAAGTGATTAATTGGAGGTAACTAGTTTAAATATTATATATATAGTACTTACCAATCCCATGATAGTAACTTTCTTTGCATCTATGTGATTCAAATTGTAATCTATTAGAAAATATTCCTCTACACTTATTGATTTTATTGCACATACAAAAATACGATTTCTCTCATGAGCCTTAAAAATGCAATTGGGCCACTTATTACTTGACCTAGGAGACTTACTATTTATAAAACTTGCAATATTCCCTATTGCTTTTGGCCTTCCATCAATGTAAATAGAAATTCTTTTACTTTGATCATTTTCTTTCCACTGTAGATAGTTTGTTCAAAGTGCATACCTACACATACTTTTTTTTATTGAATCATCTATTGGAAACTACAATTAGGACAATTGTTATGTTTTCATTGATGTCAAACATTATTAGCGAGATAGTTTTCTATTTAATTTGAGTGTCATATTGATAAGATTGATGAAGAATATTTGAGAAGCTAGTCATAAAAAAAGCACCTAGAGGAAAGGTTGAGCTATAAAAAGAAACTAAAATAGACACTTGATTAGTTAGGTTTTGACAAGATAAAGTGATTGTGTAAATCATGTTACAAGTGAAGAAGACAATTGTAGTAAAGCCTTGAAAAAGTGATCAAAGATAGACCAAATGTATAGGCTTGATTGAGAAACAAAGGAGAAGATTAAGGAACTTTAATTTTATGCTGAGTGATGCTAGTGTCAACCAAGCCACAATATGTGCCAAGAAGAAATAGTGTTGACCGAGTATCCATATTAATCGAGCATTAGTATATGTATCAAATAAGAAAATCTAGTAGTGACCAAGCAACCCGCTGATGACCGAGTGTCAAAACACAATTTTGGTTGAGGAACAACATTTTGATAGTTTATAAGAAATCATAATTTTCCTCCTGATAGAGTTGATTTATTAGAATATGGAAAGTGTGTTTAAGATAATGGTGGATGTGTTACAACATTTAAATCAAGGGGACCCATGTTTGTTATGCAAGGATTCAAAAAGAACTTTGGAGAAGTTTCTAGAACAAAAAGGAAGAGTCAAAATGTTGGAAGGATTCAATTAATTTGACCTAACCCTAAGATCTACGGTAATGTTTAAGTGATAAAAGATTAGAATTACCTATTTAAGGGGGTACAAGGGATAACCTTAAAAATTTATTGAAGGTTGGATCATTTGTTGATTTTATTGATTAGCGAAATTAAGAAGAAGGATAACAAGAATTGAGAAAAGGTGAAGAGTAATTGCTTTAAGGGTTTCCAAGTGAATTAGAGACTGGGATGACAATTAAGGCTAGTTAGTGGATTAGACTTTGAGTTGAATTGAGATTTGTACTTGCAAACTGAGTTGTATTTCTTAGATTATAACATGTTGTTACTTTCTAATCATTATATCATTTTAAAATCCTTTAATCAAGGTTGACCTAACAATCATGTGTAAATCCTTTAATCAAGGTGGCATTCTAATGGAATGTTCTAAAGTCCTCTAACAAAGTCCCTCCTAATAGGGTGATTAAATCCTTTAAAAAGGTAACATTTAATAGTATTTTTTGTCACCTATAATAGGGTTGACTCCTAATAGAGCTCACTTCAAAAGAGTGAAAATATTAGTGACATATTATTGGTGGTTTTTCCCAAATTGGGTTTCCACACTAAATCCTAGTTTCAAACTTGTGTGGATGTTATTTGTGGCAATTTATTGTTAATATTTACATTTTGCAAGTCTATTATATTTAAGAATTGAACTACTAGTTTATGTTAGTTAAAGTTTACTATAGAGGCTAAGCTATTGGATGTTAAGATCTAAAATTGTTTAAGTGTTTGATTGTTTAATTGGTATATCTAGACCTTGGATAACTGATTCACCTCCCTCTTAGTTATTCTAAACATTCTAATAATTAGTATCATGGAATTTGTACTTGTGGAGAAAATTTTGAAGATACTTGGAGCTAAAGATCAAGATGTACAAAAGTGAAGTGCCAAGGTTGAACAAAGATAACTTCCCTATATGGTAAAGTTTGATAAGGCTACACCCAGCAGGGATTGGAGAAGCTGAAATACATTTTGTGGATAATGCATATGTGGAGATAACAATAGTTACTCGAATAGATCAACAACTAAAAGAGAAGAAATCACACAACCAACTTATGTTGGAGATTGAAGCAACAAGATATTTTGCTAAATGAGGGTAATATTGATGAAGTCAACCTAAAGTTGATGTTGAAGGTAAAGAGGAAGAAATCAAATAATAAACTATTTCTATAGGGTGTCTTGATAATATACCTGCCAATCCATGTCACTATAAAGGATTATTGTCAAATAATTTAATTTCCTACATGTGTAAATTATTTATCCTAAGTTAATTAAAAATTACATGATTTGTATGCTAAAAATTACATAGAACATAACACAAACAATATGCACCAAGAATATATATTATAGGTAATCAACACCAACAATTGAGCATCATAACACATTTTTGAAATATGGATATCATAAATCACCTATGTTGTTATCATTAGAATTGAACACAATGAATTAATAACACCATGCCATTAGACTTCAAATGAAATAAATTAATCATGAAAATATATAATAAGTTAAAAAAAATTCTATGAATATATAAATACCTCATACATTTTATTGATCATGTCATTGATCATCTTCTTTATCAATCTCATCATTAAGACCATCATAATCATTACCATCATCATCGTCACCATGACCATCATCATCATTTTCATCACCATGACCATTATCATCATAGTAATTGTCATTGTGAACATCATCACCATCACCACCACCAACATCATCATCATCACCACCACCACCACCAACATCATCATCACCATCATCATCATCCTCATAATCACCATGATCATGATCATCACCATCATCATCATCATCTCCATCTTCTTCTTCTTCATCGTCATCATCATCAACTAAGTTTCATTCGTGATCATCATCTACTTCTTTGGTATCTTCTTCTTCAATCACATTATACTTTACCAATCTTCCTCTTGGATTATGTGTAACAACCAACCCAGTTTATGTGGAATGTCAAAGTAAAACATTTTTTCTCACATTGGATTGGAAGAACATAGGGCTCATTTCCAATTGACTCAAATGACCTTGTATTAATCATTGTAAATCCATTGTCATGTTCAATAATAGTTCTATCAGAATAATTTTTATTCAGTCATAGCTTGTACCATTTGACGATGAATAGAGCTAGTTTGAAGTAATTAACATCACACTCAAGTATATCATCCAAAATACAATAGTATTTATTTTTAGATTGTTGAGGATGCATGTCATTTCTAGATGAAATATTAGTGACCTAAAAGACTACAGTTATCCCAAAATCACAAGCTCTCTTCGTGTCATCCAACTTTTTTATGCAAAATTTATAACCATGGTAGTACATAGGTTTGTGGTGCTTGACATACAAATTTTTAAACATGTCAAAATTATTTGCATCAATCCATGAGTTGATATTAAACACATGGGTCATGATAAATAAATTTATAAGTACATTTCTATACCATTGGCATAACATTGGAATTTCCATTAAAATGAGCTTCTTTAACCAATGAAGCAACACCTTCCCATGTTAATGACACTAGTACATTTGCACTAAAATTTTGAACACCTTAGGGTTTTCCAATTTGGTCAAAATTTCAACCAAATCGAGCCCATAAAAAAAAAGGGAGTGAAGTATTATTTTGTTATTTGACTTTGTGTGTTTTTGGTAACAGTTTGCAACAGTGTGGGAGCCATTTTCAAGTTAGTGCTTTGGCCTTATCTGGGAGGTATACAAGATAATCTGAATAAGAAAGGATTGATCCATTTGACCCACTATCGATGTATGTTTGAAACTCCACATTTCCACATTTGAATTTGTTTTAAATCTCTAGCTTTCCATTAATGAATCATATGAATCTTTTGATTATTTCTTGTTCCCAGTATATTTAATAATCCTTATTTCCTCTAGAAAATAGTTAATGTATTATTATACTTATTCCTTTCTTTTGTTAATTCTTATATAAATTTGTCATGTTAGACCAAAAATTTTCCCTACCACTTAGCTAGTCCTAATAGAGGCTTCATCTTTCATGCTGACTATATATATTATATTTGGCTCTTCAAGCACACAATTGGAAAGCCCCACGATGTCATTTAATCTCATTATTGTGCAACCTTTTACAACCTAATCCCTTGCATAATATCCACAATAATCTCTATAGAATTTTTTAGCCAGACAATTGACCTCTTATTTTGATATCGACAAAGCCTATCTTGCTAAGACTAGTTACTTACTTGAAATTGCCACCTACCACTAGGCTAATAAAATGACTATATATATATATAATTGTAATTGGAAACCTAGATTTTGTAGTGTATCTTAGAGATGTTATCACATCAAACAATATTCTCATCAAGAATGCAACAAAATATTGGGAGCAACCCATTTTCCCTACATTTGAAGATTTGAATGCAACCAAATACTCCCAAAGAGAAAACTCCAAAGGTGTTTTCTTCTATTAGATGTTGCAATGGAAGTAAAAATTTTCATGGCTACCTCTTTCTTCAAACCTTTCATGCCTCTTCTAAATCCTGGTCCCCTCTTCTCTATCTTGCATGTATAGCTATAAATGATCCAGGAGTGGCGACAAAATATGGCATTAATTCTAACACAACATAGATCCATATTTTTGGTTCAACATCAAAGTTTGAAACCTTACAAAAAAAAAACATACACAAACATCAAAGAAACCTTGTAGAAAATAATCAGAAAAAAGATAGTAAATAAATCATCAAAAATGAATGTCATATATCGTGCTAATGTATGGTTGCAAGGTGTGAAAGAAATTCACCCATCCTTTTCTGACTTTGTCTAAACTTCTACAATTCTTTCATCATGGCATTTGACCGCTTCCTCACAATAGTCATGTTGTTTAACTAAAGTTCCAAAGTGTAGCTAAAACTTACACAATAGCTTGGTAGGAAAACCCTCCTTAAAATAAACTAACATGTAATCATAAGTACTAAGGTGAAACAACTAATACTATACATGCCATCACTAAGCATAATCATTCTTTAGTGACTCCCAACACTTAATAATCATTAGAAGGCTAAGGTGCAAGCTTTCTTGATCTTTGTCATAATTGTAATAGAAAATGTAATTGTTTGAACAATGATTGGAATCATAGGTTGCCGGTCTATCTTTGTCTATCTTGTTTATCTTTGTTCTTTTGTATGCTTGGGATATTTTATAAGAATGAGGACATTAACTTTACATATTGAAGAACTAAAATATATACTTTAATTTAAAATCTATATCAAATTGAAAGAATTGTGTACAAAGCTATATAAGAAGAATATGTCTATTGTGGCTTTAATCATCAAAAATAAGACAAAACCCTAAGTAATCTCACAAGAGGATGTCACATAGCCAAAGTTTAGAGGGACCAAAGCTATACAGGAAAGTACCTTGGCAAAGCAAAGATGAATCTATGCATCCATGATCAAGAATAATCTTGGGGATATCAAATCTTCTCCATGTGAAAATATAATCAAGATTCTACCAAAGTCACTTGGGAGTGTTAGTCTTGTCAGTAATCTGAAGAAACAGTGATATGCTATTGTAATGCCAAAATGCTCCCTAGAATGTATAACTTGGGTAGAGGATTAAAGGTAGACGATATTGATGATTATAACCTTGTCGATCCTCTATATGTTGTTATTTGATTACTAAAGTATGAATACATTATGAAGAAACTTTTTGATATCCTTTATTCCATGTTATGAGTATATTGTCTATATTATGTTAGTTTTAGATTATGGTAAAAATAGGTTTTGAAGGGACCCCGAAACCCTTTCACATCCTCAAAAAGGAAAAAGCAAGACAGCCATCAGGAAAAGAGTCCTTAAACCTACTAGAAGCAACACCAAAATCAGGTTTTACATGGACCTAAAACCACTTACATAGTCCAATTAAAGTACCCAATTTTTACAAGGACCTGGAACCTCCAATATAGTTTTAAACTAAAAACCAGAAAACAAGACCAAACATAGGAACCAGATGTAACAACCAGCAAAAAGGACCTAAACAGGAACCCAACTAGAAAAGAAGACCTAAAGAAACTATTGCAGTTTTGTGATCATCTTAACTGCCTCCTTAGCAATCATAGCCGTATCCTGGATGGAGTTAGTAGTCGAAGGAGCAAAAAAAATCAAGGCTTTCTTCCTCGAACTCTGTCTTGTCCTCTTGCTAAGACCCTCTGAAGATATGATTCTTTCATTTGCTCTTTTTCCCAGGCTCGCCGCAACAACACATATGCTTGAAGTAACCTGCTCCATTTTTGTTCCACTTTCCTTTATAAGAATTCTAAGATTCTGCTCATAATCCTTAAGTTTTTTTGGGATGTCTCCCATTTGCACCTCCAAGTGTTTGATAATAGCCCGGTTAGCCTCCTAGTTATGTTGCAAAGTTTCTACTTTCTTCTTTGACCCCATCATTTCATTATAAATCCAAGAATCGAGTTGGAGGAAAGAATCAACTTTAAGTTTGGCAGAATGCAAGAAGGAAAGTCTATATTATGTTAGTTATTAGGACTTTCTGATTGGTTTCTTGCATGCTCAAACTAGTCTAGTTGAATTCTTGACATTTTGACACCTTTCTTTCCTAGTAAATTATGTCTCTATCTACTAACACATATAACAAAGGTACCCTCCTTGGAAATTATTACATCTCAAGTGAGCTATTGGATCCTATCAATTTAGGTGATAAGCTAGACTAGAAAATCTTTATTGTTGGAAAGTTATGATCTACATAGGACCTAAAGGTGACAAGAAACTAGTCCCAAGGATCAAATATCCTACCAAGAGATCTATGGAATTCCATATGTAGGAATCTATCCATTAGAAGCTAGTAATATAAGTATCCTATGGAATCTGGATATTTTCAAGTGTATATGAATAAAGATATGTCTTTTCTCTCTCCAAAATCTATGTATCCATGCAACAAATACCTATCATGTGCTCTGGGATGTTGAAAGTAATCCTTATAACATCTATTGTAAGTAGAACTCTAATGCTTACCTTTGGTGTGACAACTTATCTAGTAGTTGGATTGCAGTTTCTTGCCTTCTTCAAGACTAACTCTATCTATTGATGTGTAGGTGGGAACACCATTGCTCACACATTACCATTCTTAATTAGCTACTTGATTTCTTTGGATTTGAGGACTCAATACATGCTATCCCTTATTGGATTCATGTCAAATGGGACAATATTGGTATTGCCAATGTGCTCCCATTTGGAGGTGAAGGTGGATTTAGGAGTCATATCTTGTTTATCAAATTTTAGTTGTGCCAACCTTTGTGCTTTAGAACTTTCAACATTTTTGGCTACTTAACCATCTCTCTGTTTGCTCATTTCCTTATTTCTCCCTTGTGAATGGGTCTTTCTTTTACTTGGCTATTGCTTTGGATTTATGCCACCTATTTCCATGATTTATCTTTGTTTTATCAAACTTAAATTAAATTCTAAAGTTAATAGTTACCAAAGTTCTAAAATCAGACTTTAAAACTTTTTAAATAGACTTTGAAATTAGCAAATGCAGTACTTTAATGACATGAAAAACTTAGAAGTTTGATCATTTGCAAATCCTAGACCTCATACCAATTCTCTCTATTCAATTTTACTATGTTGCTAGCAAAATATTTGAGCGAGCTTAGAGAAACAGAGCTTGTTGCAGAACTATATTGTTCTGAAAATGGTTGTAGATCTCTATCCACAATATCAACATTTTTGTGAGAAGAAATTTTTTTGAAGAATGAGACTAGTTTAATTAAACTCAAGCCTTATATATGTCTAATATGAATGAAATTAGACCATAATTTTCTTGTAAATGCTTGTAATCCTAGTCCTCTTACTGGTAAATATTGATACAGATTGAAAACAAATTTTAATTTGTTGATAAGTGGTTAAAATTAGACCCAATTCCTGGTAAATGTCCAAGATTTGTTCAACTTTAGCATGAAATCTTGGGGGAAAAAACATGTAGGTTGAATTGCATCACATCCTATATGCAGTTGTGTAATAAAATAAAAAATCTCTACCCTCCTTGTTTAAACTTCAGATGTGCCTACAATTAGCTTGAACAAACTTATTTTGAAGTGTAAAAGTGGCCTTGTTTATATAGACATGGCATCTTGGATCAATTTCTTTCCTTGCGGGGCTACTAATTTTAATATTTACCATCATATATTTAATGGCAACCTCATTTCTATTGAACTTGTAGCCTCCTTATTAATTTTTTTCCTTTTTTTCTAGTTCAGATATTGGATTTTAAAGACCTCCATATTGGATCATTTTTCTCCATGTAGGGATCCCCTTGTTAAATTTGGGCCTCTAGTGGTTAAACTTGAGGCTATGGGGAATTGGCTTTGATGCTTTGCAACTTTGCATTTAAAATTGTGAGGTCTTGTATTAAATAAAAATTCACACACCTAATTTGACTCATCTATTGTAGTAGAGGCCAAATTTAGTGTCTCATTATTCCTTGTTCCCAGATTTAGGGCCTGTTTTTAGAGTTTTAAGGTCTATATCTTATTTTGTGACAAGATTCGAGGCTAAGTAGTCTAATTTAAATTGAACTGGATTAGGTGAATGGATGCAAGACCACATACTAATTTGTAGGAATTGATTAAAGTCTTATTTATTTGAAATTAAATTCTGATTTGTAATTGAACATTACACACCTTGTTATGGGGACATACTAAATCAAACTTTTTGCCCATATTTTGGTCTTCATTAAAAGCAAGCCACATATTATGTATTTAGGTCTTTGTAATTGGCATTTAGGTCAAGACCATATGTAGAATTTTGGGCCTATGTTTGCCCATATTTAGGGTCTTTCCATCAAACTTTGTGCTAAGCTTTAGGCCCCATTCCATGGGGCCCAAGTTTAGAGGTTTGAATTTGAATTTAGGCCTGAACCTGCATTGATTTTAGCTCCATCCAATCCATATGTTTGATGATACAGATCCTGGTTTATGCTTATGGGTCCAAAAATTTTCCATTATAGATCTTATTGATTCATATTTAGGTCGGATCTAACAAATTTGAGCCCACATGCCTCATTTATGGCCTGGCCTTCAGTACATGTGCTCATATTTAGGGCTACATTCATCAATTTTAGGCCTATTGTATAGATTGAAGCCCACACACTACCTTATCCAAGCTCATGAGTAGAGCTTTGAAAAAAAAATGTTTGGATTTGAAGGCTTGATATAGGCATTTTCTTCATAGGTTTAGCTATGAAGGTTGCCATGTTGTATCTAAACTTGGATTTTTGAGTCCACATTTTATTTAGGGCTTTCTTATGGATTAGGCTTAGGAATTATCCATTTAGGCCTAGGCATTTACATTTAGGGTCCAAGCTTAGGTGTTTCACGTTAGGAGGTTAGATTTATGTCAAACTTAGTGTCTTATTTCATGGAATCTTGGCTTAAACTATATCAGATCAGATCAAAAAATATTACTATTATTGTAGGAAAAAAGAGAAATAATAATGTCAATAGTCTAGATTATGCCTTTAAAGATAAATATAGGATGAAGAGTATGATCCAAGAAAGAACCAAGAAGGGAATGCCACCATTGTAATATTAGTTACATCAGTTTTACAACTACATATTGCATCATTTATGTTTGAGCTAAATTTTAGGGGAGTTAAATATGTAGTTAATCAATATTCTAAACCATCCAAGCCATTTAATGGTTTCCTAAAAGTTCGAGTGTTGGTCACACTAATACATTAAAAAATTATATAATAAAATGATTTCAACCATATTCATTGCACATTACTAGAGGTTCCCTAAACGATGATAAAGGATGCCTTACTGTTACATTACCATGAAAAAAAAATGGTGGAATAAACAAGAAAAACTAAGAAGATAAATGGAACTCTAATTGTAGTCATAAAAAGAAATTTTCATAAAGGGATAGATGGAATACAGGGGACAATCACAATGAGAGTTGCCAAACTATTTAATGAATCAAGTAGAATAATGTACAATGAAAACAGTAATGTCAGGATGACATCGTAGACACACCCAATAGAAAAACTATGCATGTACCAAATATTGCTTCAACTCATTTTATCCATTTAGTTACACATAGTCAACTACTAGAGATCTTAGATGGACCCCTACTATTTCAGCATAGCTTTCTATTTTCCAATTCAAGTTTCTACATACATGGATGGATTTAGTTTGCACTGAATTGATCATGGAGTTGAAGGTGATGGATTTGATCATGAGTCATCCTATATTTACTAAATAACCAACATTCCAAATAATCTCCAAATCTAATTTTTCTCAACCACTTGCATTATCCACTTTCATGAACATATTAATGGATCATAATTTCAAGAAAACATGGTAAAGAAAAGGATACATGGGATCATAAAGTAATGCATTCAATTGATGTATAAAAGTGTCACATTAGGTGATGAAGAAAGAGATTCCATAGGTAAGTCATGCAAGGGAAGTCTATTTAAAATCATTGATCATGCAAGGAAGTTTGAGATGAACTAGATTAAAAAACAAGTAAATACCAACAAGCTAATTTGAAGAAAGAAGTAACCTCACAATGTTCCCAAAATTTATAAAATACATGTGCAAGAAAGCTTGTGTGCATTTTTTTGTTAAACATAAGAAGATTCACATTACTGTATAAGAAAACAACCTTTTGCAAAATCATCTTACAAATATAAGATTCATTATTTAATTATTAATTACTATTCTTAAATCTTATGAAAAGATGTTTCTTCCAAATAGTACATCCTCCTACCATAGAAAATGTGTTCTATCCTTAGAATACTCTTCAATGCCAAATTCACATGAGAAGATCTTATCATCAAGCATAGACCTCCATTTTCATGCAATTTTTTTTTCTCCTGCATGTAGTCTAAATCATAGTTACTAGACTTATAGTCGCCTTTGACTCAAAAACCCAAAATCTGACTCAGACTCGGCCAAGTCTTGACAAGGACTCAGAAAATCATAAAACCCCTAAAGTTCAAAGATTTTTAAGGATTTAAAGGGCTTTTCATGCATCATTTAGTCAATTAACATCAAATACATAATAATTGAGATAAATAGAAGCTACTTAACATTCATACACAATTATGCATAGATCGCATAAGTATAACAGAAAATTTATGAAGGAAAAAAATTGAATAACATAATATAAATTTAAACATAGTGTCACTGTCAAATGTCTAGAATAGATGAAATCCATGGAATCAAAATTTGAAAACATATATCAAAATATTAGCCAGAGTGTAGAAGACTAAGGTTCATAGTAGCCTATGCCCTCTTACGAATACGCCTAAGATAAGTCATGGAAGACTCAGATATTGAGAAATATGTTTGTTACAACTTATGTGTGCATTGTAAACAACAACAGGGCTCTCAGGTATGTCTATCCACTTGCATCAAATGTGGATTATAGCTTTCATTTAGATATTTTTGTTTAGCAGATTCGTGTATCACATCTCTATTCACCCACTTGTTGACTTTCCCAATTCAATATGATTTCATACTTATATCATTTTCACACTATTTATATATCTTATAATCTAGTTTTATAACATGGGTAAGTACAAATATTCAAAATACTTTATACTTTGCTCTATTCTAGGTTATAGATAAAAATAAACCCTTAATTTAATTTTCACTCTCATTGCTTATGATTTCTTTCTATTGTCATAGAATCCCTCTTTGGTCTTTGGGGCCTATTTGTCCTGGTTTGTGTTGCATTGGATCTTTTTTGGGTAAGTACAAATGTTTCATAATCCTTTATCCTTTACTCTATTTTATTATTTAGGTTATTAAAGATAACATAATTTATATTCAATTTATACATGAAGTTTGTGAGTTGGCACTTGTCATCATCCTTTGACTTTAGTTACATCATGGTGATTAATTTTGGATTTTGAAGCCTTATGTTGCTTTTTGCAACTCAAATGGAGCATTTAAATTATGCTTCAATTTTCATCTAAGTTACCAATTTGGTTTCTAGTTTTGGTACATGGGTTCAATAATTTTTTCCCCTTTGGTATAGGTCACCATTAATGATATACCTATTCAAATCTTGAGGAATTGATTTGAGTTTGCAATAGAATGACTTGATTGTCATATTAGTAGATATCGGTCAAATCAAATAACAAAAAAGGTGCCTTACAAGGTTCTTTGATACATTCTCATTATTCCAAGTCTTTAACGATTATTTAGGTGCACTAGCTTGGTACAATTTATGGATTACCATGCATGTACTAGAAGTCAAGATGATATTATGTGAATGCCTGTGGATGGTTTTACATTTAAAGAGATAGAAGAAACATGGTCACACTTTAAAGAAGAACCTCATAATCTCAAGCCTTCATTAGCAATGGACGGTGTTAATCCATTTGGAGATATGAGATCTATTTACTCAATGTGGTCTATTTTTGTTATTAAAAATAAAATTCCTCCTTAGATGTCGATAAAGAGGGAGCAAATAATGTTGTCAATGATTGTGCCAGGTATTTTTTTATTTAATAGTTATCTAAATTAATTTATAAACAGTGCATGAAAATGGTCATAATAATTATGTAATATTTTTATTCATTCAGTTACTAGGTAAGTACCAAGTTAAAGATATGAATGTGTATATTGAGCCCCTAATTGATGAGTTGTTGAAGTTATGGAATGGTGTTACTATGTATGACATATCTAGACCAATAGGACAAAGATAATTTCAATTTCATGCAATGCTTGTATGGACAATACATGATGCCCCTAGGCTAACTCATTTTTGCAGTATGTTATATTGTTAAGGTCACATTTTTTGGTCTATTATAGTGCTTACACATTATTTTTGTATGCTTAAGTTGTGCATGATAATTGTACATGATCTTTTACGTCTTCAGAAAAAGGGAAAATTATCATGTCTAGTTTTTGGTCTAAAGATGAAATCTCGTCATTCAAGAAGCTTAGGAAAGCAAGTGTTCGATGAGTTTAAGCTCTTTCTCCAGAATAATCATAAGTATCAAATTACTAAAAAATATCTTTTTAATGGGAAAGAAGAGACAACATCAAGGCCACAAAGAATGACACCTCATCTATGGAAGTTGGAATACAATTGACTAAATCACCAAGGTAATGTCTAGTTTCAAAGTTTAAAATTTATATTTTGATATGTCTTATATTTAGTAATGATGTAATTGATGCTCGTGAAGGTTTTCAAGGCATCAATGACCAACTTCCTAGACAAATGAAAAGTTATCCTACTCAATATACTAGGTTACTATACTACAAGGATCTCTTAAGTGTGCATTTGTTTGATGCTATGCATATTGAAAAGAATGTAATAGAGACACTATAAAAAATATTGGATGGAAGGTGTGATAGAGAAAAAATTGCCAAAATTTGTATTGACATTCATAAATCCAATCATGCACTGAAAGATTTCATTGAATCAAATAGTAATGGAGACTGCATAAATATGAGTGTCTTTCCTTGGTTATTAATAGAGCAACAAAGTGATGCATTAAAAGAAGTCATAAAAAATCAAAATTTTCCACAGAATTTGTTGCAAATATAAGCACTCTTGTATCAAATAAAGGTGATTTTGGGCCAAGATTGAAAACACACGATTGGCATACCTTCGTCAAGGTAAGTCATATTTACTATTTACAATATATTTGTAAAATTGAATGTACTACCTATTGCATTATTTAATAATATATTGAAATGATCATTTTTTAATGATTATAGTATGTCATATCTCTATGTTGACAACAATATTAAACAAGTTATATATGATCTTGAAAAATACATGAGGTTAGAAGTGTTTTTTCCTTAGATTTTTTGCACATATATTGTATTTCTGACTTGCTTTACTTTTTATGTAATCTATTGTGAAGTTTTATCTGAAATCTCATTTATATATTTTTGCATGTTGAATCTATTTTAGGTGGTTATCATCTAAAGAAATTGATAAAAAAGATATAAAATATTGGAAGAAAAAAATTCTACAGCTTATGTGTGAAATGTAAAAGTGTCTACCTTCAACCTTTTTCAATGCTCAAGAATGCTACCTCATACATCAAGTTGAGGAGATTGAATTGTGTGGACCTGTACAAACTAGGTCAATGTGGATAGTTGAGAGACACTTAAAATTTATGAAGGGCTTGGTTCAACAAAGAGAATGGCCTGAGGGTTTGATGGTAGAGGGATATATGGTATACCAAACCATGGTATACATTAGTGAATATCTTTCAAAGTTTACATCAAATATTCATGTAGATCGCATTTTGGATCCCAACTCTATTAACAAATTAAAAGGGGAGTACCTAAGGGGGAAAGGTAGATTGAGGAGAGTGAGAGGTAATTATAAGTTTTTCTTTGTAGTTAATTAATTCTTATCCATCATCAATATATGTTATTTCTAACTACTCTAAACTATTTTCTTTATATTTGGCCATGAGTGGAATGCACAACATTTGTATATTGCAAACAATATTTGATTGAATGACAATGTGGATTCAACAATCTCAAGATATTGGTCACTCATTAACATGGGACGATGTTGCATTGTTGGTTAAAGAAGCTCATTGTAATGGAGATCCCAATACCACACCAATGATACTTGACCTAACATATTTCTTAAGAGATACAAAGGTATGAAAAAGATTACTATTCATGAACCATAAGTTTAATATCAACTCATAGATCAATGCAAATAATTTTGACATATTTTAATAATTGCAGGTCAAACATCATAAAGCTATGTACTACCATGGTCATAAATTTTACATTAAAAAGTTAGACAAAAAAAAGAAAACTTGTGATTCGAGATAAGTGGTCTTCACAATCACCAATATTTTATCTAGAAATGACATACATCTCAACAATTTGAAAATTGGTACTATGGCATTTTGGATGATATACTTGTGTGCGACTTTAATTCATTCAAATTAGTTCTATTTATCATTAAATGGTATAGGCTATGGATGAATCAAAATGATCTTGATAGGATTGTTATTGAATATGATAGTGTATATACAATTATTAATACAAGGTCATTTGAGCTAGTTGGAGATGAGCTCTATGTTCTTCCAAGCCAATGTGAGCAAGTGTTTTACTTTGGCATTCCACACAAACCAAGTTGGTCATTTTTTATTAGACATGATCTAAGAGGAAGGCCAGGAAAGTATAATGTGATGGAAGAAGAAGATACTAAAGAATCAAAAGATGAAGTAAATGATGATCACGAATGATTGTTACCCAATGATGAAGAAGAATAAGATGATGATGATTCTGGTCATTCTGATGATAATGGTGATGATGTTGATAAAGATGGTGATGATCATGGCGATGATGGTCATTATAATGGTGATGAAGATGATGATGATGATGGAAATGAAGATGAAGATGGTGGTGGTGGTGGTGAAAACAATGATCAAATTGACAAGTGTGATGATGGTGATGATGATGACATGGATGAAGATCATGATCAATGAAATGTCTATCGAGGTATGATCAATGTCAAGTATGATGGGATCATAATTTTTATTTATAGAAATTTGTTTGATTTTGATGAATGCATCATTTAATTTTTTTCTTCTATGTAATTTGTAGTTTATAGAGCATTGTAAGCAGATAACTTTTCCTTCATTACAATATGGGTGAGTTTGATAAGCGAGGTGACCAACTTTTTCTTTCAAAACCATATGTGCAGACATAAACATTAGGTACAACATGTCCAATATTTTTTAAGATATACACATTAATTAGACCAAATTTCTGGCTAACTTAAGATAAATGATTTACATATGTAGGCTATTCAATGCCTTTGACCAGGACCTTGCACAATCACATGGATCAATAGGTATATGTCAATAGACCCTATAGATGCAATTTTTTATTTCCATATCTTCTCTTTACCATCAACATCAACTTTTGTCCTAGTGTGTCTCTCACTTTATGGATTATAGATATCACCAAATAAGTATTTTTTCTTGCTAAGGAGGGGTCATGTTCTTATGATAATGAGAGCGAAGGTGATAGGAACATTCCCTTAAGGTACACGTATCTTCAAAAAGAATGGGTACCCAAGGAACTACCTATAGTTAACACTAATTTTTATGTTAATGAAAAGATATATCGCATAGCTCCATCTTTATTACATGGTTTAGGCCTATTTTTCATGGATGGCATAAAGGTCTGTTACAATAAAGTTATTGAATTGATGGAGTATGTAGGACCTTGTTACAATTACAACAATTGGTTTTGGATTGTGTAATATAAAAAAAGTATGCATAGGTATGCATTGTCAAAAAATTATATACACTGCAAAAAAAATGATCAAAGTAAAATGTTCACTATGTATATTGATGGAAGGCCAAAAGAAACAGGGAATATTGCAGGATTTATAAATGGTTCTCGATCTATGTCAACTAATAAGTTGGCGAATTGTATATTCAAGGCACACGAGGGAAATTATGTTTTTGGATGTGTGATAAAATCAATAAGTGTAGGGGAAGAGCTTTTGACATATTACAATTTGAATTGTAGGTACCGAAAAATTCTCTATCATGGGACTGGTAAGTATAACATTTAAACCAATTGCCTCCAATTAATATTGACTCCAATACATAATTTACTTTATTATTAATATTTATTTTTGGTAAGTCTATTACTTTTTTTTTTGTTGATTGCTAAGAATTACTAATCTTTTTCACAAGGCAACATGGATAGACCACCACCCACAAGCAGGGATGCACCATCTCACACACCTTCAGCAAAGGTAAACCTTGATTATTGTAATCATTAAAATTATTTAGAAACAAATATCATATTATTATGCTCTTTTCTTTATGTCTTTGAAGTTATTTTGATGGAATTTTACTGATATTAAATTTTGCAGTTATACATATTAGTTACACCAAATTTTTCTTTAAAAACCATATGTGCAGATATAAACATTAAGTACAACATAACAAATACTTTCATTTTGCTATTGATTACTAAGAATTGCTAATCTTTTTCATAGGGTGATGTGGATAGACCACCACCCATAGCCAAGGATGCACCATCTCACCCACCTTCTTTAGCGAAGGTAAACCTTAATTATTGTAATTGTTCAAATTATATATAAACAAATGTCATATTATTATTTTGTATTGTTTATGGCTTTAGGGTTATTTTAATGGAATTTTACTAATATTGATGTCACGAATGATAGGGAAAATCTAAAATGATAGTGCTAGCCATGAGAACAATCCTACCTTAGGTAAGCACTTTTTATCCTCATATAGTCACAATTAGATGTTTGTCTTTGGTCTTAGTTGTTTTCTAATTAGGTAATTATAGCCCTTAACATAATCAGATTTCCACAATCCATTTGATATGAGAGCAATGTTTCTGGATTAGATTGTGTGAGTTTTTTGAGCATCAACATTTCAAATCATACTACATGATCCATCATCAAGATGAGAGAATGCCAGAATGAAAATTATGTAGACCAAGAACCCTCAAGCACTCATAAAAGGAGTGGGGAGGGGGGGCACAGAAACCAAGAAGACCAAAAATAAAGACAACGAGGAGTAGGTGAGTAAGAAAGTGATGACAAAATGATTTGAATAAAGTGTGATTTAAAGAAAATTAAAAATCAATTTCAATTATAATGATTAATGCCAGAAACCAAGAAGATCAAAAATAAAGACAATACTAAAAAGAGAGAGAGAAGAATTAAAAACTAAGAAAGAAGAAGATAAAATATAAGTAGTTATATAAGAAATTAGATAAGCAATAATACAAAAAAAGTAAATGATAAAGTAATTATATTATATATAAAAAAAAAAGAAAAAAAAATTAAATTAACAAGGAACAGGGATATTAATAGAAATAATTATTCAAAATATGAAAAAGGGGGAGAAAATGAAATTACAAATACAAACTAAAAGTAAGAATAAATAACTAATAAAAACAATCCAAGGAACAAAAAAACCACGAGAATATATATATATATATATATATATATATATATATATATATTATAAATATAGATATATTATACCTATATTTACCATATACAAATATATATACACATATATACATACATACATACATACATATATATATATATATATATATATATATATGACCAACTATAGCACCGCAAAAAAACCTAAAAAATGCACGACAATATATATATATATGTAAAAACAACTATATATGACAAAGAACTAGATAAGAATATGTCAGGCCATGTACAAATGAGTAGGCCTATATATATATATATTAGATATATTATAAATATAGATATATTATACCTATATTTACCATATACAAATATATATACACATATATATATATACATACATACATACATATATATATATATATATATGACCAACTATAGCACCGCAAAAAAACCTAAAAAATGCACGACAATATATATATATATATATATGTAAAAACAACTATATATGACAAAGAACTAGATAAGAATATGTCAGGCCATGTACAAATGAGTAGGCCTATATATATATATATATATATATATATATAAACGAAAATAAAAAACAAAAACAACGAAAGGGAAAAAAGAGAAAAATCTAAAAGACTAGACAAGAAAATCAAAGAATCAAAAGATGGGCTAAGATGGAAAAACACCAGAACCTGAAGAAAATATGCAAGAAAAAAGAGACGAAAAAAATGCACCACAACAAGCACTCAGCAAAATGCAGCCAAGAGGAGAACCCCAAAGGCTCAAAAAACTCACACAATCTAATCTAGAAACATTGCTCTCATATCAAATGGATTGTGGAAATCTAATTATGTTAATCGATACCCTTCATGGGAGAGAAATTTCTTTCAAATCCAAGCAGCTAGAGATGCTTAGAATCAAGCTGATGAAGAAAATTGTAGACCTTGCCTTCCTCAAGCGTTGCTGAGACTCAAACTTGCTTCCTTGTTTTTTTAGAGTCATGCACCACCTTTGGAACATATTCAACCAACATATCTTTCATCGTGTTGGTCTCTCCCTCCTGAAATTTGTCATTCAATCTACTAGGTGGGACATCAACCTCCTCAATGCCAAGCTATTCCCCCTTCACCTTGAGCTTTCTGTGATTCTTCGTCTAGACCTTTGGTTATGTTTAGACACCTTGTCCTATGCCAAAGTAGTGGGGCGACAGGCACAATGCATTATTAGATAGAAAGCAAAGCTGGTTCGTCTACTTTAGCAGTCACATAGCTTTTTTGCCTCCTCATCTCTCGACCCTCCTCTACTCATTCTAGCACGGGGCTCCTCTCAACATTCAGTCTCCACCTCATCTGATTTTGTCTCCTTTGTGTCAGTGGCCAATAGTGGTCATTTTGTCCTATTGTACAATGACTTGGTGGCTTAGTCGGCTCACTTGAGTCCCCTTTGCAGGGAGGAACCAAATTAGTCTGCGTCTTCTTTGCTCCATGTGCAATCCTCACATGTCATTCTGTCTCCTTTGTTTGTTGCTACTTCACCTAGTCATGGAGCTCTAGATCCTCAGCTTGTTATTCCTGTACCTTCTCCTCTCTTGAGCCAACGTGCCTCTCTTCAAGGTTCTTCTAGTCTTGTTCCTAACCTCACATTGGCAGCAATTTCACGTGGTTAGCTCATCGACCAATTGGTCTTTCCTTGCACGGGTTCCTCCAACACACAGTTGCAGCAGTCACTCCTCCTCAACACACCCAGTCCGAGGTCCTCCCTCTCGCAACGGTCTTATTTTCTCAATGGGTCTCTTCCAGCTTGTGCAGGTACACCTTCTAATCGCTCATCCTCCTCTTTCATGTAGGATAAGTCTAGCATTCATTTTTCCTGTCATGGTTTGGATTTGTTGGTCTGTCCCTCACGTCTTACCCCTTCACTTATTGGTGCTAGTCTTGTCACCCAGGGTTGCGTTGACCAAGCATTGGAAGTCCCCCAAGCCAAGGCCTTGGGACTCAATTCTTCCTTGCCAACTTTGTCTTCTCTTAGCTCTGTGTCCCCCATGCCTTCTCTTTCCATTGAGTCCTCCTCTTCGATCTCCCTTCAGGATGTCTTGCCCCCCTTTGTCCCTTCAGTTTCTCCCCTTGTTTCATCTATCCCCCTCGATATTCCTCCCTCTGTCTCATCGGTACATGATTGGGAGGATAAATTGGTGGTAAACTTGTCTTGTGCTAACATTGACCTGTTGTCCTTTAATTTTCTAAAATGTGGTCTTAATTTTGGTGTGTCCCTCACATCTTGCCCCTTCACTTATTGTTGTTGGTCTTGTCACCTAGGGTTGCATTGACCAAGTGTTGGAAGCCCCCCAAGCCAAGGCCTTGGGACTCGGTTCTTCCTTGCCGACTTTTTCTTCTCTTAGCTCTATGTCCCCCATGCCTTCCCTTTCCATTGATCCCTCCTCTCCGATCTCCATCTAGGATGTCTTTCCCCCCTTCATCCCTTCAGTTACTCCCCTTGTTCTGTTTGTCCCCCTCGATATTCCTCCCTCTATCTCATCGGTGCATGATTGGGAGGATAAATTGGTGGTAAACTTGTCTTGTGCTAGCATTGACTTGTTGTCCTTTAATTTTCTAAAATGTGGTCTTAATTTTGCGTGCACCCCTAACACCATCTCGCATGTTAAATTTTTGATTGAGATTGAGAATGCCATTAGTGGCCTCGCCTTAGATGTCACTGAAGAAATTAGGCAAGATTGTGTGGTTTCCCTGAGGCATGCTAAGCCCCCCAAGCACAACATTCCTAAATCTGATATGCGTGCCTTCAGCCACTTGATTTGTAATAATGACATTGATATTACCAAAGATGGAAAGGGTAATGTCATTGTCATTATGAATAGGCAAAACTACATGTCCAAAGTTCTTGACTTACTCTCAAATTCAAGCAGCCACAAGATCCTCTCTCGCAACCCTTTCTCAGTGATCCTTAAGAGAGTCAAGTCTAGTCTGGCCAAGTCCTCGTTTGACAAGTCAACTAAGAAGAAATTGTTTCCTTCTAAAAATGTGACCCCACGCATCTATGGTGTTCCAAAAATTCACAAAAGTGGCATCCCATCGAGACCCATTATTGACACCATAGGCTCTCCCACTTACTTGTTGGCCTCCCACCTTGCAAAGATCATCTCACCTTTGCTAGGAAAGTCAGACTCTTTCATTAAAGATTCTAACCATTTTGTCCAATTCATTCAGGACACTAAGTTGGAACATAATGATATCCTAGTTAGTTTTGATGTGGTTTCCCTCTTCACCAATGTCCCCGTTCCTGACTCCATCCATCTTGTCAAGTGCAAGGTTGGGGATGAGATTTCGGAGTTAGTGGAGCTTTGTTTAAGGTCTACCTTCTTCTCTTTCCAACATGTCTACTATGAGCAAGTCAATGGGGTAGCCATGGATTCGCCCCTCTCCCTAGTCATTGCCAACCTCTTCATGGAGCATTTTGAGGAGGTGGCCATCCATTCATTCCCCCTCAAACCCAAATGGTAGAAATGTTACGTTGATGACATTAATGTTTGTTGTCTGAATGGGCATGCGAACCTTGAAAAATTTCACTCTCACATCAATAGTTTGGTTTCCAACATCTCCTTTACCAAAGAGCTCAAGTCAGACCATTAGTTTCCTTTCCTAGACGTCCTTCTTATCCAAAAGATTGATGGCACTCTTGGTCATAAGGTTTATCATAAGGCTACCCATACTAACTTGTACCTCCATGCATCCTCCCACCATCTCCCCAGCCAAAAGGTTGGCATCCTTAAGACCCTCGCCCTTAGAGCTTTTAGAATCTGTGATGACAAAAACTTGAATGAAGAGCTCACCCATCTTCATCATGTTTTTATGTTAAATGGATACTCGCATAAGCAGATCTCTAAGGTGATCAACCAAGCCAGGTCCTTCTTTCTTTCTGGGTGTTGCCTCGTTTCGGCCCTCAGCCCACCTCCTCAATTTGCTACCCTTCCTTTTTTTGATGGCATCTCTCAAAAGCTAGCCAAGATCTTATCTAAAAAAGGTGTTCGCATTGCTTTCAAACCCATTTCGCAGTTATGTAATCAAGTCCTCCCCTAAAAGACTCCAAAGACTCTTTCCTTAGCTTGGGAGTATACAAGATTGTGTGATCTTGTGGGGCACCACACATAGGGGAAACTAGTCGCTCTTTTCACACTAGAATCCATGAGCATGGTACCAACAGCAAACATGATAGGGTCCACAAATTGACCCTTGCAGAGCAATCCTCTTCCACTAAGCATCACATTTGTCTGGTGAACACCCAAATTCTTTCCAAGGAGGATAACTTCTTCAAAATAAAGCTTATGGAAGCTATTGAAATCTACCATCATTGCCCTTGATGCTTCCTGTGTTTTTCTACTCCCCTGGTGCATTTCTGGATCTGTCCTCATCCTTCCCCCTTTTTGGTTTCTTCAATTTTTGGGGGGCCTTCCCTTATCTCTTGTTTCTTGGCCCTACCCTTAGTTTTCGTTCCAAGGCTCCTCTCTGCCTGAGTTCACTAAGTTCTTTCTTTGGTTTAGTTCTTGTTGTTTCACCTTTCTTTCTTTTTATTTCTTTTCAGCCCTCCAGGTCGCCCCAACCCTTCACCCTTCTCCCTCTCTCCTTTTGTCCTTTTTTTGTATCCTTGGGCTCTTTCCTTTGCCATTTTTTTCAGCCTTTGGGGTTCTCCTCTTGGCTACATTTAGCTAAGTGCTTGTTGTGGTGCATTTTTTTCATCTCTTTTTTCCTACATATTTTCTTCAGGTTCTGGTCCTTTTCATCTTAACCCATCCTTTGATTCTTCGATTTTCTTGTCTAGTCTTTTAAATTTTTCTCTTTTTTCCCTTTCATTGTTTTTTATTTTTGTTTTCATATATATATATATATATATATATATATATATATATATATATATAGTCAACTATAGCGCAGAAAAAAAACCTAAAAAATGCACATTTTTATATTTTAGTTATATTGTAAATATAGATATATTATGTATATACATATATATTCGTGTATATTATGTGTGTGTGTGTGTTTGTGTGTGTGTGTGTGTGTGTGTGTGTGTGTGTGTGTGTGTGTGTGTGTGTGTGTGTGTGTGTGTGTGTGTGTGTGTGTGTGTGTGTGTGTGTGTGTGTGTGTGTGTGTGTGTGTGTGTGTGTGTATTTATACATTTATTAGTTATCTTGTATATATAGATATATTGTGTGTGTGTGTATTCTCGCAGTTATTTTGTTCCTTGGATTGTTTTTATTAGTTATTTATTCTTACTTTTAGTTTGTATTTGTAATTTCATTTTCTCCCCCTTTTTCCTTTTGTGTTTTTTCATTGGGGACATATATATATATATATATATATATATATATATATATATATATATATATATATATATATATATATATATATATATATATATAGTCACCATCATATTTTGAATATTTATTTCCATTAATATCCATGTTCCTTGTTAATTTAAATTTTATTTTTCTTTTTTTTATAACATAATTGCTTTATCATTTACTTTTGTTGTATTATTGCTTATCTAATTTTTTATATAACTACTTATATTTTATCTTCCTCTTTCTTAGTTTTTAATTCTTCTCTCTCTTTTTAGTATTGTCTTTATTTTTTATCTTCTTGGTTTCTAGCATTAATCATTATAATTGAAATTGTTGTTTAATTTTCTTTAAATCGCACTTTATTCAAATCATTTTGTCATCACTTTCTTACTCACCTACTCCTCATTGTCTTTTTTTTGGTCTTCTTGGTTTCTGTGCCCCCCCTCCCCACTCCTTTTATGAGTGCTTGAGGGTTCTTGGTCTGCATACTTTTCATTCTGGCATTCTCTCATTCTGATGATGGATCATGTATTATGATCCAAAACATTGATGCTAAAAAAACTCACACAATCTAATCCAGAAACATTGCTCTCATAAATTATAGCACTCCTTAGTGTTCTAGTTTCCAGTCTTCAAGCCATCCAAAATGTCATGCCCAAAATACAAGGCAAAAACACACCAACAATTTTTTTTTTATTGTTCTTTTTAAAGTGATAATATGATTAAATGCAATGCATACGTATTTGAATAGAATTACTTAACTTCCTCATACACACGTATAATTAAAAACTTTAAGTACAAATCAAATGCAGATTTTCTTAAAATATTTTAAACTTAAATTCCAAAACTTAATATCATCATTTTAATCTACTTAATCTTAATCAAATGAGTAAATTTTCAAAAACATAAGATTGCCGAAGTAAGGTAAACATCATCACAACTGATTTATAAGTACATATGGAAAAACTAAAATGAACTAGAGATATCATAAGCAAGGATATTACTCACTCATTTTTTAATTGACCACCTAATTGAAAGGCTCCACCAAGAAAGAACCAGGAAGAAAACCTAACATCGTTGCCATTTCAATAATAAGTTTAAATAACATTTTTACATAGGATTTCAATCCCAAGGAGAAATCTCCTCAACATAACTGAATTTCAATAACAAATTGAATTTCCTTCTTGGCCCTTAACAAGGGATCCATTTTGAATTCTGCAATACATCATGGTGATCATGGAGTGAATGAAAACTAACTAGGAGATAACCAATCATAACATGAAGACAAAATCAGACATTCACTCCCATAACAAGTTTGACATTGAACCAAACTAGGGAGAAGGTGGATTTTCCCAACAGGAGATGTCAAACACAACACCAAAATAGGTGCCCTATCGGGGCTATAAACTCAAGAACTTCTATTCTTCCATTCTTATATGCCAAAACTCATACATGGTTTGTGCTGACAAGTAGGGGCCCATAACACCCTACCCTCTCTCCCTCTTCTCGTCCTGAGAAGAGACTCTACACTGTTGGAGTCCAACTGAAGACCTTCCCTCATATATGGCCACTTCTGCTCTATCCAAGGGTGAGTAATGCCGATACACCCATACAATCCCTTCAAAAATTTAAAACAAAACACAAAAGAAAGACATCTAAGAAAACCAGTTTTCCATCCCTCCCAAACATACTCAACACACACACATACATACATATGCAATAAAACTTAAACATGAAACACAACATGAACAAAATGAGGTAAAGTATTCCTACCTTCAAAAATCAAGTTATGGCAATTGAACAAGTTTGAGATGAGCTTGCTTTCCTCTCCTTCTTCAATTCTGAATTCCACTCTAAAACTAGAGGTTGGGTGAACACTCAAACCCTCTCAAAAATGCCTCTAAATAAGATCCTAAACTCAACCACTCTACAAATTAATAACTCCCCCACTTGCCTAAAGTTCTAGATGCTTCTAACTCAACTAGACATAAGGCTAACCTCAAGGTGGATTTAAAGTTATCCAACTCATGATGGAAACAATCAATTTTCGCAATAAAGCAAAAATGGGATTTTTGGGTGACCATAAAAGTCAACAAAAGGGACTGAGGGGGGTGGAAAATGCCCCCAACCCATACCCATACCCCTAAGGTACTTAGATTTCATGATTTTTGAACTTTAGTACTAATTAGGGACCTATCAAAAGCTTGGAAATTTTATGACTTTCTAACAACCTTCAAAAATGTAGATTACTTACTAATCCTGATTAGGGTAATTAATCTCAATTACTAACTGATTAGCTAAAAAGGTAACTAACCTAGTCCAACTTAGATCTTTAGGTTATTTGGTTAACCCTAACTATCAAACTGAAATGCATATACGAGTCACGAGTGTCAAGTGACACTATAAAATCACTATTACAAAACATTAACACTTAATGCTTACAGAATGATACATTCATTCAATTCACGATACAAATAAAATACAAATGATGGGGTTTGCATCTTTTATTAGACTCAACCCTAGTTTCCACAAACAATACATAGGGTCTAGTTTCTATTCTCCATTAAATTTCCCAACTAAAATATCCTGCACACTCATCGCACACATTAGTGATTCAAGAAAATCACATGCATAAATATACAACTCATCAGGATAATCACATAACTTCAAACCATAAATCTTTTATTTAAGTAATCCTTTCTCATTTCTACACACATTTAATCATCAGTAATTACATAATCAATATAACATATAACTTTAATTCAAATTAAGTACTAGAATAATCATCATTAGGCATGCATATACCTAAACATCATAACATCACCTAATAGGGCATATTGAACCATCTGAATACATATAACTTAATCATCATGGTACCAAAAATCAACATCCTTGTCATCAAGTGAAAACACCTTGTATCATTGTTAGTGAAATTTTAATGTTTAAACACTTGAGATAATGTAATAGTTCTCGAATCACTGAGTATTAAAATATGGATGTGTTAACTGATCTCAATTTTCATTAGGACATTCACAACATAAAATATTATTTCACATCTGTTTAAATCTCCTATAATGGTTTTAATAGAGAATTCATATTTGATAAGTACATATGAGGAGGGACCTTACATCAAACCAATTTATCCTACCTTGGATGAAATGTGACATTTTTTAGATCCTAAGATTTTGATCAACTCCTCTTTTTCTCTATCTGGGATATTGATGTTGTCTAGAGACTTTCATCTCCATACTTTTTCAATGCCCCCATCCACTACCTCAATGTAATTTTTGACATATTGGTCCTAGAGAATTCAAAGTTGGCTATTTTTTCTATTGTTGTGTATTCTCCTTAATAGTTTGGCCAAAACAAGTCATGTTCTCCATTATCAAAATTTTGCACTATTGATGTAACAACAAGTTTTGCTTCCTTACTTCCTAGTTCTTTCTAGGTGCTTACTAGATCACTTCTATGACCTTGATAGTGATTATTGGATCACCAACTTAGGATCAATCCAAGATCCTTTTCTTTCACCTTTCTACCATCACATGCATACAAAGATTCTAGAGTATCTTTACTATCATTATGACATACAAAGATTCATGTTGATATTCATGGAACATCTCATAATTATGACCTTTACAATGTTTATCTCAAGTTCTACACCAAATTTGAATTGGTAACCTTGCTCTTCAAAAATTACTCTACCTTTGGTCGATATTTGTGTGGAGAAAAAAGCATACACAAAGGAGAGCTTGTAGATCTCTTGACACAACTCTTCTCACAATACCCAATTCCTACCATGTAATTATGGATTCCTAGCATTTCCAAACTTTCCTACTAACCCTACATTTTTATTATAACATGGGTTTTCATTATCTTCCCCTTTTCAATATATAAACAGCTCAATTTCAAACTTAATATTTTTCTCTATGAGGCATGCCAACACCCTTCTGCTGCATGAAGCATGTGTTGTCCAAATAGATTGACAACCATATTAGTTTTCTTACTTTAAGACAAAGACACCTATCTTTCTTCTCCCTCTCTTTAAGATAAAGACCAAATGAATTGAACCAATTAGAATCAGGATAAATATTTTTTAAGAATATATTCAACTGATAAGAAATTTGTAAACTTTGGAAATATTAAAATGTGATCAAAATGCTTTAATGTAATTGGTTGATCTATGTGAAGCCAATTCACCAATCGTACAAGGTGAATGCAATAGTACTAACCTAGGGAAATCACAATAACCTATGAAAAGTACAATAAATAGATATTATTATTATGATTTTTGATTTCAAACATTCATTATTAAACTATGCAATGTGTTAGGATTTGTGAACCTATTTTCTATCGTCTTTGCAATTGATATTGATTTTTATTAAGAATTCAAACCGTCCCCTCTTTTATTTAATGAAAAAATCACCATTAAATGTATTCTTTTCTCATCTCATATAGGGGAAAAAATTTTGGTGTATGAGTACATACTCAATGGCTCTCTATTGGAGCATATTACAGGTACATACATTTCTGCAGGATCTTCACATCTAGTTTATTGTGTCTTCAACAATAATTGAGGGATGTTTATACAAGTCAAAAGAATATACAATTCACATGGATCCAATGGGTTCAAATAGAAAATGGTGCAGCAAAAGGTATAGAAAGTTTCTCCCCATTCCTATTTTATTTGACGAACCACTTAAACATCACACACTAAGGCTTGATTCCTAGGCTAAAATGCTGACTTATTTTTATAAGTTTAAAATATTCCTTAGTATGTGATGTTTAAAGGTAGCCTTCATTTGATAACATTTTAAATTTCTTTTAATTTGAATAATGAGCATATTAACCCATAATTGGATGAAAAAATGTTTACTAATGTTGTTCTTAAAACTAGGTTTATATGACACATTTTTTATTTTGATTTGTTTAGATGATTATGTAAAATTATACTAATAAATAGGTTTTATTAGAGAAACTATTATGATTTCATATGAATCAGTTAAACAAATCATCTTAAATTTGTGTAGTTCTAATAGGAACCATTGTTTCCAATCTTACCATTAGAAAAGAATGAATATTTGCTAGAATTTGGTCAAGTGCATGGATTAATCAACAGCATGAAGAGTGCAAGCCTACCATCATCCACAGAGACATTAAACCTAGCAATATCTTGGTGGATAATGAAATGGAAGTAAAAGTATATGATTTTGGGCTTGTGAGGGTAGGTCCATTAGGTGGTGAGCCACATGTGAGAAGCCTTGTTAAAGGGACACCTAGATAAATGAATCCTAACTAATGTTCAAGTTGCCATCTTACACAATTCAATGATGTCTACAGTTTTGGTGTCATTGTCTTGTAGTTGGTTATTGCAAGACCAACCATTGATCTTACCAAAAGGAAACCTCGCTATAACATCATTGACTCGATGAGTTTCATGTTCATGCAATAGACATCATTCTCTTCTCATGGACTAATACTCACTCTTTTTTTCTACTAGCATTGAAATTCAATTATATTTTTCTTTCTTTCTTGTGTTGGCAGGCTAGGCCACACCTTATACAAGGTGATTTAGAGAGCATTTTGGACCCTTTTCTTATGATGTAGACATATAATAGAGATATTATGTTGTTTATGGGTCACCTTGTGTTGAGGTGTACTGAAAGAAGTCCAAAAGATAGACCCATCATGATGTAGATATGTGAGTAGTTAGAGTTCCATCTATACTCTCAAATACTGCAACCTAGTAGATCCTTAGTTCATAGACAAGGAGAAAATGTTAGCAATGAGGGGGATGAGAATGAGAGTTCTATACATTAGCTAAACTAATATTAGTTTTCTTTCTCTAGTAGATCCTTAGTTCAAAGACAACTATCTTTAGTGATTTAGATATATTTAATATTTTATATAAAATTTTGTAAAGAGAAAATTATTTGAACATAAAATCAATGAGAATGGATATATTAATTATAGGTAGATGTAAATTTTTCTATCTTAGAAAGTGCAACAAAAGCTTTGTTAAGATGAACATTATTAAGTTTGATGTGGTTTGCTTTCAATACATGTTGATATAGACAGAGAGATGGTAAGAAACTATATCAGTAGAATATTGGTAAAGAATTAAGCTATTGAAGTGGGATGAATAAGAAAAATCTAATGAAAATAGTAAATATATTTGTCAAGACATAATACTTCATCAAATCTTCAACATCACCTCTTAAATGGAGGCCATACTTTTTTGCCAAAAAATAGGGCTCCATCACTACTAACTCTTCAATATCGTTCTAAGAGAGGTGACATTATATTATCAGTCAACTGAAATTCTAGTCCACAAAACCACTCTTCACTACATTTGCCATTCACTATGTTCATAAAATGAATGAACACGAAGATCACATCACATTTTAGGGGTTTATTCACCTTCTACATGTCTAGAAGAGTAGAAAAGGGTCATAATATGTGTGGATGGTCTAAATTCAAATCCAATTTGGAACATTTCATACTTGGGTTCAATAGGTAAAACATCTAATTTGGCAACATAGGATACTTGTAGTCATTTACGAATATTTAGAAATTGCTTGAGCTTGGGGCAATATACTTTTGTCCTAAATTGAGCTAAAAGGTGGGCAAAAGGTAAAGAAGGGAAGCTTTATTTGCATGGGAGGGAATAACTATGGAAAGCATTTTCTAATATATAGATTTTGGTCAAGTTTTAGTCTTTGGCAATATAATGAAACTGAACCTTCAGTCAGAATAATTTTTAGGAGCTCAGTGAAGTCTTGATTGGCGGGTGGGAAAAGAGTAATAAAAGAGGGGATGAATGTGGAGAACAATTTTTTAATATATAGAAATTGGTCAACTTTTCGGTTGTATTCCATTTGTCTAATGTATTCATTCATATGCATCAATAAATTAATTACAAACTATTTAATATTGTCCACTTCTTGCATCAACTCTTAATTCCATAAAATTTTATTGTTGTTTCCAAGCTTGATGTATAACTGATCAAAATTCAGAATGTTTTCAAGTTTTTGATTACTTTTCACATCAGAACTTATGTTGGTTAAATTTTATTAAACATTAATCCTTGTGTAGCTTTTCTGTTATCCTTAGCTTAAGAAGTTTGAAATGACAATTTTTGTTGCAGTGCTTTACATGATCATTGCTTCCCACCTATACAGGTTAGGGAAATACCATATGTGCAATGCACTGTGTCTATACTAACAAATTATGAGCCTGTAGCCAATTATCTAGACTGGAAGGTGCATTTCTTGATACATTACTCTTCATTCATTTGGACAATTTCATTCTCTTCTTGATTCAATCATGTGTGTTGACATTTTTTAAGTTGAATTATCCAACTAAGATACTTGGTTTAAGAAACCATAAAACTACTTTGTCCAAGCCTTGTGAATGGATTGAACTTTCTAAGAAAATAGACTAGCATTCTGGTCTTCTATTGAGTATTGATGATTATTTTGAAGATAATTTTATATTTTTTAATTGTATTAATCTTATTTATGACACCTACAATTTGGGAATCATGGTATGATTCTGGAGTTTACTGATCTAGGTAATACAAGGCACAGTGCAACATATTTGCCTGAGGTGGCTACTCAAGAAGGTGCATGATTATTTATGCGATCATTTATTAATAGTGACTAGAAATTTACATTTAAGTCATAAGACAATATAACATCTATTTTGGCTAATTACAGTGCGGATCATGAGATCATATTAACATTACTCATATTAAAAATCAAACCAAGGCAATAGTCAATGTGGAAACCCATAATTATCTCATTAGGAATTCATTGACACATTTGCAAACTGCAATCTCAAGGATTGTCACCCTTGTACTGTGAGAGCATGGATGGTGGGTCTCCTTCCATCCCTTAGACCACCTTGGAGGTTATCCATCCTTGGTCAAGTTCAAGATTATGGAAATCTAGTCTTCCATTCATCCTCTTGGTCCATGAGCATGGAAGGCTTATTGTCCATTCCATTCCATGGTTTTTGTCCTTAATAAGAACATGAAGGTCTATCTTCCTTCACCTCTTGTGAAGGTTGACTATCCTTTCCATTTGCAATCCACTTTCACTAAATTCAGAATTGATTATCATATGAATCTTCCTTTACATGTGTGTAATGAAAAATCATTTACACTAGTCACAAAGATCAATAATTTATGCAAGTATATATGTGGCATAAGCATATAAAATATGCCTATAATTCTACTATAATCATAGATTTATCTTTTGGCCTAGTTTTTGCTATACTATAATTATTTTTGCACACTTTTTATCATTTTAAAAAAGGGATGAAGATACACAAATTCGCAACTCTTAAATAGGGATACAACTCCTTCAAGGGAAGTGCCCCTCCTTAATTAATCATTCCTCTTCAAAACCAGTTGATGCATTTGTCCTCCTTTATGCTTCATAGTCTAGTCATGCTAGTAAGTTCCACTTTTCATAGTTGGCATAGTTCCAAAGTGTTTCATATCACAGGGTCACATCTTGAAAGGAAATTTTTGGTTGGATGTAATGAGCCTCTCAAGAGAATTCTAACTGAAATGGACATAGAGCTTGCTAGAAACTTGAATTGCCATAGTCTTTTGATAGAAGAAGTCATGTCAAACAAATTTTATTATGTAATATTTATCATGGTTAAACTATGGCTTGTGTTTGGGAAAGTGTGTGAAAAGCCCCATTCTCTATACCAAGAAAGCCTTTTTAAAACTATGAATGTTGACTATCAAGAGAGCTTCTCTCTTTTATATACAAGATATATTCCCTTTCTATGAATTGAGGGATCGCTTCGCACATTCTGTAAATTTATTTTAGAAAAAGCATGGTGTGGAAGTTGGCTCAAATACAAGTTAGAGATTATTATATCAGAACTAAAGCAATTTATGTTGACAATCATTAGGGAAGGGTGTGAGTTAATCAAACTCACTAGCAATCTAGAAGAAGATGATAATCTAGGAAATAGAAAATGTGTAATGGTGTTTGGTTATTCTGGGTTATTCTTAGGATCTTTGAAGTTCCTGGACCATTATATGAACTCCAATGTTTGGACTTCTCTTCTATCTTCAATAGAAAATGGTAGGAATGGGTTTCCATAGGATCTCTCCCACTCTTTCATGCAATTATGTTTCAAGAATATTGTGCATGAAAGCTCTTGGCAATTTATGATAAAAATCTAGAAGTCTACGCTGCAATGTTTTGGAATGAGTACCCCACTATCAAATTTATTGAGCAATCAAGGAAAGAGTAGATCTCTGAGTGTATCTCTGACTTCATACCCTTTTGTTACTTATGGACTCAAGGAAACACCTATGAGAAGATCTATTCTTGAGTTTTTATACATGTGTAGTTTTCACCCACAGACAGTTTTAATTTGTTTCCCTTCAGCTCATTTGAAAAATTAGGTACACATATATATTTTACTGTTTCTTAAGGGTCCAATTTATTTTTGTTTACAGACACATTAATGTCCACTTGTAGGGAAGGAGATCATAAATAATTAAATTAGTTTGTGTTTATCCATTTGTAGGTTGAACTTAGATAAATAAGCTTTCTTTAGTCAATTTTGATGCCTGCTAACATCATACTAAGGCCTTTTCTTACTGTAGGACCTAGTCAAGGAATAATTTGGATGGCTGATTTAGCATTGTAATTTATGTTTCAATTTCATAATGTTTTGCCTTATTTTCTTTTGTGTCACCCATAAGCATAGTTTTCTTATCTACAATGCTTTGCCTAAGCCCTTGTTTGGTATTTCACATTTTATCTCAACTTTCTTAATGTTTCTTTGAGTTCCTAATACAACATTAAACACATTTATAAGTGCTTGTGGTGTTACATTGGTGGTCTCATTGTACGATTACTCTTCCATGTCGAGTTTTGGTCTTGTTATCATGGTCTCAAGTAGATATAAGTAGGACTCTATCTTCATACATTGATAGTAATAATATTGTGTTAAATCATATTTTTGTGCACTTTGTTTCCAATTTATTATTTTATTTAGTGTTTATGTCAAAAAATGACTAGGGATATGCCATTGTTTCTTTGTTTAGGTACTAGGAGAGAAAATAAAAATGCCTTCAATCCAAAAGCTATCACCTCATTGTCTAGTCAATATATCTTCACAAGAATGTTTATTTAGGAGATAGGTAGTTTGTGGTGTTCATTCCAAGAAAAATGCTCGATTGATGAAGTCATTCATGAAGATGTTGTTTGTCTGGCTACAATTTTACTTGAGCATTCATTGACAAAATCTGATAATAAATTCCATGCAATTTTTGAGAATATGTATGCTCTTATTTCCCTATGATAAGTTCTCTATTTCATATATGTTGTGTCACTATAATGTACAAATTGGAATTGACATGTTCACGTACATGTGTGGCATAGTTGGTCAAAGGGAAGTTGTTGACAAATTGATTTATTTTTAATCAAAGGGAAATCATTGGCAAATTGATGTATTATTAATAATTGACTACATCTATCAAATGTATGTAGATGTTCTCTATAGTTGGTCAAAGAGAATTATTAGTTTATATTGTTGACTGGAGAAAATGCTTTTATGCACAAAATTTTTAATAACATTTGGCAAGAATGCATAGAAGATCTCTATCTTGATTGCTAAAATATGATACTACACCTTAAGGTAGACAAAATAAACCTCAAGAATTCTCGTGATTTTTTCTAGGTTTATGAAATTTGGAGGAAATACTTTTATGCTAAAGGAATGTGTTTGGAAATTTTTGATAGGAATAAAGAAGAGAAATAGGAAATTTCTTGTGATATTCATGTAATCTGAGATTTCTCCACATGGATGTAGATGGTTGTCCCAAAATTAACATTGTTGGACATATAAATGAGTAGCATGCATGTATGTATCATGTGTTTTTCTACATGCATGCAATAAATACTTGGGTTAATGATTCTTTTTAAAAGTATTATATTCAATACAAATATATTTGATGTCTCTTGTGTCAAATTTAGTCCAAGAAGCTTTCAACTCTAATTTATCTAACAAGTGTGGAAAGTGTTTCTGAATTCAATTATATGAAATCCTTTAAGCCTTTTGAGAATTCCATGTTATATTCAGCACATGAAAGGTTATTGCATTTATGCTGAAACATTATTGTCATGGAAGATCTTCATGTGCATCCTCATGGTGGTTGATTCTTTGAAATGCTTCCCTGAGAAGATCAAACTTGATGCCCCTAATGGTTCATGGATTTAGACTCTACTCTTGAGGATTTTTCTATGGTTGCTGATGGTTCCAATAGCTCTACTCTGTCTGACCAGGCTTGCACAATAGAAGCTCCCCTACTTGCTTGCACAAACATCCCAAGTTCTAGATGCAAGCTTTACCCTCAGCATCATTTTTTGGATCACCACAATGACACACTAGAATGACAACCGTTGTCAAACCACACTCCCAAATTTGTGCCAATGAAGTGAGAAAGAAAAGAAACTTTAGGGAACTGTGCATAACAAACAAGTTGTTGCTTCATTCTGCTCTTATAGATTTGATGTCATTAATTTCATTAGAATCTGGGACTGCATTCATCCTTTTCTCACACAAGAAATGGCTCTATTCAATGGCCATGGGGAGCTTCCAATAACAAAATCTCTGTCACTCATGATAACCAGTCCAACTACTAGATGGTGGTTCACCCTTTAGATCGATTTCCAAGCAACCATAACGACACATTGGAACGATAACTGTTGTCAAACCATTCTACAAATTGTGCCAATGAAGTTACATAGAGATGACTTTGGGGAGCCCTCGCATAGCAATTGAGATGTTTCATGGCCCTTCAATAGAAAGGATGCTAATGCTAATATTCAAAATCCAAAAAATGTGTCTTTCTTGAACATTAGCACTGATTTTATTGGAGGGTTGTTGAGATCTTTCATTATCAAATATCCCATTAGCCATGATAGGTATATAAAAAATTGCTAGAGTGCTAAGTAACCACCTAATGCTAGACAAGGGCTCACCATTAGATCAACTTCAAAATTGTTGAACAGATGCACTATAGAATGGCAACCACTGCCAATCCTCATCTGAAATTGTGTCAGTCGAGTGATTGAAGAAGATGATCTAAGAGAGAGTCCATGGGTAGGAATTTTTTGGGGGATTCATGCACGTAGAAAATTTCTATATTAGTTGTGTAGCATATTGATGGTAATCAATATCCACTACAACCTGCTGTATTTTTTTTTAAAATAAATCAGATTGGTTGAAATTTTGACCAACTCTTAAAGGTGTTCCACCAAGATTTGGTCAAAATTTTGACCAACCCTTTGGTTGTGACCATGGCATCATAGTCTTGGGATAGACCAGAATTGGTCAAAATTTTGACCAATTCTTAAAAGTTTTCTATCAATATTTGGTCGAAATGTTGACCAACCCTTTGGTCATGACCATGGCATCCTGGTCGTGTGATAGACCAGAACTGGTCAAAATTTTGACCAATTCTTGAAAGTTTTCCACCAAGATTTGGTCAAAATTTTGACCAACCCTTTGGTCATGACCATGGTATCCTAGTCGTGGGATAGACCAGAATTGGTCAAAATTTCAACCAATTCTTGAAAGTTTTCCACCAAGATTTGGTCAAAATATTGACCAACCCTTTGGTTATGACCATGGCATCTTGGTCATGGGATAGACTAGGATTGGTCAAAATTTTGACCAATTCTTGAAACTTTTCCACCAAGATTTGGTCAAAATTTTGACCAATAATGACCAATTAGGCTTAGCCGAAATACAATATTTTTTACCAAAGCTTTGATTGAAATTTTGACCAATTTGAGGCTTGGTCAAAATTTTGACAAAAAAAATTGTGACATATTTCTTGGTCGCAATTTCAACCAACATGAGTCAAAATTTTGACCAAATTTCGTTGAAAATTGGGTCAAAATTTACTAGTGTGAGCGACCCTTTTGTTGAGATCGTTCAATCCATATCATCATCCAATCAAAGATTGTTTGCAATATACAAATAAAGTGCATCCCGCTCAAGAACAACTATATAAATAAGTAGACCACTTAGAAACAACTTATACTGAAGATGGATAAGAATCAATTAACTACAATAACATCTTCTAATTACTTCTTAGTTTCCTCAATCTATCTTTCCCTGCTAAGTACTCCCCTTCAAATTTGTTAATGGAGTTCGGATCTCAAATGCAATCTACTTGGATATTTGTTGCAAACTTGGGAAGATATTCACTAATATACAACTTGGTCTAGTATACCATATATCTCTCCACCATAGAACCCTCAGGACATTCTCTTTGTTGAACCAAGCCCTTCAAAAATTTCAAGTGCCTCTTAACCATCCATTTTGATCTAGTTGGTACAGGTCAACAAAATTCAATCTCTTCAACTTGATGTATGAGATAGTGTTTGCATGCATTAAAAAAATGAAAGGTGGACAATTTTTCATTTCACACATAAGCTAAGGAATTTTTACCTTCTAATATTTTATATCTCTTGTTTTTTAAATTATTTACATGACAACCACCTAGAAGAGATTCAACACGCAAAAATATATAAATGGGACTTTACAAAATAATATACAATAAATTATAGAATAAGTAAAGCAAGACACAAATATAATATCTACACAAAAAATCTTTGAAATAACACTTCTAACCTCATGTCTTTCCCAAGATCATATATAACTTTTTTGACACTATTGTCGAAGTTGTGTGGGAGAGGTAGAAGTAGAATGTACTGCAGTAATTATAAAATGATCTTTTTAATATATTAAAAAAGCTAAAATAATGAAAAGTACATAAAATTTTACAAATATATTGTACATAGAGAAGAACGTGACTTACCTTGATGAAGGTATGTCAATCATGCATTTTCAACCCTAACCCAAAATCACCTTTCTTTGATATGAGACTGATTTTGTTTGCAGAAAATCTTGTAAAAAAATTAGTTATTTGTAACACTTCTTTTATGGCATCATCTTGTTTCTCCAAGGAAGGGCATTCATATAAATTCAATCTCCATTGCTATATGATTCAATAAAAAAATTCAATGCATTATTGGATTCATTAATCTCATTAAAAAATTTGATAATTTTTTATTTGTCATGCCTTCCATCCAATATTTTTCATAGTGTCTTTGCTACACTCTTTCCAATATGCATAGCATCAAACAAATACATGATTGGGAGGTGCTCATAGTAGGGAAGCCTACTTAATTGTCTAGAATAGTTTTTTAGAAGTTGGTCATCAATGCCATGACAACCTTCACAAACATCAATTACATCATTAGTAAACAAAAGATGATATTCAAATATAAATTTATAATAAAAACCATCATATGAAATGATATTACCTCGATGATTTATTCTATTTTATTCCAACTCCCATAGGTGAGGTGTCATTCTTCATGGGTTTGATGTTGTCTCTTCTTTCTAATTGAAAAGATATTTTTTGGTAATTCAACACTTATGATTTTTGTGGAGAAATTGCCTATGCTCATTGAACATCTACTTTCCTAAACTTTTTGGATGATGAAATTTCATCTTTGGACCACAAATTGGACATGCTAATTTTTCCTTTGTCTGAAGACCAACAAGATCGTGTATAATTAGATGAAATGTGTTAATTTTGAAATTCACAATTATCATGTGCAACTTAAAATTATAACAAAAATGTGTTTGCACTATAACATACCAAAAATATGTGTTAGCAGTTTTACATACTACAAAAATGTGTTAGCTTAGGGACATCATGTATTACCCATACAAGCATTGCACATAATTTAAATTGTCTTTGTCTTATTAGTCTAGAGATGTCATACATAGAGGCCCCATTTTGTAACTTCAATAAATCATCAATAAGGGGCTCAATATATACATTTTTATATATTTCACTTGGTACTTATCTAGTTGAATGAGCAGAAGCATTACATAATTATTATGACCATTTTCATGTGGTGTTTATAAATTAATCTCAATGATTATTAAATGAAAAAATAGTTGGTATAATAAATGCCAACATTATGCACTCTCTCTTTAAAAACATTTAAGAAGGAATGTTATTGTTAATAAAAAATAGGCCAGACCAAGTAAATGAATCTCATCTCTCCAAATGGATTGACATTGTCCACTACCAATGAAAGCTTGGGATTTATGAGGTTTTTTTTTAAAGAGTGACCAAGTATCTTCTATGTCCTTAAATGCAAAACCATCCATAGACATTCATACAATGTCATCTTGAATTCTATTGCATGCATGGTAATCCATAAATTGTGTCAAGTTAGTACACTTAAATAATTGTTGCAGACGTGGAATAATGGGAATGTACCAAAGAACCTTGGGAGGTACCTTTTTTGTTTTTGATTTGATTGATATCTACTATTATGACAATTAGGGAATTATGTTGCAAATTGATGTGTTTATAATATATAATATGATCGTTGGGACATGCATGTATGTTTTAATACTCCATTTCAATATCTTTCATAATGATAGATAATTCCCAACACGAGCAAGGTAGAATGTTTGATGGTGGTAACAAATAGCCACCTATCAACCTATGGCGAGAAATTTTAAAAAATTAATATAGAGAATATTAATGGTATGCTACCATAGAAAATGACAAAAATGACATACCTTAGCATATGTGAGTTTCCACATTGGATAAATCATTCATAACCTTGAAGTTCAAAAATAATAATACATCAAAGAGAATAGTTGTCTGAGAACATAACTGGTACAAGGGGCTTGCATGCCTTTTCAATAATAGGTATATCAAGGTTATCTTCATCATCGTGATCAAATGTGCTAGTATAATCATCTTAATCATCTTGATCAGTTGTGTTAGTACCATCTTCTTCAATTGGGTTCTCTGGCACATGATCACTTGTGCCAATACCAATATCTTCAATTGTGTTCTCTAGCTTAGGATCATCTTCTTCTATGGGAGCATTACCTTTTGCTTTGATATTCACACGTCCATGTTTCTCGAGTTGAAAATCCACTTTCACCAATGGATGAAAATCCTTTCCCCTTTCAATGTGACCATATTTCCTACAATGTATCTTAGCTATTGTGATTAGAAGTCTTTGATTCTTTAAGTCCTTCATTTTTTGGGGGGACAATAACATTTTCCATCACCTCTTCTTTTGTACTAAGACTACAAGCAAGCAATGATATTCTTATTTTGTTCTATAGGTTCATATTGTTTGGCATGGTCTTTCTTCACAGGTAAATATTTGGCCTATAAAATTATATCAAATATAAACATACAAGCATTAGTAGTATCTTGTATATAATCAATATACAAGCATTTGTATTATCGTACTTTTATGTACTTTAATTATTGACAAAATAACATGCAAACAAAATAGTTCAAACACATTTTTACCCTAATTGTATCCATTTTTAATCATTCGTAGACCATTTCCCACAAGGTTTCTCATATAACTAATTTTTTCAATATCAACAAAATATTTAGTTCCAAGTATGGAATGCATATATAATATGTAGCTTACATATTCTATCTAATGTTTTTACATGTACCAAAGGGAGTGTTTGGTGAATTCTTGTTGATACATGATCACAAAGACATCATGTTTAGTCTATTGTAAAGATCATAAAAATTAATGAAGGGGGTCTAATTATGTTAAGAGTTGCCATGCACTGAGCAGTAAAAGTAACCATGTTACTATAAAGACATCATATTACTATATTTTTCAACCATCAAATCACCTTAACTGTAAACAAAATCAAGGTGTTCTAAAGATCAATAACATCATGAGAATGATCTCTGTAGATTCCTTTTATCCTTGATCAAAAAATTTAAAATACATTCCCACAATAGGATGTTTGATAACATCAAAGATAGGTTCTTTTGTGCAAACCGATGAATAGATTGCTACTCCATGCATTATGCACATTTGAGAACTGTGAAGTTTCTGTCTCGGCAGATGAGTTCTACAAAGACTCATCTTGATCTTGTAATTTTGAGTTTTCTCGTCAAAGTTCGGTCTATGTCTATACAAATGGGAAAGGCTAGGTGAATTTATCATGAAATATAGATATTTATCTACAAACATATTGGCAACAATATCATTAAGGCAACCCTTCTTCTCAGTGAATTATATTAAGGCAACCCTTCATAGACATAGTTGTTGCACCGTATATTTCATGGCTACGAGTAGCAGAGAAAATGGTGAATTTGAAGCTACGTGGCTCTTCTAAATGCCCTCATATTAACCATTGGATGGACAAAATGTACAAACACCCTTGCATCCATAAAGCCCTTGCTCACCCTGCAAACTATTGGATTACGCGTAGTCTCTGAGGAAAAGAAACTTTGGGTTTGATTAAAAAGAAAAATATAACGTGCATTTTCTCATAGAATGAACTAGGACATTTAGGTAACTTGACCTGAGTTTTGGGTAAGATAATTACTCCCTCTTGTCTTTGTACAACCATGAAGATAGTTTTAGGGTGAAGCTTTAAAATGGGTTTTGTTAGTCTTCTATTTGTAAGATAATTACCATGTATCCGACGAGGCTGCAGCTTCATTCAAACAAGTTGCTTTTAGTATGGCCAGTTCTTAAGCAGCAGTAAGTTGAGATGTAATCAGAAATGTAGAATGTGTTTTTGCTTATCATTGATACTCTCATCAAATTTTGTCTGAGATGCATGGTTACATAGCTCATTCTATGGCTGTGAGATTATATTTCATACACGCAAAACATGTAGTCCCAGATAATATAAAGAATTTACTCTCGTAGTTACTCAAGTGCTACGAGAAACGTTGTGGATTCCAAATCTTTGTTGTGGCCTTTATAAAAGCAAAATGCTGCACTTAGCACTGATAGAATTATGATTCCCACTACCACTGAAAGGCTTCATAATCATATTGTCATCTTATAATGGTGACACTCTTGTAAAAGAATCCTTTATGTCAAATCTTGTGAAGCATTTGATTCATATTAAGCTTGTCAGAATGGACTTCTAATGCAAGTGCAAACACAGTTCTCATAAACAAGTAATTGTTGAAAGCAAAAAAATTACTTAAGATGGAAATTAAAAATTAAGACCATCCTCCAATGTGACGTACGGGATATTGCATATAGAAAAAACACAAATTTCAATGCAAATACTCAAAGAACTTGGTATATAATGAATAGAAAGGAATTAATCTAATTATTCTATCTATGAATGACTCAATACAAAACGCACATGCAACTCCAATCTAGCTCATAGCACTTAATCAAAATTATAGCTAAGGTAAATTACATATAGAATATACACAATCAAATAAAAAAGGAGAACACGTAGACAATGCTTTAATGTTGTAGGGAATCAACTATTGGAAACATAAGAAACATTTGGTAATAATTAGATCTTTTAAATCATTTCAAAAGATCCTACATGATTTTATAATAATTTTGTGACATTTTTAAAAATGTAAAATCAAGATGACATATTATCTTTTCAAACCATGAAGAGACATCTATGTCCTTAAACCAAAAATCATAACAAAAGATAATTGTTTAAGTAGTAGTCTTGAATTCACAGCAATGGAAGGATTTTACAAAAGACTACAGATCACAAATATAAATTTGATTTGGATGAGCCCATATTCCAAAATTTTCTTGGTGTAATGGAATGACATAAAAGAGCGTAATGGATCTACAAAGATTCTAACTAAATTTCATTATCAATATACAATTATAAATGATTGAGATAAATGTGAGGAGGTGATCTAACTACAAACCTCACACATTAGAATATAGAAAATGAAAAGGGCATAATTTTTCATATTAAGTTGAGTGCAACTAAAACAATCGCTAGAAGGAAAGATTTTTTTGCAAATACAAATGGACATACTAGAACTATCCACCTTAGAGGTTATCATTCTTCTAAAAGTTAAAGATAAAGGAGTTACTCTACTTTGACTCCTTGTCAAGAAATACTAAGTCAATAATGTTCCTCAAATGTGTATGTGAAATTGTAAGACGAACATGTCACCTAAGTTTAAATTCTTAAGTAAACCAAAGTTGCAATGGAAGTGGAAAGTCAAAAAGAAATATGTATTTGAATTTAATCAATAATATGCTATTTCCTCAACCAAGAAATGGTATGCCATGTCAAATAAAAATTTCAGCCAACTTGTCAAATATAATAAATTAAAAAATTATAATATATTTTGACCAACTTGTTGATACATCAGCAATACATCAAATATAATTTACATCATAATCTAAACAACATATGATCATGAGGTCAATGTTGTAGGAGCAAACAACAAGGAGTATGCTACAGGAATAGACAACAATAAGGAGAATGGCACTTGACATTTCATAAGCTTAGACATGATCAACTTAATGTTGATGTGCACAATTTTGGTTTTTAATAAAGTATTAACTTGTGGCGGCATACCTAATGTAGTATATAGCCCCCTAGGACATAGTTTTATGTTATTTTGGGTTAAAATTACATGTGCTGAGTGATTTAAAGGTGGTTAGGTCATAGGAAAAGAGAAAAACCCAAAAAGGATTCAATTAGTTAAGTGTCATAAAAAAGTTTTAAAACTTGCCAAAGTTGCATTATTGCAAAATAAGCAACTTTGTAAGATTTTTATGAAATGATTGCTTTATGATTACCAAAGCACTCATTCTGTTGTAATAGTTGAGAAAATATTTTGGATGCCTTTCTTTAGGATTGAGAAGGTGAGATACCCTTTGTGCTCAGTGAATATATACAATCAGTAATATTTCTATTTGGTTATGACCGTGGACTTAGTTAACCTTAACTTTTTTCAATAGCACCCTTTGCTGGTGTAAGTACACACCAACCTTACTTTTGAAACTAATGTCAACATTGAACACATATAAGAGTAACATTAACCCCCTTTGGCATGAGTGGCAAAAACATGTGCATATTCTCAAGATTTTGGTGTAGTGAAAATTTGCATATCTCCTCCTAAACTTGTACTCCTCAGTTCTCCCTTGTATTTTGCAAAACCTTTGTCTTTTCAAAACTATTTTTGTCGTGATATAATTGTATACATAACATACTATATTCATCCTCATTCTTAAACTTTACACTCATGTCCCTCATATAGACATATACATGTACTCCCCCCCTTTTGACAATAATGCCAAAAAGAAATGTCAAAACTTGAAAATACAAGATACATTATTTAATTACAATCTTGTCAAACAACTACTTGTAGGAATTCTTAATTGAATCTAGTGTAGAGTTTCATGCATCTTGGAGAGCTTGCAGTATAAGTTGCTTGACATGTAGTTGTGCAGTGATAGCTAACATATGATCTGTGACTAATAAGTCAAGTGTGTTGATCATTTACCTTCCCTTCTTCAAATGCTTTTGGAGGATCTCAATATGGGGTATGAGAAGAGCTTGAATTTCATTCAACTCTGCTGTATTTTTTTCTTCTTTCCTTAGTTCATACCTTACACTCTAAAATTTCTTAACGCTTGTATAGTGAACCTAAAAAGTCCATGGTTCAACAACTAAACTATCAACATTACTCTTGAGATCTTCATCTATTTTCTTTATCTTCTCTTGAATGTATTGTCTAAAGTGTGCAAACATTGCACAAGTGCTAGAATAAAGTAATTTATGCTTTTGTAACATTTTGTGGCTCAATAATATGTTAGGATTAACCTCAGATAGAAATAGTAGTTACATGCAAATATAACCAATACTAGAAAATAATAGATCACATAGAAGAGAACACAAGACATCAAGATTTAACGTGGTTCACCCAATCCCTAGGCTACATCCACCATCAGCAAGTCCATTATTATTATTATCTAGTGATTACAATCTGCAATCCCTTACAACTTAATACCGCCACAAGAAGCTACAATATCACCATCACATTATGAAATCCCTAACCCTAAGCCTTTTTATGCAAGATTTTTCCACTTACAAGATTTTTTCGAAAAGGAGTTCAGCTTCTCCCTTGTTACAACCTTGGTAAAAATATCTATTGGATTATCATCTGTATGTATCTTCTCAAGCTTTAACTGTCTATCATCCAAAATTGATTGAATGAAATGGTACCTCAACTATATGTGTTTTTTCTTTGAATGCAGAGCTGAATTCTTTGCAAGATGAATGGTACTCTGGCTATCTGTAAACAAATAATTATCCCTCTATGGGTCTCCCAATTCTTCCATGAATAATTGAAGCCATATCGTCTCCTTGGTTGCCTCTGTAGCAGCAACATTCTCTACCTCTATAGTGGATAAAGCATTAACCTTCTGCAATCAAGAAACCCAGTTTACTGTTGCCCCACTAACAATAAATACATAACCTAATATAGTACTCCTCATGGTATCAACATCCCTTGCCAAATCTGAGTCAACATAGCCCTGTAAATCAGTAGTAGAGCCCTCAAAATGTAGACACTTACTAGATGTTCCTCTCAAATGTCTGAAAATCCATTTAACTACATTTAAATGCTCAATTCCTAGATGACTCATATACCTGTTAACAATGTAACGCCTTGCCAAGGGATCCAAAAGAAATAACCTACAGTTTACTAAGTTTGGCAGCATTTTGTTTTTTAAAACATGAAAGATAAACCTTACACATCTAACACATAATAGCAGAAACAGTAACATACATTCAACTAAAAGCATACATAACAAGTTACATTCCTTAAAGATCCCATAACGTTGAATCATATTTAAATATAATCTAAAACTAAGTCCATCAAATACCACATCCATATGAAAGAATAATGAAAAGTCCAATGTCCATTTAAAATACATTTGTTCTGAATGTCTCTTGGAAAATTAATTCAGAATGCTCAAACATACATTGTACATGTCACAGGGTATGAAAGGCTTAAAAGAATATACATATGTAAAAATAGAAATACATCATCCTCTTCAGATCCATGATGCAAAAGCAATACAGTAAAATAAATGAAACCATCCACCACACATGATACATCCATACATCAAAAGATATAACATCCATCATAAAATATAACCATCTATCATAATGATCCATGAACAGAATGAAGGTAAATGCCAACAAGGAATGCTCTAGCCATAGTGACTACGGACGGATCTCAATGGTAAGATTGAAAAAGCACTACCACCTGACTGCATGGAACCTAAATGACCCACTCCCACCCCACTGAAGAGATAGTCTCAAGTCCCAACTAGGATATCAAATCACATAACATAGATACTTTCTAAGACTAGGAAATCCTAAAAGTATTCTAACTCAAAGATTCCAACATAGATTGACATCTAGACCCAAAGGCACACAAGACATGTAGGAAACCTACTATGCAAGTGGGAAAGTGTCATCACACGAATCATGTTGGAAGTTACCCAAGAAATCCCTTAGGAATCCTAGATCCCCAGTGATCCTTGCAGCCACTAGTATCCTCTCATACTGATGAGGCATACTATAGAATGCAAGGTCGTAACCACGCATTCTCTCTACTCCCATCCTAGTTTGTACTAGCACTCAAGGCATGTGCAAGAACATAAAATTATCTTATTAGGTTCATTTAAGTCAATATTTAGGTGAGATGTTTTCACTTATTAAACAACTTACTATGGGTTTATTCTAGCAACCTCTTAGGGCCTCAGCCCCCATTGCAAGCCACTTCCTAACACTACACATAGATAACCTACCCTAGGCTCATGAAATCACAAATCAAAGAGTCATAATAAAATCAGCTCAACCCTATACGAGTGACTGAAAAGCATCAAAGGATAACCCACAATATCCCTCAGTTCTTAATGAGCAACCTGAAAGCATCCCAAAATAACATTGATCAAAGACTCCACAATGGTCAAGTCAAGTATCTCAAATACATACACCTTAGTTCATGCAAAGAAAATTGGAAAGCAATAACAACCAATAAATACATCCATCATAGAGCATATCAACACAACACCATGGTTGGGTTTAGAAAGATCGAGAACAAACCATCATAACATCACAATTGCATAACCTTTGAGCTTCTGGTAACAACCTAAAGTGGCCAATGCTAGAACAAACCCCAAAACATGGACAACAGGATAGTCACATAGAAAAAAAAATCATTACACAATTAGGTATGAATGATAATATATTGTTGAGTTAATATAAGGTTTAAGTTCCAATTTCATGTATGTCTCGAGTAATAAGTTTTTGCAATTAACCCATTTGTATATTTAAATGATTGTACAATTACACTATGAATAATCTAAAGATAATCTTTTATTTTATTAAGTTATAAAAACAATTACGAATGATTTCAAATAAAACAATTACGAATGATTTTAAATAAAACAATTACGACTTTATTAAAATCATTAATTATAATAATTTCTTTAACATCATTCATTAAACCCTCATTAATAACTTCCATTATTAATAAATCTTATTTAAAACATATTAAATTAATTAATAATTTACTTAAATATATTATATTCAATTAAATTAATTAATGTTTTATTTGAATATATTACCTTTTTTAATTATTATATCCAATTATAAAATATTAATAAAGTTTAATAATGAATGATATCATAAATTTAATATAATAAGAATTTAATACAATTTTAAAATATTAAAATTTAATCACATAATAATTTTAAAAAATGAGTTTAAACTATATTTAAAAAGGATCATATATATATATATATATATATATATATATATATATATATATATATATATATATATATATATATATATATATATATATATATATATATATATATATATATATATATAATTTAAAGCGAATGTAGCAGCACAAGGGCTGTTGTCGCAGTCGTCCTGCATTAGTAGATACGACTACGTACAACAATCACCTGCTCACTCACGTATATCAAGGGGGTAGGGGGTGGTTAAACCGCCCCTCCCCAAACACTTTTAATATAATTTTTTTAATAAAACTTTGCTAAATTATAATTTGTAAATCAGTTTTCTTTAAAATAATTTATTTATTTTATAAGTTTTATAAATATGTAAAATTATAAAACAATTTTTTTAATATATAAATATTTTTTTTGAAATTGATTTCATCTATATACTGATGGAGAAAACACTATTAACCATCCAAATTTAGACTTTTCAACCCCTTCCCGATTAAATCCTATGTTCTTTAATTTAGAAAATAAGGGTTTTTCCAATTTCTTTTATAATCCCTACATATAGAGTAGTTAATTGGCAAGCATCTGATAATAATTCACAATATTGAAATGTTTAAACTTTCATCACAGAGAATTTGGATTTACAATCCACAGACACGAAGAAGATAAGAAAGGATAATTGCGTAATTAATCAGTGATCAAAACAAAAGACCCTACTTGAGCCTGATGCTAATTCACAATCCCCAAAAAACTATGAGAGAATTTGCTCCTCTTCAAGAAGCTTTCACTGAAAATTTCCCAAAATTCTCCTTTTGAAATTCACTTCCAAAAATTCGTCTTCAAAATCCTCTTTTAGAACTTTCTCCTTTCTGAAAATTTCTCCCTTCTCCAAAATTCGCAGTCCATTGAAAATGAACCCCCAAATTGTAATAAGAAGTTCTCTCCCTAAAATTGGGGCACTAATTGTGTGTTCACCCCAGAGAACTCTTTGCTCACAACCTTTTAACTCTTTATTATCTTTTATTTGTCTTTCTTTTATCTTTTCCATGCACATACATTAATTAATTAAATTACTTTATTTGATTTTTACTTAACCGTTTTTAAATTAATTTATTTAATTTAGTATTATGCATGTATCATGCAATCATGAAACTTTTTTAATAAATTAATTTCTTTTCCCACTTCTAAATTTATTTTTGAACATTAATTTTGATAACTATCTATTAATTTAAATAATATTATTATTTAGCATTTATTTAAAGAATGCACTCTAAATATATTATTATTAAATTAACTAAATATTATCACGTTCAAAATTTAAACTTCTAAATTTATCCTCAAATTTAATTCTTTTTATTTAATTAATTTCTCAATTAATTAAATAAAATAAAATATTAACATATCATAAAAAAATTTCATTAAATTAAATCTTTTATTTAGACTTAATAGAAAATTCACCAAAAACTCATAAAGTAAAATACGAAACCCATCATAGTAAAATACATACAAAATCAAACTAAGGGGTTAAAATCACGAATTAACGTCATTTGACACATTTGAAAGGTACACGACTCAGATACTTGTCCTAATTGTCAATTAGGATGAAATGGCTCAAAAATTTAGGATTTAGACTTAAGAATTTATCTCCCCTATCTTACCATTGAGATAATGCGATAGGGTATGCTCATCCTAGCAATTCAGAGAAGTTGATACTTGATACTTGCAACCTGCATAAAATCCACGCATGTACATACACAATATCTACTAAGCTAAATAGACAATGGCAGGAAGTGGTCCATCGTGTAGATGCTGACTAGCAGGTGACTATGACTCCCTTCCTTAACCACATCATAAATGCCATACATAAAGAAAAAAACACGCACACCATACACATGCAGTATGGGGTAAGTACTCACAAGAAAACACATATGATAATCCATCTAACTAAACATCATCAATACTTTAACAACATTGTAATAATGATCATGCACACATGAAGTATAGAGTACCAAGTAATCTCATCATATACCAACTGAGTCTGAAACAATATCTAATAATCTCAAGATAATGCTACTAATCATCAAACATAAAACTGGCCTAAAAGAGTTTGGCAGTAATAACAAAAATGTAAACTAGGGGCAGGCACTACATCCACCCCCCCTAGGATTAGGCTTACTCCTGGAAGCCTATAAACAAGTAGGGATATAAATCTTGTAATCTAGATGCATCCTCCCATGTAGCTGAAGAGTTGTCAGTAGGGTCCCATTGGACCCTTACCTGCTCTATGGTTCAACCCCTAAGGGTCAACTCCTACTGCTCTAGAATGCAAACCGGCTCCAAAGCCAACTGCCCATCCTCTACCTGCAATGCATTCCAATCAATAATATGTACAACATTAGGAATATACTACTTAAGTACCGAAATATGGAAAACATCATGAATGTGAGCTAGGTTGGGTGGTAAAGCAAGACGATAGGCAACTAGACCAATCCTCTTAAAAATCTTGAATGGTCCCACAAAGCGAGGGGCTAGCTTTGAGCCCTTTCCATAATGGATTGGACACTTCCATGAATGCACTCTCAAGAAAACCTTCTCTCCCACAACAAACTGCTTATCTGTCTTATGTGCATTAGCATACTTTTTCTGCCTATCCTGTGCCATACTCAAGTGCTCTCGGATACGCACTACCTGTTGCTCCATGCCATGAAGCATCTCAGGACCCAACAGGATGTGATCCTCAAGACCGTCCCAACTCAAAGATGTATGACAAGGATGTCCATATAAGGCTTGGAAGGGTGTCATGCCAATAGAATTGTGATACCCGTTGTTGTAAGTGAACTCCACTAGGTAGAGATAGTCCTCCCAATGAATCTTCCTATCCATCACATACATCCTCAATATATCCTCCAAAACCCGATTCAGTCTCTCTGTGTGTCCATCTATCTCTAGGTGATATGCTGAACTAAAATTCAACTACGCTCCAAGATCATGTTGTAGTGATGTCCAAAATGCAAAAGTGAAAACAAGATCCCTATCCGAAATGATCTTTTGGGGAATACCATGTAGTCTCTTGATGTCACGCATGAAGACATTAGCTACAGAAGTTGCAGTGTAGGAAGACCTTATTGGTGAAAAATGTGCCACCTTAGTCAACCAATCAACGGTGACCATGATAGCATCATGACGACGAGAAGTCATAGGTAATCCTACTATGAAGTCCATTGAGATGATGTCCCACTTCCATGAAGGAATGAGATTCAGCTGCAAAAGTCCTGCCAGATGCTGGTGTTCTGCCTTGACTCTCTGACACTCAAGACATCTAGCCACAAAATCAGCAATGTCACGCTTCATCCCAGACCAATAGAATAAATGTCGCAAGTTTGCGTGCATCTTCTTGACACCTGGATGTGTCGAGTAAGGTGCACGATGGGCCTCTGATAGGATCAATATGCTAAGCTCATCTAGTAGCAGCACATAGATCCTTCTTGAATGTCTTAAAAGGCCATCTAACTCTAGGACATTGTCTAAAAACTTACCCTCCAAAGGTCTCCCTGAATCTATCTCTCTGCACACCTCCTGATACCAAGAATTGGTAGGGAGTGCCTGAAGTATCTGACTCCTCAAATCAACACTAAGAGTCATAGATGATATCACATGTTTCCTATGACTCAAAGCATCAGCTACTACGTTCTCCTTCCCCTGGATATAATTTACCTCGAAGTCATACTCGCATAAAAACTCCATCCAATGCCTCTTCCTAGCATTCAAATTAGGTTGTGTGAATATGTACTGAAGACTGCGAAGATCGCTATGTAGTTCAAACTTGTGTCCCAGCAAGAAATGTCTCCATCTCACTAAGGCATGAACTACTATTGCTAACTCAAGATCATGCTAGGATAATTCAATTCGTGATCCTTGAGTTTGCACAATTTATATGCAATCACCCATCCATTCTACATCAAAACTGCTCCAATCCCTTCAAGGGAAGCATTTGTACACACCATGAAATCACCTACTAGATCAGGTACTACTAAGATCGGTGCACTAGTCAAAAGCTCCTTGAGTTTCTGGAATGCTTCCTCTCATTTCTCCATCCATAAAAACTTATTTCCTTTCCTCTAAAGGGAAGTGATAGGATGTTCTATTCTGGAGAAGTTTTGGATGAATCTACGATAATAACCCGCTAGACCCATGAAACTACGAATCTCCGACATAGTAGTGGGTGTAAACCAATCTACTATTTCCTAGATCTTCATGGGGTCTAAAAAATACCTTCACCTGATATGACATGCCCTAAATACTGTATTTTTGATTGAAAGAAATCACACTTCGCCGCATTGGCATAAAGTTGATTATCTCTCAAGCACTGCAAAACCAAACACAAATGTTCCTCATGTTCCATCTGGGACTTAGAATATATCAGTATATCATCAAGGAACACAAGTACAAATCTATCAAGATAGGAATGAAATACTCCATTCATCAAGCTCGTGAAAACTGATGGAGCATTCATTAGCCCAAAGGGTACCACTGGGAACTCATAATGCCCATAGCGAGTTCAGAAGGTGATCTTATGAATGTCAGCTTCCTTGATGTGAAATTGATGGTATCCTGACTTAAGGTCGATCTTGGAGAACACTGTAGCTCCCTTGATCTAATCAAATAAATCATCAATCCTTGGTGGAGGGTACCTGTTCTTTATTGTCACCTTGTTCAATTGTCTGTAGTCAATGCAAAGGCGCAAAGAATCGTCCTTCTTCTTCATGAAGAGCACTGGAGCTCCCCATGGTGATACACTAGGTTAGATACTACCCTTGGCCAAAAGTTCCTCTAGTTGTAGGCACCACTAACTCAATTCCTAAGTGGTCATACGGTAAGGAGCTCTAGAGATAGGTTTTTCTCGTGGAGTGAGCTCAATGCTAAAATCAATGTCTCTCTTTGAGGGCATGCTCAAAATCTCACTCGAAAAGACATCCGCATAGTCCTGTAAAATAGAGTGATCTAGAGTCTTCCTCATAGGATCTTCTTCATCTAGCTCATTAACCATAACAGCAAATACCTGACATCCCTTACAAAAGCTCTACTTCAATTGCATAGTAAAAATCATCCGTAGAGATATAGGCCTCGGTATCCCCACAATCTTTACATCCTTCCCTTGGTCATTTTGACACATAATGGTCTTCTTCCTCCAATCTATACTAGCTCTATGAGAGCCAAGCCAATCCATACTTAAGACCACATCGTAGGAGCTAAGAGGAATAACTCAAAGGTCAACTAAAGTCTCAAACCCTCCTATCTTAAGCCCACACTTATGAACTACAGAATCTGTGGAAACTTTAGTGCCTAAGGCTAGTTCCACTTGCGAACCATGATCTTGCTTAACCATTTCTAGCTTACACTTAACAACTAGAGATGGTGAAATAAAAGAATCTATGGCACCTGAATCAAACAATATAGAGAGAGGTGTACCTCAGATAGCTCTTGTAGTCTCAACTACTATCCCGTGATGGTCTATCTGATGGTGATCCACCACTGTAAATACTCTATGAGTTCTACTTGCATCTCTAACCATAGGCTTAGATGCTACTGGCCTAGGCCCTAAATACTGAGGTGCTCAATGTGGACAGTGAGCTGCAATGTGCCCCAATCTGTCCACATGAATAACATCCTATGCCTCTACCATATCCTCTCCCTATAGGTGGTGCATTCGACCGCTAGTGGCTATCTCTGCTAGCAAAAGACTAGCTATTCTATACAGGTTGAGTGTGCTAAAATCGTTTAATGCATCGAGCATTGTGGTTGTTCTTGAAGTTAGAACCACCACCACCACTCTGTGTCTGAGGGTAACATCCCTTCTGCTATTGTGACTACTGCTGAGATTGATTCCCCTTAGGAAAAGGAGGCTTTTTATTCCCACCTGAGTTATGGTTGCCCTTAGATCCTACTACTGTAGGCGCTCCCACAAAACCCCCATGTAAAAGGTTGAAACTTCGCTCTACAAGGATGGCTCGATGTACCATATCCTTGAGGGTTTTAGGCTCAAACACCTTAACACCCCCAACCAAATGGTTGTTCAAGCCTTTCATGAAATGTTATCCCAACTATGTTGGGTTGTCAATGAATCCTAAAAAGGGCATGAGCTCAAAGGACTTGTGCTCATACTTTACAATGGTCATAGTGTATTGTCTCAGGTTATGGAACTCATATGCTCTATGCTGCTTCCATTCCTCTAGTAGGGATCGCTCACGGAAGCTCTCCAAGAATAACTCCCATGTGACATTGTTCATGGTTAAGCTCAACTTCTTCTCCTCAATTTTCCACCAAGTGGCCCCAAAGAACTCCAGGTTGTTAATAGCAAACCTAGCTTTGACATTACTATCAAAGTCCTGCATAGCAAAAATCCTATCAAGGGCAATAAGCCACTACTCAGCTACATAACCAAAACCTTGCCCATTAAAGGGCTTGATCTTGGACCTCTAAAGGTCCTTCATCTGAGAAGATACAATGGATCTATGTCGATCCCTCTTAGGCTCCTAGACCTATGTTTATGCTCATGTCCTACTTGATGTGCTCTATCCTGATCATGAACAAGAGGTAGGTGATCAATGATGGTTCGCATCATTTGCCTCAGATCAACCTCCTTAGAGTTAGCATGCTCCTCTCTATGGTTCTCTTCCTAATGTTCACTAACATGCTCTTCCCTATTCCCTTCCTGAATGGGGCTCTCGTGGATAGACTCATGAACACTGATAGCTCTGCCTCATCTATAGCCTCTACCAGGGCTACGGCCTCTAACAGAAGATCTCATCCCAGACAGCATCCTACAATAATATCCAAGATACAGAATACTATAATAACCATAATGCATAATATTGTAAAGCATAGATAAAAGACACATGTTTTGCAAACAGAATAGTTTCAATTTCAGTTTTGAAGTCTACGTGTTGAAGTATGAAAAATATATAACTAACAGTTTAAGTTCTGTTTCAGTTCAACTAGCTCAACACTAATCGTGTTCCAATATACCTAGAGCTCTCAATGTAGAAACTCAAGCTCTAATACCAGATGTAACACCCCGCCAAGGGATCCAAAAGAAATAACCTAAAGTTTACTAAGTTTGGAAACTTTTTTTTTTTTTTTAACATGAAAGATAAACCTTACACATCAAACACATAATAGCAGAAGCAGTAACATACATTCAACTAAAAGCATACATAACAGGTTACATTCCCTAAAGATCCCATGATGTTGAATCATATTTAAATCTAATCTAAAACTAAGTCCATCAAATACCACATCCATATGAAAGAATAATGAAAAGTCCAATGTCCATTTAAAATACATTTGTTCTAAATGCCTCTTGGCAAAATAATTTGGAATGCTCAATCATCCACTATACATGTCACAGGGTATGAAAGGCTTAAAAGAATATACATATGTAAAAATAGAAATACATCATCCTCTTCGGATTCACGATGCAAATGCAATACAGTAAAATAAATGAAACCATCCACCACACATGATACATCCATACATCAAAAGATATAACATCCATCATAAAATTAACCATCCATCATAATGATCCATGAACAGGATGAAGGTATATGCCAACAAGGAATGCTACAACCACGGTGACTACGGATGGATCTCAATGGTAAGAGTGAAAAAGCACTACCACCTGACCGCATGGAACCTAAATGGCCCACTCCCACCGCACTGAGGAGATAGTCTCAAGTCTCAAATAGGATATCAAATCACATAACATAGATACTTTCTAAGTCTAGGAAATCCTAAAAGTATACTAACTCAAAGGTTCCAACATAGATTGACATCTAGACCTAGAGGCACACAAGACACATAGGAAATCTACTATGCAAGTGGGAAAGTGTCATCGCACAAATCATGTTGGAAGTTACCCAAGCAATCCTTTAGGAATCTCGGGTCCCCAGTGATTCTTGCAGCCACTAGTACCCTCTCGTACTGACGAGGCATACTATGGAATGCAAGGTCGTAACCAAGCATTCTCTCTACTCCCATCCTAGTCTGTACTAGCACTCGAGGCATGGGCGAGAACATAAAATTATCTTATTAGGTTCATTTAAGTCAGTATTTAGGTGAGATGTTTTCACTTATTAAACAACTTACAATGGATTTACTTTAGCAGCCTCTTAGGGCCCCAACCCCCCATTGCAAGCCACTTCTTAACACTTCGCATAGATAACCTACCCTAGGCTCATGAAATCACAAATCAAAGAGTCATAATAAAATCACCTCAACCCTATACAAGTGATTGAAAAGCATCAAAGGATAACCCACAATATCCCTCGGTTCCCAATGAGCAACCGAAAAGCATCGCAAAATAACATTGATCGAAGACTCCACAATGGTCAAGTCAAGTATCTCAAATACATACACCTTAGTTCATGCAAGGAAAACTGGAAAGCAATAACAACCAGTAAATACATCCATCATAGATCATATCAACACAACACCATGGTTGGGTTTAGAAAGATTGAGAACAAACCATCATAACATCACAATCACATAACCCCCGAGCCTCTGGTAATAACCTAAACTGGTCAACGCTAGAGCAAACCCCAAAACATAGACAACATAATAGTCACATAGAAAACAAAATCATCACACAGTTGGGTATGAATGATAATATATTGTTGAGTTAATATAAGGTTTAAGTTCCAGTTTCATGTATGTCTCAAGTAATAAGTTTTCGCAGTTAACCCTTACAATTAACCCATTTCTATATTTAAATGATGGCACAATTACCCTATAAATAATCTAAGGATAATCTTTTATTTTATTAAGTTATAAAAATAATCCTTAATGATTTTAAATAAAACAATTACGAATGATTTTAAATAAAAAAATTATGACTTTATTAAAATCATTAATTATAATAATTTCTTTAACATCATTCATTGAACCCTCATTAATAACTTCTATTATTAATAAATCTTATTTAAAACATATTAAATTAATTAATAATTTACTTATATGTTATATTCAATTCAATTAATTAATGTTTTATTTGAATATATTACCTTTTATTATTATTATATCCAATTATAAAATATTAATAAAGTTTAATAATGAATGATATCATAAATTTAATATGATAAGAATTTAATACAATTTTAAAATATTAAAATTTAATTACATAATAATTTTAAAAAATGAGTTTAAACTATATTTAAAAAGGATCATATATATTAAAAAAAAAAATAAGTGATTTAATCGCTACTACATTTATTGCAGCGTAGGGGTTGTTGTTGCAGTCGTCCTACATCAGCAGGTATGACTACGTACAACAGTCACCTACTGACTCACATATTAATAACTCCACTAAAGGAAAATCACTTTATATCCCGCCGCACCGGAAGTTAGGTCAAACAGCATTCCAAGGAAGAATATTAGAAAGGTCTTAGCAAGTTTTCCAGATAAAAGCACAAAATATGATGAAGTAATCATCAGCAATTCGCACAGTGAAAGAAGATGGATGGAATGCAAGGATAAGGGTATCTACATGTACTGGAATGGTCCATCAAGGAAAAGTTCCAGGCTGGTATGCATTATATCTAAGATTTGGGGCAACAAGCTAAGTACTCTTAACTCATTTGCAAATAAATTTTGGTTCATTTTATGTCAAAATGCACAGGACAAAGAGGAAATTTTGAAAACTGATCTTCTATTTTATAAAGGGTACCATATTAAATTTCTAGACTGGAAAGCAAACTTTAACAAAAACCACATTAAAAAAATTGAAACTATCAAATGGATAGAGAGCATAGAAATCCCGTCAGAATTAATGGAGGAGACTACTATTAAAAGAATCGGTAACTTGTTAGGTATTGTAATTGGATTTGAAGAAAATTGAAATAAAACCAATAAAATCAAGGTTTTGGTTAAAACTGATAAAAACAACTCAGTCAGCAAGAAGATCACCACAAACAGATCCATATACAATTTAACTTTCAATGAATATTCAAGAGAAATACTAAAAATTGTAGATGCAAACTTCACAAAATCTGGTATCAAAAATAATATCAAAGACCTTATTACCATTAAAAGGAGACTAGGAAAAAAAGAAGAAAGAAAGGATGAGGATGTTAAAAATTCCCCAAAACAAAAAGAAGCTCAAAATGAAGAAATAAAAGCAAAATCTCCTAAGAAAGGGGATACAGATTATAGATCAGAACCAGTAAATAATGAGAAGGACCGGGAGGGAACAAAGGAAATAGAAGGGAAGGAGAATATAAGCTATGAGCATTCACTTAATAAATTCAAGAGATGTAAGGATTGCCAGTTGGAAAAAGAAGTCATTAAAGAAATGGACTTGAATATCTTCAAATTAAATAAGCTCCTGCATGAAATATTCCTGATTCAAAATGACTTAATTGATCAAAGTATATTAGCAGAAGAAATACATAAGGAACATAAAGGGAAAATAACTCAAAACATAGAAACAGGGGAGACATCAGGAATTTGTGGAAGTCAGAATAAGGAAAAAAGTCAAGCAACTGAGATAGATCACATCCGGAATAATAAACCAATACAAACAGAGCAAAGAATAGATAGAAGAAAAGAACAAGAATCAGGAAAACTGCTAGGAAAGGTTCCCCATGAAGAAGTAACAAAGTAGGCGGTCATCATTCCACCAGCAGACTCTACCCAGTAGGGAAACATTACCATTAGGAAGAAAGGGAAAAAGAAGAGTTATAAGTTCTAGAAAACACCTAATGATGGGAAAGATATGTTTGCTACAGAAACATAGAACACTGGAACAGCCTTAAAAGAAGCATTATTTTTAGCAAAAATAGATCAAAATTAGGAAAGCAGGTTATTAGAGAGTCCTAAAAAAAAAGATTGCTATAAAGAGGACAATGTATTAGAGGACAAAGAACAACAAATCAACAAAAATCTAATTAAAGAAATCATCATGGAAGACAGTCAGGAGGATGAGGTTTCTAATATTGTAGAAAAGGTATTAGAAGAGAAAAAACTTGAAAAAATTGGTATAGCTATGAATCAGGAAGGAATGAAAACACCAATTTGTGGAAAACTAAAACAGAAACATGGCAGAAAATCACTAAAATAACTCAAAGAGGCTACAGGGCAAGTAAAGGATCAAACAAAGATTTTTGATGTTCTTCACAATGGGAAGGGGAAGTTCCTTCCCAAGGAGCAATGAAAATCACAACCTAGAATGCTAGGGCCGTTAATGCCCCTAGCAAAAAATGCTTATTAAAGTGTAATCTTACCTTATTTGATTCAGATATTACATTATTACAAGAGACTAAATTAAATAAAGAAGGAGGAATAAAGATGAGTCAGAAATTAGGAAAATGGAAATCAGAATTTTAGCAGGCATAGGGGGCCTTAGGAGGACTAGGTATAATATGGAATCCTAGACTAATCAATATCGAAATATTCTCCTCACAAACAAATTGGATGGGAGCTAGAGTTGTCAATACAAAATCCAACTTAAAAACATTAATAATCAATTTTTATTGACTGACACCTATAGAAGACAAACTTGCAGTCTGGAATGCGATCAGCACCTTCATCAATTCTTTACCCCTAGAAACAGTCATAATAGGAGGAGATTTCAATGCGGTATTAAGTAGGGAAGAAAAACAGGGAGGTAGTAATCAAATAAACAAAGCTATGGAAGATTTTAAAGAATGGATTCAGAAAGACTCTCTTATGGATATAAAAACAAAGAATGGCATATATACTTGGAACAACAGAGTAAAGGATGTTGTTATATAGCAGAAAGACTGGACAGATTTCTTCTAAAAGGAGATCTTAGCACGAATAATTTGATCAATGCGAAAATTCTACCTATGGCCAGTTCAGATCATTTCCCTGTGAAAATGGAAATCAAAGAGCAATTTAAACCTAGCAGAAACCCCTTTAAATGTGAAGAAATGTGGTTTATGGATAAAGCTTTTATGGATCAGATTAGAGATTGGTGGTAGGAGGAACAGTTTGAGGGTTCTAAAATGTTTTGCCTGGTCTCCAAACTTAAAAATATAAAACAAAAATTTTTAAAATGGAATAAATTACATTTTAAAAACATCTTCAAAGAGAAACTTGAATTAGAGGAAAAAATGAGTAAATTAAATGAAGAGATTCTAATAAAAGGTATAAATAATCAATCTTATCAATTAGAAAATGAATACCTCATTAAACATGAAGAAATTCTAGCTAAAGAAGAAATATTTTGGAGGTAGAAATCCAGAGAAAAATGGCTCCTAGAAGGAGACCGGAATACAAATTTTTTTCATAATAGCACTATTAATAACAGAAACTATAAAACCATTTCTAAACTCAGGAATCTAGAGGGGAAGCAAACCGAGAATCCAAAGGAAATTGTTGAAATATTCACCAAGTATTTCTATGATACTCTCAACAATTTTGAATCATCAGACAAATATGCTCAAGAAGAGTTGTTAAAACACATCCCTAAGATGATATCAAAAGAGGATAACAAATTTCTTAACAAGCCCTTTACCCTCCAAGAGGTGAAATCTGCACTATTCAGTATGAATTCGGATAAATCTTTGAGTCCAGATGGCTTCCAAGCCTTCTTTTTTCAACAGTGCTCGGATATTCTAGGAAAAGAGTTGTGGAAAGCTTTAGAAGCCACACGTAAGGGAGAAGAAATTTTAATAGAGATCAATCATACGTTTCTAACTCTCATTCCTAAAAGAATGAAAGTGTAGTGTTTGGGGATTTCCGACCTATTGCTTTATGTAACACTATATATAAAGTATTTTCAAAAATCCTAGCTATTCATCTCAAAAGCTTCCTTCCTAAACTCATTTCGGAAGAACAAACTAGATTTGTCCCTAGCAGATCCATATTAGATGGCATATCAATTATACAGGAAACTATCCATTCAGCTATTAAAAATAAGGAACCTTGCATGTTGCTTAAACTAGATATTCAAAAAGCATATGATAAGGTAGATTGGAGATTCCTTTGTAAAACCTTAGAGGCTTTTGGCTTTTTCAAACAATGGATCAACATAATTTTTCAATGTATATCAACTCCTAAAATTTTGATCCTCATTAATGGTACTCCAGAAGGTTTTTTTAATATCTCAAGGGGTATTCGACAAGGAGACCCAATATCATGTTCCTGTTTATCATAATGGCAGAAGCATTTGGAAGGGCAATCAAGGCAGCACAAGAGGAAAGTAAAATCAAAGGAGTGAAAGTCACAAACGATGTTGACAACACTACCCATGAACAATTTGTTGATGATACTATACTTGCTAGAACTAGCACTTTACAAGAGGCAGATCAAATTCAAATCATCTTGGAAACATATACCAAAGCATCAAGACAAATGATCAATGCTAAGAAATCAGAAATCTTTTTCCTATATACAAAGACAGAAGTTGAAAATCAAATTTGTCAGAAATTAGGATTTAAGAAAGGAAATTTACCATTCAAATATCTAGGGATCTACCTTGACAAGAGTACGCTTTCAAATCAGGGATAGAAACACATTCCTAGGAAAATTGATAACCATATTGAATCCTAGAAAGGAAGATTGTTAACTAAGGCAGGGAGGATAACAAAGATTAAAGTAGTCTTAGCAGCTACTTCATCCTACCAACTTTCATGTTCACATTTGCCCAAAAATATTAACGCTAGATTGGAAAGTAAACTACGAAACTTCTTTTGGAAAGGATTAGAGGACAAGCAAAAAGTAGCCTTAATTAGCTAGAATAAAATGTGCAAACCAAAAGAATTTGGTGGATTAGGAATAAAAAATCTGGAATGGCAGAACGAAGCACTAGGAGCCAAACAAGTTTGGAGACTCTACCAAGAAAGGGATAGGAAATGGGCTAAAATATTATTTAACAAATATTTTAATCTCTTAGATAAAACTTCATTATTCAGAATCAAAGCCCCCTCCCCCCCCCAAGGGTTCTGCAAGTTGGAATTTTCTTATCCATAATCGTAGTTTGATCTCCAAATATCTCACCTGGGATATAGGGAATGTAGATGAAGCATTTTTTTGGGAAGATTCATGGAATGGTAACCCCCCTCTGATAGGGGCATAATTCTCTCAAGAAGCAATATCTACCCTTAAAACCTTATGGGGAACAAAAGTGAAAGATTATTTAGAGGAAATTGACTCAGATAAGGGTAAAATATGGAAATGGAAACCATTATCAAATTGCGATATTAACCAGGAAGAGAAAGAGAAATTGGAAAACATACTAAAAAATAGAACCATTATACTTAAGAATAGGGAGGACAAGCTATTACGGGCTGCCTCAAAAGATGGGACATACAAAGTTAAAAAAGGATACAAAATGATCACAAATTCACAGAAATGGGAAATCAGTACTCTCCCCTTGAACCTATGCTAGGACACAGCTGGTCTTCCTAAAGCAATTACATTTTTATGGGAAGCCATGCAAAAGAGAATACTAACAACAGATAGAATTCAGAAAATGGGAGGCAAGAGCCTACAACACAATGGTAACTTGTGAGCCTCTCATGTGAGAGGTCTTGGGTTCAAATTCACTTAACAAAGAAAAATATAATTAATTACAATTATTAACAATTATTAATCTAGGCTTTGGCCATTTACCGATAAAAAAAAAAAAAAAGAATTAAGAAAATGGGATTTGAAGGGCCATCTAGATGTATTCTATGTAAAGAGGATGAAGAAAATGCAGAACACCTCTTATACACATGCAAATTTTCTCAAGAATGTTGGAGGTGGCTTCAAAGTAAATTTAATTTGTTCTCTCCGTTAGCAGTAGATGGGTAGATCACTTATTGGGGTGGCCTAAAGACGATCCAAAGAAAACCTATGGAAAACTTTGGAACATCTCTCCTGCTATTATTCTCTAGAAAATTTGGAAATAACGTAATCGTTGAATTTTCCTAGATCAATGTCTATCAAAACAAGCCCTATTTACAAAAATAGAAGTAGCAATTTTGGAAGTAATGAACAGTGATCTCAGAAAGAGACTTAGAGAAGAAGGATCTTTCTCTGAATGGGACGCAGAAATCAAAAAACTATGGCCTTTACTAATTAATCCTCCCCTCTACTACAAAAAGAAGAATGATCTAGCTAGACATAAGTGTAAATGGGTACCTCCCCCACCAGGATGGATGAAGCTGAATTTTGATGGGGCATCAAGAGGAAACCCAGGAAAAGTGGGAATTGGATGTATTATTAGGGATGCATCAAGTGATTGGATTGTCAAAAGACCCAAGTGTCTAAACATGGTATCAAATAAAATCGCCGAACTTGAAGTAGTAGAAGAAGGAATTAACCTATGCATTAAACTTAATATTAAGAAACTTATTATAGAAAGGGATTCCCAAATCATCATTAATGCTCTCAAGAAAGGAAATACCCCAAACTGGGTGTTAAATTCCAAACTAGAAGCTATTAACAAATCTCTTTTAGCATTTGAAGAAATAAAATATGTACACATTTATAGAGAAGGCAATAAGGAGGTGGATATATTAGCCAATTTAGGCACAGATGGCTTTAACACACTAACTTTTAATCATAACTTTAAACCATTTTTGATAGCGATATAATCATTTTCCTTCAAGTTACTGCGCATGTAGTAATTCCACACGTTTTGGGGTAGAGTACCAAGATCGCAAAATCTCTCACTTAAGTATTTCCATCCTTTTTAAATGATGAATTAGCAAGGAACTGCTTTATTCATTCGGATGTCATCACCATTATGAGGCATCTGGAAATTTTGATTTCACCTATATATTTAAGGAACAGGGGCTACCTTGCCTTTCACCTTAGTTTGTGTTTGGTCCCTTCCAATTGACAGATAGCGGTCTATTCTAGGTGTTATGGATACCAATATAATTCTTTATCATGCATTTGAAAAACGTACCATGGCCTTCTATGGGCCGATTACACAAGAGTGTTGGAATCATTTTTTAAGGCCCATAGATGATATGAGTCGTGTAGCAGTCAGTCGTGTTTCAGGAGAGGGAGTTTTCAGTTATGAATAGTCATGGTGGACCAATAGCGACATTGTTGGTCTCTGTGTAGGTTGTTTGGCTAGGGTTGGGGTAGAAAAATGGGATATCATCAAAGATTACCCATAATATTTTTGAACCCGGTTGGTTAGTTGGGTTGGAAATTGTTGTTGCAAATATTGATGCCTGGCTTCGTATCCCTCTTCCAAAAGCTTACATGGAATTTGATGTGAAAAATCCCAAAATTGGATGGAGTCCTAGATGCACTTGCATGGTAGTTAGAGACAATGTCCAATTTTTTAGAGAATGGCCGCGAATGAAGGCGAGTATCAACTTTCTGTTAAGATGGAGGGGAATTGTTGAAGACCATGAAAGGGACTAGTTAACTAATTACCTATGGATGTATGACGCCTATATCTATCCAGATGTTGACTTTAATAATATTGAGTTTGTGGAATTCTGCTTGCCGAACTATGACAGAACTAGCAGGGGAAGGTCAACATTCAAGTTCCTACCAGGATCCAAAGCCACCAATCTGCATGAAGCTATAGAAATCATTATGGTTTTCAAGATAGAATGATATTCAGATGATATTGGGTCATTTTGTATAATACTCTGACCCAAATTTTGGATTTTAGTGATATTTTAGTTATGGGTTGTTTAGTAGATAGCAGATCTAGTTGTTATTCGATCAAAATTGTTCGTAGGGCACATTTTAAAAAAAAGTGTCCATATCAAACTTTTCGGGAATACTTATGTTGCTGTACATATCTATCTATAGTAATGAAAGGGTTGTTAGATATAATTTTGCTTCGATATCTGGATTCGGTTTATCATGAATTTTGTTATCATTTTTGATCCACTGGTTAAGCTTCCAATCTATTCTTATTTAATTCTTCTTCCATCTCCTGGTCTCTCATACATGCATAAATTTTAAAGCCATAATTTTCAGAGATTGGGTGCCCTTCTACAATATCTTTCGGTCATTTTGGCTTGCCCTTCTGGATCCGGTTGGAACTATTTGACGTAGCTTCAAAGAATAATCAATTGTTAAAACCTCCATGATTATCACTCACGTTTAGTTTAGATAATTTCAAAACCCAAACTTTAATCATTAATCATTACAATACTATATATTAATTAATTGAAATTATAAGTAAATCATTGAACTAAACATAACAGAATTTGTTATCTAATTTTAATCTGTTCCCTTATATGACTTTATTTTCAGTTACTATTTAATATGGGCCCTCCTAGTTGCGTAATGAGGTATGATAATGTTGGTTTTTTGATAACCCTTAACGTTTTGATGAATATGGTGACTGAAGACAGATTTTGATTACATCTTCTCTACTTTGGAGCTTCAACGGAAAGGCAGATTTAATATATTGGATATTATAATGAAGCTATCACTGGGGTATGCCCCTTTTACTAATGTATAATATAGGACTGAAGTCCTGGGCTAGACTGGAGGTTTTCTTTACCCGTTCTTTCCTACCAGTGCCTGTCAGAATGGGGGATCTATTTGTAATCATAATTTTAAATTAATAAATTTAATCAGGGCTACGGCCATTTAACGATCAAGAAAAAAAAACTATCTATTAATTTAAATAATAATATTATTTAGCATTTATTTAAAGAATGCACTCTAAATATATTATTAAATTAACTAAATATTATCACATTCCAAATTTAAACTTATAAATTTATCCTCAAATTTAATTCTTTTTATTTAATTAATTTCTCAATTAATTAAATAAAATAAAATATTAACATATCATAAAAAAATTCCATTAAATTAAATCATTAATTAAATATTTTAATTAGACTTAATTAATAGAAAATTCACGAAAAACTCATAAAATAAAATATGAAACCCATCATAGTAAAACACATACAAAATCAAACTAAGGGGTTAAAATCATGAATTAACGTCATCCGACACATTCGAAACGTACACGACTCAGATACTTGTCCTAATTGTCAATTAGGATGAAATGGCTCAAAGGTTTAGGATTTGGACTTAAGAATTTATCTCCCCTCTCTTACCATTAAGATAATGCGATAGGGTACGCTCATCTTGGCAATTCAGGGAAGTCGATACCCGGTACCTGCAACCTGCATAAAATCCATGCATGTACATACACAATATCTACTAAGCTAAATGGGCAATGGCAAGAAGTGATGCATCATGTAGATTTTGACTAGCAGGTGACTACAACTCCCTTCCTCAACCACATCATAAATACCATACATAAAGAAAATAAACACGCACACCATATACATGCAGTATGGGGTAAGTATTCATAATAAAACACATATGATAATCCATCTAACTAAACATCATCAATAATTTAACAACATTGTAATAATCATCATCCACACATGAAGTATAGAGTACCAAGTAATCTCATCATATATCAACTAAGTCTGAAACAATATCTAATAATCTCAAGATAATGCTACTAATCATCAAGCATAAAACCAGCCTAAAAGAGTTCGGCAATAATAGCAAAAATGTAAACTAGGAAAAATGAAGACTAGGGGCAGGCACTACAAACAACTCCTACTACATGTGTAATATCTGGCCTTACATACATACCATAGTATACATCAAGCTTCTTACAACTGAATCATAGGGTACCTTGGACATCTTATCCTCCTCTTCTTGTGTCTTGGGAAACATTTCCTTAGTCAACTTCAAATGACCAAGTAAAGGTGTGCTAACATCTTTAGCATTCTCCATAGAGAAACATTGCAACACCTTTGCAATATAATAAACCTAAGATAATGTCAATTTCTTCTTCTTCCTATCTCTGCACATCTTCATACCAAGGATTTTTTTTGCTACCCCCAAATCTTTCATAGAAAATGCATGTGCTAACTAGCATTTCAGCCCCTTAATGTGATTCATGTTAGACCCAACTACAAGCATATCATCAACATATAAACGTAAAATAATGTAGTTGTTATCATCCACCCTCTTAAAATAAACACAATGATCTGAATGACACCTACTATATCCATGCTCATGCATAAAACTATCAAATTTTAGATACCATTACCGAGGTGCTAGCTTCAAGCCATATAAACTTTTCTTCAATCTGCACACTAAGTTCTCCTTACCTTTGACCTCAAATCCCTGTGGTTGTGCCATATATATCTCTTCATCCAAATCACCATGAAGGAAGGTAGTTTTAACATAAAGCTACTCCAAATGTAAATCTTCAATAGCCACAATACTTAAAATAGTACAAATAAAAGCCATTTTTATAACAGGACATAATATCTCATCAAAATCAGTGTCTTTTTTCTGTTCAAATACTTTTACCACTAACTTGGCTTTAAATCGTTTCTTATCTCCATCCTCTTCTTTCAACCTATAAACCGATTTATTATGTAAAACCCTTTTACCTATAGGCAATGTGCATAAATCTCATGTCTTATTTTTCAGCAAAGAGTCATTTTCTTCTTTCATCGCAAACTCCCACTAAATCTTTGTATCCACCTACACAACTTCATCATAACATTCAAGTTCACTAGCATCAATAAGTAAAATAGAGTACAAAGAAGGAGAAAATCTTTCTGGAGGTCTATTGAGCCTTGTTGACCATCCAACAGTCACTGGTGTATGTGGTATTTGTTGTTGCGGTTGTTGCACGTCATGATGAATTGCTACAACATCATCATTTGGAGCATCATTGAGCATTGCATAATCATTTTCTTTCTTGTTATGTTGGTGCAACAAATCTTTGTACAACACTTTCTCATTGAATATGACATCCTTGCTTCTTAAAATTTTATGATTTTCAAAATTCTAGAGCCTATAACCAAATTCATCAATGCCATATCCAACAAATACACATTGCTTTGACTTAGCTTCCAACTTGATTCTATTTTCAAAATTCATATGAGCAAATGCTTCACAACCAAAGGTTTTGAGAAAATAATAACTCACCTTCTTACCATTCCATGCTTCCTCTAGAATACAATAGCCCAAACGAGTAGAAGGACCTCTATTAATCAAATATACAACAATATTGACAACCTCCACCTACATGTTTAAGGGCAACCCTGCATGCAACCTCATGCTTCTTGTATGGTCCATTATAGTAATGTTCATGCATTCAACCACTCCATTTTCTTATGGAGTCCTTGAAATAGTTTTATGTCTATGAATACCATTAGTGGAGCAATAATCTTCAAATTCATGACTACAATACTCTCCACCATTATCAAATATAAGACATTTTATCTTTTTACTAGTCTCATTCTCAACCAAGCATTTCCATTTCTTAAAAGTTTGAAACACATCAAATTTTTATCTAAGGAAATAAATCCATACTTTTCTAATTCAATCATCAATAAATGTAACATAATAATGAGAGCCACCAAGGGAAGATACTTGAGCTGGTCGCCATACATATGTATGCACAAGCTCTAATCTCTCACTTTTCTTTTCCTTCCCAATCTTCACAAAACTCACTCTCTTTTCTTTTCCATACACACAACTTCTAGAAAAATCCATATTAACACATTTCAAACCTGGTAAAACTTTCTTTGAATGAAGTACTTTCATACCTTTCTCACTCATGTGCCCAAGTCTATGGTGTCATAGTATTGTATCAGAATCTTCAACAGTCGTTTGTTCTCCCTGCTCAACTACAACAACTATTCCTGAACATTCATTTTTCTCTGAAACAATCAAAGTAGTAGGAATAGTATGACTTGTACAGAGATATAAGGTGCCTACTTTGACACATTTTGCTACTATAAGGGAACCTTTTGAAACCTTCCAATTTTTATCCTTAAAAGTAACTACACAAGCCTCATCACCAAGTTGTTGAAATTAAATCCCTACTCGGCCTTGGAACATGTCTTACCTAATGTAGTAGCCAATGATTCTCATCCTACAACTTAATCTTAACTTTTCCCTTTCCAACAATCTAACAGGGTTTATTATCCCCAAAATAAAAGAGCCCAAATCCCCTTAGACATAATTAATAAAATAAAACCCATGAATCATCAACACTTTCTAAAGATAGAAGCAAAGCATCATCTTCGGATTTGTGACTTACCATATTTTTCTCCTTGTTCTCTTCTAGTTTATCTCCTTCATTGTTCTTTCGAGTCCAACAAATATTTCTTCTTGTGCCCTGGTTTACCATAGTACCGGCAATCTCTTGGTCCTCTAGATTGAGACCTCTTCCCAATTGACTTTCCTCTTGATTTCCTATAATTTCCAAAATTATTTTCTCTCTTAGTTGTTTTGCCTTTGCTTTGTGTGTTCAAAGCACTTCCTGATGTAGATCCACCTGAGGTTTTCCTATAATTTTTGTCACTCAAAATAACACCAATCATATCATCAAATTTTAGGGTATTAGATCAAAAAATATAATTACTCATAGTCATTACCAATTCATTCCATCTTTTAGGCAAAGAACACAAAATCAAGAGAGCCCTAATTTATTTATCAAAATTAATACCCATAGAAGAGAACTGACTAGTAATAGTATTAAACTCATTTAAATGATCTACAATAGATCCACCTTCTATCATTTTCATATTAAATAAATTCTTCATGAGAAATACCTTGTTTGAAGCAGAGTGGTTTTCATGCAGTTTCGCTAGGGTTTGCATCAACTCTTCTATCGTCTTTTCTTTTGTCATGTTAAATGTCATCGATGGTGCCAAGAATAGTTGAATGCTTCCAACTGCCTTCCTATCTAAAATCTCTCAGTCCTCATCTGACATAGTTCCTTGTTTCTTGGATTTTCCTTCCAACGGCTTCCATAAATCCTTCTGATAAAGATAGTCCTCTATTTGCATCTTCCATAATTGAAAGTTTTACCCATTAAACTTCTCCACCTTAGCTTACCCTCATCTACCATTGCTCTCACTCAACTAGGAGAATCCCACTCAACCGTGAAACCTTCCTGCAAAGGATCACTAAAAAAAAAAAAAAGGGACAGTCTGGCTTTAAAAAAATGATGACAGTCCGAGCTAAAAAAAATTCGACGATCGTCTAGCTCTGATACCACTTGCTAGGATTGACCTTAGACAAAAATAGCAGTTACATGAAAATATAATCAATGCCATTGCAAGAAGCTATAATATCACCATTACATTATGAAATCCCTAACCTTGAGCCTTTTTATACAAGCTTTTGCCACTTACAAAATTAGGGCTAGAATAAGTCGTCTAATAGGAAAAATAGCAGCTGACACCTTTTACAATATAAGTCATCCAATAGGAGAAATAACACCTGGGGTTCTGCCCCTTGACCCTATCTTTGGGGCCCTACCCCCAAAATCTCGTGAAAATAATATGGGGAGAAAACCACAACGAATAAGCCTTCAAGTCTGATTAGACTCCACATCACAACCTAATAGTGGTTAACAATTGGACTTGTTATATGGAAACAAACTGTCTAACCTTCTCCATCACTTTATTCTCTAACTTTTGTTTTGTTCTTTCAATAAGTTTCTCTTGAGTGTTAATGTCTAGAGCATTTACTTGTTCAACAAGTGTGACAAGTTGATCTCGAATAGGCTCCTTTTTATTTGGTTTTGTATCAGACATTGTTTTGATTAGAATGTCTTTTATATCACTTAACACTCGCTAATCTTTCTTCTCCAGCCTAATTTATCTTTAGAAAATTTCCTTTTACACAATTCTCCATATGTTTCCAATACATCAATATCAATTTTTTAAAGTCACATTAAGGAATTTTAATTACTTCATCTAGACTAACATGTTTCTTCTTGTTCTCACTCTTATTCTTCTCATCCTTATATGTAGTGGAGCTTGTACTCAAGGAACTTGTTTGTACTAGATCCTTTTGCTCCTCCTTAGTCACTTGTTGTGCATCTTTCTTTTCTTCACTCTCTTCTTCTAACTTTAAAGCATGAGTGCTTGGTTGTACTTGAATATTCTCTTCTTGAGACCCAGTGCCTCTATACTTAGTTGGCTCTAAGTGATTACTAGAGGTTAATCCTCTAGCACATACCTTTCCTTATCTCTTTCTAGTTTTTCTCCTTTATTTTCTTCATGATTTGTGGATTGGGCACCTTGATTTGTGCTAAGAGTGATCATTCATGTTGTTTTAGAATTGGTATCTCCTTGTTCTACCTCAGTGCATTTATTTTCATCTATGGTTACACATTTCTCTTGTTCTGCATCCTTTTTCTCTTCACCCTTATTTGCTTCTTTTTGTAGCTCAGGTGCTTGAGAGCCTTCATCTATATCTTGGGGAACATTATCAACATGGTCAACATTAGAATTATCAATAACAGAATAAATGTTTACATTATCAATGGTATTGTCTCATTACAAGATATTTGAATCATCAATGGTATGGCCATAACAAACTTAGTAAACTGAGTATCCTTGGGTGGTTTTTTAATTCAGACATTAATGTCTTGATTCTCATTTACTGAATCATCTAGATCACCCTCTGTTATGTCAACTATTCCAACTTTCTTTTTTCATGTACCTACAAAAATTTGTGGCATGTCATCAATCACCTTATTTATTATCTATGTAGGATTCTCCTCTTTATTCTTAGTTTGTTCACTACATCACTTGACAACTTAGGTTTCTTCTCCATCTTGTTCTTTATCTAACCCATATATAATGTTCCAAAATTTTAGGCTTTCCTCCTCTACTTCCTCTATTCTTCCTATCATAACTTTTAATACTATGGATTTCACCTCAAATTGTGATTCATAGCACTTCATTTCCTTATCAATTTCTTCCACAGTCATGTTTGGCATAGTTTTCCTTCTCTCATTTTCCTCTTAGATGTCATGTTATGCTTCCATCTTGCAATAATTTTTATCATATAATTCATTTGGAAGATATCTTTTAATTCACAGGGGTATATTTTTATGATTATTCAATTGCTTCATCCATCTTGAACTTATCATCATCATAAAAAGTATGATATTTTCCATTCCACCAGTTTGCCTTATGGCTTTTGCATGTTCATCAATGGTCTTTACAATCTTATCTGGCACCACCTTGAATCAAGTTACATCTTCAAAATCTGTCTTTTCACTGTCTACTTCATTCGTTGTTGTCAATTTCTTTATGTTTCCTAGACACTAATTGTTACAAAATTTTCCTCTTCTAATAGGTTTTGGTCATTGATTTCTCAATCTTGGTGATTGTCACTTTCCCTTTCTTTACAAGGGTGGTTGTTAAGGTAGTAAGTCTAGTTCTAGAGCATGTGACTATTGAGCTCTGAAGTTTTATGGTTTTAACCTTCCTTCCTCGAGTTCTTCTTTGTCATCACTCTTGGTTTCTATATCAACCAATCTCTCTTTTTCTTCTTCTCCACCAAATATTTCTTCAAGTGTTTCAATAATTCTCTTGGATCTCTTGTGGATCCTAGAAGCAATGATGACCAGTTTTATTCTTGTTTTGGCCTCCGCATAAGTGCCAAACCCTTTTTCTTTAATATTCTTAGGCTCCTTCAATAATACTTATATGGCTTTAGTGGCTTAGTCAATATAGATCTCATATTCCATAGGCTCTAGATAAGTTTTTCTAGGTTCAATTGCCTTAATCAATGTTGTATCAATGTCCATCTAAAAGCATATTGTGTTGTTATACTTCTCAACTAATTGTGGGGAAATCTTGAACCATTTATTCATTCTATCTTTGAATTGGTTAAAATATTCATCCATGATCTTTTCAAAACTATCATCCTTTAATGAAGTCATTTATTTGGTATATAATAGGTCTATTAACATCCCAATTGGTTTTTTATTTGTTTGGGAAAGTAATTCTACAAGTAGAAGATCATACATACCAATAAGAAACCATATTTGTACGTATTTGTCTTTGTAACCCAGATCATCCTCATGTTCTCTTCAAATTGTTTCAACAAGATCTTGGCCAAGTCGAGCTTCAGACCTTTCTTCACTATTTGATAAGTTAGATCAACTTCACCACAAGGTACGTTGTTAGGTCTACTAAACTAAAAAAATTGTAGGCCACAATGTAGGTTCCAAACCTAGCTTCAAGATCTATGATGGTTTCCAACTTTTAACCTCAATTGTTCCATATTTCACCTTTGTCCTCAGCTCTTTCCTTTCTCGGTGTTGGCCTTATGGCCTTGGCCTTCTTGGATACTAGATAGCTAGTCACCATATGCATCACATCTTTAGTTATCCTCATTGGTTCGTCCAACCATATTGTAGTATTGTGTGCTAGACTTAACCCAATTTTGAGCCACTCGATTTTAAAAACCATGGGAAAGTGCAATACATGGGTTAAATGCTTGGTTTCCAAGTGCTTATGATCTTACTTTAATTGCATGTTCACACATAGATCAGTATAGGTCTTTTGTAGCTCAAAATCTCCAACTTCTGCAATCTTATAGTGAATGTAAGACCAAATATCTTGAACCGATAAAATCCATGGGGGTACAGAAGACAAGGCCCCTTTTTCATCAATTTGGCTTGCAACTTCAAGGTAGAGTTTGTATTTTGGTTCCTCACAGTCTTCATTTCTTATCATCTTGATCTCCCCATCTCTAGTTGCCTTTGGTGCCTTAATTGGAGCTAATGTAGACACCATCTTTACAAATCAACGCTTAGGGTTTTGGAAGATAAATACATAGATTTCTCAGGAATATAATTTGACTTCTAATCACTTCAACATATTAAATCTCTAGCAATCACACTAGTTTTAGCTTGAAATCACACAAGGGACACAGATCGCTTAAAATTGCTCATGTTACTTCTTGTATGCAAGGTGTAGAATGAGATGTTTAGACCTGTATTTATAGGTCAAGTCACCTCTCATGGTAGGTAGGGTGAAATAAATGCTTAATAGCCTGAACTCGGTTTGCATGTTGACCACCATATACTTTACTTGGTTGCATCACAACACTCAATTGCGTCGACAATTGTCACTTATTGACTACTCAACTTAGTTTGCACTTCATTACCATAGACTAACTACATTACCATAGTATCCCTCAACATCCCACAAGTACTCCTAATGCATCTTGCAATATGTTCATTTGGACATCATTTCAAGACTGTGGGGAACTTATGTAAGATATTAACAATTCACATGTAGTTCTCATACTTACTTGTATGGATTAGATGGAGTTAGTGGAGTCTCCTAATCCATTGGATGAGGTGTCACTAACTAATGCATTTGGTGTTCCACTCTCTTCTGTCTTATTTCTCCACATCTTACCCATTTCATTGCAATTCTCATCAACATCAACCTTACTATTTCCTTTGGTATCTTCTTCGTAGGGGTTTGATGCTTGATATCTATAGTCTTTGCTTAAGTGATTGACCTTATGACAATGAAAACATGTCATGCCAACATTCCTCCAATTGCCAAATCTTCCTCCAAAGTGCAACCTTGTATAATTCGATGCAACGTGACCATATCTTCCACATGTTCTATAGGTGATCCTTGTGTTGTAATCCCAATTAATAGTGTAACCTTGTTTTCTCGGTAACCAGATAGACTCTTTCTATAATCTGCAATCTTGTGACTTCTTCCATACTTGTTTGTAATGGGCACCCCTGAATGTCCCAAAAAACTAAACCAATTTGCTGAAAAGAATTTTGTCAAACAGTTTGCATGCAACCTCTTATTTCTCCGTTTAATGTTTTAAACCCCTTATAACTCCGAAAATCAAACGTTTATTTGTTTGTTGTGTTTTGTGCATGGAATTGGTATCATACAACATAAACAAGAAAGAAACTACAATAATATGCAAAGTGGAAATGAACTGCTGCTAATAAAATGTTATTTTTAGAATTCATAAAACCAAATACATGGTAGATTTATCAACTCACTAATTACTTCAGCAGTATTGACATAATACTCCAGCCCATGCTTTCGAACTTGCTACTACAATACTTTGTCCTTCAATCAGTCCACTGCCTTCGTAATACCATTCCCTCAAAGCGGCATAAGCGTCGGACAAGTAGTGAAGAAGATATGAGCAAAATACCAAATCTGCCTGTAGCCGGAAATGCAACTAAACTGCCTAATAATGAAGCCAACAACAAAGAATTCCAAAGGCCAAACCCCAAGGGAATGACGTCTAAAATGTTACAAGAGAGGATAGACGTCCTCAAATGCCAAGAACGGAGCTACAACTCACACACCAATTTCTTCTCATATTCAACCTGCTTAATGAAGCCACAAATGCTTCCTTTTATTCTATTTCCAAGGGTCCGCTCAACTCATATGGGCAATGTGGGATAAAAGATGTGTAATATATAAAACATATATTAAAATACCCCTTATGTCTCCCTTGGGTACACATCACCATAAAATAAATATTAAAGTAACACTTTAATATTTTACAATTAAATTAGACGTTACTTTAATAAAACTTCAGGAATTAAAATGTATTAGCAATCGAACTCTGAATAATGCGAGTGATAGCTCATCGGAAAGCTCTCACCAAGGAGTATCGAATCCAATCACCAAAATTGATCTGCACTGTGTCCTGCCGACTTACTAAAAATAGTAAGTATGCCTGAAACTGAGTAAATCAACTTCGTTTTGGCCCAAACTGGAAATGACTGGGCCAAAACACTCTAGGATCCCTTTAAACCCTTCGTTAGCCCTCGGGACCATGTAGAACAAGGCTAACGCACACACACTTGGTCAACTGCTAAAATGGGGACATTACAGTCTGCCCCCCTTGAAATTGCTTGTCCTCAAGCAATCTTAGTCCAGCCTGCTGAATAACCTGCTCACTCTCCCATGTAGAATCTTCCTCCGGCAAGTCTTTCCATCTGACCAAATACTCCTTCACTATCCTGTTTCTAAGCTTCCTCTCTCTAGTGTCTAGAATAGCCTCGAGTACTAACACAAGCTTCCCCTCCTCATACAAGGGGGGTAAATCTGCAGAAGGCACTACACTCTGACCAATGGCTTTCTTAAGCCTAGACACATGAAACACATTGTGCACTCGATTGCCCTCTAGAAGCTCAAGCTCATAGGCGACTTTGCCCACTTTGCGAATCACCCTGTAGGGACCATAAAATCTAGGTTTCAACTTTTTAGCTCCGCTCTTCTTGAGCGATGACTGTCTATATGGTTGTAGCCTCAAGTAAACCATATCCCCTACCTCGAAGCTACGCTCTATTCGGTGCTGATCAGCATACAATTTCTGTTGATTCTAGGCCTGTTGTATATTCTCTTTGAGCACTTTCAGGATGTCCTGACTATCTTGCAATAAGTTTTTGGCTTTGGGCACTCTACTGTCCCCCAAAACCAAATCCATGAAGCTAGGTGCTTCATAACCATAGAGTGCCATGAAAGGAGTCATCTTGATGGACATATGATAAGTGGTGTTATAAAAATACTCTCCCATATGCAACCATCTGATCCAAGCCTTTTGTTGTGTAGTTACATAGTTCCTCAAATATCCTTCCGCCCATTTATTCACAATCTCTGTTTGCCCATCCGTTTGCAAATGATAACTAGTGCTAGGTGTAAGATCTGTACCACACATCCTAAAAAACTCTTGCCAAAAAATACTCATAAACTTACTATCCCGATCGCTGACAATGAATTTGGGTAGCCCATGTAACCTGAATATCTCTCTAAAGAAAAGATCTGCCACCTGTGTCACTGTGTAAGTGGACGAAATAGCAAAGAAGTGAGCAAACTTCGTCAAGCGGTCCACCACCACATAGATGCAATCTCTTCCCTGCACTCGTGGTAAACCAATGATGAAGTTCATCAAAATACTTTCCCATTTCCTATCAGGAATGGGCAAGGGCTGTAATAAACCTGCAGGAAATGTGTGCTCTCCCTTATTCTGTTGACAAAGCACACACTCCCTGACATACCTCTGAACATCATCCTTGAGCCCTTTCCATGAAAACTGCTCTCAGATCTGCCTATAGGTCTTGAAGACCCCCGGATGTCCAGCTGTGGGTGCATCATGAAATGCCTTCAGTGTCGCCTCTCTCAAATGTGATGATGGAATCAAATAAACCCTGTCTTGAACTCTGATCAATCCATCTATCACCTCATAGCGATCATCCTGTATGGTACCTGAAATCAATCCAGAAGCCCAAGCATCTTCGACATACTCTGCTATAATCTGATCTCTACAATCTCCTGAAATCTCTGCCAGAGCACATAAGTGAGGTCTCCGAGATAAGGCATCAGCCACCACATTTTTCTTACTTTTGACAAACTCTATGTCAAAGTCATAAGCCTGCAATTTAGTCACCCATTTTTGTTGTCGGTCATTAAGATCACGCTGGCTCATGAAGTATTTAATAATGTTGTGATCAGTCTTGATCACAAAACGTCCACCTACCAAATATGATCAAAATTTGGCCAATGCATGCATTATGGCCAACATCTCTCGGTCATAGACAGAATAACTTTTCTCAACTCCCCGAAGCTTCCTACTCTCGAATGTAATGGGATGCTTCTCCTGCATCAATACTGCTCCAATCCCATCACTTGATGCATCACAATGAAGCTCAAAAGGCTTCGTGAAATTCGGTAGAGCTAGAACTGGACATGAAGACATTACCTGCTTGAAATGCTCAAAACACCTCTATGTTGCCCCTGTCCACACGAAGGCTCCTTTCCTGGTAAGATCTGTCAAGGGTGTAGCAATCTTTGAGAATCCCTTAACAAACCTCCTATAAAAACCACATAAACCAAAGAATCCCTTAAGCTGTGTAAGGTTTATGGGAGTAGGCCACTCTACAATAGATCTAATCTTTTCGGGATCAACCCGAACGCCATCTGCACTAATGATATGCCCCAGATAAAGGTGCTCAGTCATGCCAAACTCACATTTAGATTCCTTGGCATACAATGACTCTCTCTCCAGAATAGATAACACCTCCTCCAGATGATGTAAGTGGTCCTCCCAGGTCTTAATGAAGACCAAGATGTCATCAAAGAAGATCAAGACAAATCTCCTCAACTGCTTCCTAAATACCTGGTTCATACAACTTTGAAATGTAGCAGGTGCATTGGTTAGACCAAATGGCATAACCATGAACTCAAAGTGGCCATAGTGACATCGGAAGGTTGTTTTCTCAATGTCCTTTGCTCTCATCCTGATCTGATGGTATCTAGATCGCAAATCAATTTTGGTGAAGAAGCATGCCCCATGCAACTCATCAATCAGCTCATCAATCCTAGGAATGGGATACCTGTTTTTAATTGTTTTCTTATTCAGTGCCCTGTAATCGATGCACATGCGCATCGTCCCATCCTTCTTCTTTACCAATACTACTGCTAAAGCAAAGGGGCTCTTACTGGGCCTGATATGCCCCATCTCCAACAAATCCTTAATCGTCTTCTCTATCTCATCCTTGTGTTTTTTAGGATGACGATAAGCAGTAATCATAACTGGTTTGGATCCCTCCTCGAGCTCAATAACATGTTCCATCCCTCTGTCAGGAGGAACCCCATGAGGAATATCGCCAAATACTTTAGCGTGTCTATCAAGTATCTTCTGGATATCTAGTGGATGACACTTTTCTTGTGGCTCTGGTGAAGTTGGCATAATGTAGCACTCCACTGCCCACTCTATGTCATCATGACGAAAAAGTCTCTGCATTCTCCTCAAGGACACTACTCTGCAACCTCCATTTGAAAGTCCTCTAAGTACCACAGTTCTGCCCTCATGCTGGAATCTCATCTCCAATTTCGCTAGATTGAGTGTGAACTCAACTAGTGAAGCCATCCATGTCATGCCGAGGATGACATCATAATCTCCCATGTCCACAACATAGAACTCATCCTCCAACTTGTAGCCATCTCCAAACTTGATGCAAAGATTAGATATCTTTCGAGTGCATAATAACTTATCACCGTTAGCCACCATGACTCTAAACCCATCATGCTCCTCTGTCTTTAACCCTCTCCTGGCTACCAACTATGCATCTATGAAGTTATGTGTAGCCCCAGTGTCAATAAGAGATATCACTTTCCGCCCCTGGATAGTACCCCTGACCTTAAATGTGATTGCCTTTTGGGCCCCTATCAAGCGTGCCAACGATCTATCATCCTTAGGAATGTTGCTCTCCTCTATAGTGTTACCCTCATCTGAATCGAAGTGTTGATCCTCCCCTTCTGACTCTGACTCTTCTGTTGAAAAATACTCCATTTGATTTGCCTTAGCCTTGAGAGAACATTTATGAGATAAGTCCCAAGGCTCTCTACAATGGAAGGATAGCTTCTTCTTTTGAAGTTCATTCAAGGTTTCATTGTCTAGTCCCTTTGATCCTTCTTTGGGTTTGCTATACTCTTTCTGAAACGATTTTTTGTCTTTATCCTTGCGGTAGGAAGAATCTGTTGAATGGTTTTTTCCTTTGTATACCAAAGGGCCTAAATCTCGTGCCTTTTTAGTTGCTTCAGCTAAGGTGAGTGGATCATGTCCCTTCACCCAACCTCGTAATGGATCAGCAAGACCATCACAAATTAACACCACCAATCTCCTAGGAGAGATATCAGTAACAAGTACAAACAAGCACTGAAACTCGGCAATGTAAGCATCCAATGAACCTGACTGTTTTAACTGTGCTAGCTCCTTGAAATGTAACTCGGGATCCTTAGTGTCAAATCTCTCAATCAATGTTTCGGTGAATTCCTCATAGGATGTAATCTGATTATGCCCCAAAGTCACCATGCCATGATGCTACCATTCATGTGCAACGCCATCCAAGTGCATAGCCGCATACTTGATAGCCTCCTCCTCAGGCATAGGATTTAGCTGCAAGTATGTATCTACCTTCTGCACCCAAGCTCGTGCAGTCATCTTCCCTGAAGCATCATAATAAGGTAAAGAAAGTTTTCCAACTTTCTTCCTCAGCTCAAAGTTTTGATTCCTCCCTCCTGCTTTAGGCATGTGTCTCATCCTCGAGTCCATATAATCTCTAAGGGAAATATCCACCTGAAACTCCAGTCCACTAGCCTCCCAGTCCCTCCTGAACTGATCCTGTAACTCAGTAATCTACGGTTCGTTTACTGGTTGAACCGGATCTCTGGGTGGGAAAGTGGGTAGAAGAGGTCTCGAGCTCGCAGTCCACGCTAGGCGTGCAACGTGTCTAAAGTTATCAGCCTCATTCCCATTGTTGCCATGTCCATTATTATCATTAATGTTATTCTCAAGACCATTGTTGTTGCCTTGGCCTCCATGGTTATTGTTTCCCCCGTCGTTATTGTTTCCCTCGTTGTTATTGTTTCTGTTGTTGGCATCACCTGGATTAATATTGACACCCATCTGTCTAGCCATGAGCTGCAACATCATGTCCATTCGCCTATTCTGCTCCTGTTGCATACGTTGCCCCTGCTCTAATGTATCTAGTAACTGTCTGAAGAGTACCTCCCCCTGATCTGGACCAGCATTCCCGCCTCCACCTAATCCTGTATTCCTGTCATCTCGATCACCCATATTATTTTCCTAATCACAGAATATCTCCTCTGTGTCTGTATGGTTGGATTCAATGTCCACCTGCACGGATGTACTAGACTGTTTGCTTTGCAAGTCTGAAATCCTATTTTGTCTTGCTCTGGTATCATGGAAATTATAAGACCCCTGTCGCATGCTCAAACATAAATGCTTAGCCTATGTTTTTTATTTATTTCTTATTTTAGTGTTTTGACATTTCGTCAAAAACTTTTCCCTCTATCCGGCTATTCCAAATTCCCTATAAGACCTCCACAGGATGGCAGGACTTATAGCTCTGATACCACTGTAATGGGCACCCCTGGATGTCCCAAAAAACTAAACCAATTTGCTAAAAGGAATTTTGTCAAACAGTTTGCATGCAACCTCTTATTTCTCCGTTTAATGTTTTAAACCCCTTATAACTCCGAAAATCAAACGTTTATTTGTTTGTTGTGTTTTGTGCATGGAATAGGTATTATACAACATAAACAAGAAAGAAACTACAATAATATGCAAAGTGGAAATGAACTGCTGCTAATAAAATGTTATTTTCAGAATTCATAAAACCAAATACATGGTAGATTTATCAACTCACTAATTACTTCAGCAGTATTGACATAATACTCCAGCCCATGCTTTCGAACTTGCTACTACAATACTTTGTCCTTCAATCAGTCCACTACCTTCGTAATACCATTCCCTCAAATCGGCATAAGCATCGGACAAGTAGTGAAGAAGATATGAGCAAAATACCAAATCTGCCTGTAGCCGGAAATGCAACTAAACTGCCTGATAATGAAGCCAATAACAAAGAATTCCAAAGGCCAAACCCCAAGGGAATGACGTCTAGAATGTTACAAGAGAGGATAGATGTCCTCAAATGCCAAGAACGGAGCTGCAACTCACACACCAATTTCTTCTCATATTCAACCTGCCTAATGAAGCCACAAATGCTTCCTTTTATTATATTTCCAAGGGTCCCCTCAACTCATATGGGCAATGTGGGATAAAAGATGTGTAATATATAAAACATATATTAAAATACCCCTTATGTCTCCCTTGGGTACACATCACCATAAAATAAATATTAAAGTAACACTTTAATATTTTACAATTAAATTAGACGTTACTTTAATAAAACTTCATGCATTAAAATGTATTAGCAATCGGACTCCGAATAATGCGAGTGATAGCTCATCGAAAAGCTCTCACCGAGGAGTATCGAATCCAATCACCAAAATTGACCTGCACTGTGTCGTGCCAACTTACTAAAAATAGTAAGTATGCCTGAAACTGAGTAAATCAACTTCGTTTTGGCCCAAACTGGAAATGACGAGGCCAAAACACTCCAGGATCCCTTTAAACCCTTTGTTAGCCCTCGGGACCATGTAGAACAAGGCTAACGCACACACACTTGGTCAACTGCTAAAATGGGGACATTACATTGTTACATGTGTAACAATAACCAATGAACTTATATTGCCTAGGAGACCGATTAAACTTGGATCTACACTCATATGCTTGATGACCGTACTTAGTGCAATTATAACAATAACTATCAAATTTAGGAGTAACAATAGTCTTATCGACCTTGCTCATGCAAATATTAGTTGTTTGTCTAGGTTTTCCATAGTGATATCATGTTGGCTTCTTTGGTTTTAGTTTTGTATACACATTCCTCTGTTAAGCTTGGTTTGATGACTCACCTTACTCAATTATAGAGTGCTCGGTAAAGCCTAGTCCAATGTTATCCCTCAGTCTTTTCTGACCCTTTAATTTCTCATCCAATTTCCTCAAGTTTCCTTTTGATTTTTTCAGTCTTTCATTTGTATCCTTCTCAGAAGTAAGTTCATTCCTTAATTTTTTATTTTCATATCTCAACTCAACAATTTCTCCCGTCTTCGTACCAATCTCATGGTTAGCTCCAACTAGCTAATTTACCATATCATAGAGGTTTTGAGCTAACATTATGATTTCAGCATCCTTTGCATCCACTCTTGCACTTACTTGTCTTTTTCCAACTTCTACCATTCTCTTGTCATCCTCTTCTTTCCTCTTTTGTTCAAGGACTTCACACATCCTTTCTTATTGTGCTTCTTGTTCTTTCTTAAATGACTTCACTTGCTTGGTTAGGATTTGGTTATTTTCCATCAGATTTGATACAGTGGCTTCAAATTCATTAGACATACTACCATCAGATAGTTCCCCAATCACTTCCTCCTGATTTTGTGTGTCATTCATTTGGTGTGTTAATTCCTTCCTTCTATTCGATGTTTGCTTCATCTTTTCTCCTATTTCACCAATCTAATCTAGGGCAATCTTTAGTTCCCACTCTTTTGACTCTCAATTGTCTTAGCAAGCCTATACCTTTCCATCTTCTAAATCTTTTCTCTTGAGTGGTTAGACTCAATAGGAGAACTAGCTCTCACACCATTTTTTGCAATTTTAGGGAAAGGTAAAGTGTTGAGAGGGGGGGTGGGTTAGCGAAGGGGGGCATGAATCAGTTGCTTCTAAAACTTTTGATCCTAAATAATTCATTGCCCTCTTTGTGACTGATTAACATTTTCTTGTATAGCCATAATCATACAGACTAAAACAAAAGTTACCATGTCTATCTAACTTCATAATGAACATAAAACACACATCATCAAATTAACACATTTGACACAATGACTTGGTATCATCGAAGCCCTTGATTAGAGGGAAAATTGCAGCAAGGATGGTACCCACAAATCCTTCACTATTGCAGGATAAAGATTGTCCATTAGGGCATACAATGATGTCACTTCTGGTGACTTTCTTTGTTAGGAGTAAAACAAACCAACTAAAGTCTACCTTTTACAAGGATTTTGCAACACTCTTTAGGTGTGCACTCTGTTAGGATATTTACAATAAAAGGTTGTCAAGTCCACTCTGTTATGAGATTTTGCTTCTACAATGGTGAGAAAGTAATAGTGATTTGATTAAAATGCAACTTACTTTGCTTATTTAGATATCCCTTATGCTCTAAACTATCACCCTTCGAAATTCGTTCTGTTGATGCACGATGATTATGCTCTATAGTAGATTCTTCACTCTGTCATTCCATTAGAATAAGCTTGCTTAAAATGTTGACTATTTTCCCTTATATAGAAATATTTTTCCCTATAGAAATATTTTTCCCTTCGCAATGCATAATCTAATTAGGGTTTGGAAGCTTCTAGAGTTTGCAACTGATCATAATCATGACTCTAATTCATCCCTATCATCATGTTTATCATCATCTTATTTCATTGGTTTACATTCTGCATTGGGATCATTAACAATCATATTGATATTCCCAATAAATTGTTTCAGATATCCTCCTTGATCTATATAAGATGTGTTCCAACTCGATAGGATTCATCCACCTAGATTTTAGCAAATTCTTAAATGTTCATGTCCATCTTGTGTAGCTCGGCAATGCTTGTTAAACTGCTTGATAATGATGATGTCCCTTGGGTAGTATCATTACTCAGACAACATATATCTACTCGGTAATACCCTTTGGCTTTGATGACTATATAGACTAGGTAATATTTGTGTTTGGTTATGACTATGAACTCGATTAACCTTAATTTTTTTCACTAACAAACTTTGCTTGGTTTAAGTACTTTGTTTGTTAGGTGTAAGTGTCTACTCAATGTACATACATACTGACCTTACTATTGACACTAATGACAACATTGACTACATATAGGACCAACAATGGGTAGGAGCAAAAAGATGATGGGACATTTACTTGTGCTTCACCATCTGTTGCTTTCCAATTTTTACTAATGCTCCTAAGTTTTCTTCTCACTGAAGTAGTTTCTTCTTATCCTAGCACTCATAGAATTTTGATTTTGTAGTACCTTAATTTTTACAATACATGTTGTGGTCTCTCACAAGAACTAGGAGCATTGTTTGTGCTTGCCTAGTTGACCCCTAAAATGTCCTTTGTTCAAGGTATTTAATGCACTACATGAGTTAATGAGTATATCCTTCTAAGCTACTTTAGTCTACTTGATGCCTTAAGTTGACCAATCCACTAAAGTGGGAGCAAAATGCACATTGTCCATTTGTAACACTTTCTCATTATTCCTAGTACATTAATGACTATTTAGAGCAATTATCTCATCCTCCTAGCATCATGGATCTTAAAATAAAATTGTTAGAAAACTTCAGCCCAAATTTGGGATCAATTTGGTCAAACAAAAGTAATGTGTGCAAACATCTATGCTCTACACAAATATCCCCAAAAGGTCTTGAATTCAAATGAGTGTATCTTGAATTACATTATGTTTCTTTGGGCCCAACTTCCTTTGCTTGGAATCTATTTAAATGATTACTCCCAGTGACTCAAAGCAACAATACCCATTCATTCATGTTCACAAGGAATAACTCTTGGATCTCTTGCTTTCATGCTCTCAACAAAACATTGTCAAAATCTACACACAATATCTTAGCAACTCTCCTATTCATAATCAAGTTCTTATCTAAAGAGAGGGGTCTTTGTTGTACAACACTCCTCTAATATCTCTCATGTTTGTTTAATTGCAATACAATCTTGTTTTATCCAATTTCTGAATGTATTTATTATTTATTTACATTAAATCATTTTATTGTTTTATCTTAACGAATAGGCATTTTCCTCCATTCACCAAGATTAATTTTTCTAGTAAGCAATCCCACTTATCAGTAATCTTTTTATCCAACCTATATCTTCTACTGGTTGTATAGGTGGGAATTTTGAAACAAAGGTTCAACTAAGGTAAAAACCTATGCAATCCCATCAATTTTGAATGTTAATACATGTGCGTAGGTGACAAGAAGGTTAACGATGCGTACATATTTCCTTCAAGGATATTGAGAAGGGGGTCTCGATCAATTTTACCATTAAATGTGCCTTCCAAACGAAGAATGCTTACTCCAAAAGAAGATGAAAGCAAGGCCTCAAAGTATTAGGCAAACCTAAAAGAGTAGAAGAAAGTGATTAGGAAACCCAAGCAAGGCTATGAGTAGTAAGAAGAGTGGATAAGAAGGTAAAATTTGAAAATTATAATTTCCTTCAATGTTGAAGCTCTAGCTTAGAAATATGTGATTGACTATAGTCAAAAGAATGTTCAATTGTAAAAGAAAAAGGATGGGAAGGAGAGTTGAATATCTCCTAGATTTTTCAATTGTAGTACATTCTCCAATAATATTAATTCCTAACCCAACATCCCTTAAAACCTTCTAACACATCCCTAAAAACTTCTCAATTTTTGGTAGCAAATTTTTCATTTATACAAGAGCTTTCTTATATCTTGGAAACTGTAAAAGAGGTTGTGGTTATGCAACATTATCTAATGAGTTTTCTTTTTTGTTGAAATTAACATATTAAGTTTAAAGTTTGCCATTACTGAAAAAATGGTTTTGAAGGATATATTCAAAGTTAGGATGTTGTACACAATGCGAATACCATGATAATATACAAGTCATTCTCCACAAGAAGCTAACATATACAAAGGACAACATTAACGAGGTCATTTAGATCAACACGTGTACAATACAAAATACAGCCATAGGACAAATATAGTAAAAGAATATTAAATTTATTATCATACTGGTATATAGATGGCAATTTTGACTTAAGGAATACTAATATGTTGATTTTCTTGTATATGATAAATAAATTTAAGCCGATACAATCTTCAACTATAATGTAAATTGTATCACAAATCTAATTGTTCATATGTTGATTTGCAATCTTATATAACCAATTAAAAAGAGAATGCATTTATCTATTTCGATGCTTATCTCTTCCTCTTTGATTTATATTTATGATAATGTTAAGGGCAATATTACTAGCGGTCATGACTATTCACGATATGACTTCTAATGAATAGACACGACGATTCATAATTATTTGTCTAACAGACCTAGTCCTAATCAGATGAGACTAATCACTAAAAAAACTCCATTTAAGAGCTCTAGCCTGAATGGATTATATACTCAATATGTTGCCAATATATTGAGGGCATAAATGATGAACAATTAGAACAGTTTAAGCAATAGCTCATATTGTTGATCTCTAAGAGAAAATCTGGAACCGCAAATTTAGTAAACTTATTTGTGGTTTAGATTAGATGCAAGGATACTTCCAACGTGTTCTAATTTGGTATAGATATTACGTAAATACTTTTGATGTGATCCTTGTATCTGACTGACTGACATGATCCTTGTATCTGATAGGACACTACATATATCGACAAATATTCTAGTTGTAAAACTTAAAGAAATAGCTAAAGGGATAAAAATATAGTGTGGAAGATAAGAACAATGGAGTTGATAAGTATGTAAAGGCAAGCCCTATGTAGTAACTAAGAGCAATATGAGGCCCTTCGTGGATGTAAAAGGTATCTCTATAAGATTTTGTTAAACTTCATGAGAGTGTCTACCAACAATTGTTGGAGGCAATTCAAATCATGTAAAGTTGTCATAAGGGTTGGTCTATTATTCTTTTGCTAATGTTGTTTGGTTTCATTGTTGGAGATCATTTTGCTATCGTTTTGCATTATCTATGCAAATCTTTTATTAAATGTGTAGGGTTTCAAAGCCCCTTTAAAAACCTATTTTACTTAATTAATCAATAAAATTTTGAATTCTCTGTTTGGATGCACCAAATCGAATTTGGAATAGGAATAAAATTGGAATACATATTCCAATTTTGGCCCAAAAATGAACATTTGCAATTCCACCTAAATAGGTCTATTTTTTTTATTTTATAAAACATAAATTTTTTAGTCCGTGAATTCCACATCAAATTCTGGGTGAACCAAACAAGAATAGGACACGTAACCCCATTTTCTATTGAAGAATAAGTATTCCTATTCCTATTTTTATATTCCCGCAGCCAAACGGGCCCTAGGTGATTGGCTCCTATATATCATTTATCATTGAGTGCTTTTTACATCCCTAAATGTATAAATACAACAATACAAACTAGTCGTGATATTTATGTAGTTAATAGATAATAATTCTGGGACCAATTATTTTGTATCCAAATGTAACTATCTTCATACATGGCTATTTTATGACCACCGAATAGGATAACTATGGGTCAACATATGCAAGATTTGTTACTCACACATGTATTTGATGAAAAACAATCAATAGTTTCAAGTAGCTTACACTTCTTTCCTTCAACAATTTGTTGCATTAATTCCAATATATGGTTTAAGCGCTACCTGTTCCAAATGGTAGACTTCAATTTTACATGCTTGTACAATACAGGCTACGACTTGCATATCATGAAATTACCCCAATATTATCTTAGTTAGGGTATTCATAACCTGCCAATTAGACCTCTTCTAACCTTTAGCAGAAATTATCTTCAACATATACAGGTCTAAAGGAAACATTAGAAAAAGAATCGTCAACTTGTCAGACATGTCATCCCTTATCTTTGGAATACTGAATATATTGACGCTCCAATTGTAGTACATTTTGTCAATGATTTGGGACTTGCCTTTACAAGCTCCATCAACGCGTTGACTAATTTCTGATGAATAACTGAATAACGCATAAGGAATGTTGCATACTAGTAACAACAATATCACCAAGTAGAATGCCTATCAATAACTCTCTCCATTATCCAACTTTTACCCAAATGTCTATTCTCAGTTCTTGTGAGATTCTTCAACAATTAACAGAAGCTTGCAACGATTTGTGCTTTAAGAGGCAACCATTGGTCTAAATACTCAAAATGTTTTTCCAAATGTCTATTCTCCACCTCTTGAATGTTTGTTGCCTGTAAAGTAAAAGAACACTAGTAGAGTAGACCTGGTAGATGATGATGATGTAAGATTTCTTGCAATGTCAGGAATTTTGTAGAAAATGGAAGGCATGGAAGCCCTTCATAAAATCAATAAATACGTTTAATTTTTTATATGGCAATTTGAAGACCTACCAGCCCCATGGTCTCCACAACACAAATTGTGGTCCTATCTCTGGACATGTATCACGTGGACCTTTCTCTCACACAATTCAACGAATCAAAACCAGTATAGAAGCAAGCCCGGCAGTTTCCAAGGGGAGTTGAGCCCAAGTCTTATCTGTGTTGTGGTGATGTTCTATCTCTACCACTATGTGTATGTCCAGTCACTACTGTTCAGAAGTTAGAATTCATCAAGTCTCTTATGCAATATTTGCAGCAGTCTAGAACATATAGCAGGAGGTGTAGCTGGCCCACACATGAGATATATAACATTCCCAAGAGGTCGCATATAAACTCCGTCATCACGAAGCTTTTGAACTAGTGAAGTTGCCAACAACGAACCATACCTGAAATTAAATAGGAAACTAGTCATCTCAGTTTTTATGTATTGTATCACATGGAAATTAAGTGATAGCTAATAGAAAAAGCTATATGTCTATATCCAACTTGAATAGATGAAAATTAGGATGTCCCTGACTTGGAATACTACAATTTAAGACAATGTCCTCAGCTGGAAGCAAAACATGCCATACCCAGTATTAGATTCATCAGCCTGGAGCTCAAGGGCACAGAGAGTTCCTAATGCAATAACTCTTTTGACAGATGAATGCGCTGATAAATGTGCCACAAGTTTGCTATCCCACAACTGCCAAAACAGACAAAAGGTGAGAACCAACTAAAATGCCAAGCAAGTAATGCCAAAAAAATACATCTAGATGGATCTTATGAAAAACACCTCTATTAATCGGTTTCCGTTTACACAAATATTCTGATTCATCTCTGCGTCTTTGAACCACTGTATTGCTTTAACTGCTGCTGCACATCCAACAGCATGTCCAGAATAGGAATGCCCATGTAGAAGAGCAAAAAGCTGAAAAACAAGATTTTGACGTTACAATTTATGATTCATCTTACATGTATTCGAATATGAAGATTGTTAACCCAATCAGAAATGGATTAACTTGGTGGCAGTAAATAGTTTGACAATACAAATTATCAAAACAGAGCAATCTGTAAAAGCTTCTTACATTTGACAAGGCAAACACTTTTTGAAAATAGGCACAAAACAATATGAAGGATATCTTAACAGAAAACCTAGGCACAAAATTTTCTCTAGGGTTCATGTTAGAAAACAAGAAAATATTATTTCCTTGCCTTGAAATGTTCAGAAACAAACTCTTGATATAAGTATAATGACAGATACTTTATTGTATTGAATAAAGACTGCAATGGCATTGATATAAAATTGGTAAGGAGATGCAAAACCTCTGCCGATCAAATAAAATAGGAAATGAACAGTAGATAGAAAATATATGAACAGAAACCTCAAGTAAGATCTCTCTCTAAGGATCATGTTAATAAAATAGCAGAAACATAACTTCACTTTTGATCTATATACTATTATCTCGAGACTATGAAAAAAAAGAAAATATTTAACTCGTAGCCTTGAAATGTTGAAAAACAAAAACTTGACTAGTTTATAGGTATTATTATTAACTGGATAACTAGTATAATTGTATCAACATCTAAGTTACCAAATTCTTCCCTGAATGCTCAGGGTCCTGGAATGGTCCAGTCCAACTACGGGTATGGATGCAGTCCACTCCGGGTTTGAACAGGATCTCGCAAATACGATAGCTTTTATCTACTAAACCCGAGAAGAATTTCAGTTTATTTGGAGATTAGTGGCCAGAACCAGGAAGATTTTGACAGATTTCGACATTTAAAAAAAAATTTAAGTTTCTTTTTGGTCTATTTTGGGCAACTTACCCTCCAACCCTAAAATATGATGGTCCCAACCAATGCTAAGAGAGGGAAGGGGGGTGTGAATCAGCACATACTTTTCTACCGGTTATAACAAAAACTTTGTTCACAAACCTTGTTACCAGTCCTTTAACATGTAAAACAGTAATGAATGCAATACAATAGAACCATCAAAGATCACATAGAAAAGCATGCATCAATGACACGGATATTTTTACGTGGAAACCCGCAATGTGAGGGTGAAAACCACAGTGGGAGTAATATGCCCACTAGCCTTTCCTTGCAAGTAAAAAGGTACCCAATTAAAGGCTTACATTTGTTCCTTCTGAGAACTTGTCCTGTTAGGAAAGAATATAATCTGTTAGGATTACAACAGCCTATTAAGGCTACATCGTTGGAGGAGTTTCATCCCTTTCTAAGAGATACCTTGGTAAAGGATTTCAAAGACTTATTACAAGTTTGCCCTATTAGAGGCTTACAATAGTCGAAATGGTGAGAAAGAAAACAAAAGATTAAATCTAACAATATGGCACACCTTGCCTTGTAGATCCACAGTGATATTCCATTATGATACTTTGATCTCCTTCCTTTGTTCTGGCTTTACCCAATGAACAATCTCTTTTCACTTCCTTTTTCACGTGCTAGAGCACCGGTCTACTGTTAGCTTGTTCTTTCTATTTTCGTCTGTCTCCCACAGATCTCTGAGCTCTAACCAACAACCACAACTGTTGCAACAACTTCACAATGAAGTTTGACAGACATTAAATCCACTTGTCCAATATGGGTGTCAAAACCCTAAAATTATCCCACTCAAATCATGCATTCAAAATTTGAAGGTGACTACCTATACATAGGTGCCTATTCATGTAGGCTTGTCTATCTATTTGTAAGCCTACATCTAGACTCGTGTCCTTGCTTTTCTTTGTCGCTTCTGTTTCTTTTCTCTCTGTGCATGTCACATCGCTATCAAACTCTCTCATAGTCTTGTTACATCCGTGGTGGCTCATTTGTAACCATCTAACTTCTACACGTGTCTGCCTGTCATAGGCTTGTTTGCATCCTCTCCCTTATAGTGACCAATATGTCAATCTACCAGTGGTTGCACTATCTTGCAATGCTTTAATCTCTTGTTAACCAGTTGCCAATCAATGACAACACTTTGATGCTTACTCAATGCTTCACTCCTCATGATGCTACAACTTAGTCATCACCACTTCACCGGTCAATCATGCCATTGTGACTAGTTAACTCCAACAATCTCCCCCTTTGGCATTGATGACAAAACCTTTTTATTAGTAAACACAAAAGTTTTGTTAACAAGACTTACGTCTTTGTAAAGGTTAAGCTTTCCTGTTTCTTCACTACTGAGTGCCCTTTCTACTTGTCTATGGCCTTAGACTTTATTTGTGCTCCTTGTTTTGTATCTTTACATTCTCCTTCTGCATGAATTTGCCTCATTATATGTAGGCTTCCCCTTTCACTTTTGTTCACTTATTTTGCCTCCCCCTTTGCATTTTCTCTCTTTCTGTCTCCCCTGTTTTTTTTTTTTGTTGTGTCATATTACACTCCTCCTATGAAGAGTCTTTCCCCTTTTTGTCATTGCTTCAACTTCATTTTCTCACATTATTCTCCCCCTTTACTTTATTATATTATTCTCCCCATTTTAGTCATCAAGGACAAAGGGTATGGGGTTCAAAGGGCTTACAACTTCTCAAATATATCTTTGTAACACTCCCTTGATGTGTTTAGTTGAGTCTCCAACAAATCATTTAGATGAGTGAAAGCAAGTGTTCCACTCCTGAGCTTTGTCACTTGCTTGTCAATTGCTTCTTCTATCTCCGCTAGTGGCTTGACAATTTGGGCTTTAGCTTCTTCTACATGTTCATTGATGATCCCATCTAGTGGGGATAAGAAATATTGAAGTTCCATTAGTCAAACTGCTCGCTTTTCTTCTTCTCTCAATTGACCAAGTACATGGTTTTCTAAATCTTTGTGGTGTGCTTTGAGGCTGATCCTGTTAACTGGTTATAAGCTTGGATGGCTTCATCAAGCTCTTGTTGAGCTTTCTGTCTTCTCTTCTCTAGATCATTGGTTAAGGTGTGTGATGTGCGTGGCTTTTGGGAAACATGGGTTATATCTTTTAGTGCCTCTGATATTTCTCTTTTCAGCGATGTTTGTTCCCCTTTCTTGTCTTGAACAAGACTTATTTTCTCTTCCAAGTTTTTCATTGGAGCTTGTTGTTCCAAGACCCGTGTTATCTTTTCTATGTTTTTGTAGAGATGGTCTACGAAAAATTTGAACTGGCATCACTTAATCTTCCTTATTGTATGGGGCTTCACGTGCCAATTGCTTGAATATATCTCTAGCTTTTACTAGTGTGCTCGCCCTCTCCTCCCTCTTACTCGATCATTTCATTACCTTGTATTTCTCCATGAGCTCTGTATACTTTGATAATTCTTTATCAATGAGCTCATTGAGGCGCTTTCCCATTGCATCTACATTTTCAGAGATCTTGCATTTTCTCTGCTTCCTCTGCATCTGCATCATATAATCTCCTTCATATGCTGATGTGGATGATGAAACCGGTTCCAGGGATTCATATCTCCCTCTGCTTTTCTTCTTATTGTTAGATTCCTCTAAGTCTCTCTTTCTTTAGCCTTTTCCTTTCTTCAGCTCCTTTACACTCCTCTGTCCTTTGGACAGTGTCTTGGATGGTCTTGTCTCTATAGGAGTCTTTTCCTTCTCAAATGATGGTGAATCAACTTGCCTCTTCTCTTGCTCAATTCCTCTTACCGGTTCTTCCTCTTTTGTAGCTTGTCCCGTTGTGTCTTCTAAGATCTCCATTACAAGCACTTGTTGTTTTTGTTCCTCCTCAAGTGTGACATTAGTGACTTGATCTTTCTTTGTGGTCATCTCTCCTTCCTTTTCTTCTTCGTGTTTTTCTTCTGTGACACCAATCAAAGTTTGACCTTTCTCATTATCTATGTCCTTTGGACTTGAGTCCATCATTGTGACATTGATTATCTCGTGATAACTTTCACCTGTATGTGTGTCATCTTTTTGTTGTTCTACCACCTCTAGTGGTGCTATTGCTACTTGTCCTTGTTGAACTTCATTGCTCTCCTTGAGTTCCTTGTTCAAATCCTAACTCATTCGAGTCCTCTGCTTGGCTAGTGCAACAGGCTTTTTTGCTGACTTCTTCTTTGAACCATGTGACCCTATTGTCTTGGCTGGTGCATATATGATTTACTACATTACTTTTGACATCCTTTCCATACATGGCATATTAATGATGAATTTCTGAAGCATAGCATTGAAATATTTTTTTCCTTAACACGTCCCAATTTGGGATAGTGTAGACACTGCAGAAGTGGCAATAATATCAGGTTATAATAATCTCCCAAGAACCTCAGTTGATCCTTTCATCAGCCGAGGAAGCATATGCTTGATCTTGGTTCCTTTCAATGGTATTATTGTTCCAGCAATAACCTTACATTGCAGACATACTATTACAATTAAAGATCTCAAAAACTTTGTTGTTGGGCATCCATGCATGTTGGGTTGCTGATGAAATTGGTTTCTCTTAGCTTTTGAGTAGACACTAACTGTCCAATGTTGAGAGAAAGTTGAGAGTGTCTGTTGACTAACAAGACATGGACTGCTTACCTAATGACTCATTGAGTGCCAAATTTCTTGACTGTTAAATACTCAAGTGTCAATTGAATTTTTCCTTAATCAATGACTTGTGTATCATGTTCCCATCAATTATCCAACTTGCTGACTGTGATCATCCCCGTGTTTTTTTTATTGCAAAACTTCATCGAAAGACATGAGTGGGCTCACAGCTAGGCCTTTCCATGCACTCATCTCACAGAGAGCAATTGCAAAACAAACAGTTGCCTCAACTTCATTATCATCGGTGCTCTCAAGAGTCCAACTATGCATAGACAGGAATTTTTCAGCGAAGCATAACTCAAACTCTCGATTCATGCGGCAAGAGTCAATTAGTGGCGTACCCCAAGGATTTCTAAAGGGCAGGAAAATAGTTTGATGAATTCACACAACATATTAACCAGTATGACCCTGCCCTTACTATTGAGTCTGGATAGCCTCAAATAATATTCTTTCTCAACCTTTAAAAACCGTTGAACACTTTCTTGCATTTGCAGTTTGGCTCTTATACCATGTTAGAAAACATGGATTGATTTCTGCAAATGTAATTACACTGCCATTGTTATAGATATTTTTCAAATGCAAATCCCAATCTCTTATAAATATAAGAGGAGACATGTCTCTATGATTAATCATCATTATTAGTTAATATATATTAACAATATAAATCACAATATAACATATCTATTATCTATAATATATATGTATAATTTATTTTATATATATATATATATCTGTAGTATAAATATAATATTACATATATATGATATATTATATCAACATTGTATCTTATGATTAAATCAATCCGACTGTAGCTATAATCTTAACAACTTTCCCCAATATTTAGGGGTAACCTACGTGCATAGAGCTTCTAGAAACAAAACTATAGTGTGATGGGGCATATAAAGAGTTTTGTGTTTTAACAGAAAAAATTATTTTATTCTATCTAAAACTAATTGTGCCCAATTGTGGATCTTACCCTCTTATAATCCTTTCACATGTGAAAGCATGGAGATGGCAATGTCTGTTGTCTGACTCCCTCCAGTCAATTTACTCTTTATCAAGTCTATAGCACACCACTCTACATTCTTGATGAAGGTCTTCTTAATCCCTTGGCTACTAATCCAAATACCTCCCCAGTGCTTTTGTGTCAAATTCTCCTTGCATGCCAATTCAACTAACCATTGTTTCTTCCATAGCAATCTTTAGTGGTTTGGCCACCTACTAACCTCTACTGAGTACTCCAAATACTTTCGTTAAGTCTTTGGGTGCATATGAAATTGTTACATTTTGTTGAATGTATTTGATAATGGAATTGTGACCTTTCTTGCCATAGCCATGTACTAGGGATCTCAAAACTGATTAAAACTCCTTCAGATCAAATATGGGCATTAACACTATTATGTCTACCACTTCTTTTCTCAAGGCAGCCTTCAATGAATGTCGATCATTCATCCCTCGCTACCACTTCCTGCATTTTATTCCTCCTACACCTTCAAAAATAATACTTGCAGATATCTCTTCTATCATTCCTTTGTTCTTCTTCGTTTTTCTTGCAATGACCATTATCTCCTTTGCTATTGTCTTTGTCTTTTCTCCTGTATTTTTATCTTGCTCCCACTGAAAGTCCCTTTTAGGGTTGCAGTTTCTCTTTATGCTTTTATAAACCCAACTTACAATGGTGTCGGCCCACCTTTTTATTTTGTCTAATGTCACTCCGATTGAGCTCACATAGTACAGTCTTCATGGATTGTAGGGTCTTACCCGGACACATACAGTGTTCTACAGGCTTGTTTGTATGCGCACGTCATATGGGCTCGTCTGAACAAGTATGTCGCATAGGCTCGTTTGTGGTCTCTTTGCTTATGCTTTACATTCTTTTCTTTTGGCCTCTTGATTTGTGTTTTATAGTTCTTTCCTCCCTTATTTCTTTTGTTGCTTCCTCCAAAAGAAATCTTCTTTTGTTTGAATAATGTACCATTTTGTCTTTTTTTGTACCTATTTCACCTTCCTCCTATTCATGTTGCCTTTCCTTCCTCTCTTGTTGGGTTTTTGACCATTACTTTCGAAGCATGTTGCCATATGCAAGACCTTAAAATGTTTGATAACATTTGTTTTCACAGCAAGTTCCCAAATGTTTCAAGTCAAAAAACTTATACACAAAGGGGGTGGGTTCTACACCCTTGTAGCCTCCATCCATGTACCTTTTGCCATATTTCTGATACCAGGTAACCTTTTCTCCTTCAACTACTAGTGGCTCTTCTAGATTGGGAATTAGTCGATGTAATGCATTTGCTCTTCTTTTATATAATATCTTCTCTCAAGCTTTCTCGCTCCTCTCGACCATCCCATTGATGTAGTCATCACCCTTACAAATGAACACATCTCTTTTTTTATTACCATCTTCAGAGGGGGTCCTATAGTGGCACCATATTCTTCTAGGTGAATTTCCTCTATGTCTTCTTGGCTTAACTTTTCTTCATTTAGAGGTTCTTGTTTTGCTTTGGCTTACTCGTCAATGTCATAGGCTACAAATCCTTCCCTCTTTCCTTTATATGGTGCTTTCATTTTCTAGTAACCATTAATCCTTATCAATAATGTGAGAGGGCCAAATAATGCATTTGTGAGGTGCTCATGCATTCTTCAGACTGCCACCCCTTCTACTTTTTTCTTGACCATTTGTTCTTCTAGGTCCATGATAGGTTTATTCCAGTATGTGTCCGGTCTGTAAGGTTCTGTTGTGATTATCGGGTCTTCTTTGATTTTTGTCTTGTCTCAATGGCTGTCCTCCTTCAATAGCATACCCCAACATATTGATCTCTTCTATGTGTCTCTCCTAATAAATGTTCGACTTATACACATTTACTACTTCTTTAATTGATCTGTCATCGAGCGCTATCAACTTCATTGCCCTGTTTCTACCAATTTCCTTGATTTTGTATGGTCCCAGCCACTGCACTTTGAACTTCCCTGGCTTTATTTTGTTACAACCATTAAACTTTAAAACTAATTGCCCTTACTGAAAATTCATTTTTCAAAGATGTTTGTCATGCCAATATTTCCTCAAGCATTGTGCCACCTATGTAGCCCATTGTGTTGTCATTCACCTTTCTTCCATTTGATGAGGTTGATGAGTCGTTCTTTCAAGCTCTCTTCATCACCCCATATGTTTTCCACTACCACCCTAAGGCTTGGTATCATGAACTCAACTGGTACAACTGCTTCCTCCCCATACATCATCTAGAATGGTGTATGATCTGTAGTTGCCTTATATGAGGTTCGATAGACCCAAAGTAGTATAGGTAGCTTCTCTTCCAAGTCACCATCTTCCATTTCACAGGTATTATATAGTTCATGGATACCAAAATTTCGTTAGTGGACTTGGCCTGCCCATTGGCATGTGGGTAGTACAAGTTGCATAAGTTATGGAATATACAGAATTCTTGTGTCGTGTTCTATACCAGCTGATTTACAAAATCCACGCCTTTGTCGCTTGTGATGGAGATTGGTATCCTAAATCTAGTAACAATTTGCTCAAACAAGAACCTTGTCATACTCATTGTTGTATTGTCTAGGAGTACTCTTGCCTCGACCCATTTGGTGAGGTACTCTGTAGCATCCACAATATACTGACAATGTTGAGTTGTACTTGCCTTTAGGGGTGCCACAAGGTCTAGTCCCCACTTGTCGAATAGTTCTTGTAGTTGTGAAGGAAATAGGGGCATGAAATCCATTTCAAGTGGTTTTTTTGACCTTTGGCACATATCGCAACCTGTCACTCACTCCTTTGTGTTTGTATAGAGCGTTGGCCACCATAGTTTGATTAGAGTAACTTCCTCGTTGTGGCATCTGGTCCAATGTGTCCTCCTGCTAGTCCTTCATGCGATTCATGTAGTACACTGGGGGTCTCTTCTTCCATCACACATCTACGTAGCAAACGATCGGGCTCCATTTTATAAAGTAAGCCTTGTATGAGTTGGAATACTGTGCTCTTCGAGGCTAGCTTCTCCTCTCACTCGCTGCCATGTTTGGGGGAAATGATGTCGTGGATAGGTATCTCCCAATTTTCTCATACCAAGACGGAAGTACTGCAATCCGAAAAAGGTGGGTGTCTAGGAAATCTTCACTTACTCCCCCTGTTGGTTCCCCCAACTTTATTCTTGATAGATAATCTTCCATGACGTGACTCTTGCCCAATCACACTATAATATTGAATGTAAATTTGTGAAGTAAGAGGAGCCACCTACTCACCCTACCTTATATGATGGGTTTGTTGACAAGATACAATAGTGCATGGTGGTCTACATAAAAAGTGAATGGTGTGGCAAGGAGGTAGTGTCGGAATTTTTGGACTGAATATACCATTCCTAATGCCTCTCTTTCACTCATACTATAATTCCTTTCTATTTTTGAAAGTAGCCTACTGGCAAAATAGAATAGGTGATCTCGTCCTTCAACTCCAACTTAAGCCAAGGTTGTCCCAATAGCAAAGTTCGATGTGTCCACATGCAGGTGGAATGCCTTATTCCAATCTAGATAGACAAGGATTGGTGCTCCAACGAATCCAGCTTTTAATTCCTTCAGTACATCAATATGCTCCATTCCCCACAAAAAGGCTTCCCCCTTTCTGGTGAGCTTCTCTAGTGGTAGTGAAATCTCCACAAATCCTTTTATTAACTGCCAGTAATACCCCACATGGCCAAGGGAAGACTTCACTCCTATGACCTCTTTTGGCTCTTCCATTTCAATGATCACTTTGATTTTATTTGGGTCAAGACTCAATCCTTCCTTATACATAATATGTCCCAACAATTTGCCTTGAGGTACCATGAATCGACATTTTTTTGGATTCAATGCCAAGCGTGCCCTCTAACATCGCTCCAGGCATTCTTGCAATATTGGAAGGTGAATCTCTTTGCCCCTGAACACCAACCAATTGTCTGAAAATGCCTTGAAATTTCTTGTTGGCATCCTATCGAAGATGTGGAGTATGATCCTTTGGAATGTGGCAGGTGCGTTGCACAATCTGAAGGGCATCCTGTTATATGCTTAGACCTCATCCTCTACCACAAAGGTGGTTTTAAGTTTATCTTTCTCCGCTATACATATTTGGTTTTAGCCTAAGAACTCGTCCATGAACGAGTACATCTCATGCCTTGCCACCTCCTCTTGTATGCTACATGTAAACAAAATTGGGAAGGGGTCTTGGATTGTTACTGCATTCAAGAACCAAATATCTACATAGATTCTAATATGGTTTACTTCCTTCTTTAGTGAAATGATAATTAGAGACACCCATTTGCTAGTTTGTACATTCAAAATAATACCTTCCTCTAGCATTTTGGGAATCTCCTCTTACACTTTGGCTATGTAGTTGTTCTTGCGGTACGACCTTTTTTGCACTGGTCTGGCATCCGACATCAATGGAGTCTTGTGTATGCATAATTCTAGTGAACCTCCTATGAGATCCTTGTATGTCCTTGCAAACACATCTTTGTATTCTAAGAATATCTTGAGTGCGGCTCCCTTAAAGACTGGATCCCAATCATCCCCCACTACTATTGGTTCATGTTCCTTCTGATCACTCAAGTTAAATTTCGTCATATTGGGAACCATGTATTTTACCTCCTCGTGTTCCCGAAATCGAAGGGTCAGTGTATCATCTACCTTGGCAATCCCTTCCTCGTACTCCTCATGGTACATTTCCTCGTTTACTTCCATCTTGGCCACTTCAAGCATATTGCAACTTGGTTGAAATACCTCGTACTCCATTTGTCAATGGAACAATCTTTTTAGCGAGTTTGTCTCGTCTTTTGAGCAGCTACCAAGTCTAAGGATGGCTTCCTCATCGAGCTCCAATACTCCATTCCCACGACATCGATCGCCTTCTAATTTTGAGTCGAATACCAATTCCAAGCTTACGGTTTGGTTCCTTAAGTCAATAGTATATATTTTCCCTTCTCTTTCAATTGACAAGGTGTTCCTTTTCCAATTATGTTTCTAGCACTAACCATGCCCTACCAAGAAAGGCAGCATACCCTTTTTTCTCCAAGGAGATGACCACAAAGTCCAAAAGGAACTATTGTGTCCCCACAATCAACCCTCTGGCTCATGAGGGTGCCAAGTAATTTTATGACTTGTTGGTCTGGTCCGCTCCGAACAAGTGGAATGTGGGAGGCCATAGTGTGGGTTTTCCTTAGGGAGCACATTGACTCCCGATCCACCATCCATAATGATATTTGTAAATTTATGTCCCAAGATTTCTATTTCCACAATGGCAAGGGTCCTCCCTATTCCCCCCATGAATAGTGTTCGTTCCACTACTAGTTGTTCATTTGAGAGGGTATTTCGCTTGCCATCTTCCTTGTTTCTTGCATGGCTAGTAGTATTTTCTTATGTCCTTGAAATGGTCATTCTTAGTTGAGGCAGTACATCTAGTCAGTCGGCCACCCTTACTGGAATAGTGGCTTGCAACATCTTTTTTATTATATTATTTTCAGATGTTAATTGTGCCAGAGTACTTGATGTTTCCTTCTCATATTTTTGTTCCTTTTCCAATGTTATTAATGCTTCCTTCACTCTTTCTTTCTCAATTCCACGATTCGGGTATAGAGCCTTCTTCGCTTGCACTCTTGTTACCGCCATTATTTCTTTTGGAGGCTTTGTTACTTCTAGCATGTTCACCTCCTTCCCCATGGGACACTCGGCATCCTCATGACTTCTCGGTCCACACCATCAACATAAATTATTCCTGTCACTTTGTTGGTTCTGGCATTTATGCACAATGTGTCCCCACTCATTCCATCTTCTGCATTCTATCATTGGGTGGCCCTTTGCATCATACTAAATACAATTTTGTGGTGTGTTGGTATTGATGTTCTTGCATCCTCATCTATTATTCAGATAGCCTCCTATGGAGGCATCAGAGTTCACGTTTTTTATAAGAGTGGTGGGTGGTATAGCCTCTTCTGCAATTACAAGTACTTGCTTACTTCTTACCTTTAGGTTGTAGGGGCATCATCTAACTGTGTCTTGCAACCTAACAAATGTCACAAAACGAATTTTTTGGACAATTATTCTTGGTATGTCGTTCCTTTCGGCATTTTGTAAACCACAATTCTCTGCCTTCTTTAATTTCTTTTTCTCCTTTCATTTCCTTCATCATTTGCATCATGTCTTTATGGAGTGCCTAAATTGTCCTTGACTCTCCCTCACTTTCTTCATCACTGCTGCCATCACTTAGTATCTTTTTATTCCTTGTAGTTTTATCTTGACTATCAATGTCCATGGCTCAATCACAAGCATTCTCATATCTGGATGGAGGTAAAACCTTCATCTTCCTTCAAATGGAGTGGTTTAGCCCTTCTATGAAGGGCCTTTTCTTTAATTCATTCATTGGCTTGTTCTCCAACTTCCCAATTAGTTCTTTCAATTTCTTGTGGTAGACTCGTACACTCTCATTCTTCCCTTGGCGTGTATTAAATATTTCTGCCACCATTTCATCATCATCCCTAAAGAGTTTAAAGTTTGCCTCAAATTTTTTCTTCAAATCTGCCCTTGTTTTTTGTGTGGTCGGTGGATGCGTGTACCAATCAATTGCTATACCTCGCAACATGACTAGAAAGGCTTTTTACCAATATTCCTCATCATCTACCCCTAAGGCCTCCCAAATAGTTTAACTTGTTTTACAATGTCATGTTAGGTCTCCTTCCCCTATAAATTTTGGGAGTTTTTGTTTGTCTGGTGTACTCATCATTTTCCCTCGTATTTTTATTCTAGTGGTTGACTCCTTGGATATTCTCTTCTCCTTGCTTGGCAAGCCCACTTCTGTCAGTATTATTGGGTTGGGAGATTTATCCTTGTCTGCCACCTTCTGATGTATGGTGGAGTTGGTACTCCCTCCTGCTTGGGGTTTCTAGCTCTATCTGCCTTATGATTTCCTCATCCAAGATAGCCAATCCTCTTATTCTTTGTACTGTGCTCTCAAACCAGTCCACTACTTCTCCTTCAAGGCTTCTTTCCTCCTCAGTCCTATAGGGGTCAGGAGAGTGTGTTGTCTCTCCTGCTTCATTTCCTGAACAATTTGTATCACCTTGTTCTTTGGTGCCACTTATTGGCCACTTCCCAATGGTACTTCCTCCTAGCACCCTCCCGTTGATATTCGTTACAGATGATATAGTTTTGTTGACATTCTCGGGCAAGATTTTTCAATCTTCGTCGCCTTTCCTCTTGTTGGTGTACTAACAAAGAACGCCTTGCTGCCTCCTCACTATCCTGCACACGTGTTTCCTTCTAGCATCCCCATCTTTATTGGGAAGGAAGGACATTAACTATCGTTCCTTTTGTGGTTCCTTGTGTCTCTTCACTTGTCCACTAGGCATTCATTCTATGGTTGCTTGTGTCTCTAGGTTCCTCCTCTATGAGTCCTTTGGTAAAATTGTTGTAGTATTTGTTACCTCCTTCGTTCCCTTTGGATGGCTTCTCTTTGTTCCTCAAACTCTACCATCCTTCGTGCGGGAAGTCTTGGAAGACCCCCAAGGAGATCGTACATAGCTTTGTTCACAGTGAGTTCAGCTTGTATTGTGTCAGCGGGGAGAGCCTCTACTCTACCTCCCATCAAAAATACTCTTGTATTGCTACGTCCCAAGTGTGCACAAGATCTTGTGTCAGTTGATCCTCCCTCATACTTTCTCCTCAATGTTGCTATCAATTATAATTGTTTGTTAGTCGAAGGGTCAGCCCATTATGTTTCCATCTTGCCCTCATTCTCTCCAACCTCAGGCTCGAACTTAGGCAACGGTAATAGAAATATTTATGCCAATATGGTTTACAACCAAATGATGAACTCAATGTACTTAATCTGGTTTACCATCACATTCCTATATTTGAATAGAACACTACAAACATATGGTACAATATATCTTTATTGATTATACCATACTACCAAGAGAGCTTACATACCAATACCAATGATCACCAATATTACCATATCATTGCTATTCCTAATGAACCCTACATATAGCATTCAAGTTGGTTACAAGAACCATCCAACATGACTCTTGGTGCAAAGCTTTTCTTAACAACTACTTAATTATTCTAAAGATGTATTTACAATCTACACATACCACAAGAATATCACAAGTTTCCAGAGGTGTCTCCTATATTTGGAAGTGTAACAATTATCAAAGTAACAAAGGAAAATCATTCAATGGCTCTTATTCTCAATTAAGACTTCATTTTATGGGCCCTGCTGATAAAGGATTTAAAATGTGCAAAGGCACAGATGGGAAGGGGTTGTCTAATGCACAAATAACCTCATTTGTAAAAGAACAAGAAGCTGTTGATAAATTGATAAAATGGTCAAAAAAAGTCTTTATCAACATTCATCCTCAAAGAAAACAATGCAATTAGCCAAGAAGTTAATTGTATCCTCCAAACACCCATTCTTGCAAGTACCTATACCAAAAGTGGAAGACAAAGAAGTAGACACTATTCCCCGCAAAAGAGTTCAATTGGACAAAGCATTTAAAATGGAGGCAAGAGAGCTTGCTAATCATGCCATTGCACGATGTCTACGCCAACAGTCTTCCTTTCAATTTGTTGAGATAACCATAGTGGAAGGAAATGGTGGCAGCCATAATTAAAGCACTAGATGATTACATAAGTCTCATACATGAAAAGGTGCATGCTACTTTATTGACAAAAGAGAGGGTTTGGGTAGATAGAGTTCTTCAACCAATTAGAAATTCATGGAGAAGTTTGGATGTTTCTATTGTTTCAAATGCATGGAAAGATACGAGAAACCAGCCATTGATCAATGTGATTGTAGTGTCACCCAAAGGGGCAATGTTCTTGAAGGTAGTGGATTGTGAAGATGAGAAGAAATATTCACAATTCATTTCCAAGATTCTCATTGAGGCCATAGAGATGGTAGGTAGTAAGAATGCAGTTCAAGTGATTATAGATAATGCAAAAAATTGCAAGGTGCAGGAGATTTGGTTGAGTGTGGATATAAACATATTTATTAAAAACCATACACTATACACACCCTAAACTTGGTCATGCAACAAATTGGCACTCAAATATTTTGGGTGAAGCAAACATACCAAGAGGGAGAGGAGATACAAATGTTTGTGACAAACCATTGTAATGTCCCTTTGTTGAATAGTTGGGATAACGGAATTATGTTTTCAACACTTCCCAATAAATCTTTGAAAATATGAATTTAGTTCTCTTAACACTATTATGGATTTTTCTTATTGAGCAATTCTTATCAATACATATCGTTTATTTGACTTAATTTAAGTACTAATATGTTCATGCGATATATTTGAAGTGAATCTTTGATATATGAAAGAGATTTGATTGTTCTAATATATAATGAGCACTATATAATATATGGGCAATACCTTTGTTTTAATGTATTTATCTATTAACCTTAATCCCTCACTATTGATTGCTAATGATATTCCTTTGATGTATGCTGCCAGCACTAATTGTAAGCCACTATATAACTACTGATATTTTCTAAACTTATCAATTCATCCTGACCCTTGTTAGTATTGTTTAATATGCCATGTTTTATCTCTCTATGAATTTCCAATCAAAACTATTGTAATCTAAACCTGTTGTACTATTATAAGCGTGGAATCCAAGTGTTGACTGTTCTTTTTTAATAAGCTTCCCTCAAATCCCAAAGTACCCGCGTCGATGTTCTTTTTTCTATGACAGTATTCACAGCCCATCAATGTAGTACTTTAACCCATTCATTAAAGTATTGGTGAGTCCAATTTGAGGCGACCATCCTCTTCTTTCTTAGTTGCCATCGTCTTTTCTCTTCCGTTCCTACCTCCATTGACCGTAGACTCTAGTATTAGATTTTCAGGCCAGTCTCGATTTTCCTCTGACCAAAATTATGCATGCCATATATATATATATATATATATATATATATATATATATATATATATATATATATAACTTGATATTATCATTGTCATTCTTGCGTTCATGACTTTCTGACTTTGTTTGGTGCTTAGGGCTGGTTATTTTCAATCTCCCATATATTATCCCTAGCGATAGTTTTGCTCACTATTTATCCAATCTTGCGTGGCACTTCCAGTGGAGTCATTTTGCCCGATTGAAATGGTCTGCACTACTGCTAACATGTTCTTCTGCAAATTTATTTGTTTTGTATTCCTGTAGCAATCACTCCCTGTTCCTTACTTGACTAGCTGACATGGCCAATCCTTTGCATGATTGCATATCTAATCTCGCCATGCTTTTCCTTCCTCTTCCTTTCTGATGCCTTAGAGGATTCTTTCAAATGATTATCTCGGTGCCTGTAGCTTATCGCAGATTTCTGATACGTCCTGTCAAGTGTCAATTTTGCATATCAACGGAATTACCCTAACATATATTCTACCTTCGATCGATCAATTTACTTATATAGATTAAATGGTTCCGACATGTTACATCCTTTCATTAAACTTGGCTTGTATTAATAATTAGCCTCGTGGACGTTAAAATTTTAATTTTATCTATCTATCTATCTCCTTTTTGAATGATGAATTCGCCAACCAATACGGTTTTACCTAAACTAGCGCCTTCCTGAAATGGTTAGGTGTTTTCACGGAAAAGATATTCATAATTTCGTGCATATGTAGCTCATTCCTTTAGCCTACGCTTCATTTGAAACAATAACTTACTCTTAGTATACGTGGACCCTATAAGTTGCTTGTTACATTATTGTGGACTTCAATATCATTGTCGTCATCCTCTTTATTTTTTATTGATATTGATTTCATAAGATTATTGTGGGTCAATGAAGTATATTTGAGCATTTCATTTAATTGTTCATAATATAATATTATATATTACTATAATAATATTTTATCTAATTATAGATAACATATTGTTTATTATACTAATTCTAAGATATTATATTTGTTTGTTTATAATATTACATTATATTCTCGTCTTATGATCATAATTGATTTAATAATAAATTATATTATAATTTATTATTAGATTTATTAACTTATTTTATTATTTATTATTTAATAGCCAAAAATAGGGGACATGACAACCACCACATGTCACAATCCATATTCAGATCATTCTCCAATTTGGAGTTGCTTAAGACAAATTCAAATTGTAATCTTATAATTAGTAAATACTAAATTTCTTTTATATATTTAATTAAATTATTTGAATATTTTTTATGTCATGTTCAATATCAATTGACATATTGTTATGATTAACTTACTTAGGTGGGTGACACCCAATTCGCATCACATACTTTTGTTATGAGACGACTTGTCATGGTGCAAGAGGCACTAACCCAAATAGTTATTTCAAGCCAATGGGGTATATGGAAGGCTTCAAATTCGCAGAGGGCACAAAAGGTCAAGACATTAATCTTGGATGAAAGTTGGTGGGGCCATGTGCAATTTGTATTTGATTTCACAGACCTTATCATGACTATGCTTTGCTTCGCTGCTTCAGATCAGCCTTGTTTAGGGGATGTATTTGATGGCATGGACACAATGGTTGAGAAGGTAAAACCTAAATCAAGCACATGAGGATGACCCCACAAAATGTGAAGCCTTATGCAATCAACTTGAATCAATCATTCATCACCGTTGGGAAAAGATGACTACACCATTGCACCTCCTTGCATATGCCTCATCTCCAAGGTACTATAGCGAGAAAGTGTTTGGTATGCTTAATAGAGTAGCACCATAAACAGATAAAGAAGTTGCTAGTGGGTGCTACAAAGCTTATGCAAGACTCTTCCTAGATGATGACACTCACAAAAAACTTAGGACTAAATTTGGATTATTTGTTTCAGGAACAAAACTTAGTCCTCTTGCAATAAACAACCAATGTGACATGGGAGCTATCACATTGTGGTACCCTAAGTCACAAGGTTTGAGTTCGAGTTTGAGTTCAACGGCTATGAAGTTCAACAAGTCAAAAAAAATCGAAAACAAATTCGACATTAAATTTGCCCCATGTAATTTTCAAAAAAAACCAAGTAAATGCTATTTATTATTATATGTTCGAGTTACATGCAAGGAATTTTTCAATTCAAAATTACAAAAGAAAACATCTCATGTCCAACAATATATCCAATATATAATCAAAATAGTTTGAGATTACAAAATAGATTTGAAATCGTTACAAAAAAAGATATCACATTTATAAGATATAAGCCATAAGAAACATGTGAAATCATGATTACAAAGTTCTTTTACTATCCAAAAGATAGATCAGCATTTTATAATTTAGAACTTCAAAATTGTTCAAAATTATCAAAAGTACGGAGATAGTTTTTCTCAAAATGTTATAGTCAAAATTCAATATTATAAAACTTCAAAAAAGCTCCAAGTCATCAAGAGCACTTGGCTGATCTTCTCTAGAATCATCATCAGTGTCACTACTCAGCTCATCATCCTAGAAGTCTAGTTCCTCTAGAGGTCCAGTAGTCGTGTCTTCAAAAATTCCCTTTTGTGAAGAAGATGTGGAGTCCTTATGCTGATTTGTTCATGAACAATTTCAAATTGCTGCGAACATAAACAAGATATCCCAACTTACCATATAGTAGCTTGTTCTTGTTTTTAGCTTGAATGTGGTCAAAACAACTCCAGTTCCTCTCACATGCCGGTGAACTTGCTCCCTGACTCAATACTCTATTGGAAAAGCGTTGTAGTTCAGGAGTTTGTGCCCCATAGCTCATCCACCATCTATACCCAGTTACCTCAGCTTGTGACATGTCATATTGTGTTGCTTCCATTCCATACATCCCTTCTGCTATCTTGTATATCCAGCATTGGTCTCTGATCAGAGCTACAGTGTTTCGATCTCACTCATACATGCCAATGGCATCATGAAGCCCAACCATAATTTCACTATCACTTTGTCTATCAATACAAAATAATTTGGCCTCCAAATAGCAAGCTGCTGCATGAAGAGGTGTGTGCATCATTTTCCACCTGAAATACACTACCTCCCATATCTCCGTGTACTTTGCTTCCACTTTTTTTAGTGCTCTCTAAATGCACTCTTTACACCGGTTCATGCGTTCATAAAGCATGCTAAGGTAAGGAGTGTCACCATCCACCATACGAGGAACATCAACAATTAGACCACATATGTTCTGTTACATCCCAATTTTAGCCCTAAAATTTTAAGTTGTTTATAGCCGTTGAACCAAATCAATTGGTTTTTCATGTTCATGTGAAATCCAGTTAGTTCATTATAGCCATTGTTATATCATGTTAGTCATAGTCGTTATTTATTTCTTCATGTTCATGTGAAATTGAATCAGTTAATTATAGTCGTTGCATCGATTTGAATATCAAATGAAACTAGTTAGTTAAATCTAGTCGTTATGTTCATGTGAAATGGAATTAGTTAATTTTAGGCGTTGTGCAATGAAATTTCCTAACGATCACTTGAAGATTTTGCTTAACAAATTATGAATCTTGAATTGATGTTTCGGCAAGAATGTTGTTTAAAAATGTTTACATGATGAAGACCGGAGAGAGAGCGGAAGCATTACAAAACAGGATCATTGGAATGGGATGATCATATGATTCAGTCATTAGGAATGACAGGTTTGACCTAAAAATTGCCATGGCAAGGTTATTAGGGCTTGACAATAAATTTCTTACTGGAAGATCGCATGAGCTAAAATTAAAAATTAAAAACAATATAATTATAAAAATAAACAAAGTTCTTACCTTTATTGAATTTATTAAATAATAATATCATTTAATATTATTTTACTCTCTCGATTAAAATCATAAATAAATAAATACAAAGTGGCACCATTACATTAGAATTATTAATCCAATAGGTAAGAGCCTACAACGCAACAGTAAATTGCGAGCCTCTCATCGGGGAGGTCTTGAGTTCGAATCTACTCGAGATTAACAAATAATTATAATTAATCTAACAATAATAATAAAATGAATAATAAATAATATAGGCTTTGACCGATTACCAATAAAAAAAAAAAGAATTATTAATCCAATAATGCCACCTTGCAAATACGTATTTACAAACTTAACCAAGATGATAATATAATATTAAATAATATTAATAAATAAACTTTTCATGTTTCCTTTTCGTTTCAATTTTTCCCTCTTTTCATATTTTTTCTTTTCAAACTGAATGATAAAAGAATTCGAATGAATTCTTGTAACGGCAAGGAAGCCGTAAAGTCAGCTTGAAATATATTTATGTAAGCTTTGTCGTGTACTAGCATACCATTCCCCGATATCCGACTTCATTCTTTTGTAAACTTTCATCAAGTTTCCTTGCTTTGTTACGGTGCCAACAGCACCTAGGTTTTATCGTTTTGCATCCCACAATCAGTGGCACTCCCATGGAAGTCTAGGAAGGAGGCGTTGAGACAGTCACAACAAATACAACTACAGACCAAGTGTGTCACGTAAGATGGTGTATCACAATTTCCTTCTTTTTCCTTTTTACCTTGCACAGCTAAGTCGGCTTTTACTAAATCTTTTTCATGCTATGTTAGAGCAAGTGTGTTATGCAAGATGGTATCTTATAATCTCTTTCCTTTTCATTTAACTCTGCACAGTTGAGTCGGCTTCTATTAGAATCATTTCCATGCTTTGTTATAAAATGCCATCCTCGATAGAATATCTGAATCCATCTTTTCAAATCAGAATTTATACTCGCATATACTGAAACAAGAAAGTACCTTAGTTCAGTATTGTCATATGTCCAAAGAAATTTCTTTCAGTCGAATGTCTTGAAAGAGCATAATACAATTAACTATACCAAATCTGTATGAGTACTGCCTGAAGATTTTTCTTTAAAAACTTTACTTTTTAATCTCTGGAAAATGTGATTCAATAACAGATAAACAGAAATGAGAGCAAGGATATCACCCAGCTAATGCTAGAATGAGGTGATGAAGGTGTAAGATTTACAATTAAGGACAAATGTTCAGGCACCAAAGAGTCACCGGCCTGATGGCCTAATTATGGTGAGGTGTAGATGAACCTGTAAAAGAAATACATGAATGAAATCAATAACCATTATTATATAACTTAAATCTAATAAAATTAGCTCATGCAAATTCCACTTTCGAAATTAGTTGTCAAGCTGAGTGGTGGAGATCGGGTTATAAACCCACATTTCGAAATCCTTGGCTAGAGTGGTAATAGGCAGACTTGCCACAACAAATTGATCGCATTGTTGTCCTGATGCTTCAATTATTTTTCCAAATAGCTGTTGGGACCTCAACCCACCTGATTACTCTGATGGCTGGATCAATGAATGTCCCATGCCCAACCTCAGGGTAGGGAGGGCCGTTCTATTAATTTAGAACCTATGGGTAAGTAAAAAGGTCCGCAGTTGGGAGGTTAAGCCTATGATAATGCTTCTCCTCTCACCAAAGCCAGAGCTTGGACAGCCAATTAGAAAGTTTCTCAACTAAAAACAGTAAGTTCTATTTAACTTGTAAGTTCATTAATTTTCTTTTCAAGCTGTAAGTTTCTTTACTGAAAATTTAGTTATTACCTGAAAATTTAGTTAGTTGTTCAAGAGCATATTAAACTGCATTTTTCATTTCAGTAATCTACAATTAGTTTAGATTTATATCAGTTATTAGTTAATGATAAACTTGTTTCAATAGAAAAGCAAAGTAGACTTAATGTCAGTTTTTAAACCGTTTTTGAATTCTATGTCAAGTGAATATGATTTATAATTTAGATAGTTTAAGGATGAAATTAGTTAGTAGTTAAACCAGCTGTTACATGTTTGAAACCTTTAATCCACTTTCCCAAAAATTGTTGTTTAAAATGATTTGCTCTATGTTTTTCCCTTTATCACTTTTAGAAAGTGCTGAATTTTCCGACTCATTAGAACAAATCACAGATCACAAAGCTGTTTTTTCTTCAATTACCCCCCTCAATGTGATATAGAATGAAGAAAACCTTGTGTCACAAGATCTCAACAACTCTCTAAATGCATGTTGCCTGTAAAGACTCAATGTGAGACGATGGTTTCTAATGAAATTTGCAACTACTCTCCTTTTATAAATTGCTTCATGTATCAATGGGAACTTGGCCAAGTCATAAAGCAACAAATCCAAACAATGGGCTGCACATGGGCTCCAATAAATCTGTGGTTACTTCTCTACAATCAACTTCCTAACTCCTACACAATTTGTTGCACTATTAGTAACTACCTGAACCACATTTTCCACCCCTACTTCACTAATGGCTTCTTCTAATATCTGGAAAGTATACTCGGAAGTTTTTCTTTTGATTGATCGTGTCAATCACTTTCAAGAACACAATTCCTTCAGGGGAAGCCACTAAAACATTAATCAAAGGCTTATGACATATATCTGACCACCCATCACTCAATATAGTGCAACGCATTGCATTCCAAGAGGCTTTGACCTCAACTAACTTTCCTGTCACTCTACCTTTGGACCTCTTTAAAAGAGTTTTTCTAGAAGCCTCTCAAGATGGAGGTGTGTAACCTTTGCCAAACTCTATTATTTTCACAATTGCATCTCTTTTAAAGAATATCTCTATTGGTTTCCAAAAGTTGTTTAATGTTCCACTTTGTTTTATTGCACCTGTGGCTGTAGACTTGAGCAAACTAGAAGACGAAACAAATGTGAACCTAGACACATCCTCTTGAATTCTTTGTTTTTTTTGTATCTTTTTGCGGTCAGCTTCGATCATAAGGGTTAGTTCTCTTTCTATATCAGCTAACATTTCATCAGTCACTTTTGGACATGCTCTAACCCCTCCTCCAGTGCCCCCACTAATAACAAGTGGTCTCTTGCCCTTGTTAGACTTGCTATTAAATCTTTCGTACAATTAGTACAGTAGAGTTTAGCACCATCTTTTGTCACATATTTCCATACTTTAGACTCTAATTTTTTGGGAGTCATTCAATTACAACGTGCATGATACAAAACAAAGAATTAATATTTTTATTACAAATCATTCAATGTTTTTTAAAGATATTAAAATGAAATATAAGAAATAATTATTTTGGACTCTATAATGAAGCATAAATAAATACCAAATTTCAATAAGGACATACAAAAAATTAAATTAAAGTATATTAAACATTAAAAACAAAGTAAAATCACTAAATTAAAAAAAAAAAATCCTTAAACTATATGATTTAAAATATAGAATAAAAGCATAATAGGTTTTCTATGTTTATATACATTAGTTTTTTCATATAAAAATTAAAAACAATAAATAAAATAATATATTATAAATTAATTAGTAATATTAATAATAAACAAAGATAGTAAGTGTAATTATTTTGTAGTTTACTTTAAAAAAACAAATATTACATACAAAACTAAATAATTACAAAATAAAATATAAAAAAATTACAAAAATAAATATAATATTTTAACATAAATTTACGAAATAATTTAATATGAAATAAAGTATTACTGTTTTTTAACAAACATTGATATTAAAATATAAATCTATTACTATTTTAGTGTTTAAGATCTTATTGTTTAATATAAATATTTATATTAAAATATTATATTTACTAACTTAATAATTTAATTTATTATTGTTTCAAATTTTTAATTTTTAATATTTATAGTTTATTTATTTTGGGTTTACAAAATAGAAAAATGTAAAAACAAAAAATATATGATGCTTTAAATAATAAATAAATAAACAAACATATATTATAATAAAAAGATAAGGTTTAACCTAAAAATATTATTCAATATAAAAAATATACAATACATATACTTCAATTATAATAAACCTAAAACTGGAAACAAATGAAATGAAAAAATCTCGACACCTACTTGGTATCTGTTAGTGGCAATTTGAAGTTTGAATAGAGTAGTCGAGATGTCGGCGACAGGGAGATTCACGAGATTTTCGAACAGAGGTGGCTACTGCTGGGGCAAAAAAGTTCACTCACGTTGCAATATTGTTTCCACAATCACTCATCGACCAGTCATTGCAGCTTCAAATGCTTAAAACCAGACTGCTAAATGCTGAAAACCATCAACCATTCATCTTGCTTCACACGCTCAATGGACAAACAGGTCGTCATCCTTCAGAAACCCCTAAAACTCAAGGCTTTTGTTGATGCATTACAAAAAAGGGAACCGATTTATTTATAATACTTTTGGCCAAAAACCCTAAAACAATGATCAATAAATTATTATTTCCACAAAACGAGAAGATTTTCCTCTACCATACGAATTTGTAGCGAATTTTTATGTTTATTTTTTTATTTTTTAGGGTTCTCTGAATTTTGAATTTCAAGCCAAAAATTCGGCGAACCCTATGACTTAGGTGGTACCTCTATGGTCAATCATTCAAGCATCTATAACCTCTCACAATTAAAATCCTCTCCCAAGTAAGTTTTATTTGTTTTTCACTTTTCTTTTACCACATGTATTCTACAATTCATTAAATTGGTTTACATTTTTATGTTTTAGCTTAATAATTAATTTTGTAATTGTGAACATTATCTAGGTTGCAAGTTCTTCTGCTGCTACAAGGAATTGGAGTGCATACTCCTTTATCCGCTTAGAAAAGCATAACTAGTTGGGCTCTAAAAAACCTAAAGACATGGCTTTCATTCATACCAACTTGCATCTTTTGTCACAGAAGGAGGATCACTACAAAGAAGGGGCAGCCAAGCTTTGGGATGTAGAACTTGAGTGTGCAAACTTGGATGCAACGATTCAAGATTTTATCACAATCACGGATACTAATGTCAATAACATCATGACACATGGTGTATCTAGCACAAGTAGAACCACTTTTGGTTCAATTGATCTTGAACTTGCAGCAGTTGGAGGAGATGAAGATATTGATGATGAGTTTAATGCGAATCCATATGATACAGATTCGGATTGATAAACATTGACTGATGAACTATACTTTGATTTTATAGTTGTGACATTGAATGATAAACTATATCTTGATTTTTTAGTTGTGATGATTTGCTGATTTGCACTAGAATCATGAACATAGACATATATGATATTCATATCATTCATAAGGTTTATATTTTATAATCTTATTGAGTATTTGAATATGCATTGGTGAATTTATAAGCTATCAAGTGTTTTAATTTTGTAAATTTCTTTCATTTATTTGCATATGCATACTATAACTGTGTGTTTATGTTGTATGCATTTATGTATGTATGTATTTGAAAAAATAACATATATGTATCCGCATCTCCCCCTCCCCCCAAAAAAAAAATCCTGCATCCTACACCCGCTTCCGGATCCACATCTGAATTGGTAACTCAGATTTTGTCTATAGCTTAGTGCTTGGGTTCATTTTAGTTTCTTAAAGAGCTTCCACTTTCAATCTAATGATGTCAGCCGACTAGATGGTCCCGATGGTGTTTCTGTAGCCGACAGATTGACTGTCGTCGGTGTTTTGTATTTTGTAGCCGACGGGTAAATAGTTTGTAGCAGACATAATGATTGTGGCCGACGGACTCCTTCGGGAAGGTTCAGCAGATAATATTTATATCCCGTCTGGGATCATTGTAAATCATCATCTACTATTACTGATCTTATGAAGCATAATGTATGTCTGGCATATGCGAATATAATTCTGCTATTCTATTCTCTTGTCTGTATGCGTTGATTTCTTTACCAAAACGGTAAACATTTGGCGTCGTTGCCTTATGAATTTGGAAGGTGGGAGGAATGAAGATTAATACCAAATCAGCTCAACAAGGATCGAAATAAGGTCAAGGGAAAGGATGGAATCCGTACTATGCAAGAGAATTTAATTCTGGCACAGCAAGCCGAATGCTGACGGAGATTTCAAAAGATTGCCAACGGAAATTGGAGCTCCGAAGAATTGTTGGAGGAGACTCCGCAGCGGGTGGAATTGGTGGAAGAAGCACGGGAGGAGTTCTTGAATTTGTGTTTGCCGACGGAAGAAAATTCAGACAGAAGACAATCAATTCGCACGGCTCGCAGTGTCGAGGGAGCACAAGCGTGGAGTGACCTCTTCGTCCGGGATAGACTTCTGCAAGAAACAACTTCAGAAGATCCTTCTTCTTCACCAAGGTTCATAGCTATCGACACCTCCGGTGTGGGAGTGCAGACCGCCGGTGTGGGAGTTCAGACTGCCAGTGTGGGAGTGCAGATCGCCGGTGTGGGAGTGCAGACCTCCGGCGTGGGAGTAAACAGCGCCAGTGTTGCAGGACCCAGTAACGCCTCTCTACCAAATTCAGTTGTGATGGCGGGACCCAAAGAAAAGCTACCGAAGTTTGAGGGCGATGGTATAGCTGACCCCATCCGACATTGTAAGACATGTGAGATGATCTAGCGAGCAAATAGAATCACAGATGCCAACGAATGGGTCAGGCAATTTCCGGCAACCCTATGGGGTGTGGCGATTGATTGGTTTTCAGATACGGATCCACAAAAGCTAAATAGTTGGGATAACATTAAAAAAGAGTTCCTGGCAGAATTTAAACTCTTGCGGGATGATAATGAAATCGTACCAGAGATTTTCAATTACAAACAGGGGAAGCACGAAACTGTACTTAATAAACAAAATGGAAAGCAAGCCGGCAGACGAATTGCAGAAAAGATGGTTCTTAGACGGCCTACGCTCGAAATTGCGGAGGAAAATGAAAATTGTGCCACCGTCGTCATATGTGGACGCGTATAACAGAGCACTGGACCTTGAAAGTGAGCAGAAGACAAAGAAGAAGAAAACTAGCTCCTCTGATTCTGATGACGACGAGCCTGCCAAAGATGATAGTAGCGACGACGAAGGCAGCAGCAAGAAGGTTTGTGCCCTACAGAAAGATATGGTTTGCATGATGATGGAGTTTAAAAACATGCACAAGGAGCCAAAAGGCAGTGAGCTATGGTGCACGGAGTGCAAGACCGACGGTCATACTAAAGGATCATGTCCAAAGAATCAATTCTACGACATTTGTCAAATCATGGGCCATTCGACAAAAGAGTGCCCCTTTAACATGAAGACAAGAGGACCTCTGCAGGTGCTTCTCACATAGGAGACTTCCCCGTCGGGTAGTAGCGGAAACACAAATACCGTCGGTGCTACATCCGGAGGATACAGGAATAATCGGCGTGGACAGAACAATGACAACAACAATAACAATACCAATACGAGCAGAAGCCGGATCCAGTATGATGCAAATGGACGGCCAATTATTCAGTGCCACGCATGTAACTTGTGGGGGCATTTTGCGCGGGAGTGTCCAACAGCAAATACACCTCAACTATTGTGCCGATGGTGCGGACCCGACGATCACGACGACTCAAAGTGTCCAAAATCCGAAGTGAACTTGATCACTATCGGGGCGGATGAGGAAGAAGCTTTGGCAATTATGCGGCAACAAGCAAAAGAATACCCGGACCCCGCCGAAGAGAAAAGGAAATTTGCGGAAGCACGAGCAGAGGTTGGAAAAGTATCCCAAGCAGCAACACCTCTGGACACCACCGGCACTTCAGCGAGGAATTTCGCAGAACAAAACATAGTACGGAAAATTTTGCAAATGGAGGTGCGAGTAAAGGTAAATGATTTGCTTCTCACCATGCCTCAACTTCGATCTGCTCTTTCAAATATTGCAGGAGAATCAAGTCAAGGGAAGGAAAAGTCACCAGGAGAACCAAGTCAAGGGAAGGAAAAGGAAATTGCTATAGGAGGAGAAGATCAAATGTTGCTGGCGCTGACATCCAGACGACACCCTACAGTCGTCAAGATGGGGATCCTTGGACATGTTCTCACAGACACAATAGTTGACGGAGGGTCCGGCGTAAATGTATTGCTAGAAGAAACCTAGAGGAAACTTGGACAGCCGACATTGTGGCCTCCGAGATTTCAGCTGCTGACCACCGATCAACATGGCATTAAACCACTAGGTATTCTCATGGCACAACCAGTAACCATTGGCACTCAGCCGTTCCTGATGGATTTCATGGTGATTTCCTTGAAGAGGAAAGGCTATGACGCCATCCTGGACCGCGGGTGGCTTATCGAAGCAAGAGCCGGACACGACTGGAAGAAGAACACCTTGTCACTGGAAAGTAAAGGCCGCCGATTCGTCATTGATCTGCATACCCAAATGGTAGGGGAAGAGGCCCTGTCGTCAAATTCTGAGGGAGAGGAGGATGAAGGCAAACAATGGATGGAACCGGATTAGGAGGGCGTTCCGATTGGATGGGGGATCAACGGATGACGACTTGGATTCCGTCAACGGTCTCTACCACTGGCAAATGGAGGACTATGAATTATTTCACAGCTGCAATGTTCTGTCAATTGAGAACGAATATCCGAAGGAGTTTAGTGAAGTAAAGGAGGGGGAGGCACCGTTGGATGTTACACCTGCCCATGCATTCAGTGAAGGGGAGACAATCAAGTATAATGAAGCTACGCTGCAAACGATGAATTTGGGGGACGAGGCAGAGCCGAAGAACATACTGGTCGGAGATAATTGGGATCCAGTACTCAAGGCCGCGGCATTTAAGATATTTCTAGAGTACAAGGATGTATTTGCATGGACATACAAGGACCTCAAGGGAGTATTGCTAGAATTGTGTGTGCACCGCATCCCACTGGTGGAGGGAGCTGTACCTGTACGAAAGCGACCCTACAGGATGAACAAGAACTATGCGGCACGGGTTATGGAGGAAATCAACCGGATGCTGGAAGCTGGCATTATCTTCAAGGTACAGACCAACGAATGGGTGTCGCTGATAGTCATCTCATTGAAGAAGGATACTACTCAGATCCGGATATGTGTCGATTTCAGATGCCTGAATGCAGTAACGATCAAGGACCCTTTTCCGATTCCATTCATAAATAGCATTCTGGAGGAGGTCACGGGACATGAAATCTACTCCTTTATGGATGGGTTCTTCGGATACAATCAGATTTCTATAGCGGAGGAGGATAAGTTGAAGACAACGTTTGTCATCGAAGATGGGGTCTACGCATACAACCGGATGCCATTTGGGTTGTGTAACGCGTCGGCCACATTCCAACGGATTATACTGCATATCTTCGACAGGATGTCCGTGGGAAACTTCAAAGCCTTCCTGGATGATTGGTCAATATTTAGCACGGAAGACGAACACCTGGCAGCACTCGGTGAATGCATGGAGAGATGTCGCAGAGCCCGGCTAGCATTGAATCCCAAGAAGTGCAGATTCATGGTTCCGCACGAAAGACTACTCAGACACATTGTCTGTAAGGAAGGATTAAAGACGGATCTCGACAAGGTGTCCCACCCGTTGGATAAGTTAACCTGCAAGGAAGAATCATTTAGATGGGATAAAGAGCAGGACGAGGCATTTGAAGGGCTAAAGGTACGACTGGCTACGGCACCCATCCTGGCATATCCAGACTGGAATAAAGAGTTTCATGTTCATGTGGATGCCTCCAACTATGCAATCGGCGCGACCCTAGCACAGACTGGTAACCACAGACTAGATCACTCGATATAGTTTGCCAACCGGTTGTTATCAAAGGTCGAGCAGAACTACAGCACGACTAAAAGAGAAGCATTGGGAATGGTCTATGCTGTGCAAAAATTCCGTCATCATTTGCTTGCTACATCGTTTGTGTTCTATGTTGATCACCAGGCCCTGTTGTACATGATTAATAAACTTGTCATCCAAGGGAGGATCAGCAGATGGCTACTACTAGTGCAGGAATTCACTTTCAAAATCATTGTCCGGCCAGGAAAGAAACATGTCAGTGCCGACCACCTGTCGTAGATCAAAACAGGGGAACCAACGAAGGGTGTGAATGACAACTTCCCTGACGCGCAGCTATTTCAGATTGGGGTACTGCCAGAATGGTACAGGAGTATTGGCGAGTACCTGTCAACAGGACAGTGTCCCACTGGGATGTCACCGAATGATAGGCGCAAGTTGATAATTAGGAGTCGCACATTTCAATTGATCAATGGATTGCTCTACAAAATGGGGCCGGATCGTATTCTTCAGCGGTAAGTGCTGGAAGAGGAGATACCGCAGGTGTTAAAAGAAGCACATGAGGGTCCCACGGGAGGACACATGGGGCCCGACACCACTGCACGGAAGATATTGCACGCAGGTCTCTAGTGGCCGACGGTGTACAATGACGCGCGGGAATGGATCGTCAGATGTGACACTTGCCAATGGGCCGGGAAGCTGCTGAAGAGAGATTTTATGCCACTTCACCCCTCACATGCGCAAGAACTTTTTGAGAGATGGGGATTAGATTTCATTGGACCACTGAGGGTGAGCAAGACTCGACGGTGCCGGTACATCATTGTTGCAACGGAGTACCTGACCAAGTGGGTGGAGGCACGTGCGTTACCAGATAACTCAGCCGTCAACACGGCGAAATTTATTTATGAACAGATCATTACCAAGTATGAAATCCCATTACAATTAACAAGTGATAGGGGAGGTCATTTTGTTAATCATGTCATCTGCTTGCTCACCGCCTAGTTCAAGATTTATCATTCATTGTCAAGTCCGTATTATCCAAGAGCAAATGGACAGGCCGAAGCTACCAATAAAATCTTAGTCTCCATCATCTACAAATCCTGTGCGGTTGAAGGTGCTGATTGGGAGGAAAACTTACCCGCCACCCTGTGGGCTTACCGCACAGCATACAAGGTGACACAGGGCACACACCATTCCAGTTAATGTTTGGACAGGAAGCGGTAGTCCTAGCGGAATTCATGATCCCGAGTCTGCGAATAGCGTTGGAAAACAAGTTGGATGACAACAGAAGCTTACAAGAGCAGTTAAACAATCTAAATGAGCTAGAGGAGAAGCGATTGCTGGCACAGTGGGCGACGGAAGTGGCACAGAACAGACGCAAGGTCTGGCATGATAAGCATCTGAAACGTAGGAGATTCCAGCCGGGACAGTTAGTATTGAAGTATGATGGTCGCAATGAAATCAAGCCAAGAAAATTTAAGGTGTGGTGGGTTGGACCATACCAGATCCAGGAGGTTGGTGACAATGGAGCGATCAAACTATCGATGTTGGACGGACAGGAGGTGCCTCAGTCAGTTAACAGATCTAAATTGAAAATATACCGTGCAAGAAGGGTGTCGTTGTCGCCCAGTGCTCACATGAATTCTCCGTCATCATCATTAAAAGACTGTGAGGTGGCGACGCCAAATGGAGGTACCTCTATAATTTAATTTTTGAAAAAAAAAAAAAATTTTAAAAAAAAAACAAAAAAAGAGTAAAGGCCGCAGGAGAATGCCCCACGGGCAACTCTCCGCGAGAGATGACCCGCGGGCACATCTCCGCGGGAGATGGTTCCTCGGGTAGCCTCCCGCGGGAGATGGCCCGCGGGCACATCTCTGCGAGTGTCCGCGGGGTTGCTAAAAACGACATATCGTTCCCTCCTTTGCATTTGCCAGGTCCGCGGGGCTGCTAAAACTGAAGTATTATTCCCTCCTTTGCATTTGCCGGCATTGCGAGATCGTTCCGTTCACTCCTAACGCACATTCCTTGCTATTGCTTGACTCTCTTCCCGCGGGGTATTCATGCGAAGGTTGTTCTAAGATAACACTGCCCGCAGAGTTCTATGTTCAAACTTCATGATTCCTTTTTCGCGTAGGAGGTATATTCACGTCTTCCAGAAACAAATTCAAGCGATTCCGCATAGGAGAACAAGATCAATTTGTGTGCTCTGCAGTTCCCGTGTTCGATCCAGAGGAAGACCAACAGGTGGGAATAACACTCTCCTGCGGGTGAATTAGGATTTCCTCCATTTTATTTTATTTTAAAAGAAAAATCATCAAGATCTAAGGCGGAAATGGTTAAGGCTAATACGTTGAAGTGGGCATCAGAGTGGCTAGAATCTCAACTCGAATGGATTCCTAGGTATACAGGTGGATCACGAGGGGCTTGTTTCTCTGCGGAGTCTTCCTTGAGAGCGCACAAAAGCCGTCATTGCCATGGGAAGATTTGATTTTTAGCAGTACAGGGTTTCTTCCCACCAGCAAGTGGAAATTGAGAAGGAATGGTCGAAATTTTGTGCAGGTTACAATTCGTGATTGTTGACGCTAAGAGTAACCATCCTTTATTTTGCCCTGTGCTCATCCTTGGAGGCTGTTTTCATCTCTCACTGATTGTGAGCATCATAGCAGACAGTATTTCCCCGCGGGGAGTGTGCTTCTAACACATGGAGGAAACTTGTATAAGAGAAAATAAGCCATTTTTGCATGGAGTCAGCGAGCAAGCGAAAGCCGTGGAAGAGTCAATTGGCAGCAAATATGGACAAGAATTCAAGGGTTTTGGCATCAGGGATTCGAGTTGCAGGCCCCTCCGGTTCCAGCAGCAAGAAATAGAAGACCAAGGAGGAACTCATTTATCTCACCGTCCAGTTTGAGTCTTAGTGGGAGCGAATGCCGGAGGTGGTGGCAGGAGACCCCAGAGGCAGACTAGATTAAACAGATTTTAATGCGGGCACAAGTGCATTGGGCCATCCAGCTTCCCATCTTTTCCATCCGATTGTTTGAATCAGTATTGCGCACCATGATAAAGACATATAGCGCCCGAAGTAGAACAAGTACATTCCTGTACAAAAAGCAGCAGATGACGGTGTCCTTTAAACCTAGAGATTTCACTAGGGTTTTCGGCATCCCTGGCCCCGATGGGAGGAAAGTGGAAATCAAGAACCATAAACTCTCACGAGAACGGAAGGAGCATTGGATAGATCTAGTGTGTCGGGATCTTACACCCGTGGAGCGGGAGGCAGCAGTTCAGGGGTCAAAGTGCAGAGGGCTTCGCAAGGACTTTATTCGGGAGGGTCACTGGCGGTGTATCATGGACGTCATCAAGAGCAGGTTGACAGGTGCCACTCGAGCTTCAGATATAGCATTACCGCAGATTGTGTTTATGAATGGCATCATGCAGGGAGTGGTATATGATTGGGCCTCAATCCTGGCTGACAAGATGGAGGAATTTATGACCCTTCAGCAGCGAACATTTTTTATGCTGCACCATGCCATCGGGTTGTTTCTGGAGGTTGCAACGAGCCAGATTCCACTGGATGATTTTGAGGCTCCTCCAAGGGGCAAGTTGGCAGATGAGGAGCCTCCCATATTCTATTGGCGACACTTGGATACAGGAGGATCAGCAACAGGCCACAAGAAAGTACTTCGCGGACTAGATGCTTCCGGAGAGACAGACAGCAAACGGGAGGGCACTTCGGTGAGTGATGGGGCTGAGTCTGTGGAAGAAGAGGAGAGCACTTCGGCGGAAGTTGGCATTGAGGCAGCGGGTAGTGGGCCCACATTCTTTACCCCTCCTCAACTGTCAACTTCAGCGCACTTGACTACCTTTCTGATAGTTATTCCGCCGTTTGGCGAGCGCCATGCCCCGATCCTCATGACTCCTCCAGCGGAGGTCGATGTCCTGCGAACAATGACGAAGATGGTCCCACAGACAGCGATAGATGTTGCCTTGCGGACAGTCATCGAGATATTACTGAAAGCTGTAGCAGAGATGATTCTAGTTGTACCAGCAGATGTCACCGTCGCAGTCTCACAGAGAGCCTGAGCCGCAGGTTCGATTGGAGGTCATTGATTGTGATGCAGTTGTCACTGTTTCGTCATCTTTTTTAGCAGAGGCCAAGTTAGCCCAGCCAGTACCAGAGGAGAACATGGAGCTCGCGCAGTCAGACCAACCGGAGGTGATGGATAGAGCTAGTGTGTTTCTGAGGCAGCAGTTCCGACTCACTCCTACCAAGCAGGGTCTGTCCATTTAGTCTCTTAGGCGTTCAAGAACATCACCGGTAGTACCAGAGCCTCAGCTTCAGGAGGAGGGAATGCCACATGCCGTGGTTGCGCCGACAACAGAGGAGGCAGCACCGGATGTGGGCATGGCTCCCGCTGATGAGGAGCATAGGGATGCGGAATGGTCATTGGAGGACTTCGCCAAGGAGGATTACAGGTCGGATGAGGACAGGTGCCGGGATTACCTCAGGACTATGAAGTCTGCATTGAAGAAGGGACACGATGTGGCAATTCAGGCCCTGACTCAACGGAGGGAGTGGCATTTGATTAGAGCATATATCTGTGGGATCTATCCTTGACGATTTCAGACTTGTTTTGTAAACAAGGGTTGGCCGGCGGTGGAGACAGTTGAGATGTTGGCAGATTGGGCTACTGAGCCGGACTTGGGACCTAGTGACACCCCTCTAATGAGGCTGGCACATGGGATTGTGAGATTGTACAAGGATGTTTATTATGGTCATCGATGTGCGAAGGCGGACAGGGTTGCAGCAGAGAGATCAGTGGCAGTTGAGAGTGAGGCTAGAAAAAAGCTAGCCGCCGACTTGGCCGACCAACAGGCAGCATGGGCCACAAAGCGGGCAGCACTACTGGAAGATATGGCAACAGCGATGCAAGAGAGGGACGTGGCTAGGCAAGGTATAGAGGCGGCGGTCCAAGATAAGGATGCGACTGAGCACGAGATGCAGTTAGCTAGGAGGCAGGCTATGGATGTGGCGCTTCTTCTAAAGGAGGCCGTTGAGGTTAATTCTCAGATTCAGACAAATCTCCGCATCAGGACAGAGCAGGTGTATGAGTTACGTCGCCAACAGCACACTTCTGGGACGCCCCCTCTCTAGTATTTCTTCTGTTGTCTGTAAGTTGTCTCCTAATTTTGTTAGTCGTCAGGAGACGACTGTTCTTTTTGGGGGGATGGTGTCAGCCGACTGGATGGTCCCGGCGGTGTTTCTGTAGCCGACAGATTGACTGTCGTCGGTGTTTTGTATTTTGTAGCCGACGGGTAAATGGTTTGTAGCGGACATAATGATTGTGGCCAACGGACTCCTTCGGGAAGGTTCGGCAGATAATATTTATATCCCGTCTAGGATCATTGTAAATCATCATCTACTATTACTGATCTTATGAAGCATAATGTATGTCTGGCATATGCGAATATAATTCTGCTATTTTGTTCTCTTGTCTGTATGCGTTGATTTCTTTACCAGTACGGTAAACAAATGAGAGCTTTGCCCTCGCACACTATTTTTATTTGTGTTGTTCTCAAAAAGATAAATTAAAATACTTATCTGATCTAAGTTTTATTCTTTATAACACAGCCATTGCAAAATTGGAATGAATTGAAAATTGCCTACTGCCTATTTCTTCAAAAGATAAAGCAATGAAGACATAATTGTTATTGAAGAGAACGTAAATAACATGCATTATCAAGCAAGTCCATTGTCCTTTAGTAGACATCCATAGTATCGATCAAATTGTGAACACAGTATTCAATTCTTGAGCATTTAAACATGAAACCACATTGGCAGACAAATTTGATAATAGAGTTGTGTACAGAAACTCTTTAGATTCTTACCATGCATTTAGACAAGTCAAACTAAGAAGAGCTTTCTCATTTGCAGAAGACAACAGCTGATAGAATGCACATAATCCATCGTCATCAACAACAACAATGACCAATATGGCAACAAACACTTTCAAAAGAATTGAACAATTAGGTCTTGGTTTCCTGAACAGATAGATCTAACACAGAAGAGCATCACAAAACTAAGTCCAGTTAAAACTGGTTGTGGGAAGGAAAAGTGCACAACTAGGTATATCTTCAACCAATTGTTAGTTCTCAAAATGATCAGCGATGCAGGTACACAATATGGTACAAATTCCTCTTCCTTCTAGCTTCTTTGCAAGCAAAAGTTAATCTATAAATAATGTTTGTTAGAAACTATTGGACAACATTCCAATCTGTACCAGAGATCAAATTTATATTGTTGATTATGTTTTACACAAATTATTTTCAAGGACATACGTTTCATTACAAAAATATAAACCAATGGCCTAAGGACATGCGTGTCACTAGCTATATCACATCAGAAGCAACACAAAAATTCCCATCTCCATAAATTATTTTTCATCTTGTGATTACAAGCTATAAATTATAAAAGCTGCATCTTAAACTCAAATACTCAACTGTACTCCAGTCACTATTCTGTCATATTTAGTTATAATGGTGAATCCTACGATGAGTATCAGTTATATTTAAATAGACCACTAAGAAATCATATGAGGCTGCATATGTCTCTTAATGGCATTTTCAGATTCATACATTCTTATCCAGAAAGCACTATCACTCCCGATTACTACTGTACAGTAAAAGGAAGTTAACAGCAAGATAGTTGTAATATTATTGGAAAAAGTTGTAAATACCTTTGATTTCCCTTCAAATGCCTCAAAGATGGATTCTGTTGCCAATGTAGCAGCTAAAGGAACAATTCCACCAGTCATCAACTTTGCAAAGCATGCAATATCTGGTACACAACCTAGGAGCTCTGCAGCAGACTTGAGGGCACAAGAAAAAGTAAATAGTAATCTCTACCAGCCAATCTGCCATGGTTCTTAACTTTTTCCTACTTGGACAGGACAGTCAGATTGACTTGGGGAATACAACATTCAAATGACATTTTGAAGAAGCAAAACAGGATATTTGAATGATTAACAAAACTAAGGAGATCCGGATAAACTAACATGTTAATATACCTGAACTCCAAGGCGCCAAAAACCAGTAAAGACCTCATCGAATATTACAGGTATTCTATGCTTCTGGCATTCATTGACAAGCACCCGCTGGAAAAGTGGATCAATCATGTGCATTCCACCAGCAGCATGAATAACTTCAAGTACAAAAGTATAGAGCTATTAACTTTCCAAGAACTTATGATTTTGTAGAAAGATTAATATAGCAAAATGACAAGTATCATGTTAGGAATAAATGCAAAACAAATGTAATGCAAATTCAAAATTCAATGAAGAAATTGATTGAAACAAGAGTAGGCATGCACCAATATGAGTATGATTTACAATTGAACAAACAAAGGAATTTTAATTACGTCCATGAGACTGACAGTCTTAAAGGACCAAGAACCATACCGTAAGCCATCTTCATGTTCTTCTCGGTGTCAGTTTTCTGGTTATGGATTTTTATCAGAAAATGAGCAGTTTCGTGAATCATTGCATCCCCAAAAGTTGGTTTAGAGTTAGATAACCATCCTTCAGGTTGTTCCCATATTGACCCCACATATCATGGTAAGCAGCATATTTAAAAATGAAGTGCCGATCAGTTTCAACTACTACTTTGCTGCAGAACGTACCTCTTTTCTCTTCCCAAAACTCTTTGGGAACAATACATCTAAATGTCTCACACCTCGGATGATGAGACCTGGTTATTAATCTGCCACTAACAATCTATCCTACCCTTAAGGTAAGAGAGACTTTCCTCTTGTGACACTCTTCTACCATTCTTTCCAACACTGCTAATTTTTGAGATTTCCCATCAACTACAGATTTTTTTACGTTAAAATTATAACCCATGATATAAGTCCACATCCAAAATATGTAGTGCTTTATTTCAATTTCACAAAAGATTATCTGTTTAATATAAATTTTCTATGTACATCAAAAGTCCTGGAAATGAGGAAAGTATCAAGAAAAAACCACTATACTGAGTCAGGATAGGAATAAACATAGATTAAAAATGTTAAGAATATAAAAATTCACATAATTTCTAAAATAAGCTATAAAGGAGTTTATATCAGCCTGGATGGACTCTAGAAGCTCTGAAAATGAGAATTGTCACACAAGAATTTGAAAACAAAGAATTTTTAAAAATAAGGATCCCATGAATTATATTTCAACATATGATAATACATATACATCAATGATTCAAAATTACCAATAAATAATCATATATCTCACTAAGGGATACATTGTGTTGTGAATCAAGGGGTAAATAATCAGGACTCGATCAGAAATTGGTACTAATTAAGGGCTAATCAGAGAATAACTAAGTCACCAACTCTTCCTCAGAAACCCTGGATGCGAAAGCTGGTGTGTGGAAGCCTGGTGCATCCGGTAGCCCTGTGGATGCCAAAAGGATGCCACCCACAGGCACCCAGAGTCCAAGAAAGGATTTATGTGCTTTCTACTTGATGATGTCGGTGCCTTAGGAGCGAAAATATGTGATTGAAGATCTCCTAGTATGGCATACTGTGCTAATATGTCTAGGCAAACTGTGAATTGATCTGTCTATCGTATTGTAGCTGGCCAAACTATTAATACTTCTGTAACTTTCCTTCATTGGTTGGGCGTCTAGTTCTCTATGGAAGTTGACAGTTCTGGGAAGTTATTTACATGTTATCCAAGGATACTTATAGCCAAGATGCACATGAGTCACAAATTAATATATATCTTGGTTCTACTTGTTGTTTGAACTGTATTTGGTCGTCTTGGTTCAAGGTGTCATTGCTGTTACTAAACAGATTTGTTAGTAATCAGCCATTTTGGGGCATTGGCATAACCCAGATTTCTTATTTATTTGCTAGTCACCAGTTATATATATATACACACCTATGTTCCTCCGAGTTTCCGGGACAGGGATGGCAGGGGATGGCGGGATGGGTTTCTAAGACGGCAAATTTTTTCGACAATTTTGGGGACTAGGGGTGGGGGGGACTATATATATATAGGGAAATTTTAAAATATACACTAAAAATTGCAAATATACATGTCATTCATATGAAACTAAGCACAAAGCATGTCATTTAGACATTATAGAACTTTAATATACACCATTTGAATGCCATCTAAGAAATAATAACCGATTTCAGTACTTAATTGTCAACATGCATACCAATATGTGAACAAAAATATTTAAATATAAGTTTAGCAGTGAACAATATCATAAAAATCTGGAAATCTAAATATGCCCAAAGGTTAGAGGGCTGTCATAAAATTTCATCATCATGTTCAAGTTCAACATAGAATACAAAATATAGAAAAATGAAGTAGACTGCTGCTCAAGCTCTTGGAAGCAAAAAATCACCTCTTCTTGCAAAATGAAAACCCCAGCTAGCTGCAACACACTCCAACTTCACAAGCAAAACCAAACAAATGACAAAACAACCACAATGTGGTCTTTTTTCACCTTTTAGGGCATTTGGAGAGGCAGAGCCCACTGGACGACCAAGTAAGGACAAACAAAATAAATTTTTTTGTTTTAATTATTTTTTTAAAGATTCACAAAAAACAGGGACGGCTGGCCATCCCCGGTACGGTTAGCGGACTTTTGGACATCCCCTTTCCATACTAAGGACAGCAAGCCATCCCCCTTTTCTTTCCCAAAAGTCCCCGAGTTTCGGAGATGTCCCCTAGTGATTTGCAAATGTTGGGGACAGCTAGGGGAGGTCCCCTACCCGTCCCCCCATCCCCGAGACATCCCCGTCTCAGAAACATGGGTTTTTTGGCCGGGGATGCATCCTTGGGGTACATAGATATACACACACATCCACATCCCCCCAAAAGAAAAAATTCCTGCATCCTGCATCCACTTCCAGATCTGAATCGGTAACTTACAAGAATAACAATAAGAAGATTCTGAGTCTAGGGTCTTATATTATTCTATTATTCATAATGCAGAAAAAATGATTAATTTATCTATGTGATTTTATAATTTATCTTGGTCTGCTGTTAATAAACAAAAAGACAAGAACTTGTCTGTAATAGTCAGTCACAAGGGAATGGGAGAGAGTCTGCAATAAGGGAGACTGGAGAACAGCTAAGGGCACTCTGTTGCAGTGGCAGATAAGGAAGAACATCTATAAGGGCACTAACTGCTAAGGACACCCTACTGCAAGTACCTTCCCACCTCCTATGTTGGGGGACTGTTGGTAAATCACAGTTAACTCCAACCATAAAAGAATGGAGAACTGTATGGAGGGAGAACCCCTGTATTAGGGCACCACAACATGCCTCCTTACTCTACATCATCAATATTTGGAATTCACATACAACTAAAGTGCTTCATAATGATGAAGACATATTTGCTTTAGTCTAATCCTTGATTTATTTGGGAATAATATTTATTGGGATCTAATCCTCATATTATAAAAAATACTTATGTATCTGCTTGTATGTTAGCATTTGCGTTCATCTAGTGAATGCAGGATTCAAGTTATGGATCAGATAATTAAAGAAACTATTTACTTGGCAATCCCTAACCCTAAGCCTATTTTGTTGCAATTGTAATTTGGGGCAAATTACAAAGGGAACGTCACATTGGAATGGATCTACTTCTACTTATCCCCTTGTATTTTTTCAGACTCGCATTATGACCACATTCCAACTATAAAAATATTTCATCAATGTAATAAATGGTTGATAATCGAGATTACTTGGTCCTTTTTTTTTTGTCATTGGATGAATTTGCTCTGCTTCTTTTCATCTGCACATGGTACTACAATCAGCATTTTTTCTTAGCAGGTCTGATAGGAAGAATATGTTAGCTATTAGGTGCTTCCAGAATTTTATCATAATTCTATTTTGAAATCTCCCATGTATGTTTTATGTAGACTGCGTCAGAGAAAATCCATCTTAAATAAAAATCTCTACTAGAGATTCCATCACATGTCGCTGATATAAGTTGTGTTGTAAATATTCCATCTACAAGCATAGCATTCCACTGGGCTTCATCACCAAGCCATAATCCTATATCATGTACTTAGCAATAACATAGTCTCACTATTATCAATATCTAAGGTTATTTCCTTAAATGATTAGTTTGTGCAATTTATTGAATCAAGAATGTGATAGCATCTCTTATGTTCAAGTATTCATTTTTGTTAATGCTTATGTTCTCTCTTCTACTGATATTATATCCTCAAGAAAAGCCGAGATGCAGTTTATCCAAAATAAAACCTGCCAAACTTGTGTATATATTTGTCTCCCACAAGAAAACACAAATTTCAAACTACAATTTAATAAATTTGATTCCGATTTTGTTTCAAAAATACTCATCGTGATTCCCCTACATTTGAGGTTCTGAAGTGATAAGGTATAGAAAAAAAAATGCGTGAAGGGAAACTATACGAAAGACCTTACCTGGTTCTATAATTAGGGCTGCAACATGCTTAGATGGAGATGATGTTGAAAATTGTGATAAATGTTGTGATATATAATCACAATACAATGTGGCAAGAGTTGATTCATCCCTCTTTGTTGAGAATAAAGCTTCACAACTTGTCCCTGCTGAGTTGCAACTATAATTATATTTTATATAAGAATATTGAAGTGCAGACTAATAAAATGAACAATGCAAACTGTTTCATTCCTCAACTAAAAGATAGAAATAATAATGCACCATAAAAGAGTTATGCTGAAATTTCTGTCATACCAAAACCACGACTTGTGACTTCTGAATACATCAGAGCATCTGGAACCTCAAGCTGCCATTCCTTGTTGTGCAAGAACACACTAGGAGAATCTAAAAAGAGACCTCTCCCTGAATACCTATGAGTACCAAAGATGTAACCAATTTCAGCATTTTAGAAACCATTTACACAATATAGAAAATGAATGGATGAGCTAAGCACAAGTTTCCAATAGTATTATCAAACAATGTGAAACGAAAAAGGTAAATGGCATGCCTAAAAATCATGGCATCCTTTTTCACTTGGGGATAATTTATCATTTAGTGTTTACCCAAAAAAAAAAATTCACTTGGTTTACACTACAGATGCAATAATTATTCATTCTTTGTCGATTAGTTGATTTTTTCAGGAAAACTAAATCATGTTGATGATCTTTTCATTATTTGTAATATCCCCCTAATAATCAAATTCAATTATAATAGTCAGAATTATAATATAACAAATTTATTAAAAGACTGATAATTATATTCTAGTATTGATGATACCTTATTAAGATATGGTGATGATTATTCAAATATACATACATACATATATATATATATAAACAATACTGAATAATATTATCATATCACATAAATACTCAAATATAACTAACACCAAAATTAAATTACCATTATAATTAATATAATAACAATTAAAGAATTCAATTAACTAATGGTCACGTCCCTTCACAAAGGGGCAATAGAAGTTTGGGACCATACATATAACATGGATAGAGAAGATATCAAAATAGAAAAAAGGGAGGAGAGAGAAGGCATATGAATCAAGTATAGCAAAAACAAACAAATTGACTATCCTAGATACATTGACATCTCATCATTCACAGTAGAAATACATCCATTACCGGGCAGAGAAGCTAATATCCTACACAGGGAGGAACAGGACATTAAGAAAATTCTATTATGAACAGTAGCAGTAAAATACAATGAAAGACAGAATGAACAAGCAATGAACAGATGTAAGGCAACACAGTCCTGCAGTCAGAGAGCATTAATCCATGAACAACACAACAACACAAGAGTCAAACCACCAACATGGACAGTAAAACAAACTGAGTTTATCAAGAGATATCATTCACGATTTAATCACAAAGTTCATATAAATGTCGATCAGTGTAACAGAGGAGCATCCATCCAACGGGAATTAGAGATGACAATAATAAATGAAAGGATGTAGTTCCTTTGTGCCGAACTACATATATATTTCATAGTGAGCATCTACAATTTCATACCAATTAGATTGTAACATAAGGAAAATAATTGGAATATGCGATTTTCAATATCATGGTCTGGGTGGCTATTGGAGTTACGTAACAACTTAATCAGAAATAATCAAATCATAGCAGACAAAAGCGATAGAAGAAGATCATGGAGCAGCAAGGAACTTATACACCTCTCAATCATGAACTACACTAACAAGATGTGGTTGATACAAACAAAACATTGACACAAATGCCAGTCCAGGTCTGCATATGCCATATCATCAACGTGCCCAGATAGACGACACCAACACCGCAATTCCAGTCCAGAATTACTGACAGGAGTAATAGAGAGTTTGACGTGATCCGTGAAACACCAGCAGTGAAGAGCAGTAAAGAATCAGCGCAACTCCTGTGCAGGGATAGTGAATCATCAAGGATATAAATAGACATAACAGAGAATGAATACAAAAGTCCAGAGAAGTGGTGTTTGGAAGTAGATACTCCTCATATAGAAGAAAGGAACATAGCAGTCGCAGTAATATAAACACATCAATAGAGATCATTGTGACCAAATACATAATAGAAAGTTTATTAAGTAAGAACTATTAATGGGAATGAGAATTTGTGCTCCTATTAGAATCAAAGAGATTCTTGGTAGAGAACATCCTTGTGGATATCGAATAGTATTTAAAGAGCAGAGGACATTCATTAGCGAATGTCGGAATTCCAAATTGGATTCCAGAGAAGGATTTATAGAGAATCCCTTAGAGACAATATATATTGTAGTGATCAAACATATGCATATGTCAAAGATAAGAGACTTCGTAGAGGTGGGATCTCTACCAAGTAGTGTTATCAAAGATCCCAAAGAGGCCTAAGGGAGAAGCTCTTTCTATGACAATTACCTAATCGAGATAAACTTCTCACCAGAGGGTTAGGTGACTAGACAAAGAATCTCTCCCCAAGGATTAGGAAGGGTAGCTTGGGTAGTGTCTAGATTAGCATTTACTTATATCCAATATTGCTCATATGTTTTACATATGATTTTTTTGATATGGTACTAACAAATGGTTGCAGGTTACGGCATTCGAACCTAACTGGAAAGCGGGAACATCACATTATTCTGGTTTGAGTTTTTGTTATTATAAATGCAATAATGTAATCTTTATTGTGATTATCTATAATTTTAATATATTGTAACTAACTGGAAGATTTGGATGATTGGCACATATTCTCAATAAGTTGTTCGAGAGGTAGCATAATGGGAAAAAGCAGATTTATGTCATGGGTGCACACTTACTTTAGACTGTATGGTTTCTAGTCATTAAGTTTGGATGTTTGTTAGCGGACAATTCGTTATCAAAAAGTCTGTGTAACACTGACTTTAAATAAAGTTTGTTTCAAGTGTACCTTCGCCCTTCTTTAGGACCTAACCGTCTTTAGCTTGATTGTAACTTATGATGACACCTTGGAAACAAACAAAAATATAATATCCAATAAATAGAGATAAAAGGAAGTTAAGGTTCGGGATTTGCGAAATTGGCATAGATGAAGAGTTGTCTAGAAGAAAAAGGAGCTAAATTAAATCAATCCTTTGAATAATCATCAAAGTGAAAGGCTTAAATACTTGGGACTGAACATGGACTCAGCTTTGATTTGTTAAAGGAAGCTTAGTCCTACCACTTATAGACATAGATTGATGACACATTGGAAGAATGTGATCATAAAAGCACAATTCAAAACTTCAAACACCGCTCTATGGAAGAATTACAAATCCATTTTTGGCTGAGGCATCCATTAGTAGTTATGGTTAAGGTACTTTTTACTAGGGCATCAATCGGCAGTTATGGTTAGGGTTCAAGAAAACAAAAAAGGTACAAAATTGTATTTTGGTCAACTTGGCCTATATTTGACATGGTTTTACAACAGTATTAGTAAAGGTATTAAGTTACTTTTCTATTTAAAAAGATTTACCATTTTTAGTGGAGTGAATATGGGTTTGTTCAGCCTCCACCAGTAGAGCTAGGAATACCAGTTTTATGTTTCTTCCAATATTTTGAGGAATAGGCTGCATAATCACATGTTGCCTGTACGTAAAAGGATCCTACAAGTCTCAGAAACCCACGCATGCACTAGAAAACTATGGGAGTTTGAAATCCATGAAATAAAAAGTTTTAAGTTTTGTGACCAAGCGGTTTTCAGCTTACCAAGTCAACATCAAAGAAATACTTCCTTTTAGCATTGATGTTTCCTAAGTCACAAGGTTCGAATTGGAATTCGAGTTTGGCAACTATAACATTCAAATGAAGTTCAGGAAAGAGTAAAAATTCGGGAAAAAATTCGAATTAAGTTCGCCTTATACAATTTTACTTATTTTCTAGATGTATGTAATATATCTTATCAATTATCAAAATAGTAAAAATTGCTAAATAGATCTCACAACTTCATAAGCTTGATGAGACATTTATTAAGTACAAAACATAAGAAACATGTGAAATCACAATAGCAAAGATATTATTTTGTTGCGAAGGTACAATCAAAAGTCAAGACTTCATAGCTTCAAGAAAGCTCGAAGTCATCAAGAGCACTTGGCTCAGATGGTGTAGCAACATCATTAGTATCACTACCCAATTCTTCCTCAAAAAAGTCAGGCTCATCTGCATCTGGTACTGTTGTGTCTTCTAAAGTCTGTTCTTGTGAAGATGACTCATTTGTTGATTTGTTCATAAGCAATTTTAAATTGCTGCAAACATAGACAAGATCTCCCAACTTTCCAGACAACAACTTGTTACTCTTTTTGGAATGGATGTGGTCAAAGCAACTCCAATTTCTCTCACAACCTGATGAACTTGCTCCTTGACTCAAAATTCAAATGGCAAATCGCTGAAGTTCAGGAGTTTCTACCCCATAGCTCATCCACCATCTATAACCAGGTACCTCATCTCATGTCATATCATATTTGGCTGCTCCTATTCCAAACAGCCCTTCCGCTTTTTTGTATTTCCAACATTGTTCTCTAATTAGAGATGCAATTGTTGGATCTGGTTCAAATCTACTAATGGCTTCATAAAACCCTGCCATAATTTCAGCATCACCTTGTCTATCAATGTGAAACAGTATAGGCTCCAAATAGCAAGCTGCTGCATGTAAAGGAGTGTGCATCATTTTCCATCTTAAATCAACAGTCTCCCATATCTCTATGTACTCTACTTCCACATTATTTAGTGCTCTCTAAATTGCTTCCTTGCAATGATCCATGCTTTCATAAAGCATTCCAAGGCAAGGAGTGTTACCATCAACCATGCGGAGCACGTCGACAATTGGACCGCATATATTTAAAACCTTTGCCCCACTTTCCCAAAAGTTACTATTTAAAACAATTTGCTCTATGATCTTCCCCTTACCACTTTTTAAGAGAGTTGAATTTTCCCACACATTGGAACAGATTACAGATCTTAAAGCTGCTTTCTCTTCAACTACTCTTCTCAAAGTGATATAAAATGAAGCAAATCTTGTATCGCAGGGCCTCAACAACTCTCTAGATGCATGTTGCCTGTAAAGGCTCAATGTGAGATGATGATTTCATATGAAATTTGCAACTTCTCTTCCTCTATGAATTACTTCATGTATCCAAGGGAATTTTGCCAAATCATGTAGCAACAAATCCAAACAATGAGCTGCACATGGACTAGAATAAATTTTTGGGTACTTCTCTACAATCAGCTTGCCAGCTCTCACACAATTTGCTGCACTATCAGTAACCACTTGAACCACATTTGCAACCCCTACTTCAAGAATTGCTTCCTCTAATATTTGAAATATATATTCAGAAGTTTTTTTATGATTCATACTGTCAATAACCTTTAAGAATACAACACCTTCAGGACAAGCCACTAAAACATTAATCAATGGTCTTTGACAGATATCTGACCATCCATCACTCAATATAGTGCACCCTGTTACCTTCCAAGAGGCTTTGACCACAGCTAATTTATCAGTCACTCTATCTTTTGACCTCTATAAGAGAGTTGTTCTCAAAGCCTCAGAAGAAGGAGGTATGTACCCTTTGCCAAACTCTCCAGCCTTTTGAAATACAAGACGATAAAGTGGATTTCTAGCTACATTGAATGGAATTGCACTAGTATAGAATAAATCAGCTAGTAAATCATCAACTACTTTTTCCTCACATGGTTTCCAAAAGCTATTCAGAGTTCCGCTCTCTTTTGTTGGCTTTACAACCTGAGGTAGACATGAAGATGAAGGTATAGTAGATGTGAATCTAGGGACGTCTTCAATTCTTTGTTTCTTTTGTGCATTCTTCATCTTTTGAGCAATAGAAGATGAATGCTCTTTCTCTAAAATCACTCTAAGCTCTTAGGTCACACCTGGACATGCAGTAACACCTCCACCTTTACCTACCGTAATACCAAGCAGGTGATCCATGACCCTTGTTAAACTTCCAGTAATAACTTTTGGACACAAGTTACACTGAGCTTTATTAGGACCATTTTTAGTCACATGTTTCCACGACTCCGAAGTTGATTTGTTGGGAGCCATATTACAATCTGTAGAATTAAAAACAAAATAATATATTATTATTTCAAATTTTAAAACAAAATAATTCAATAAATAATTTTAAAATGTTAATTTAAAATTAAACATGTTAAAGGTCAACTTTTTACACTAATAATTCTATTATTTAAAATTTGAAATATAAATTTATAATTTATTAAATATAATATAATATATCTATTTATTTATCAAATTATAATAAAAATTATAAACTAATATATCTATTTATTTATTGAATTATAATAAAAATTATAAACTTACAAAGCAAAATAAAGTAAATATATTTATATATGTAATAGACTCTAATATTTTAAAAGTTTTCCGAACTATATTAATTAAAAATTAATATATCACTATTTTAAATCAATTTTAAAAAATAAATCTAATATTTAATTAACTATTACAAAATAGATTACAAAAAATTATTAAAAAATTAAATTGATTACAAAAACTATATAAATTGAAATAAATTTTTTATACAAATTATATCATGTAAAAAACTATATACAAATTATATTTAAAAAACTATATACAAATTATATTTAAAAACTATATAAAAAAAAAACGAAACTAAATATAAAATTAATACATATTGAAAAGTTAAAATTATAGAAAATATAAACAAACTAATACAAACTATAGTAAAGTTTTTACATATTACAAAAAAATTGAATCGCCTTATTACAAAATGAATCAGAGTAAACTTTAATATGTAATATGAAATGCGAGTATTAAAAATTTAAACTATAAGTCGAATGGAAAAAATGAACCATTGCACGAGCGTTGCTAACTGCTGAAAAAACAAATCGCTCAGCTTCTAAGACTATCAAGGATGACAAAGGGCACAGGCGTTGCTGACTGCAGAGCACGAAAAAAACTAGAGAACACGTTGCGCACGACGAAGGGCAAAGAAAGGGTGTCGTTGTTCAGGATAATTTATTCGCAGGGTGTTTTCTTTGAGGGTTTGAACTACATTTTATAGCTTTTTTTGCATGCCAAAACCTTGCAAAAGAAAATTTCTAAATGCATTTGACTTTGATTAGAAAGTCCATTTGTAGCAGCCGAATCAACGGCGGATTTTAACGATTTTTTTGGGCAAGTTTCACATTCGGCAATATCCGAATATCAAGCTTGATATTCACCGAATCTTGTGACTTAGGATGTTTCTATTGTGCTTGATGATTATATGCTCATTCCTTAGACATTAATATTGGTCAATCTGCAGAACATCCTCAACATGACCTAGCTATCCAATCTCCAAGGAGAGATGGTAGGGTAAGTGGGGGAACTACAGTTTTGAAAATCCCGAACAACAAACTGCAGAATTTCAAAGCTTAGCACAGCAGTGAAATACCTTACTTGCATTTAATAAAGATGTTGCATGAGTTAGCATTCCCACTATCATCCACACTTAAGCTCCAGTGTGAGTGCAGAGAATTAGGTATTTTACTATCTTCAAAAAATGATGATAATTGAGTTCCTCAGTGTTGCTAGATGTCAAGGTTAGAAACAGCTTCTTATAATGAAATTGAGAACAATCATAGTTGACTATCATAACTCAAAGACAACGTCATGATTTGTAATAGTTGAACTATTTATGAAACCAGGTTTCTCAAGTACAAGTTGCATCTTGTTGGATAGCTTCAGGTAACTCAATAGAGAAAAACTCAAAAAAAAATGGTGACGGGTACCAATAAAAAAGAAAAAACTTAGATTTTGGTATTGGGCTTCCAAAATGACCTCCCAAATTAAAATTTAAAAAAAAAAATTGAAGGAGACTAGCTATTCTAGATGCCATTCACAATAGTTTCCAAATTGAAAGTTGGTAAATACCCTTCGATTCGCATATTTTGTACTCTCTTATTCTTATTCTTTTAGTCATTTTTGTGAAACAAATGAAATTGCCAACTTTTAAAACAACCTTTGACTTTGTTCTGAAAAACAAGTCATCATTGGCATCAGCATTGCAAAATGGGAGGACCTTAAAGAGTCTAGGCTTTTGGGATCACCAAGGGGAATTTCTGAAACATAATTGGGAATTTAAAGCTCACTTTCTCATCCTCAGTTTTGCACTTTGATGAGTATTCTATTAACAAGCATAAGTCTACACAGTAAAGGTAGACATCCTTTTCAAGACCTATGGTTGATGTGTCGCTGGGAAAAAGTTTCATTATTAAATTCTTAATGCAATCAAAGAGGTGTTAGAGTCAAATTATATATAGGCCAATAATTGTAGTTAGTAAATTTGAGGATTGCCTTTATGCTTATCTCCAACCTTTTGGACCTAGCAAAGAAGAGAATGGCAACTTTTGTGACTTAAGTCTCATCTAGGTGGATTTTCATAGTAGCTTGTAAGTTTATGTTTAACACTTTTAATGCTGACCTAATGCATTTGTTTACAGTACAATGTAAATAGACCTATCGCATTAATATATTAGAATGTAACACAGAAGGGACACTTTATTCATATAAGCACATATGCAATTTCAATTACAATGATGATTCATAAGCCATTCGGATGATGTACATATACTTCCCAAAGGCATGACCCAACCGTCATGCAACCTTTTGGATACCAATTCAACCCGTTGGCTACAATATGGTTTTTAACGACAACATCATCCCCCCTAAAAAGTAAAGTAGTCTTTGGACGACAAAATAGAGACAACTTATACATCAAAACTCAAAATATGACTCAACCACTAATTACATCAAGATTCAAACAACTAAGAAGAAGAGGGATGCATCCCTGGTGTGGTAGATGTACCCTATGCTCTACGCTCGTTCAATTGTGCTTGTAGCTCAAGCACTTGCTTTGTCCGTATCTACAATTCTGCTTCGGCCTACATCTCAATCTCCAAGGCTGACTGCATCATCTTGGCAATCTCTCCAAGCTTTGCCTCATTTTCTGTTGACTCTTGTTCTAGCTGACTCTTCTCCCACCTAGCCTCATCTAGCTAAGCCATAAATGCTATCCTCTCTGACTCCCAAGCTGCTCTTTCTGACTCCCGAGCTGCTCTCTCTGTAGTTAGGTCTACCTTTACTACTGCTAACCTGGTAGCTGACTCCTCCCAAGCCCTCTCTGCTACTACCTGGTCTACCTAACTCCTTTGAAGAGCATAATAAGCATCACGATATATCTGGACTACCTCACAAGTCAGAGTCTCTATGCAGCTCTCCACAACTGGCTCTCTAGTGGTGGCCCAATCCTAGCGCATCTCTGAAGTCTCTACTCTAGGCCATCCGCATTCCTCAAAGCAGACTAAGAAGGCAGTTGAGCACCCTACTCTCATGAAGGATATGACTTGCTCCAACTCCTGCACCACTGAATCCAAGGCATGTTTCTATGCAGGGATCACCACTTGGCGAGCCCGAGTCATCGCATCAGCCACAAATGTCTCAACATCCTCTCCCATCAATGTCTTCGGCCCTACTGTAGGCTGTTGGGTACTCATAGTTGTTTTCACAGCTTCTATCATCTGTTTCGCAGTGCTATCTGTCAAGGAGTGTGGTATCTCATCAATTTGCATCAGAGAACTCTCCTCCACCTGTATGTGCCAATAGAGTCTCCTTCTGGGGTTACTTCTCATGCAAGTGAGAGAACGCATGATGGTAGTGGTGCTCGTGTGTAGTTAAACCTCGTAATCAAGTATGTGCGCAATTTCTAAGGTTTGTCTGGCCTTCTTGGCTCCTTTGCTATTGGCATTGCTAACAACGTTGCGTCTACTATGACCACTCTGTCCAAGCCCACTACATCTAAGTGAACGTTGGGTGTCCTCAAACCCTCACTTGTTTTTGCCTACATAGGTACCTCCATTACTTCCTCCTACTCTGCCTATGTAGGCACCTCCATCGCTCCCTCTTGTGTCTCTACGACATCATCGAGTATAACTTTGGTTGTGTATGTCTCAACCCCTATCTCTGGTAGAACCACGGATGTAGCTGGCAAAGACTCTCGATAGACTGAACACTCAGCAACCCCTAAATGTACTAATGATGGCCGTACTAATGGCCAAGGTGTTGGTTGTGCTACTACAATGACTGGATTCATAACCACAAACTGCCTAAACTATCCAAACCCAAGAATGTGAACGCCTACAGGAACTAAGTGAGAGTGACATGTAGCTACGAGGGACCTCGGAAATAATAGTGGCGGTACTATAATAACCTCAACGTCCTCATCATCCTCCTCGTCCTCCACTTCCTTCTCTAAGTTGTCAGTCCCTTCAGAGGATGTATCCTGCCTCCTGCTATCAGTGTTCCCGTGCTTCGAGCTCTCTACCTCCTGCCGCAACCTCTACTATCTAATGGCCTTTTGCTCTCCTAGAGTATCAAGATGCTTCCACTGCATGATCGGAGGCTCCCCTAGTTCTGTCGGGCTTGGCTTCGTTGGGTATCACTCGTGTTGTAGCGTCAAGAAATAGACCAATGGTGTAGTGTGGCATATAAAATGTTTTGTGTTGCAGTGTCATGAACTCATTCATGCACTCAGCCCATAAAGATGCCCAGTCATATACTTTGCCATTCATGATGTCGTTCATCAAGGTCACCTTTAGAAATGAGATGTCCAATGCCCTACTCGATTCGGTGAGTATTTTTTACAAGGTCCATCAAACAACACCAGTGTCCTTCCTGCACATCGAATTTATTCAATCCCCTTCCCTTTGAAGAATCCATTAAGACTTCGCTTTCTACCTCACGTTGTTTCCCACATACTAATTCTATTAGTTGCGCCTTGTCTTCCTGACTCAGTTTCTTTGGCTTGTTATTGATTTTCCTTCCTCCTTGGGCATGACCTAGTATGTCGAACACCCTGGTGAAGTCTACGAATCTAAAAGATATTATGAGATTATATCCTAGGTGCGAAAATGAACTCGTTCAAGAAAAACGGTCATAGGCTTTTAACATGGTACAAAGAAAACCCTCAAAGTCGCGAATATAGAACACTGGCATCTGTAGCGCCCATTCTGCCTGTGCCCTCTGCATGCTCTCCTTTGCAAAGTGGTCATTTGGGGCTTCCTGCCACCACTTCCTACACTCTAACCCGTTCAAACCCTCGAACGCCAAATTCTAAGGTGTGACGTGCATAGTTGCAGACAGTTGTGCCCTTGTCTATACTTCTTAGAATACGCACTCCTGATGCTAAAGCTTGTATATTCCTGTTCATTGTGCTACTTGCTAAATCTTCTTCTAATTTTTTCTTCCACGCTCTCTTCCCGGCTGAATTCATAACTATCACCTCATTTGTCTTTTTGCTTGTCGAAACGGTTGCACATGGTGAAACTGTTGTCTCCCAATCCTTTGCGTGAGTCTAGTCGTACGGTGATGATCCGTGAAGTCTTTTACCATCTCAATCAATCGTGATGTCTTTTACTTGTACTGTGTATGGCGATACGGCCTAGTGCTCTTTATAACCTTCCATAGTGTCTATATGGAATTGCAACGACAGCTCTCTTTTCGTGGCTGTACGGTTGTTTGTACTCTCTTCCTTTGCCTGGGTGTTATGGTGTTATGCCCTCTTGTGTTTACCTCTATTAGTCGATACCCTATTTTCTACTTTCTCTCCTCTGACTCTGGTTGTATGGCCTTTCTGGATTGACTTGTATTGTGATGTACAGTCGTATGGAATATAAGGCACCTTGATGCTACCAGCTCATGATATTTCTACCGTACGGTACAATAAGGCTCTAAAGTTTCTGCAAATTCTGCTATAAATCAGACTGAGATAATACCTTCTTTTTTTTATTGCTTGCTAAAGATGATTTAATTCAGACTTGTATGAAGTGATACCAATAATATAAATATTATTCTAGAAATGTTTTATCTCTGCAAGTATTCGTCTAGCGCAATATTGTTAAAGGAGTAGACCATGTGTTATTCGTGTGTCCTTTATCTACAAACATACCCTATATAAATAAGGCAACCAAAGGGCATGTCCCTTGAAGGGACATGCCCTATCTACGTCGACCCTAAATTGTTTTCTCATAATCGGTGTCAAAGGAGGAATAGCTTTTGTAATCAAACTACTAAGATTAGTTAAGTTCATACTCGAATACTATTATCCCAAAGGAGATGCCCATCATGCCTAAACAAAGAACAATCATATATAGGCCTTCATTAGTAAGGCATTCCATGCACGATTAGATTTGTACGATCTATAAAATCAGATCAATATGAGATCAAAGTTACAGATTTAACATTCCCTCTTAACTTGATAATCATACTAAAACATAACATGTCTAGCATCATTGATTACGATGAATAAGCCTAGATTGATACTCTATATCTATCTGAATCTTCTAAACATGTGGTATCATCGAACACATGATACTATGTCATATTACTATACCTATGATATGACATATCACTAATAGTAGTGATAATAGTATTGCAAAGAATACAATATACAAGATAAAATCTAGAGGATGATTGAAGTCTTCATTTATCCAAGTTGTGACTCATACGTACTGGCAGTCCAATATCACAACATGATCCTGATTTAAGATCTACCAAAACACAAGATAAAATACAGAGAATGATTAGATTCTTTATTTATCTAAATTGTGACTCATAGACATCGAAATGTCTACATCACAATATGATCTTAAACTCATCTAGCTCTGACAGTAGTTCTCTACTACTGTTTAGCACATTATCTAAGAGATCGTCATCTCTCATAATGTCATTTATACAAGTGTCCATTATCTTAGAGATCGTCACCTCTTAGATAATGAATACAAATGGTGAAGCCCATAACAGTCAATAGACTGACAATAAAATTATTTTATTAATAATTTAAAGAATACAAATGTATTATAATTCAAACATACCAAGTCTTTTCTTGAAGTGATTTATGTTCACTTGAGAGAGACGTTTGGTAAGAATATCTACTATCTGATTTGCAGTGCAAATGTATTCTAATTTTACAATATTCTTGTTTGTCATGTCTCTTACATAATGGTAAGGAATTTCAATATGCTTGGACCTGTCATGAAAGACTGGATTCACAAAAAGCTTGATGGAACTCTGATTATCACAATGAATAATAGTAGGATTCATGGGTTGACAAAATAATCCCACAAGTAACTTTCTGAGCCAAACTGCTTCCCAACAAGCCATTGTTGCGGCAATGTATTTAACTTCTGTGGAAATCTGTGCTACTGATGCTTGCTTTCTGCATATCCAAGATATTATTGTTGCACCTAAACTAAAATAACATCCTGAAGTGCTTTTCCTTTTAGTAACACTTCCAACCCAATCTAAATCTATGTACCCATGTAAGTCTAAGTCAATTTTCCCATACTTGAGTCCAAGGTTAAAAGTCCCTTGTTAGAATCTCATAATGTGTTTGACTACAACTAGGTGAATCTCCTTTGGCTCACACATAAACTGACTTAAGGCATTCACAACATAGCAAATATCAGGTCTTGTATCGACCAAGTATATAAGAGACCCAATCATTTGTCTGTAAAGAGTAGAATCTATGGAGGGTGATTTTGCAGCTGCTTACTTAAGTTTGTGTAGATTAGTCTCCATTGGAGAAGACATAGGCCTACAGTTCCACATTCCAACTCTCTTCAAGATGTCTAATGTTTACTTCCCTTGATTAAATATGTTGTCAAAATTCTACCATACTTCCAGTCATAGGAAGTAATGAAGGAGTCATAAATCTTTCATTTCAAATTCTGTGATTAAATCTTTCTTGCATTGATCTATAAGATGATCATCACCTATTATTAGTAAATCATTAAAATCATTAACAGATAGTATCAATATTATCATATCATCTTTATCCTTTTTATAACTGAGATTTGGATCAGCGTCATTCTTTGAGAATCCTGAACTGGTGAGACACTTATCAATTCTTTCATACCAGGCCCTTGGAGCTTGTTTAAGCCCATAGAGAGCTTACTTGAGCCTACAAACAAAAACTTTAGGCTTATGAGTTTCAAATCCTATAGGTTGCTCCAAATATACCTCTTCTCTAATTTTTCCATTTAGAAATATTGTTTTTACATCCATCTGATGTACTTTCCATCCCTTCAATGCCGCAATAGCTAGGGCTGCTCTTACAGAGGTGTATCTGGCAACAGAAGCAAAGGTTTCTTCATAATCAATTCCCTCTGAAACTCAGATTCCGTATTTTCTTCAAAACTAGTTAAGGGAGAGGGATCTCCATAACTTAGGGCTCTTTTAAACACTAAATCTTCTTCAAATATTACATCCCTACTAAGTTCAATGTTTTTCTGACCAGGTATAAAAATCCTATATGCTTTAGATGTTTCACTACACCCGACAAAAATACCTATCCTCCTAGAGGGTTCTAACTTTGTTCTTTTTTCTTTTGGAACATGTATATATATTGGGCACCCAAAAATCCTAAGATGACTTATATTAGGTTTAACCTTAGTAAAGACTTCTTCAGCAATTTTATCTCTAAGGTTCCAAGAGTGAGGATTTCTGTTTTGAATATAGACAGCATTACAAGAGGCTTCTGCCCAAAGACAATATTCTAAATTCTGATCAAATATCATAGCTCTTGTTGCTTCTATAATTGTTCTATTCTTCCTTTCTACTACCCTATTTTGTTGTGGGTTATAAGGAACGATATACTCCCTCTTAATTCATGTTTCTTTACAAAACTCTTTAAACAAATCTGAAGTATATTCCCCTCCATTATCAATCCCAAAAGTTTTAATTTTGTGTCCTGATAAGTTTTTAGCTAAGGTTTTGAATTCTTTAAATCTCTTAATGATTTCTTCTGATTCTTTACATTTTAAGATGTAAATCCATGGTTTCCTAGAGAAGTCATCTACAAAAAGTATATAGTACTAAAATCCTTCAAGATAAGGAACAGACATAGGTCCACATAAATTTGAGTGGATTAATTCCAAAACATTGTTAGTTTTTCTAGTGCTATAATGAAATGGACTTTTGGTGCTCTTACCCAGAGCGCATCCTTTGCATATGCTTGAATGATCTTTATTCAACTTACGTAAACCAATTACCATCTTCTCCATAGTCAATAAGGTTTTGAAATTTAGATGTCCTAACCTTCTGTGCCATATTTAGTTTATATCAGCAATTTCATGAACTAAGGCTTGTATAGGTTGACAAGGTTTTGTATTTAACTCAGACAAGTATCCCTTTCTTTGACCAATCAACTATGATTTCTTAAATGAAGAGTTCTTAGACCAGGTCATTACTTTATTGTCCATGAATGCAACATTATGTCCATCATCTTCAAGTGCTATAACAGAGATTAGATTCTTGTTTATTCTTGGTACATAGAGTACTCCTCTGACATGTAGAGAACTACCCGACTTCAGTTTCAAGGTGCAATTCCCAATTCCTTTTATTGAATAAGCGGAAATATCACCGATGGTAACTTCGCCATCAACTTCTTCAAATATAGAGTCCAATGCTTCTTTGTATCATGTAATGTGTCGAGATGATCCACTATCAATTACCCATGCTTTGCGTGATACTTCATTTGATAATGCAGAATACAATATATGATTCTTAGGATCATAGTTATCTTCTTTTCTAGTTATGTTTGTACAGTTTACTTGCTACTTTGTATTCTCAACGCAATTAGATCTATACTGTCCAAATTTTTCATTTTTGAAGCATTTAATTTTGGATAGATCTTTCTTAGGTTTGTCATTTCTTTGATTACCCTTCTTCTTCTTGAAGTGCTTCTTCTTGCCTTTATAGGATTTGTATTGAGAACATGAAGCTCTTCATCTTCAATTTTCAATCTTCCTCCTTTCTTAAGTTTCCTAGATTCTTTTGTAGGCAATCTCCTTTAAGTATATTAAAGTCTGGAAGATTGTCTCTATCACTTACTCCTTGTGAAAATGTTTTCCATGAATCTAGTAACCCATCTATTGCCATAAGTGTTAGTTCCTTGTCTTCAATTATGGTCCCTATACTTGCAACTTCGTCTTTTAGACTAGCCACCTTTATGAAGTAAGAGTTCATAAATTCTCCCTTCTTTATTTGTATATGATTTAGTTGTCTTTTTAGTGCAAGTGTTCTAGTCGCATTTTAACCCCATATGCATTTAATAATGCATTCATCATATGAAGTGTTGTTTGATGTTTCATTAGCATAGGTACTATTTCATTTTTCACTCCATCTAATATGATCTACATAGCTTTCCTATTTCCTTTAGATAGTTTTATTAAGTTCAACATCAGTTTGCTTGGATGCTGAATCAACAAACTGTTTCAGATCATTTTCTTCAAGAATTATCATAGTTCTCAATTTCCAAGCAATGAAGTGTTCTTTCCTATCAAATTTGTCCTCGGTTCTAATTGTGCTTGCCATTGAAGATAGAAGGATGTTGTTAGATATATAAAGTCTAATTGTCAATTTGCAGAGCCTAGGTTCGACTACCAGAGCTCTGATACCATGAAAAGTTTTTGGAAATTCTGATGTAAATCAGACTGAGATAATACCTTCTTTTTTTTATTGCTTGATGAAGATGATATAATTCAGACTTGTAGGAAGTGATGCATATTATTCTGGAAATGTTTTAACTCTACAAGTATTCATCTAGGGCAGTATTGTTAAAGGAGCAAACCATGTGTTATTCGTGTGTCCTTTATCTACAAACATACCCTATATAAATAAGGAAATGAAAGGTCATGTCCCTTGAAGGAACATGATCCTATCAAGGTCATCCCTGAATTGTTTTCTCATAATCAATGTCAAAGGAGGAATAGCTTTTGTAATTCAACTAACTAAGATTAGTTAAGTTCATACTCAAATACTATTATCCCAAAGGAGATGCCGATCATGCCTAAACAAGGAACAATTATATATAGGCCTTCATTAGTAAGGCATTTCGCACATGATTAGATCTATACAATCTGTACAATCAAATCAGTATGAGATCTAAGTTACAGATTTAACAAAGGCAATATGGTAAAGTTATTCCCTATAAGGCCATACAATGGATATTTTGATCTTTCCTCCTTCGATGTTGTACGGCAATAATTGTCTATGTAGAGTCCGCAAGGTGCTTTTTCATTAGGTCATACAGTAGTGAGATTAAACTATTTGACTTTCCTCTTTTAATCATACAGTATCACATACTTTCCTCCTCCACCGTACACTGTACAGTATCCTTGTACTGCATTGGTTCAGTTTCATCGGCTCAGTTTGGCCATATAGTGCTCTTGATGTGCAGTGTGTCGTGCTCTGCTTGGCTGTACTGTAGATTTAGTTTTATTTTATACTTACCCATACGGTCTATGTATTATATTTATCTCCTTATAGGGTCGTACAATATGTATCTTTATCTCTTTCTATGCCAAACTTGCCTCTTTAGTGATTTTCTCCTTCCCTTACAGTGTTCTCTTTATTCTTGCTCTATTCATCTACTTATTATAATTATTATTTTTATTTATTATTTATATATATATATATATATATATATATATTACTATTATTTATTATATTTTAACACTGCCTTTGAGTTATTCATTCCGAGAAGTCTCCTTTTCTCCAGACACCTTTCTTTTACGGTAGATTCTTAATTTTGACCCATTTACTGCATGCGTCACCTCATTTCCGTCGAGCGTCCATAGCTTTATTGTGTCATTATCGCCTAGTTCACAAATTTTATATGGCCTGACCCACTTCACCTTAAATTTGCCCATGTTGATCTCGTTACGTCCATTGTACTTCAATACTAGTTGACCCGGTTGAAACTTGTTTAGTTTGAAATGCTTGTTGTGCCATACCCTACGTTTGCACTATGAAACTTCAGTAGCTCATTGCCCTTGTAATCATCATTCGTCAAGATTATTCAGGTTGTGCAATCTTTCCCTCAGGCTTTCCATATCTCACAACTTGTTTTTGATCGCTATTCGCAAACTTGGTACCATAAACTCTGTTGGTACTACAACTTCCTGACCATACATCAACTAGAACAGAGTGTGTCCTGTGGTGACTTTGTACGAGGTACGGTATGCCCGCAATGTCGATGGCAGCTTTTCCTCCTAATCCTCACCTTCAACTGAGTAGGACTTGTAGATTACTGCAACCAAGATTTTGTTTGTGGCTTCCACTTGTCCGTTTTCTCTAGGATAGTACAGGCTCAATAGAGAATGGCATATTTAGAATTCTGTGGTCAGTAGCCGTATGACATGATTGACAAAATGTCCCCCATGGTCACTTCTCAACTATAGCGGGATTTCGTACCTTGTGACGATTTGCTCATAAATGAATCTCGTCGTGTTCGGTGCAGAATTGCCTAGTACGACCCGCACCTCTACCCACTTCGTAAGGTATTTTGTTGCTACCACAATGTACCTGCATCTCCAAGTTTTACTCACTCTAAGGGGTCTGACAAAGTCCAACCCCCAACATTCAAATAATTCCTACGCATGTGAAGGGTTCAGAGGCATGAAATCCCTCTTCAATGTTTTCCCAGCTCTCTAACATGTACTGCATGCAACAATCCAGTCCCTAGCATCGTTGTGTACTGTTGGCAACCATAAGCAACCAGAAGTATGGGCTCAATAGAGAATGGCATATTTTGAATTCTATGGTTAGTAGCCATATGACGTGATTGACAAAATGTCCCCCATGGTCACTTGTCAACTATAGCAAGATTCTGTACCTTGTGATGATTTGCTCATGGATGAATCTTGTTGTGTTCGGTGCAAAATTGTCTAGTACGACCCGCACCGCTACCCACTTCGTAAGGTACTCTGTTGCTACCACAAGGTACCTACATCTCCAAGTTTTACTCACTCTGAGGGGTCTGAAAAAGTCCAACCCCCAACATTCAAATAATTCCTACACATGTGAAGGGTTCAGAGGCATGAAATCCCTCTTCAATGGTTTCCCAGCCCTCTAAAATGTACAGCATGCAACGACCCAATCCTTGGCATCGTTGTGTACTGTTGGCCACCACAAGTAGCCAAAAGTATCTTCTATGCAATTGTATCTGGCCCCATATGTCCTACGGATCCTTCGTGTGCTTCCTTCAATACCTTCAAGATTTCTTCCTCTAGAACACATCATTGTAGAATCTAGTAGTGTCCCATCTTACAGAGCAATCCGTTAATTAACTAGAACGTTCAACTCCTCAACACTAGTTTCCTCCTCGTTTGGCGGCATTTCCCTCGAGAATTGCCCCTTCAAAAGATATTCCCTGATACTTGCATACTAGGATGGTAGTACAGTAATCTGGAATAGTTGTGCATCAAGAAAATCGTCACTGACTCCCTCCAATGGTTCTCCCAATTTCATCCTTGATAAATGATCCGCACTTACATGGCTTTTCCCAAGTCGTACTATGATTTGAAATGTAAACTCCTACAACAATAGTAACCATCTTCCTATCCATCCTCGGATGATCGATTTGTTCACAAGATATAACAATGCTTGATGATCTACATAAAATACAAATGGAGTCACCAATAGATAATGTCAACTTTTGCACGGCATACACCATTCTGAGATCCTCCAGCGCTATTGTACTATGCTTTAGCCAATAGTCTACTTGCAAAGTATACCGGATGGTCAAATCCATGATCGCCTATCTGTGCCAATGTTGCTCCAATTGCGTAGTTGGATGCGTCGACATGTACATGGAACTCCTTGTCCCAGTTCAGATAAGCCAGAATCCATGTTGTGGCTAAGCGTGTTTTCAATCCCTCAAAGGCTTCGTTCTGATTAGTTTCCCATTTGTAGGGTTCTCCTTTGCATGTTAGTTTGTCGAGCAGGTACGATATTTTCACAAAGTTCTTAATGAACCTTCGGTAGTATCCTCTGTGTCCCAGGAATGATTTTACCTCCGTCACATCCATCAAAGGTGGTATTTCTAAGATTACTCAGACTTTGTTAGGATCCGTCTTTAATCTTGCTTTGCACACGATGTGTCCCAATAGTTTCCCCCGTAGTACCATGAATCTGAACTTCTTTGGGTTTAGTGTCAGTCTTGCTCATCTACATCCTTCCATGCATTCTCTGAGTGTAGTCAAATGCTTGTCCTCTGCACTGAAAATTGACTAACTGTCCAAAAATGCTTTCAAGTTTACGACTGAGATCTTAACAAAGATGCGCAAGATTATTCTTTGAAACGTTGCCAAAGCATTACACAGGTCGAACTGCATTTTGTAGTAGGCATATACCCGATCTACTATGAAAGTTGTTTTGAGCCTATCTTCTTCTGCGATGGATATCTAGTTGTATCCAGAAAATCCATCCATGAATGAATAGATTTCATGCCCCGCAACTTGTTCCAAAATATTGTCGATGAACAGTATCGAAAACGGATCCCTAATTGTAACTTCATTCAAGCATCGAAAGTCCACACATATCCTTATCTGAGTGGTGTCTTTCTTCACAGATATCACGATTGGGGATACCCACTCATTCATTTATACCCTGAAAATAATGTCTGCTTCAAGCATCTGATTAATTTCATCTGTAACCCATGCAGCATAATTTTTGTTCATCCAGTATGGTCGGTTCCATTTAGGTATTGCTCCTTCCATTAATGGGATACAGTGGACACATAATTCTGGTGGTTCCCCTTTCAAGTTTTTATAAATCCACGCAAAAACATCCTTATATTTCTTAAATATTTTAAACGATGCCGCTTTCAGAAGTGGATTCCAGTCATCTCCCACAAATATATTTTTCAGGTTAGCCTTGTCCCCTAAGTTCATCATCTTTACTGCAGGTTCTTTGTATTTAATAGGCTTGCCGTCACTAAATGTATGTGCAGGTGTTTCATCTATTTGCGCCTCTCCTTCCTTCACTTCTCTATATTCCTTTGGAAATTCATTTTCCTCTCCTTTATTTCCATCCTCGACGCCTAACATGTTACAACTCGGAAAGGGTTCATTACAAATCATCATCGTTCACCGAATCCAAGTCATCATCGTTCGACCCTCCTTCTAGTCTCGAGATTCCTTCTTTGTTGGGCTCCATTCATTTCTTCCCTTCGTCGTCTCCTTCGCCTTTGCCTTTGGAATCCAACGATGTTGCCTCCTCTCCTACCATCTCTGTATGTAGGTCAATTACAAATCTACGACCTCCGCCTTCCATGGACAGGGTGTTCTTTTTCCAATCGTGTTTAACTTTCGCCTATACTAGCTAGCCTCGTCTGAGGATGGCGTCGTACCCTTTTCTTTTCAATGTTATGACCATGAAGTCGAGTAAGAATGGTTGTGTCCCGATTGTTACAAGTTGTGCCATCAAAGTCCCTAGGGGTTTGATCCCGTGTTGTTCGGCGATGAGCAATTGAAATGTAGATGGCCATAGCATGGATTGTCCTAGCTTCTTCCATGCATCTTCCAATAGTACATTCACTCCAAACCATCCATCTACGATTGTGTCCATAAGGATGGTTCCTACAATACACATCTCTACTACTGTAGAGTGTCTTCCTGTGGTGAGTGCAAGTAGCATTGGGTCCAGTATAGTTGTTTCACTTCCACCTTGGGTATCTTTTCCTTGCTCTTCTGTCGCCTTTGGGGATGGTGTCATGTTCAAGATTGCAATCCGTAATTAAAGCATTATAAGGTCATTCAGCTTCATGGGAACCTCAACTTGTATTACCTGTCGTATGATATTTTTTTTTGCTAGGTTCCTCCTTGAAGAGTCGACAGTGTCCTATGGTTGTGATTTTTCAGCCTCCATTTCTTTTTCTAATTTTGCTCATGGTTTTTGCAACCTCTTCTTTTCCTCTTCCGAATCTTGATACATTTTCTCCTACACACGAGTAATGGCTAATGTCTCCTCATCATCACATATTTCTATACTTAACAAGTTCACCATGAGCTTAGGGCATTTTGAATCCTCATGGTCTCCAAGGCCACACCATCTGCACAACAGCTACGGTGTTCCCTTCACAGTACAATCTCTGGTGAAGTGTCCCCAAAGGTTGCACGCATGGCATTGTATCATTGGTCGTCCACTCCGATCGTACTGTGTCCGGCTTCGGCTCACATTATTATTATTGTTGTTGTTGTTACCGCCTCGTCCGCATCGATTGTTGCTAAGGTAGCCTCCTCAGGTTGCCGCATCATTGTTCATATTCGTTCCTGCTCTCAAGGTGGACACTTCCTGTATTAGTAATACTTGTTGATGCCCCTCCATTTTCATATTGAATGACCATTCCCTAGTGGAATGTCCCACAATTTGACAGATATCAAAAAACTATTTTTTCAAGCAAGAGCCCTTTGTGTGGTCCTCCTTACAATCCATACACCACAATTCCCCTTCTCTCGCTTGGTCAGGATTCTTTTTCATGTTTTTGAACTCCATACATAACATGTCCTTTTGTAGTGCCTGAACCTTCTTACATATGACGTTGGAGGTACAATTTTCATCTTTTTCCACAATGATGGTAGTAACCCTTCGATGAACCACCTTTTCTTCAACACGTCTGCTGCTTGGCTTTCCTTCTTTCCTACGAGCTCCTTCAGCCTCCTAGCATACACGTGAACTATTCCATTCTTGCCCTGCTTGGTACTGTAGATTTCCACTACTATCTCGTTATCATCTCTAAGTAGTCAAAACTCTGCTATGAATTCTTTCTTGGCATCTGTCCATGTCGTTAACTTCTTTAGATCGATGTCTAAAAACCAATCGATCGCTACACCCCATAGTGTAGCCGGAAACTGTCAAACCCAATCATCCTAATCTGTTACACCGTTTGCAGACCAAATTGTTTCACATGTTTTACAATGTTTGGCTGGATCGGTCGTCCTATTGCCACTAAATTTCAACAATTTTTCCTTAGGTCCTGCCATCATTAATTTCTTCTAAATCTGAGGTACTTGTTGCGCACTCACGCTATTTTTGTGTACCCACGTTGATCTGAGTACCCACGCAGCTCTAAGTACTCATGTTGATCTGCACAACTACACTACTTCGAACAACCACCTTACTTTGGACAACCACATTATTCGGTGTGAAGAGGTCTTCTTCAACTTGTACCCGTTCCCCAGGTGTATTAGGAACAAACAGTTCACCCCACACTCTTTTTCCTTCAGCACCTCAAGCCGTGCGGGTTCCTTCCCTTTCATTCAAATCCTCTACCCTTGTCGCATACAAGTTTAGGAACTCCTACCTTGTCTCTTCTACCAAATTCAATCTCTGGCATGTTTCTTCAAGAAAGTCCTCCACACAACTCGATATGCTACGTGAATCCACTCCTTGTGCTCCTTCACCACTTCGGTGCCCGTCGGTGAGTTGTTGAAACTTCTATTTGCGCTACGCCTGTTGTGTGAGTATTAATGCTTCTCGTGTTGTGCGTAAATCATCCTTGTCTTTTTTTATATTCCTATCCTTATTGACCAAATTTGGCATTAATCTTCATAACACCTCTTTTGTACTAGGTTCAACTAGAAACAACTCCAAATGTTTATCGTACAGAGTAGACGGATACCTATCGCATTAATAGATTAGAATGTAACATAGAAGGAATACTTTATTCACATAAGCACATATGCAATTCAAATTACAATGATGATTCATAAGCCATTCAGACAATGTACTTATACTTCCCAAAGGGGTGACTCAACCATCATGCGACCTTTCGGATAACAATTCAACCCATCGGCTACAATATGGCTTTTACCAACAACCATGCATTTTCTTTTATTAGATGTCAATTTGTAATATAATACATATAGTAATTGAATTTTACAAAAAAAATAGGTTCCTTTACGGGTTTTAATTTTTGTACTTCCTAAGTTGTCGAGTTTTGTGAAGTATTTGCGAAGTTAAAAATTTAGGGCTCTCTAGTTTGAACTATTTATGAAACCAGGTTTCTCAAGTACAAGTTGCATCTTGTTGGATAGATTCAAGTGACTCAATACAAAAAAACTCAAAAAAAATGGTGATGGGTACCAATAAAAAGAAAAAACTTAGATTTTGGTATTGGGTTTTCCAAACTGACCTCCCAAATTGAAATTTAAAAAGAAAAATTGACGGAGACTATGGCTATTCTCGATGCCATTCACAATAGTTTCCAAATTTGAAGTTGGTAAATATCCTTTGATTGGCATGGCCTTTCTTGTACTCTCTTATTCTGATTCTTTTAGTCATTTTTGTGAAACAAATGAAATTGCCAACTTTTAAAACAACCTTTGACTTTGCTCTATAAAATAGGTCATCATTGGCATTGGCATTGCAAAATGATAGGACTTTAAAGAATCTAGGCTTTTGGGATCACCAAGGGGAATTTCCTAAACATAATTGGGAATTTAAGGCTCACTTTCTCATCCTCAGTTTTGCACTTTGATCAGTATTCTATTAACAAGCATAAGTCTATGCAATAAAGGTAGACATCCTTTTCAGGACCTATGGGTGATGTGTCGCAGGAAACAAGTTTCATTATCCAATTCTTAATGCAATCAAAGAGGTGTTAGAGTCAAATTATATACAGGCCAATAATTGTAGCTAGTAAATTTGAGGATTGCCTTTATGCTTATCTCCAACCTTTTGCATCTAGCAAAGAAGAGAATGGCAACTTTTGTGACTTAAGTCTCATCTAGGTGGATTTTCATAGTAGCTTGTAAGTTATGTTGAACACTTTTAATGCTGACCTGATGCATCCCCTACCAATAGAAATTGAGGAATTTAGATTTCGGTTTTCTTACATTCTTTCAAAGGATTGGGACACATCTCCTTTGCATTGATTATTATTGTTGATAAATATGCAGACCTTTATGGAGAACTAGCACAAGTGTGCCAGTTCCCCCTGCTACTTTTTTGAACCACACACTAACAATTTTGCTCAGAATGGGAGCGTAAACAATGCTCTCAAGGAGCCACCAAGTTTCTAGCACATATCTGATAGAAGGTCCTATCCAATAGCAGAATTGTAAGAGCTTTGTGACAGAGATGTGCAAACTTCTTGCCTTTTTCAAATATGATAAAAACTCACACATCTACAAATATTATGTTACCATCAAAGGATTCTTGGAGATATTCCATGAAATAAAAATAGAGCTTAGTAAGATGTATGAAAAAAAAAAAAAAAATCAACCCCTCCACAAGTCGACAAGAGAATTACATATCTAGATTCTTCAATATTGGAATCTGAGATACCTCCTTCTAGATAACCATAAAAGAGCTCTACTGTTGCAAGGAAGAACATTGCAAGCCAAACTACACATGCCAAGGCAAAGGATAAGTTCACTAAATGAAGAGGATATCAGACAAACAGTAGAGACTTAGATGAAGAGACCAAAAGGAAGATAATGTAACCCAAATTTCTTGTCAAAGCAAAACATTGATAATTCTAGCAGAGATTTCATATCTTTGCAAGATTCTTGTCATCATCCAATGTATAGAGAAAAGGCAAATGGCAACATGCATATAAAAGGGTATATTGATCCTTTAACCCAGGGTATTGCAGATATAAGAATATGGGATGGCAATGACCTTTTGAGATGACTTGTTGAAGTTTGACAGGAAGAGGGCAATCGGTTCTTACCTAATCCATTCTCTTATTGGCTTTATCCTTATTCATGGAGTTGTCATTTGAATTTCTTGGCATGTTTGCATTTCAATTTCAGGATAATGAAAAAGGATCTTTTGAGGCAGGCAGTAATGGCCCGATATATGACACATGGAAAGAAGGTATTCCCAAGTAGTGAAGTCTCCAATTTAAGTGTAAGGGTAATGATTCAAAACTTATCTATGGTGATAAACATTATTAGCAAGGTTACCTCAAGTTTCTAGGATGGGGACGGCATGGGAGGCGGGGACAAATTTCGAGGACACCAATGTTTTAGCTAATTTTTGGGATGGTCAGGGGAGGGCAAGGGGTCAGCCATATAAATATAGAGAAAACTAAAAATATTTAAGGAAATTTTGAGTATGAAGATATGGATAAAGCATGCATATGTACATTATATTCAAATGAAAACATAGATGAACCATATATATACATATTATATTTCTGTTTAGGAATCAAAATTCATTGTGAAAATGTAATTAATAAATAATATTTAATAGGTAATCTCACTAAACTATTTGCATGTCATCATTAAACGACTATATACAGTCACATGCCTTTCCTTTGACAAAAAAAGGTTACAGCTATGTTCTCTTTCATTCCATAGTTGTACACTTTCATTCCACGGCCTTCTGCTTTCTCTTACAGCTGTATGCAGTCATACTTTTGTTCCTGCTACAGCCACAGCTGTATACAGTTGCATATTAGGCCATTCTCGGAAAAGAACTATATTTATATACTCTTACTCTACAGTTGTATGTTTTCTTTCAATGGATAGTACTCACAATCTAATTGATTTTACAGCTGACCAACTCATTCTACTGTTACATGCCGTCCAAAAGAATTTATTCATATTGTCATAATCATAAAGGAAATATTCTTTTTTTTTTTGTAATATCCCCTCTCCTAATTTGATAAGATGACTGATCTATACGCTCATAACTTCCTTGTTGAAGACTTCTTCTGTTAAAAATTATACTCAAAGTTGTTTTAAGGTGTTAATATTTAAGTTTTTAATGGAGAGGGTAACAATTGCAATCCTAATGACCTACCCTAAATTCAATATCTTTGTATATCCCTCAATGTATATAAAACTCGTCTGAAGGTTGCAGCTCTCAAACCAACATATATAAAGGGATCAGTAATGTACCCATTGATCTTAAATATGACATGGTGCTTATGTGTCTTCTATCATAGAATTCCAAGGATTATGTCACTAATCACACTCATACCTATTCTGTGTATGTGCTGATGGTATTATTCTTGTGTGATACCCACATCTACTGGTTATATGTCTTACCCAACTTGGCAAAGACAATGTTATCATAATTTCTTTTTCCAGTTTTATGGATTGAATGCTCATCTTATGTATCTCAAGAAGATAAGCCCTTATTGGATGGTGTAAATCAAAATTTTGTATGTATCACTGATAGAATATACCCTATAAGTATATAGTTCTTTTTTGTGCTTACACGACAACACTATGCAACTGTATGAAGCCGGTCCACATATGTAATAAGCTGTTCATTATCATCTTTCTTTATGCATCTTAATCTACATTTGCAGATATTAGTTCTGCCGGTTCTAATATATCTCTAATTTGTATTGATCTCCAAGTGTACCAGGTAAGAGTTATTCTTGATCTAAATATCTTGCAAATGACCATAATAATTCCCAAAAGTTCTCTGCAATATCTAATGGTGAATCTCTACTATGAACTCCATGTCTCTGATTGCATGTATTTATAACTTCGGATTGCATATACTTGTCATTTTCTTGTTCCCCTTATCAATTGTTCATTAACCCCTTCTTCGTTTTTTCTTCCCTTTTTATACTTGTAAAGCGGATGATGGTCATGTTGCAAAAGGCATGTCTTATTCCGGATCATACCAACTCGTGACAGACAATTATCGTTGTCTCATGTTTTTGTGTAGTCACTAATAATCATAATTTGATGGTGATTAATACTGTGTGAGCTTTGTCTCAATATATCCATGCTATCATCATGCTAATCTCTGATGTAGATATATTCTCAAGTATATTGTTTGTATGCTGTGAACATTTTCCCCAGCCATATCCTTGACCCAAATAAACATACTGGTCACTGAGTTATCATTGGTATTTGTCTTAGATTAGGCCTGGTGAGTATTGTGCTAATGTTTGATTTCTAATAATAACTGCTGCCTTAATCCCGAAGTTGTTGTCTCCTAAGTTTTCTTGCCCAATAAGTCAAATCCATTCTATATGTATTTCAATAATTATATTCTCATGTGATATTTGATATCTGATGGAAATTGATTCATTAGTGGGACATTAAAAACGACCATATTGTCTATTATCGCAGATCCCCTTTATTATTAATGTTGTTCAATATCAGATTATTTGAAGTCATTGCTCATCTCAAAACCCTTTTAATTAGTGTTAATCGTCAATGGTAATTGCTAATTGGCCAATCTCACTCCAACTACTGATGGTCATTATATCAACTTAATTAATAATGGTTATTTATTAATGTTAGTTTATTATTGTATTATTATATTAATCATAATATATTAATAGTAAATTATAATTATTATATTATTCATATTATTAAATTGTATTATATCTATTAATATATTATATTCTTTATTAGTATATTATATTTATAATATAAAATTAATGAGTATTTTTATTATTATTTATTATATATGAAAATAGGGACATTACAGTCCACACTTCCCGAAATTGCTTGTCCTCAAGCAATGTAAATCATAAGAGTGGATTTCATTACACAACTTTGATGTCCAATCCAAAGATCCTGAAACAACAATTCTAAATTAAGGTTAGAACTGCCATATAATATATTTATAAATATAAGCTCGTTCAATTTGAAAATCATAATATTTAAATTTAAACTACTAAAAATAATTCAAAAGTTGAAACTTATCTTGATGTACCACAGCATTTTTTTCTCCTCTATTAAGTCTTGCATTTCTCTTTACTGAACGAGCACATAATATCCTCCATCTCAATACTCACTAAGAATGTCTTTGATGCTTGAAACTCACTATGAATTTCCTGCTCTTTCGGCACTCAATAAGAATGCATTGAATCCCCGACACTCACTAAGAATTTCCTTGGCTTTTTGACACTCACTAAGAATGTCCCTAATCCTTGGTACTCATTAAGAACACATTGAATCCTTGACACTCACTAAGAATGCCTTGAATCTATGACACTCACTAAGAATGTCCTAGGCACTCACTAAAAACACCTTAGATCTTCACATTCACTAAGAACATCTTTATCTGATTTGACACTCACTAAGAATGTCTCAGATTCTTGTGACAACTTAGAACGCCATTGATCTTGATACTCAGTAAGAATATCCTCGAATTTAGTGCTCACTAATAACGCCTTGATTGGGTCTGACACTCCGTAAGAATGTCTTGAATTTTGGCACTCGCTAAAAATGCCTTGATCTTATTTGACACTCATTAAGAATGTCCTAGATTACGGAAATCACTGGGAATGCCTTGATCTCTTGTTGGATGCTTCTTTATTATCTACTTCTTATGTCTTATTTATTTTTCCTCTTTTGCACCGATGATTATGTCTCCATGGTTCTTTACATTCAACACATAAAATCTTCCTCGTTAATTCATCTCTTTTTTGGCATTGATGTTCTATACTCCACTTTTCATTAAATAAATAACATGTCTTCCCTCTACTATTCTTTGAATCCTTATGCATGTGTTATGTCTCGATAAAAGTCTTAGGTCTTTCCTTTGAAGAATTTGATTCAACCTTTTTTATCCTTCTGATGACTTCCTCTAAGTATTGGGGCTCAAGTGGCTTAACAAATATTTTGGTGGATTCTTTAATCCTATAAATATGAGTGAGTCTCTTTTGGGAAAGGTCTAGAACCATATCTAATAACCCTTTGAATTTGTGTGTGAATTCTTCTGTCATTTTTGGTTTGTTTGAGGTGAGTTAGTTCTTGGAAATATCATTTGGAGCACTTATCATTAAATCTATTAATGAATCTTTGGCAAAATTCCCCACAAGAGTTTATATCTTGGTGACCTAAGGAAATAAGCACATGATGTCTCCACTCATGTAGTACTCCTTCCAAGTGGAGCATTGCAAACTGAATTGTGTCTTCTTCTTGTAAAGTTCTGCAAATTCCTTTTGTTCTGAATCAGACCTATAGTTCAGATTCAAATGGCTGAGAATGATCCTTTGATAATATGTATATTCAGATTTGTTTGAACCAGATATCACTAATCTTTAATTCTAGTCCAATCCTCTATATTCGATCTGGGATGATTAATAATATCTCTGCTATGTAATTCAAAGGAAGTAGAATGCTTGGAAGATCAGACTATTGTGTGTTTGTGTTTAACAACAACTAGGTGAATCTCCTTAGGTTCACACATAAACTAACTTAAGGCGTGAACAGCATAGCAAATATCAGGTCTTGTATTTACTAAGTGCATGAGGGACCCAATCATCTGTCTGTAGAGAGTAGAATCTATTGGAGATGATTTTGCAGCTGCTTCTTTAAGTTTATGCAAATTGGTCTCCATTGGAGAAGACATAGACTTGCAATTCCACATTCCAAATTTCTTTAAGATATTTGAAGTGTACTTTTCTTGATTAAGTGTGATACTATCAGAATTTTGTCATACTTCCAATCTTACGAAGTAATGGAGAAGCCCCAAGTCTTTCATCTCGAATTCTTTAGTTAGATCTTTCTTGCACTGATCTATAAGATGATCATCACCTGTGATTAATAAATCATCAACATACAATATCAGAATTACTTTATGACCTTTATCTCTTTTATAATATAAGTTTGGATTGGCTTCATTCTTGGAGAATCCTAAGCCAATGAGATATTTATCAATCCTTTCATACCAAGCCCTAGGAGCCTGTTTAAGCCCATAGAGAGCTTTCTTGAGCCTACAAACAAAAGTGTTAGGATCATGGGTTTCATATCCTTCTGGTTGCTCCAAATAGACTTCTTCTGAAATCTTTCCATTTAGAAATGTTGTCTTTACATCCATCTAATGTACCTTCCATCCCTTACATGCGGCAATTTATAAGACTGTTCATACAGAAGTATATCTGGCAACAAAAGCAAAGGTTTCTTCATAATATATCCCTTCTTTTTGAGAAAAAACCTCTAGCTACAAATCTGGCTTTATATTTCTCAATACTCCCATCAACAGCATGCTTTCTTTTGAATATCCATTTGGAAGGAACAACAGATTTTCCTTTCGGTCTTGGAACTATTTCTCAAACATCATTTTTCATAATTGATTGGTATTCTTTTGTCATAGCTTCTTTCCAGGCTGGATGTTTAATAGCATCAAAAGGATTGGTTGGCTCTATTTTGGATAAATCAATCATATTTGCTATATAACCAAAGAATCTTTTAGGTCTTTTACTTTCTCTGATTGATCTTGAAGGTGTAGCAAAGTCTTGAGCTGCTTCAACTGTTTTTATGGCCCAAAGTGGTCTTTTCTTTGAACTTTCCTCAAGGTTTATATTTTCATCTTCGACCTCTTCTAAGTTCTCCCTTTGGGATTTACATTCACTAATTCTTTCACAACTTGATAAAGGAGAAGGTTCATTGGAACTTATGGCTCTTTTGAATGCAAGATCTTCCTCAAAGATTACATCTTTGCTAAGTTCAATAGTTTTTTGTCCAGGTATGAAAATTTTGTATGCTTTAGAAGTTTCACTATACCCTACAAAGATACCTTTCCTCCCAGATGGCTCTAATTTGGTTCTCTTTTCTTTTGGAATATGAATGTATACAACACATCCAAAAATTCTAAGATGACTTATATTGGGTTTTACTTTAGTAAATACTTCTTCAGGGGTTTTATCTTTAAGATAAGAGTGAGGGCTTTTGTTTTGAATATATACAGCAGTACAAGAGGTTTCTGCCCAAACTCTAGATTTTGGTCAAAAATCATAGCCCTAGCAGCTTCTATAATTGTCCTATTCTTTCTTTCAGCTGCCCCATTTTGTTCTAGGTTATAAGGAACAATGTACTCCTTCTTGATCCCTAATTCTTTACAAAACCTTTTAAACAAGTCTAAGGTATATTCTCCTCCATTATCTGTTCTAAGGGTTTTAATTTTATGTCCTGAAAAATTTTCAGTTAGTGCTTTGAATTCTTTAAATCTTTGTAGGAGTTCTTCCAATTCCTTGCATTTAAAAAAAAAAATCCATGTTTTCCTAGAGAAGTCATCTATGAACAAGATATAATACCAGAATCCTCCAAGAGAGGGAACGGACATAGGTCCACATAAATCTGAATTAATTAATTCTAGTACATTATTTGTTTTCCTAGTACTATCATGAAAGGGACTTCTAGAACTTTTTCCTAGAGCACACCTTTTGCAAATACTAGGATGATCTTTATTTAATTTTACTAATCCGATAACCATCATTTCCATAGTTGATAAGGTTCTAAAGTTTAGATGCCCTAATCTTTTGTGCCATATTTCATTTGAATCTTCAACTTCATGAACTAGGGCTTGAATGGATCGACTGAGTTCTGTATTCAATTCATACAAATATCCCTTTCTTTGACCAATTAATTTAGCTTTCTTGATGGAAGAGTTCTTAGCCCAAGTTAATACTTCGCCATCCACGAATGCAACATTGTGTCCATCATCTTCAAGTGTTGTAATTGAAATTAGGTTTCTTTTAATCCCTAGTACATAGAGTACACCCTTAACAAGAAGAGTATTTCCTATTTTTAATTTCAAAGTGCAGCTACCAATTCCTTCAACTGAGTGTGTAGAGTTATCAACAATAGTAACTTCACCGTTAACTTTCTCTGATAAGGAATCTAGAGTTTATTTGTATCCCATTATATGTCTGGAAGATCCACTATCAATTACCCATGCCTTATTTGAGATTTCATTTGATAGAGACGAATACAAAACACGGTACTCAGGATCATAAGTCTCTTCTTCTCTAATGACATTTGTACAATTTGCCTATTGTTTGAAATTTTCTGGACAATTAGATCTATAGTGTCCAAATTTTTCACATTTGAAACACTTTATTTTAGATAGATCTTTCTTGGGCTTTCCATTCTTCTAATTTCCCTTTTTCTTCTTGAAGTGCTTTTTCTTGCCTTTATAGGAGTTTGCATTAAGAACGTGAAGTTCTTCATCTTCTACCTTTGGTTTTCCTCCTTTCTTTAGTTTTCTAGACTCTTCTTGAAGACAATCACTCTCGAGTCTGTTAAAGTCTGGAAGTTGATCTCTAGAACTTATTCCTTGTGCGAATGTTTCCCATGAATTTGGTAATCCATCTATGGCCATGAGCGTTAGTTCAGTGTCATTAATGATGGTTCCTATGCTTGATAATTCATCTCTAATGCCGGCAACTCTTAGGAAATAAGAGTTTATCGATTCTCCTTTCTTTATCTAGATGTGATTCAGTTGCCTTTTTAGTACAAGAACCCTAGTTGCATAGTTTACTTCATATGCATTCCTTAATGCATTCATCATATCGTAGGCAGTTTGGTGTTTTGTAAGCATAGGTACGATATCATTTTTAACTCCATCCAAGATGATTTGAATAGCTTTTCTATTTCCATTGGTCCATATGGATTTGTGAGGTTCAACTAGGGGCTGTTCGGATGCTCCATCAAAAAATTGTTTAACATTGTTCTCTTCAAGAATCGTCAAGATTTTGAATTTCCAGGCTTCAAAGTGTTCCTTCCCATCGAACCTATCCTCAGGTCTAATTGTATATGCCATTGAAAATGGGAGAAAACTACTGAATATATATGAAGTCTGATTACTGAAATTTTGCAAAGCCCTAGATCTAATAACTTGGCTCTGATACCATGTAAAGTTCTGCAAATTCCTTTTGTTCTGAATCAGACTTATAGTTCAGATTCAAATGGTTGAGAATGATCCTTTGATAATATGTATATTCAGATTTGTTTGAAGCAGATATCACTAATCTTTAATTCTGGTCTAGTCCTCTATATTCGATCTAGGATGATTAATAATATCTCTGCTATGTAATTTGAAGGAAGCAGAATGCTTGGAAGATCAGACTGCTGTGTGTATGTGTGTCCTCCAAACTGCATTAATAACTTGTACATATATCCTATCTAAAGGGCATGTCCCTTAAGGGACATAACCCTTGGCATTAACAAACTAATTGTTATCCCTAAGCCAGCGATCTTTAATAAATAATTTAGTTAAGACAAACTAAATTAACCAAGAATAAAATAAGATATTTGTCTAGAAATCGTGGGCACCTCTAGAGACAATATATATTAAATTGAATGCCAATCATTAGGAATATATGTATAGAAGAGTAGGTACAGTCTGTACCATCAGACCTGTAGGTTTATCTAGGTTATATTCTTAACATTTCTCTCATGGGACTCAAGGTGAAGAAGGTATTCAATTACTCTAGCCATGTGTAAGCTGTATTTTCTCTAATTTATCAAAATTTGGAACTGTTACTTTGTTTACTTTGTATTTGAGCTCTTTGTTAATGTGGCTCCTAGGTGCCTCTGGTCTTTTGTCTTCACATAATTCTCTGAATGATACCACCTCTCTAATGTGAGGTTCTATAGCTGCATAAGCTCTTCCTATGTCTTCAGTTCTAGTCATTTATTGTTCCACTCCTTCCTCTTCTCTTGGTATCTCTCCTTAGGGTAAGAATTGGGATTTGATCCTAAATACACATGCTGCCAGCTATTCATTTTGAAACTATCTCCATTTTTGTTAATTGTTATTTTGTCTTATATGTAACAAACTGTAATTGTCAAGTAAAAATATGACATGTATCTTTTCTCTCCCACGACTGAAGCTTGTTGCAACCCTTGTATTATAAAAGGATTTCCAAGACTGGGATTGAGGGTCCGAATTCTAAGAGAATGAATGCAATTTTCATGGTTTAAGTCAGTCCAGTACGGTGTAGTGAAATTTTCTTGTCTTGTTCTTCTAATGGAAGTATAGGATTATACTTGGCTGAATCTATCTTGAGTCATCTCCTTTTCACAAAACTTGACACCTTGATTGTATTATTTCAAGTTAATTAATAAAAATGGAGAAGTATTTTGAGTGCCAGATTTGGATCTTGTATTTGCTTTTGTTATCTTAAATTTTCTGAGATTCAATGACAAAGTATACTGAGTTTCACTTGTAATTCACTTTGACTTATTATCTTTTTTTATATTTTGTTCTTGATCAAATTGGTTAAGTAAATGCTTAATATAATTTGAGAGAATTGAAGATCACATAGGGAGATTCTGATAAGTATGAGGTTTGAAGTTGAGTATTGATTTTATTGTCACGAGGTGAAAAAATAGATCTGATATGGTGTGTCATATTTTGTGAATAGATAGCCCAAATGGATAAGGCACTGATCATAAGGTGATGTTGAACAAGTCATTTAAGGCTACATAGTGTCAAATTTTATAAATCAAAACTTAAATATTTCATGTCTTATTTGTAGATCTATAAAGTTAGCATATACATGATTTGGAGAGTTTTAGGGCATGGAGAATTAGTTGTTTTGTGTCCCTATTATTGTCTCTAAGTTATTAAAGGCAAATGTTTGCTATAATGAAATTTATGGTAAATGATGTTAATAAGGAAAGTGATGATAAATTCCAAGGTATGCCTGCCTGAATTATGCAAAATTTAAAGGGAAGAAGACCATAAAAGTCTTATTAGTTGGTCCTATTGGCTTACATGGGAACACCTATGATGGTTTTTAGCTAATCCCTAGGTGTTCTCTGCATTCTCAAAAGGTATTTGAAATACTGTCAAATCAGGAGCCAACACATTGGATCATAGGTCTTCTTTTAGAATCATACTAGAGTACTCTCTTGGCTGTGTTGTTAATGTTATTATTATTGTTGTTGTTATTGCTGCCCCGCCTATTATTTCTATATCCTCCAGGTGAGGCTTCTCTGTTTGTATTTTGTGGAGGGGTGGAGGGTGGTGTAGATTGTTCTCCCTGAGTGAAGAATACTTGTGCATTCTGTGATTTTAGGTTGTATAGACAATCTTTGATTGTGTGTCCCAACACCTGACAGATATCACAAAATGCTTTACGTGGACATGTCACTTTTGTGTGACCTTCCTTTTCACAATCTGTGCACCACAGTTCTCTCCCTTCTCTTTTCTCTTCCTTACTTCCTGTTACCTCCTAAATTAACCTCATCATATCCTTCCTCAAGGCTTGGATGGTCTTGGATTCATCCTAGCATTCTTCTGAGCTTTCACTCCGGCTTCCATGCCTCTTGGCATTGGAAATTTTGTTCTCACTTTCTATATCCATTGCATGGGTACATGTGTCCACAAAGGATGATGGTGCTACTATTTTCATTTTCTTCTTAGGGACGACGTCAAGCCTTCAATAAACCACCTTTCTTTCAATACATATGGAAGCTTGTTGTCAAGCTTTCCTATCAATTCCTCCAATCTCCTGCTATACGCTCTGACGGATTCATTCTTCCCTTGCCTTGTATTATAGATCTCTGTCACTATTTCATCATCATCTTGAAGGAGTCTGAATTCTTCTTCACAGGCTCCACGTAGATTATTCCATGTGTTGTTCCTACCCGCCTCCAAGTCTATATACTAGTCAATAGCTATACCTCTTAGTGTGGCCGAAAATGCTTTTAGCCATTCATTTGCATCATTCTCTCCATTGGCTTGCTATATGGTTATGCATGTTTCACAATGACATGTGCGGTCCACCAATCCTTCCCCCGTAAATCTAGGGAGTTTTAGTTTGTCTATTGCCATTTGCCTATGGCTTTTCCCTCCTGCTACGATGCTCCCTCTGACCGAGAGGCTCCCACCTGTGGGGACACTCCTTCCTACCTTGACGCTCCCTCATGATGGGCTAGAATCCTAATTTATTGGTCTATCAGTATCCCCGTCACCTAAGTTGGAGCTTTGTTCCTGTCACTGCTCTCTTTGGGCAGGGGTTTCTAGATTTGTGCACCCTTACTTCCTGTCCGATGTTTCTGAGATAGCAAAACTGGGTATACTTTCTATTGTGTTTTCGATCAACCCTTTGTTGATTAGGTTTGTACTTCGAGAGTGGTTTAGCAGTCCCCTCAAGTTGCGACATCTTTCCTCTTGTTCGTGGAGGTAGTGATTCTGTAGGGTGACTTCCTCCTCGATTTCTTCTTTTGCCACGCGACTCAGACACTTGTTTGGAAGTAGGGGCATAAATTGTTTCAACGTCTGGTTATCTTTCGTGGATTATCATGCTCCCCCAGTTCCTATGTACTTCTTTCGGTGAACTATCGAAGTACTTGTCGTCTTCTTTGTTCTTTTTTTGTTTATGCTCTCTCTTCCTCCACGTGGACAAAACTTCTTGCAAATAGCCGAGGAATTTGTCCAAGCAGATCATACGCTACTAGTGGTAGGAAGTTCATCATGTACTGTGCTCTGCGGAACCGCTCTCTCATAGACTTCCCTTTGCACATACTGGCCAACAAGAACTTCCCAAGCCACCACCAGATCGTGTCTCAATTGATCTTCTCTGGTTATTTCCTCTTCTTCTCCGTTACTGTTCATTGCTTGTATACGTGGTATGAAGGGTCTTCCCATTACTCCATCCTGCCTAGTCGTTGACCTCCAAGTTCGGACTTAGGCAATGGCACCATAATGTACAATGGTTAATTGCACACATTACACAGAGCAATACAACAAAGATTTGATAGTACCAATGGAACATTCATTACTCATACCAGAATACCAAAATGGCAAGGAAATGTTATTACTTTATTGATACCAAAAACATAAGTGCATCACTCATAACTCAAAGTTCTTATATAATGATCGATTGGTTGGGGTAAACAATGGACACATCCCCTTGCTTCCTAACTACCTAACCCAACATAACTTGGCTAATGCTAAATACAACATTACTTTATTATGTGATTAAGTTACCCTTGTGAGTTTGATCACCTGTCATCATCTCGTCTTGCCTTGGTTAATTCATAATGAGCTTTGACATGATTATAATTTGGGGAGTCCACTATTTGATAAGGTTGAATTTCAGCCCTTGTTACAATTAGGAATCTCAAGCAAAGGGTTGAATCCACCATCTCCTTAGGATAAATTCTTCCTTTCCATCATTGTTGTTATCAAATTTAGACTTGCAACACCCTTGCACCCTTGCCTTACACTTTAGTTGAGCTCCATACATGCAGCTCATTCACACTTCATTTATCATATTCCAATGCCTCCTTATTTCACTCATCAATACAAGGTGGAAATCTTAGGGGTCTTGAGATTGTGAATCTCAAGTGGAGGGTTGAATCCACCCTCTCCTCGAGATAAATGCCTCTCCTGAGTTTTGACTTGGTTCGTTTTCTTACTTTTAGTTGCCCCATAAAAGAGTGTAAATCTTTGATTGTATGGGATTGGGAATCTCAAGAGAGAGTGGAATCTACCCCTCATATGGGATTCTTAGCAATTTAACCATTTTGATACCTTGTCATTGAAATTCCAGAATGTTGCCCTTGATGAATCCCAACTTGGCCATGAATTTGGGAGGCATTCCCTTGATCTTAATCATGTCAAATCATGCCATAAATCCTCCTTCCTTTGGTAATATATTAGGGAAGGTGGAAATTCCACCTTGGTTGGGATTGGAAATTCCAAGAGAGCAGTGGATTCCACCTTCTCTTTGGGAATTTTTTTATTGCTTTCCTTTATTTATAATTTTTCCCTTTCAATATTTCATGCATAATAATTTCTATGTCTGGTGCTACGCATGCGACTAGAGTTTCAGCCTCATCGTATGTCCAAGGGGAGAAACCAAATGCTTCTCTTGTGAGATTGTTGTGTCGGAAATCTCATTCAACTGTGAGATTTGACTTCAACACACCCATGTACATCTTTGAAGGTGAAGGAAAGTCTCAAGAGGTCAACAAGAAATGGTTCTAATCTGTTGGTTGAGCTACTAAAAGGGGAGGTTTTTTATGAGAAATGGGGTCCTCATTATGCATGCACATGGATGGACATACCCAAAAAGGCTGAAGCAATGTAGAGCAAAGGGAAACATCAAGATTTGGGAGGGTTTTTTAACCACGAGACTCCACCCTAATGCCAAGATATAAAAAATATATTTGTGAAATGCAGATGAGAACTGAAGCGATACAGGGGCCGTTAGGGTTGGTGTTGCCTAATACATTGCCAAATGGAGGAGATCCCAAGCTCACAGCATGGGCTACTTCTCAATCGATCAAAAAACAACCAGGGTTTCATCAACAAATGGAGATATCAGGTGGATTGCCATTGCAGTTGTCCACCAAATAAATCAATCTCACTCTAGATGACAAAGCTAAGGAAATGGTTCACAACTTAGCATTTTTGCCAAAGTTGGGCTTAATAGGATGATTGAAAGAATTTTGGCCCAATTTACCACAATTGCACACTTGGATACATAATAAATAGGAGCCCATGCTTGCTGGCAACGTTCAATTCTACCACGCAGCAAAAAAAGTTTTTCATTCTTGTTTTTTAATAAATCTAGGACAAAAATAAGATTTTCTATGATCAAGTCTAATGCAAGCTATTGATTATGTGGTAGTTGTCGAAATCCACAAGCCAACTTAGATATCAAAAAGATTTTCATTATTTATATTACTATGAGATGATATACTTATATTATAATATAGTTATATTGTATAATTACTTTGATTATATTGTGTTATATGATTATATAATAATATTCTATTATTTTAATAAATAATAATTGTGACAAATTTTTTTTTTTAATCGATAAAAGGCCAAAGATTGGATATTTTTGTAAAGTTTCTTACCAGATTTCAAATTTGTGGCTTGCTGATGCACAATTTTATTGCAGGTATGAACATTGTCGACAAAGGATAGATTTGCTCTAAAATCTGTAGAAGTTAGTACAGAAATAACAGAGATAATATAATATTCTTGAACTTGAAATGTCCTTTGATCCTTTGATGTGCTTGCATTAATTGATTTTGATGTCTTGTTTATTTGGGCAGATCAAGTATACATACAATGTGGAAAGGTGTGGGGGTGAAGGTTTATGTCTCCAAATGGGGACATGAACATTCATCCTCACACCTATTCGATGTTAACTAATCATGCCCAATTTGTTACAAACTTAACACAAGTCTAACAATGTATTACCAATCATTATGTTTTGCAGCCCAATATAAAGTATAGATTGATAGTGATCTAAATATCAAAGGAATCAAAATAAGTTCCGATCATGCCTTAAATGATCTCAGAAAATATATATGATCATCGGTTTCAATTGTGCATTGATTCACATACAACAATAATACATATGCATATATATATATATATAGTATGTGCATCAGACTGTTGTACATATATACATGTGTGTGTATATATATATATGCTGATCATAGTTAATGTTAAACCAAAGTTTCATGCTTTAACACTCCCTCTTAACTAGGGAAGACAAAGTGCATATATATAAGTTCTTATTTAAAAATGATATCATCTAGATATATATAAGAAAATCAACTCTCATGATATTCTTTCCAGTTATGGTATATACACCAATATCAAGTCTCTTGATATCTGCCATAATCGTTCATGGTATATCCATAGATATTATGTCACATCGTATCCACCATGACTTTGAACATATTTATCTTCAATAGATATCAAGTCACATGATATCTATCAACATGCTCTTCAAATATCATGATTCTTCCATGAATAACAAGTCACATGATATTCATCATGATAGTAATCTAATAATTATAAAGCCACCACCTTATATTATTAGAATCAACATTTCATTATAAAAGATTGTCACCTTTTAATAATGTACATAGGGTAGGCCCATAAGTCATAGAGTCACACATATGACAAAAGAGTTTACACTTTAAACATCTTTATTAAAATAATACAAATTTACAAAGTTGAGACTCAATCTCATAAACTTACATTTCAACCATACCAAGTTTCTTTCTGAAATTATCAACCTTCACTTTAGGAAGAGCCTTGGTGAGAATGTCAGCTATTTGATTACCTGTATAAATATATTCCAACTGAATAGCTCTTCTTTCTACCATGTCTCTTACGTAGTAGTAAGGAATTTCTATTGCTTCGATCTATCATGAAATACTGGATTCACAGATAACTTGATACAACTCTGGTTATTACAATGAATAGCGGTAGGTTTCATAGTCTCACAGAATAAGTTAGAAATCAACTTTCGAAGCCACATTGCTTCTCTTGCTCCAATTGTTGTTGCAATATACTCTGTCAGTCTGCCTAAATAGAACTCTGAGCAATTGAAGCTTGCTTTTTGCAGAGGCAAGAGATCATGGCTCATCCTAAGCTGAAACAACATCACGATGTGCTCTTTCAGTCTTTTACACTTCCGGCCCAATCAGAATCAATATATCCATGTAACTCCAAGCTAGTATTCTCATATTTAAGTTCATACCCAATAGTGCCTCGGAGATACCTTAATATATGCTTCAAAGAAACAAAAGAATATGTTTAGAATAAGGTTAAGTCCTTTACATATTTTATTTGATAGTAAATCACAGCTTCTCTATGATTTCAGATGTTTTTTCTTTTATGGATCTCACTTGTTCTGTTGAGATATTGTATGCAAGTCAAGGTCTTGGATTGCACTTGCATCAGATGGCTTTCTAATATCATGGTCTCAATTGGATTTTTGGATGAAGATCGGTGATGGTAATTTTTATGACAGCTTTTCGCTGGGCTCTTGGTTTTGTCTCTAGCACCAAACAATAAATTGTATTCATATGAGTTTTGGGCTCTTTGTAATCACTATATTCTCGATTTGGGAATCTCTAGGACAAGATTCATTAGTGTTGATAGATACTCTCTCTCTTCATGCAGTATTTCTTCTTCTGCATCTTTTTTGCATCAGGCAATGACTGGAATTTTTCTTTTCTAGTTCTTTTCTCCGAGAGTTATTTTGAACTAGTTATTATTAATATAAATATAATGTTTCCCCAAAAATAAAAAATTCACGAGGTTCATAAATGAACTAACTTAATGCATTCACAGCATACCACATATCAGGTCGATTATTTACAAGATACATCAAAGATTCAATTATTTGTCTGTTTAAAGTGGGATCAACTAGTCTAGATTCAACACTTGCTTCCTTAAGCTTCTGTAAGTTGGTTTCCATAGGTGTTGACACAGGTCAACAATCCCACATTCTAAATCTTTTCATAATATCGACAGTATACTTCTTTTGATGCAGGAAGATGTTCCCAAACTTCTGACGAACTTCTAAACCAAGGAAGTAATGAAGAATTCCTAAGTCCTTCATTTCAAATTCGGAAGCGAAATCTTGCCTACACTAATTAATGAGATGTTCTTCCCCTGTAATCAGAAGATCGTCAACATAAAGAATTAGAATCAACATATTACCTTTAGTTACCTTAAAGTAAAGATTTGGATCAGCAACATTCTTCGTGAATCCAAGACTTAGAACGTATTTATCAGTCCTTTCATGCCAAGCTCAGGGAGCTTGTTTGAGTCCATATAGAGCCCTCTTCAATTTACATACATAAGAGGCAGCATCATGAGTCACAAATCCTTCTAGTTGTTCCAAGTATACTTCTTCCTCAATTGTTCCATTAGAAGAGCAATTTTTACATCCACTTGATGGATTTTCCAACCTTTGGCTATTGCAATGGCTATTACAGTTCTAACCAAGGTATACCTGGCAACTGATGCAAAAGTTTCTTCAAAGTCGATTCCTTCCTTTTGAGAAAACCCTCTAGCCACAAAACGAGTTTTATGTTTTCCAATGCTACCATCGGCAGCATAATTAACTTTGAAGAGACATTTGAAAGAAACAACAAATTTTCCTTTAGGTCTAGGAACTATACCCCAAATATCATTTTTTACTATCGATTGATATTTTACCATTGCATCTTTCCAAGCTTGATGTTTAAATGCTTCTAAAGCATTTGAAGGTTCAAGATTTGGACTCTCACACATGAATGAATTATATGTTAATTTTCAAGGTCTTTTGCTTTCTTTGAAAGTCCCTAAAGGTGCTGCAAATTCATCTCCTTCCTATATAATTTTTCTTGCCCAAAGTGGCCTTTTAGAATTACCAAGACTCTCTTCTTGAGTCTTAGGAAGCATCTCAATTTCATTTGACGTCTCCTCAAGGTACTCCCTCTGAATCTCAAGAGCAGGAGCCTCTTATCGAGAACAAGATAAATCATCTGAATCTAATTCATCTGAAGTTTTGGCTCTTTTGAAAGCAATGTCTTCTTCAAAGATGACATCTCTATTGAGTTCTATTTGTTTTTGTCCAGGTATGTAGATTTTGTATCCTTTTACTGTTTCACTAAAACCAATAATAATTCCTTTTCTTCCAGTAGGTCCTAACTTTTTCATTTTCTCTTTAGATAAATAAACACACACAAGACATCCAAATATCCTTAAATGACTAATGTCAAGTTTCATTACTTAAAATGCTTCTTCAGGAGTTTTATTGTCCAAATATGAGTAAGGACATCTATTTTGAATATAGACTGTTGTAGTAGATGTTGCGGCCCAAAATGAGATGCTCAAGTTTTGATCAAAAATCATAGCCCTAGCCGCTTCTACAATAATTCTATTTTTCCTTTCAGCAACTCCATCTTGTTGAGGATTGTAGGGAATTGTGAACTCCCCCTTAATTGATTAAAGCTTTAAAGGTTTTTTCATTTAGCCAATACATTGATTAATTGATTACAGCTTTAAAGGCTTTTTCATTTAGCCAATCCATTGATCATTTTAAGATTACACAAAAGGTTTAGAAGATCAATTTGCGTGGTGGAAAACACGCCTCCCCTTTACGAAACTACTTGTCAAACTGGATATGTCATTGAGTGAGCTGCAAACACAACTTCCACAACCACTTGACAAAGGATTAGTAGATAAGTAGGAGATAATTTCCATAGCAAGTCAAATTGTGATATTGCTATCAGGGTTTAACTATGTGATTTTGAGTCAAACTCTTTGACCCATGTTTCATGAGTAGTGATTCAACATGAATCCATCTCTCACGAGAATAAATGGAACACTTAGCACTCGTTGGATCTAGGTAATGCTCACAGGGGTGATTAACAGTGTGATTTTGAGTCAAACTCTTTGACCCATGTTTCATCAGTAGTGATTCAACATGAATCCATCTCTCATGAGAATAAATGGAACACTTAGCACTCATTGGATCTAGGTGATGCTCATAGAGCTTGTGCTTCAACATGAATCCATCTCCCATGAGAATAAATGGAACACTTAGCACTCATTGGATCTAGGTGAAGCATCACCTAGATCCAATGAGTGCTAAGTGTTCCATTTATTCTCATGGGAGATGGATTCATGTTGAATCACTATTCATGAAACATGGGTCAATGAGTTTGACTCAAAATCACACAATTAAATCCTAATAGCAATATCACCAAAGGATTAGTAGTGAAGATAAAATATATTACTAAAAAGAAAAGGTACCCTAAGACATAATCCGAACTGAGAGTGAGGGAAGGTATCCATTCTAGCTCAATAACAAATATAAAATAAAATATCCTACTTCAAAATCTACATAGTAAGTAAAGGTCGACATCTTATTATCCTTCAATCTTGGAATGTGAAACTAGAATGAAGAAACTAGCTTGCCTTGCATCCATAGATACTTATACAGCCTTTACTACCTCACTAGTAGTAAAGTTAACATTTTACTAAATTAGAATATACTAGTTCTATATATCATTGTTTAATTAAAAACTTCTTAGGATGAACAAATAACTACTGTAAGATCAACCTAGGAGTCGACACAAAAATAGAGAGAATGAGCTTACAATACTTAGAAGCAATTAAGTATGTGTGATACTGCTATCAAGATTTTATTGTGTAGCTTTTGAGTCAAACTCATTAACCCATGTTTCATGAGTGGTGTTTCACACAAACCCATCTATCATGAGAATGAATGGAACACATAGCACTTATTGGATCTAGGTGATGCTCACAGAGGTGAAGCACCGAGACTTCCCGGGAGGCCACAAATCTCTATACTACACCATCTCAAGCGAGCTTAACAATAGAGGTTTCCTCCATGGTTAAACCCACTTTTCTTGCAATCTCATTTGCAAAGCCTTCACCAAGTATTATGCCTTATGAACCATTCATTAGAAAGTCCCTTAGGCTCATCAATTGATGTGTAGGAGAAAGTCCCCGGCAACTGCGCCAAATGTTTGCCATACAGGGTAAACAGATACTTATCGCATTAATAGATTAGGATATAACACAGAACAGATACTTTATTCATATAAGCACATTTGTAATTCCAAATACAATGATGATCCATAAATCCATTGGGACGATGTACATATACTTCCTAAAGGGGTGACTCAACCATCATGCGACCTTTCGGATACCAACTCAACTCGTCAGCTACAATATAGTGTTTACCGACAACATCCGCAACAAGTCAAATTGTGATATTGATATCAAGATTCAACTATGTAGTTTCGAAGTCAAACTCATTGATCCATGTTTCATGAGTAGTGGTTCACACGAGCCCATCTCTCATGAGAATGAATGGAACACTTAGCACTCATTGGATCTACGTGATGCTCACAGAGGTGAAGCACTGAGACTTTCGGGGAGGTCACCCATCCCAGAACTACTCTAGCTCAAGCAAGCTTAACTATGGAGTTTCCTCCATGCCTAACTAATTTACTTCGAAAATTCACATTTATAATTATGTGATTTATGCAAAGTTTTGCATGTGTGCAAAGTAGCTTCTAATTATCTCAATTATTGTGTACTTGTTGTTACTTAACTAAATGATGCATGAAAAAAAACTTTAAATCCTTAAAAATCTTTGAATTTCTTGGGTTTTCAATTTGTTGAGCCCTTCCCAAGTCCAGATGCCGAGTCCAAGTCTAAGCTTGATCTCGGCTTGCTGAGTCTAAGCTGAGTTTGAAGCTTGTAACACTGGCCAATAGCAACTCAATGATCTTGCCTTCATTTGGTACAACCTTCGCCTTTGCACTAGAAATGTGGAGGGTGTTTCACATCAGACCAATTACTAGGACAAAATTGATCCATATGGTGATTAGACCATCAATGAACAAAATGATGGTGATGATGTCCTTACTAAAGAAGTTATTGCAAAACTAGAGAGGAGCAGTAGAAGAAGCAATCAAAGTAACTTTGGATGAGTCTGGTAAAACGAAGGATGACGAAGATGAGGATTTTTGTCTTGAACAAGAAGAATCAACACCTCATTTAGATACCTCAAAACCTACTAAACCAAGGTTTGCGAATAGAGTTATATTAGGATAAAGAAGAGGAAGATGTAGTCTTTAATTTGTTGCTTGTCACATTTGGAGATATCATTATATGTAATTTCATAAACATTATAAACTTATGCCTATGTTATACATTTCAATGTTAAAACTATGCTGAAATTTCAAATATTAAGCGTTTGGAGATCATATGGCATGTGTAATATTTCAATAATGGCTCCTACATTCTCTATTTCCATTATTGTTTTTTGTTTTTTGTAAAACTACATTTTTTCTTTTGTCAAGTCCTTTCCTAAGTATCTTTCGAGTCTAAGTCCGACTCCGAGTGCAAATTTGGGATTCCAAATCAGAGGAAAGTCCCAATTTTTCAACTATGTGCCCATAATATTGTCAAAGGTACCTAGATTCACTATGGTTCTTCATAGAAGCACCCACATCGAACCTGAGACTCCCAAATTTGAACCATACTGATATGAGTACCTTGGCTTTACTAGAATTAATGAATAATAATAGTGAGAATTTTATTTAGGGATCATATTATTGTCTACGAGTTGGGGTATCTTGTTTGATGGTTGTGGCATGAATAATATGACTATAGCAAACATGAAAACTTGAAAAGACAAACAAGGAAAAAAAAAGATTGGTTGTTGTGAGATTGTTTTTGGTCCTACAATGCTTTTTCATTACTTAGCATTGTAGAAATTTTGGAACTAGCAATAAAGACGGTTTTGTTCTACACTAGTACAAACATAGGATGCGTTGCTTGAGTTTTAAGTTAGATTTCATTAAAAAAATTATCATTCATACAAAGATAAATATTCTATTGTTTACAGCATTTTGTCTATTGAGATTCTATCTCAAATGTTTAACAAATGAGATTAGTCTTTTGTCAATCTCTAGCTATAGCTATTGAGCTCCCATGCCTTGTGACCTCATGTCATGTACCATTGTCGTCATGCATGTAGCCATTTTGGTGCTTAAGTGATTTGGTTTTATGAATATTGTTGTGTTGTAACTATCAAGAATCAGCTAGGATCTAGGTATTCTCTTGATAGAAGCATCCAGATAACGGGAAGTCATAACAATACTTCAACATATGTCATGTCAGCTTACTCATTTTTCTCAACCTAAGAACTTGTGGTATCATACAACTATATAATGTTGGCTTTCCAATTGAGGCTAGCAGCATCGAAGATATTTACACAAAATGAGCTCAAATAAAGACGTGGAACTCATAATAGAGTTTAAAGTGTTCCACCACCCGATAGAGACGAGAGGATAAGGGGACAGGCTTCAAGGATGGGGGAACAAAGGGCCTAAGTGCAGGGATGGCAGGGGGTGGTATTGATATTATAGTACTAGAAAAATCAAGTAACAAAACAATGAATAGGAATTACATTTCAAATGAAACTTTGGCAAGATAACAAAATACTAAAATTGCAAATAGTAAATACTAAGATACCAATAATATGTGTCAAATATGTCAAATGCTCAAAACTAACTGCTGATTATTGCCAATATTTTATGAACAGTGATACCATGATTCACCATTAATTATATAAATCCCTTATACATTTTGATCAACCATATATGAAAATGGAGTTGGATAATGAATTGTTGCATAAATATGATGATAGCACCACATGAATTGCAAACATGGAAATACCAACATAGAAACCCCAGTTCTGATTTTTATTTAGGATAGTCAACATAATTAAAAATAGTGTATGCAATTGAAGCTACAAACCCTCATAATTTACCCATATTAGGTTTGCAGATGATCTGAACATCTCCTTCAATCAGCCAAAAATATAGTATATATCTGATTTGCTTGCAAATAAAGATATGTATAAAAGAAATTTTAAAAACTACATTTTTTAAATGTCCAGTGATGGGGAACTTCTAGAATATTTGACAAGCTCAGGGGTCTCTTGGGCATCTTCAAGACTTCCTGATGACTCCAGATCCTCCCAATCTTTTGGCAGCAGTTGAGCAGCAATTAACAAGCAATGGAGCGATGTGTCATCCATGTTCCCCCATCCTGGGGGCATCCACGTCCTAGGAATGCAAGGGTCTGGTGACCAGGATGCATCCATGTTTCACTGAGAATTTATAAATCACAGAAGAAGACATAAGACACTTGAGAAGTCTCGGACATAAATCACCAAGTATGAAAGTAAGATATTGGTAAAGTTTAGATACTTTAATGAGGTATATTTCTCTGGTCTTGCTATTTTGTCACAGACTTTTGTAAGTGAAAACACGCTAATGCTAAGGACTTTAAATACCCGAGTAGCCAATGTGCTGTAGTCAATATTAATCATGGTTTACTCCTGAGCAAAATAAAGAATTATAGTTCTATATCTTTCCACCCAACATGGATGTAGGAAAGGTGGCAGGAACAGAATCGAACTATAATTTCCCCTTCCCTGTAGCACCACCATTTCCCAAATGGTAAGCCTAATTTTAGTTCATGGATGCCCACATTGATTCGCATGAGTTTGGACTGATCTCAGTAATTGGAGTCAGCAGAGCTATTGGAGCCAATTTGCTGCCCCTTTTTATTAAGTATCCATGGTAGGATTGTACCTACAAAGTAGTGTCTGGAGAGACATTGGGGACAACAAAAGGAAGGCAGATGAAGAAAGAATGAAGCAACATAAAATAAACCAAATTTGATATCCGAATATTCAGTTTGATAAACTGCAACTACCTACCTTAGCTACAACTAGGAAAGAAGCCCTCCTAATTAATAAGCCTGCTAGAATAAGGGGGGAAATTAATATACCACCTATAACTCCCACCCTTCCACACTCAGTTAAATATATGACAGATAAATATGTATGTGTGTGCACAGCTTTCTCCATGTAGTAAATTATTAATTATTTGGTTGGATTTCTTGGAACTATCCATAAGGAATTAGTCAAATCTGGCTAGAAGGGAATGGATGGATGGACAAAGCAGAATGGGAAGATTAGTTGGCAGAGGTTCACTAGTCTGAAAATGTCTGAATCTAGGCATGGTTAAATTGATTCACCAAAGGCCGACCAAATATGTTAGATACAATCATGTGCCAAAAGTATTGTAATGAATTGATTGATTAATGATCTAATAAACCATGAAGGGTCATTCATCAGCTACTATGAACCTCCTCATACAAGAATGCCTCATCTATTTCACTACCTAGTGCATCAATGAACAATATGAGCATTATATTTTTCTAACAAGAATAAATGACTAAACAACAGATTTCCAATATTCAAGAGTAGATCCATGACATTTATGAGATGTCAAAAGCATGCAATTGACAAACATAAACTAGTGTAATAGTGTGCCACTTGTTTTCAATCCTACTTTCTACTACTTTAGGATGAAATTATTCATTATTTAACAGGCACTATAGTTCTCATTTTACCTTTTAGAAAATGAGCAACAGAAAAGCAATATTGATACTATAAGGAGGGGTTGTAAAATAACAGGATATACAATAGCATTTTGGTTATTTCTTTCTATAGCAATCTTAAAATAAAATCAACTCATACCATGGCTGTTGATAAAAGCCAGTATAGGCCGATGGCGCTTGGGCTTCCATAGCACCCAAAGTGTCACCATGATATGATCCCCTAAGAGCAAGAACCTGAAAATTGGGCAAGACACAAATCACGTCATAATTATAAATGATAAAATTGTGAACTACACCACAAATTCAAAACAAACAAAAAGGCATAAATGCAAAACAAATTGCCATGGGAGTGATTGAATTCAGCACTCCTAACTAATTTGACAAATTCAATAATGGACTGTGTTTCAGTCCAAAATACTACATATATCAATTCACAAAGAGCTTAGAACTGATGTCAACTAAGAAATGTAGCTAGGGAGCATTCCACTCTGGAAACAGCACACTTCTAAAATCACAGATAGGGAGTAGAAATATTAGTAGCATCTATAATAGAAACCATAGATCTCTTGCACAGAAAATATCCCATATATCGAGTCATGTAATGATGCAGAAAATTAAACCTGTTCTGAGACGGTGGCTATATCAGAATTGTCCCTATCAGACCACAAAAAGACAACTCATAGCAATTTAGATTTGGACCAGAAACATTGAAGTTGCACAGAAGATTGCATCAAGTAATATACAAAATTATTTGATTTGGTACTAAGCAACCAAAATTACAGGGAGCATGTTTTTGTGCAGAAGACCTTTTGAGGTCATCTGAATTCCATTTATAATTGCATGCAAAGTAAGCATCTAAGTTTGGGCAGCCTATTAAATCCTGTCATTTTAATAAGAAATCTGATTTAATGATTTATCAAGATGGTTGATCCTTGGACAAAACTAAATATTGTTGAAAACTGATGGATTTAACTTAATATTGCCAATATTTTTGAGTCTTAATCTTATTTACAATCAAGATTAGCATAAGCCTTAAAAAAGATGGGTTGAAATTTTGGTGAAAGTTTCAAAAAAAGGGCTTCAAAGATATTCCTAAACTCCTTCAAATTGATGGGCTTGGCCATTTTCAATGTAATAAGGTGTGATAATAGAGATATATAATGCAAGAGTAAACACCAGATAAAAATAGTACACACAATGCAGCAATCAGGATGATCTGAATGGGCCACAGTCCTCATATATTTATCCATGTAAAGTTACCTACATTTGTTTTTGTAACACCAGGTTGACAGAAAGTTCTGTATAGTCCTTGCTTAAATTACTGTCCAAGTGATCTAAATAATTGCCCATTTGAAATATTTCCTGGGATTAGCTCTAGCAGTCGGCCTATGAAGAGGCTTTTTGTGTTGATTGGGCTGACTATTGTGTATTCAACACTGGAGCTTCTTATGTTTTTGTGTCCATATATTCAAGCTATGTCTTTTCACTGTGCGAGGTATGCTTCAAGGTTGCTCGTAGATATGAGGTGACCACATCAATTTTGGCATTCATAATTGTCATTATAACAGCTGACACTTTGTGTCCGACAGTATTCCTTCAGTTACTAGGAATTCTTTCAACATTTTCTCATGGAAAAAGAAGTCTCTTGAGATGGCATATGATAATGTGTCGTTCACGTGTTTTACCAGTTGAGAGTCTTATCGAGTATATATTCAAAGTAGACATCATGATGGCAGACATTCAGAAGTATTACTTGATTCAATCCAGTAAGTAATATTGAGAAGTAAAGCTGGATTTCTTGTGTGAACCCAAGGAATGGCGACTATGATGATGGTTGGTAGACACTCAGATCTCTCTGCAAAAACAATTTACAAATTCACTTGCAAGCTTTGCAGTCTTCAATTAGACTCATCATTGTATGTGGAAAGAATTTCTCCACCAAGTGAAAATGCAAGCAAAGAAAATAGAACATATTTTAGCAAAGTAGAAACTAGAATCACACTTGTAGTTCTTGCAAATAAGCTCTTACAATCTCACACATGGCACCATTATCCCGGTCTTCATCTAATACATTTTCAAGAAAAGCATAGCATTTGATCTGATCACTTCTTTGGACAAGATTGTTGTGCATGCTGTTGCAGAGGCAATTTTCTCATGTGATGGCAGTTTTTCGGTTGTCATTGTTTCCAAAGATGATTTTTGGATTGTGGTGGGCATGTCATGACATCGTCATTTTGCAACAAGTGTCGATTAAGTATGAGTTAAGGGAGATCGTTTCCTACTTTTGTCAGTACCCCTTTTTTAAATACAGTCTACAGTTATGTTAGAATGGTTAACTCTATAGGTTATTATTTATTGCATATCACATATTGTGAGTTTGTCACTTCTGTATCTCTGTGTGAAGGACCTAGTAAGGTTTGAGTAGTTCGGTCTCAGTTTTAAAATATTATGATTATTGGTTCATCTCTGTGGACTGAAAAACAATATGTCTGATCATATATGATCATCAAAATTTTAAAGGTTCATGTATATAGACAGATCAGATACATTGTTTCAAACAGTTGTCCAATAATTTATTTCACTATAACTGAAAGGCAATTTGACTACAAGAAGATAAGTATTTTATGATTCTATCTGGAAATATTGAATAGTATGTACTTTCCGAATTGATCTCTCTATATCTCTTCATAATAAGTTTACTTTATGAGTTATTATTAATCCCTCATGATTGCAAGACAAGAAACAATGGGGTGACGAGAGATTATATGCAAATGGGGACACTTCTTGCAGTCTTGGACTAAATTGAATTTACATCTCTTCCCAAAAGAGGAAGATCATATATAGGAAATATCCAGAGGGATACTTTTTCAGCTTCAAAAGGAGGTTATGTGACAGAGGGAAGTGTCAAATTCTTTGCAAATTTATGTGGCGGTGTAACTGCTAAATCTCCTTGTTTGGTCAAACTGGAATCAGCTATCTTATTGTGGTGATCAAAGTTGTCCCTGCTGAGAGGGAGTCTCTATTGAGAGAGCATCTCAATCATTCTTATACATGTTGTTAATGAGTTCTTCTCTGTAGGAGCAGTCTGAAATGAAATCCCTTGTTCCACCCTCTACGGGTAGGCATAGTGGAAATGCATTAATCTCCGGGAGAAGTTTGAGGTGAAAGCCCTTGGTCCACCCTCTACGAGTAGGTATGATGGACCACCCTCTACAAGTAGGCATGGTGGAAATGCATTCCTCTCTGGGAGAAATCTGAGCTGAAAGCCCTCATTTTCACCCTTTGCAAGTAGATATGGTGGACTACCCTCTACGTGTAGACATGCGGAAGTCATCTGTCTAACTCTGACTTTAATTTCATGTGCATTTATGGTGAAAAATGTTATGATGAGATGACATGTTTTAATGACAATCCATGTGATTCGAATTTATCATTAACATTTCTTGTTGGAGCTATGTGTGCTTGTCATACTAAAGGTCTCTCTCTTGCTAGGAGGGAGTGTTTAAGATTGTAGCTGTGATAGAGATCTTTACCTCTGATTTTATGAAATAGAAATATGATTGTTGTGGTGTACCATTATTTCTAAATAAAGATTTAATAAGAAATAATAAATAAATATAGCATAGTATTATTTTAAAATATAATAATATATTATTACTATAAAATGGTAATATACATTAATATAAATAAAAACAATGAATAATATTAAAATCATAATATAAATGATAATATAATAAGGCAGTAATTATATACAAAAATATATAATATTAAGAATAAATGAAAGTGTTATACCACAATCATGATAAAATATAATGAACAAAGTCATAAGTATATCATCACACATCATACATAATAAGGAATAATGATATTAAATTAAAATGTGCTAATGTCGCCAAATTCTCACTTCCAAATTATGTCAACCAAAGGGAACAATTATATTATTAATATTGCTCTGATGGAAGGGTACCTTAACTAGAGAGCTAAAAGATATAGTCAATGATATGGATATGTCTTCACATCGCTGGATAGACTATCTAATAAAAATCCTAATATCAATCCTATAGTTCTGCAGATGGCCCACATTCAATAGGAGTGTGAGTTGATAAAAACGTAAATTGTTATATTGAATATATCATCATGATGACATTAAGGGAAGGCACAAATGGGTGCTTATGGCAAAGACACAATCCTCAAAGACTTCATACTGAGAGGTGTTGTTGAAATAAGTCAACTTAGAACTCTCCTGAACATCTAGTGCTTTCTACAATTAAACAATGCTCCAGATAATCCAAGATGTAACATTAATCAAAGACGCAGTTAGTCAGCAATTACTAACAAATATATTGCCATTAACATCAACAATTAGATAACACGACCAATAGTAAAATTATCTGTTGTTATGAAAAGACTAAATTATATTAAGAAGTCACGGCTCGTCATAAAATGTATCTTGAAAAATAAAAATATAAAAAAGAGCAAAGTCTTCTTTCCACAAGGGGATACATACGAAGAAAAAGAAAAGATCTCAAGAAGTCAAACAAAACTCAATCAATCTGTGGAAAGCATCGACCAATAGGAAAAAAATATGGGTGGAAAAACAGTGATTATTGTAAATAAGATCTGCAAATTACATGAACGTGGCGAGCACACTATGACACAAAGATATATGGTGACGTCGATTAAGGAGAAGAAGACAGCAAGAGATACAGAAATATATTAAAAGAGGAATCAATCAGTAATATAAGCAAATTATAAACATATTTGAAGCTATTAAACTCATAACTACATTGATTCATGAGCATTCTGGGTGTCACGGCAATCTTGCATACCCGAAAAAGATTTCTACTTCCAATTTTCTAGTTTTGTGTTTCCAATAAGGGCTATTCCTATGCAGAGTTCTTATTTGTGGGACCATGCTAATTTTAGTAAGTTGGTATTATATGCTCAGATTGTTCTAATCTCATATTTAAGGGTTCAACTTGGACATATCAGCCTGCCAAATAAGTTTTATTGACATATCATATTTGTTAGTGCAGCTATTGTAGGTTTTCGGTATAAATTTTGGCTATTCAAACATCAGGTCCAGCGATATAGACCTAAATGGCTCTGAAACGAGGTGAATTATCAACTGATGGACACTTGGGCAATTAGCTGTTGTAGACCTTTAGTCAAGGATTCTGAAATGGGATTATAGTAGCCCATTGAGTCAATGGTTTGCAAGTTATGGTCTCCAGAAGTGAACCCATCCAAAAATGTAGTTTATAATTTCTCTTGATCAATCCTATGTAATAAAGTGTAATAAATTAATATAATATGGGGTTGGTCAGCCTCAAGAGTTAGGGCTTAGTGTCTAGAACCTTGAAAGCAATGAAAAATGCCTACATAAGGAAAGCTTGTAGGTTATCTAGGGCAATTATGGGTGAAAATCGCAGCTCTGTCGTGCAGACAATTCTAAGGAAGGCGCCCATGTGGGTTTGCATATTGTAATTCTGTAATTTTGCATTCACAGCGATAATAAGAAACCCATATTTTGTCCTCTCAATTTGCATTGTTTCACTATTTTTGTCGTGTTGTGGTATTAAGCAAAGCACCCTTCATCAAGTGCTATCAAAGCAAGAATTCCTAAGTGTGTAAACAAATTGCCGACTAGGAGGCAATTTCCGCCATGATAGTGGTTTGGGATAAGCGTGTGGACATATCGCCAATTGTGAGGCATTTTGCACTACATTTCCAAAGGAAGCGCGAAAATGCCTCTACGACGAGAGCGTGATGCCTGAGGTGTTACACCTGAGGTTCGAGACCTCCGGAGGCAAATGCAAGCATTGCAAGAACAGATGCGTAGAGGGATGAATCTCACCGTAAGAGATAAGAATGAGGATGAAAGAGAAGGACAAATTGATCACGAAGAAGAAGTTTTGAAACCCAGAAGAAAAAAAGCATTTTAGGATCATTTCCAAGCTTGGAAAAAGACCTAAATTTAAGGTTCCCACATTTTAAGGAAATCTTAACGTAAAGGAATCGATCACTTGGATCAATAAATTAGAAGAATACTTTGAGTATGAGGATATTGAAGATATCGATAGGGTCAAATTTGAAAAAGCCAAACTGAAGGCTCACACAAAAATAGATTGGCAGTGTAATGTTCCTGTTATAAAATAAATAATAAATCAAACTTTTCTAACAGGCCGATTGATTTAATGTATCTAGGACTCATTTTCATTTTGTTTTTGTAGTTTGTGTCGCCATCGGCTATCTTTGTACACCCTCGGAAAGTTTCCCGACGGATATTTAAGCACGGCTTGTAGGTAGTCTGTAGGGATGCTTTTGGATTATTTTCTATGTACTGCACATTCCTGTTGCGATTCTCTATTGTTCGCCATTTTGGAAGTAAAAGATTTGCCCTATTTCGCTCTTGCGGTTTCGGTGGGAATCAACCCTCACCCTATTCTGTCACCTGTAATACTTCGCTCGGATCTGGCAAATTGGAGCACCATCTTTTCGGCATATATATTTCTTGGAGGAATTATCTGCATTCGAGTATTTCTTATTTGGTATATGGATTCCATATAAATCTATGTGTGTATGAATGAATAGGAGTATTCTCACCATAGACTCATTCGTACACTTCTTCCCCCTATCCGTGCTACTCCTTCAGTCGTCATACAGCCTTCACCCTCCTTCCACCACCTCCGTACATTCTTCTTGCCATCCCTCAGTCCAACATGCCGCCTGTCGTACAGCCAACTCAACCTCACTCTATACACCCCCTCTTTCTACACCGTACACCAGCTCTGACCACCATACGGCCATCTCTGGCATCCGTACTACCTTCTGTTAGTGTCCCCTGCAATCCTCCATAGTACAGCCATAAGATAAGCTTCCATATGGCCACTATCCCCACACTATACGACTATAATAGTAGCCACCGTACAGCCTCTATCCCCACACCATACGGGCCTCATTCTAGGCGCTTGTACGACCATCTAGTTGGTTGACACCAAACCTCTGTACGTGGGAATAATACAGTGGTATCAGACCGCTTCAATCCTGCCAACCTATGGACAATGAATGAGAGTTTATAGCCGGAAGAGAAGACTAACACATTCTGTTGATCGAATGGTTGCCGAACCGAAACCAACAACTGCCAAACTCATGGCAATACTGAGGGAACTTACCAAAAATCAAGCACAGATCACCGATACACAATGACTCATGGAAGAAACTCTCAAGAAGTTGGCAGAAAACAAAATATCCGAGGAACAAAATGGTCAAAGTGCAGACTGGGTGTCGATTAAATCAAACACTCATCAGGCACGCTCTCGACCTTCAATGCCGACTTTTCCATCACAGACGGATGCACAACATAGAGGGAAACAACCAACCTTTGAAAAGATGCAAGAACAACTGAGAGAAGACTCGAAAAATGCAAACCTTGAAGAAGATATATACTACAAAGATTACCCATATCTAAGAATGAGATATTCGGGAGGTGGAAATAGAGGATATTTTAACGCTGATCTTAGAAGAAAGCTAAGTAAGGTAAATCTGTCTCCATTTGATGGATCCGGTTCCATATCTGTGCAAGCACGAGTAATGAAAGTCAATACCTACTTCCAGCTGAATCCTATGCCAGAAGATGAAGCAATCAAATTTGTCGCGCTGCACTTGGAAGGAGTTGCTCACGAATGCTGGCATCACGACACCATCACATTAGGGCATGATCAAATAAATACTTATGCGAAATTCATGGAGAGATTGATAGAGCGATTTGATGGTAAGGATCCGGAACTCAACTTCACAGATTTGGCACAATTGAGACAAACTGGATCGATCGATCAGTTCATTGCGGAATTCCAAAAACTCTTTGTTTTGATTACGGACATTTCCGAAAGAAGACGAGTAGTGTTCTTCATGGACGGAGTGATAGAACCTCTGAAAGGTTGGGTAAAGGGGTTCAATCATGCCACCCTGTCGGAAGCTATCAATAAAGCACAGAGTATGGTATCATCATCGGCATCATCCTCTCGAAGTTACTCACATTCTAAACCGCCGACATTTCTGAGGGACAAACTTCCACCCAAGAAGCAGTCGTTGGATGACGCTACCAAACAGGAACTAAGAAGGAAGAAATTATGTTTCAATTGCAAGGGACCTTGGGAGCTTGGCCACCGATACCTTGGAAAGGGAAAGATCCATTACATTGAGGTCGTGTCCAATGATGAGGACGAACAGGAAGAAATGTCAGTCGAAGATAACCAACTCCAAAATGACACCACCATGGTTAGTTTAAATCGTACAAAGAGAATTGCAAACATGGTACAATGCTGAGGAACCATTGCCTTGGTTGGCAGCCCGAGATGCACGATTTTTCATGTATGAGGTACCCTTCAAGGACAAAAGGTTACAATGATGTTAGTTGAGCTACTCTAAATTTCATAAACTCATCCTTGGTAAAACGAAGAAGTCTACCTACGGAGGCGCACACAAGCTTTCAGGTCAAGGTCGCCGAAGGGACTTTCCTGCCGTGCATGCACCTTGTTCCTCAGCTGAGTATCACAATGGCGAATCACACGATGACTGAGGACTTCTTCATAATGGACCTGGCTGACATGAAAGTTATTCTTGGCATACAATGGATGCAGACCTTTGATGAATACACTCAGAGCTTCAAACAGATGGACTTCACTTTTGTTGTTGACGAAAAGAAGGTTGTTCTCCAAGGAATGGCAAATGAAGGTCTGAAGGAAGTTTTTGCGCATCAGATGGAGGCACTTTTTCAGCACGATGACGTTGCATGGGCTGCGCATTGTTTTATCTCGGCGGAACCTATAAAGGGGCGTCGAAAACCTCCACAGGATGATGAACTTCAAGATATTTTAAGTAGACATGATAAAGTTTTCATGGATATTCCTCCTGGCATACCACCTCATCGAGGGTTTGAACACACCAACAAGTTGGAATCAGGAGCAAAGCCAGTCATAACCACACCGTATCACCACCCAAGAAATTCAAAGATGAGATTGAAAGAACGATTCAAGAATTGGTAGAGAAAGGATGGATCCGTCTCAGTTCTAGCCCATTCGCATCATCTATGGTATTGGTCAAAAACAAGGACAGGACGATGCGCATGTGTGTGGACTACCGCGCGTTGAACAAAAAACAATAAAAAATAGATATCCCATTCCAAGGATAGATGAGCTGCCGGATGAATTGCATGGCGCAATCTATTTTTCAAAAATAGATCTCTGTTCTGAATACCATTAGATCCGCATGAGGGATGAAGATGTGGAGAAGACGGCTTTCCGTTGTCACTAAGGACATTATGAGTTTATGGTCATGCCGTTCGGATTGACCAATGCACCTGCTACATTCCAATCATGCATGAACTAAATCTTCAACAAACAATTGCGTAAGTATTTATTGGTATTCTTTGATGATCTTCTTATTTATAGCAAGCCATGGGAGGAGCACCTGAAGCATCTGAATGAAGTTGTAAGTATTATGGAGGAACATTCCTTATTTGCCAAGCAATCCAAATGTGAATTTGTTATGGGAGAAATATTGTACTTCAGGCATGTTGTAAATAAATACAAAGTTCAAGTGCATCAAGAGAAGATTCAAGCTATCCTTGATTGGCCTCCTCCAAAATCACTCACGGATTTGCAAGGATTTTTCGGACTATGCAATTACTATAGGAGGTTCGTTTAAGGATTCTCTCAGCTCAACGAACCCTTAACGGAGCTAACAATGAAGGCGTCGTTCCAATGGAATGAAAAGGCACAACTCACCTTTGATAAGCTGAAGGAGGCCATGAGCACTTGTCCCATACTTGCACTACCTGATTTCACTTGACTGTTCATTTTGAAGTATTCCAAAAATACATTTTCCTGTGAAATAATGTATGTTTTCCCACACCCACGATGATCAGTACAGCGTGTTGGATGACATCGTCTACTATAAAACCAGATATATTTGGTGCCAGAATCCAAACTAAAGCAGAAAATTTTGAAGGAAGTACACGACTCACCCCTAGCTGGACACTCGAGTTTCCTCAAAACTTACAGAAGTCTTCGGGAGAGGTTTTCATGGAAAGGACTTAAAGGGGACGTGTTGCAGTGTGTAAGAGAATGTACGGTCTACCAGTAAAACAAGTCCAAACATACTCTAACTGTCGGACTGTAACAACCTTTGCCGATTTCCAAACGTAAGTGGTAAAGTATATCGATGGATTTCATAATAGGGCTTCCCAAGGTGAACGGAAAGGCTTGAATTTTTGTGGTGGTTGACAGATTGACAAAGTATGCACATTTATTCGCCATTCCCTCCGACCTTCACACCACACAAGTTGCTGATCTGTTCTTTAGAGAAGTCTTTCGTCTGCACGGGTTACCCCAAAACATCATCAGTGATCGGAATGGACAACTCATCAGTATCTTCTGGATAGAGCTGTTTCAGAAGGTAGGGACAGAACTATCACCAAATACAAGTTACCACCCACAAATAGATAGACAAACAGACATTGTGAACAAATGGCACAAAGGCAACCTTTGGAACTACGTTTCAACACAACAGCGAGCGTGGGTAAAATGGATCCATTTGGGAGAATATTGCTACAATGCCACGTACCACATGTCCATCGGAATGGCACCCTTCAAAGCTCTGTATGGGTACGAACCCCTTTCCTTCATCGACACAGTGTTGGGCGACAATCGCGCACCAAGGGCAAGGTATTGGCTTCAGGAGAGACAAGACATTCTGAGTTGCTTGAAGAAAAATCTACAAAGGGTACAAAATCAATAGAAGATGTACACCAACAGACATAGAATAGAGAGAAGTTTCGAAGTGGGGGATTTGGTCTATCTCCGGCTCAAGCCATATCGACAATACTCACTGAAGGAAAAGGGAAAAGAGAAACTAAAACTTTGACTCTATGGCCCCTATCGTGTAACTTGACGCATTAGTGTAGTTGCCTATGGGTTGGGACTTCCGGAGGGTAGCCGTATTCATAATGTCTTCCATGTCTCTTGTCTGAAGAAAGCCATAGGGCAAAACGTAACAGTTGCTACCGACCTTCCGCAACTCAATGAAGAAGGGAAGCTTATTTTGGAACCTACTGATATCCTCGAAGTACACGAGAGGGTCCTGGGGAACTGCAATGTGAAGGAATACTTGGTATGCTAGCGACACCTGCCGTCGGACGATGCGACGTCGGAGGGCGAGCACACTCTCCAACACCCAGCGTTGCATTTGCTTGAGGACAAGCAAAATTTGGGACGGGAGGACTGTAATGTTCTCGTTATTAAATAAATAATAAATCAAACTTTTGTAACAGGCCGATTGATTAAATTAATTTAAATGTATCTCAGGCCCATTTTTATTTTGTTTCCGTAGTTTGTCGCCGTCGGCTATCTTTGTACACCCTCAGAATGTTTCCCGACAAGTATTTAAGCACAGCTTGTAGGTAGTTTGTAGGCATGCTTTTGGATTATTTTATATGTACTATGAATTCCTGTTGGGATTCTCTGTTGTTCGCCATTTCGGAAGTGAAAGATCTTCCCTTTTTTGCTCTTTCAGTTTTGGTGGGAATCAACCCTCACCCTATTCCGTCGCCTTTAGTACTTCGCTCAGATTTGGAAAATCGGAGCACCATCTTTTTGGCATACAACCATCTATGGCATCCGTACGGCCTTCTGTTAGTGTTCCCTACAATCCTCCACCATACGACCATAAGAGAAGCTTCCATATGGCAACTATCCCCACACTATACGGCTATAATAGTAGCCACCGTATGGCCTCTATCCCCACACCATGCGCACCTCATTCTAGACACTTGTACAACCATCCAGTTGGTTAACAGCAAACCTCAATACACGGGAATATTACAGGCAGGAGGTTCAATTGGAGTGAAACAGGAGAGGAAATAATAAAATCACAAGATGGGATCAGAAGATAGATAAATTGAAGCAACAATTCATTCTCATGAATTATGAGCTTGATTACTGAAGAAAATGCAAGGGTTGAAGCAAGTGGGAAGATTTGTTCAAGAGTATATCGAAGACTTCTATCGAGTTCTCATTAGAACTGGCAATGCGGAAGCTGATAAGGAGGAAGTTGTCTGTTATCTTCATGGGTTGAGGCCAAGCATTCAACAGCAGCTACGTCTAGTTCAAATGACCAGTATTGAGCAGGCGTACCGCTTTGCCCTAAGGGTCCGTTTGGTTCCAAGAAGATGACAAGAACTGGCTTTTTCAAAATCCAAATTTGAAAATTTGTGCGTTTGTTTCAAAATTTGCAAAATGGAATTAACATACGGGACTTCCAATTTTGCCTCAAAACCAAGTTTTCCAACTTCCTACTAGCAAGTAGGAATTGAAAATCAAAACCTAGTTTTGTTTTTTAAGGAGTGTAAAAACAATAGATTGGACTACTTTTTGAAATTTGCCTTCAACTCCAAGATTACGCACTTCACACACATCTTCCGAGTGAAACAAACAATTTTAGTAAAATCCCAAAAATTAGAATCAAGATATGCAAAACCTTGATTTGGCTAAACCAAGGTTTGTAGAAATCCAAATTTTTTAAATTCCACGAACCAAACGGACCCTAAGAATTGAGGAAAAGATGATGAACAAGTTTGATAAAAAAATAGACGTAAAGGTTGTGGTCGAAGATCTGGTGGACAGTCTTATGGAGGCCGAAATGATGATCAAAAGAAGAAGGATGAGGCTAGCAGTAGCAATCAGAACAAGAGGGGAAACAAACCATTTCCATGATTAGAATAATAAAGATCAGAGAGGAAGAGGGAGAGGGCAAGGATCTAGTAGAGGAGGTTTTCGAGGAACCTATTTTCAATTGGGAGAAGAATGGCATGGGGCATTTGAGTGTCCTCAGTGCCAAGGAAGTACTAATAGAAGAACTGAAGGCCATGCTAGAGTTGTGCATGTTGATGAAGATGTCAAATCCTCGCATTCTGAAGATGTTGAAATAGGAGAAGTTTTAGTTAACAAAAGAGTTGTGCTGAGTGGTGAAAATGAACCTGATCAAAGGAGGAGCTTGTTTCACACCAAGTGCAAATGTGAAGATAAGTGTTGTGATGTGATCATTGATAGTGGAAGAACTAACAATTAGGTGTCAAAAAAGATGGTCGTGAAGTTAAATCTCAAGGGGCAGAAACATTTGTGTCCATACCGTATTGCCTGGGTGCAAGATGACCACAAGGTCATGGTCAATGAGCAATGCTTGGTGAAGTTAAAAATTGGAAGCTACCAGAATGAGGTGCTTTGTGATATCATACCTATGGGCATATGCCATATGTTGTTGGGTAGGTCGTGGTAGTTTGACAAGCATGTTGTGCATGATGGGTGTACAAATACCTACACTCTAACAAAGGATGGAGTGAAACATAAGTTGAAACCATTTAAGGACAAAGAAGAAAAGGTATGTAGTGCTGCCAGAATATGTTTTGTTGATGGAAAGCAATTTCTCAAGGGTATGAGGTGTGAGCACATGTGGTTGGTTGTAATTCCAAAAGATCGTAAAAACGAAGTAAAGGAGATACCTGCAGAAGTTGTCGATTTGTTGCAAGAGTTTCTAGATATTGTGTCAGATAATGTACCTAATGGATTACCACTAGTAAGGATGATCAGTCACCAGATGGATTTGATTCCACAAGTCATCTGCCAAACAAGGCAGTGCACTGAATGACACCAACAAAGAGTGAAGAGTTGAACAGACAAGTTCATGAGTTGTTACAAAAGTGGTTGGTTCGAGAGACTCTGAGTCCATACGTTATACCAGCAGTATTAGCACCTAATAACAATGGAGAATGGAGGATGCGTACACAATCTATAGACTCTCGACCTATCAACAAGATCAAAATCAAGTACAAATTTTCATTGCCGCATATGGATGATATAATGGATTGTTTGAGTAGACCTATGTATTTCACAAAGATAGATCTGAAGAGTGGGTACCATTAGATTCACATCAGAGAAGGAGATGAGTGGAAGACTGCCTTCAAGACAAGGGAATGATTGTATGAGTGGTTAGTCGTGCCTTCTGGTCGATTTGTTGCAAGAGTTTCTAGATATTGTGTCAGATAATGTACCTGATGGATTACCACTGGTAAGGAAGATCAATCACCAGATGGATTTGATTCCACAAGTCATTTGCCAAACAAGGAAATGCACTGAACGACACCAACAAAGAGTGAATAGTTGAACAGACAAGTTCATGAGTTGTTACAAAAAGGGTTGATTCGAGAGACTCTGAGTCCATATGTTATACCAGCAATAATAGCACCTAAGAAGAATGGAGAATGGAGGATGCATACACAATCTATAGATTCTCGACCTATCAACAAGATCAAAATCAAATACAAATTTCCATTGCCACGTATGGATGATATAATGGATTGTTTGAGTAGAGCTATGTATTTCACAAAGATAGATCTGAAGAGTGGGTACCGTTAGATTCACATCAGAGGAAGAGATGAGTGGAAGACTGCCTTCGAGACAGGGGAAGGATTGTACGAGTGGTTAGTCATGCCTTGCTAACAAATGCACCAAGCACTTTCATGAGACTCATGAATGAGGTACTGAAGGATATTTTGGGTAAGTTTTCCATTGTTTAATCTTTACTAAGACATTAGAGGAGCATTTGATGCATATTCATAATGTGTTTGATAAGTTGAGGGGGGAAAGTTGCTAATAAATTTATAGAAGTGTAGTGACGGAGTTGGTGTACTTGGGATTTCTAGTATCAACAGGTCTAAAAATGGACCCTGAGAAAGTGAAGGCTATCCTCGAATGGCCTACTCCTAGGAGTGCAAAAGAGGTAAGATCTTTTCATGGACAAGCTAGTTTTTACAAAAAGTTTATCAAAGGTTTTAGCAGTATTTGTGGACCCTTGACTGAAACAATGACAGGGGATGAGAAGAATTTAAGTGGACTGTAGAGGCAAATAAGAGTTTCAATCTGTTGAAACAGAAATTTACAGAGTAGCCTGTTTTAGCACTTCCAAATTTTAATAAAATGTTTCAAGTAGACTACAGAAGAGTTCAGATCTCCTAGATGAAATGTTAACCAAATTAAGATTAAATAATGGAAAACCTAGCTTAGGATTTGAAAAAGGTCAAAGTTCTAGTAGTTTTTTGAATAAAGTGAACAATAGTGATGGATTTGTTAAGGCTCAGAGACAAAAGAGATATTCACAATGGCATCCTCCACCAAGCAGAATGACAGAAAACAAGTTTTATCATTTCTATGGCTATTTTAATAGTTATTGGAGCCAAGAAGGTAGACCTGTTGCTTATAGAAGTGAGAAGTTGAATGATGCCAAAAAAAAGTATTATGTTTATGATCAGAGATTTTATGCTATAGTTCAGGCATTGATGAAGTAGAGACACTATCTTCTTCTTAAGGAATTTGTTTTGTATACTAATCATCAAGATTTACAACATTTTAATAGTAAAAGAAAATTGAACCGAAGGCATTTGAAATGGGTTGAGTTTTTGCAGAGTAAAATTTTTTTTTTGAAACACAAGAGTGGGAAGTCTAACAAAGTTACAGATCCTCTTAGTAGAAGACATTTTTTGCTGATAGAGATGTAGATTGAGGTGGTTGGGTTCAAGGAACTCAAGAATTTGTATTTGAATGATCTCGATTTTGATGAAGCTTGGAAAGTTTGTACATAACCTAATACACTTGACAAGGAAAAGTGTCATAATCCAATATGGTAAGTTGTTTAAGGGAAGTCAGTTGTGCATTCTCAAAAGTTCTATCAGAGGGAATCTCATCAAGGAGAAGCATAGTGGAGGATTGGCTTGACACTTTGGTACAAATAAAACCATACCTTTGGTTGCGAAGAATTATCATTGGCCAAAGCAGCAACAAGATGTCAAGAAGTTTGTGCAGAGTTGTAGAGTATGTCAGATGGCGAAAGTAGTGAAGCAAAAGACAGGATTATCTCAGCCATTACCTATACCTACGAAACCATGGAAAGATGTCAAAATGAGTTTCGTTCTTGGTTTACCAGGTAAACAGTGAGGGCATGATTCAATATTTGTGGTGGTTGACAGATTTTCAAAAATGGCACATTTCATTCCACGCAAGAAGACTAGTGATGTTGTTCATGTGGCGGAGTTGTTTTTTAGGGAGATGGTGAGACTACATCGTATACCAAAGAGCATAGTTTTTGATCGAGACACCAAGTTTGTTGGGTATTTCTGGCTTACATTATTGAAGAAATTGAAGACAGATTTGAAGTTCAGATCATTGCATCAGATTGAAGGACAAACAGAGGTGGTGCACCGGAGTTTGGGGAATTTACTCGAATGCTTGGTTAGGGATAATTCAAAAGGATGGGATCTAATTTTACCACAGGCAGAATTTGCATACAATAATGTCAATAGGAGTACTAGAAAATCACCATCCCAGATTGTATATGGGAGCAATCCCATAAATGCTTCTGAATTGAGGCAGTTGGATAAAGGAGAGATAATAGTACCGAAGCAGAAGATTTCTGTGAACATTTGAACAACATCCATAAGAAAGTGAGGAAGCACATTACAAGCATGAGAACACAATATAAGGCTAAGGCAAATGAGAAAAAGAGGTATAAGCAATTCCAGATTGGAGATGAAGTCATGGTTCATTTGAGGAAGGAGAGATTTCTAGTGGGTACATATAGTAAGTAGGAAATCAAGAAGTTTACACCATGCAAAATACTGAAAAATGCATGATTCTAAAAATGCCTATGACATGGTGTTGGCAGTTGAACTAAATATTTCACAAGCATTCAACATTTCAGATTTGACTGAATATTATGAAGGAAGTGATGGAGATGAAGTTGCAGAAGCACAGAGGAGTATTTCAGCATCTCTTTCAACTACAACAAAGATTGAGGAGATATTAGATAATCGTATTGGAAGAAACACAAGGAACAAAACCTATGAAGAGTATCTAGCCAAATGGAAAGGAAGGCCAGTGGAGTATTTATTGTGGCTAGCAAGGGAGGAGGTTGACCATCTTCGTTTTCCTCTGACTACATAAATGTGATAGGGTCACTTCTCAAATTACCCCAAGTGTCTAATGCAGGAGCATCTTGGGTGTAAGGACAATCTTGCATCACCCAAAAATACTTCTACTTCCAATTTTATAGTTTTGTGTTTCCAATAAAGGTTATTCTTGTGCAAAGTTGCTATTTGTGGGAGCTTGCTAATTTTAGTAAGTTGGTATTATGTGCTCAGATTGTTCTAACTTCTAATCTCATATGCAGGGGGCTCATCTTGGACATGTCAGCCTAGCGGATGAGTTTTATTGACATATATGTATTATTGCAGATTTTCGGTATGAATTTTGGCTATCCAAACTTCAAGTCCAGAGATTAAGCCCTAAATGGCTCAAAATGGATGTTTGCGCGATTAATTGTTGTAGATCTTTAGCCGAAGATTCTGAAATGGAGTTATAATAGCCCATTGGGACAACAGTTTGCTATTTATGGTCTCCAGAAGTGGACTCATCCGAAGATGTAGTTTATAATTTGTCTTGAGCAATCCTATGTAATAAAGTGTAATAAAATAATATAATACGAGGTTGGTCGGCCTCAAGGGTTTGGGCTTAGTGTCTAGAGCCTTCCCAAGTGATGAAAAATGCCTCTATAAGGAAGGCCCGTAGGTTATCTAGGGCAGTTATGGGTGCTAGTCACAGCTCTAACTTGCAGACAGTTGTAGGGAAGGCACCCATGTGGGTTTGCATATTGTAATTCTGTAATTCTGCATTGGTGGCAATAATTTACATTGTTTCTATGGTTCTCTTGTGTGTTGTGGTATTAAGGAGAGCAACCTTCATCATATATACGAGAGATAACACCATTGGATACAATCAGATTAGTTAGCAAAGTTACATCTGTACTGGACATAGCAGTGGACACTGTATAATTTAATCAGAGATGAAATTTATTATAACTATTAGCAAGCTCTTTCCTATCCTCAAAACCAATCCAATATGCATAGCAAGAGAATAAGATTATTTTGTTTAATAGTGGAGATCCCAATGGTTATTGCTCTAATAGGCAAATACATTAATACAATTAAGCACACTCTCAATCATATAAATCACAAATATTAGTTGTCATTTATTGTAGTTATTTTATTGGTCATTTATCAAGAATTCAGAAAATTGTTCCTAATTCCTAAAGACAACTAACTAGGCTGAAGGGAAATTATAAGTAATTTCATAAAGCACATTACCAATCACAGTTTCGATTGGGAATTTCAGAGTAGATCAAGTAAGGTCTTATAGGGGACATTACAGCTGCTATGGTCATCTTCAATTGAAGTAGATACTTATGATAATATTAGAGATAATATTATATGTAAAGACCTGTGTCATGCAATGAGGCATGCATCTAGAAATATGAAGAGACTTATTTTGGGAAACTGAAGAGACATTCAGTTATGATATGAAGAGTCTCTCAATTCTATATATACATGAGATTGCTTTGTAGATACGATTGTATTAAGTGAAAGCATTGTGCTCAAAAAAAATTACTTTCAATAAAAGAATATTTTCCTGGTGTGGCTGGATTTTTTCCTCTAGTTGGAGGATTTTCCCAAAATAAAGTTGTCATGTCATTTTGTGCCAATTTTCTACTTTTCATATTGTTGTTTATCCTTATTTATGAGCTAAAAATTAACAAGTTTCACAAACAACAATCAGAAGCAGACTACAATTCACTATCTCAAGGGGGTAAATCTATCATAACCTCGACTATTTCAATATGCACCCATAACTAGTGTATATGAACCTACTAACAATGCACATTTATATGAAATGAGCAAATATCCAAAAATATGTCCCTTAAAATTGTCTTGAGAGGCACAAGCAATATAGTTTAGTGCAATTGCCCACAAGAGTAACATCTTGAAGCCAACTAGGATATAGTATCATACAAGATCTACGATCATTAATCACTCTCAAAGTCCACTTCATTAGTGCTCAACCAGCTAAAACCAAAAATCATGAACTAGTGTTTCTTTGAGTTATGAGGATAGAAGAATAGCTATTAAACTAACAAAAAACAAACATTTAAATTTTAGAAATTAATAAATCAAAAACACCTAAAAAGTTAAAAACAATATAAAGAAACCTAATCAAGCTGAAATTCTAAAGAGTGCAATATTAATGCATTAATTCCAAAATTCATCTAATAGATTGGTAATCATTACCATATTATGAAACAGGAGTTGCAATAAAATTTGGATGGCAAGCTTTTGAAGATTAGACATTCTAGTACCATAATCTTCCCACCACAAATCTGCAAGGATTAGAAAAAGTCATTATAATGTGGTAAAGATTCCAATACACTTTATGAGATGAATAAATGGTATAATAAAACTATTCACCTATTCTTTTTTATCTGGTTGCAAGGTGTATCTCCTACGTTTGCAATCAGAAGACGAAAACAATGGCCCCTATTCCCTGTTGTAGCTCTCTAACTCAACAAATACGGGGTCTCGAAGGTCCAAAACAACAACCAATCTTCGAATACATGTTGCCAAGCCAATTCAAGCCTCTACATCTTCTCTAAAACTATCAGAGAAATATAACTTGGGGTTCAAGTGGTAGGCAATTGCGTGAATATGTTTATGGAGTTATCGGTTCCACCAACAATTGATTTTGTCCCATATGCGTCTATATTTGATTTCATTTGACCTATACACGTGTTGAATTGCCTCTTTGGCCCTATCCCTAGCCTCATATAGCTAATCCATGGGGTTTTTATCTCCATCCAACATTCGTAGAACCTTCACCAATGGTGTTGACACTTCCACAAAGAATTATACAAAACTCAAGGAATTGCAATATTTCTAAATTAAATAATAAATCATCAATGAAGACTTGAAAACTTACATTGACGGCCTCGTCCATTGGCTTGCCAAATCTCGCATCAACAACAACATATGCCTTTGGTCGTTCAATGATTCCAATATGCTTTGCAGGTTGAGAAAATTAGTAGCAAGGGGTATGACCCTTGCTCTACAAGATCATTACAACCAATGTGCTCTCTCATAAGACTTAGGACCCACGTATGATTGTAGATTAACTTTGCAATACTCATTCCATCTTCAACCACCTTCTCCACCCAACTCGGTTTCCCTAGGTCATCAAGGAGCAAGTCCAGACAATGGGCAAACAAGGGCTACAAAATAATGTAGCGTGCCTCTCCATAAGATGTCTACGTGTTGCCACATACACAACTCCATTATCAATCACAATCTAGATGGCATTAGCCACTCCCACTTCTACTACCACCTCATCCAATATGTTGCACAAATTCTCTACAATTTTCACTTAATCAAAGGCATTAACTGATTTTAGAAATACTCATTGTCCTCCTAAAACAGCTACAAAGTTTATGAGCATAATATTCCTATCATCTATCCACCCATCAAATATAATGGTGTAGCCTCTCTATTCGCAAACTTTTCTTTGCTCTTCCACAAGCTGATGAATGGTTTTTACCTCATCATCTAACAAAGGCCCACCCACCTCATAACGAGTTGGGAGCTTGAACCCCTTACTAGACAAAGAAATCATAAGTGGTCAATTTAACCCAATATGGACTACATAAAGCATTAAAGGGAATATCATTGTAGAACCAGAATCTTGCAACTACCACCACTGTCTTCTCATGCATCTCTTTGTTCCATGTAGTGCCTAGCAAGTCAGGTTGAGCACCAATAATGTTACGTAGAACCCAAAAGTCTGATAAAGAACTACCCACTTTTCCCAATCCTCATATCTGTTGCCTAATGGAAGATGTCACCTTTATAGATGTTTGTGATCCTATAGAACTAAAAAAAACATTTGGGCTGCCATGGCCTCTAATGTCCTCTTTTTTGTTGTGTTATTTTGTACATTTCAAAGCTTGTCAAAGCCTCTCTTGCAACCTCTTCCAAATATTTATCATATAGTATAATATCATTGTATGGAATCTTTGCAAGATGATATTTCAATTGGCTTATGCTAGGAGTCATATGCTTAAGGCAATGAATACATTGGACATCTCCTTGATTTGGTCCTAGGATCCCATATTTCTACAAATGGTCCCTTTTTCTACCACCAAACATTTGTTACAGTCGCTAGAAGTCTGCATTGTGCAAGGAAAAACAACTAGAAATGTGAAATGCAATCTTCAATGTATTTTAATTTTATAAACATACAATAAATATGTACAGTAACGATAATAGTACAATAAACATTTTGAATCTATTGAATATTCAACTAAATTTATTTCCAGCTCATATGTTCAACTAAATTTATTAATATTATGAATCTATTAAGTATTAAACGCACTGTTCTTCTGAAACAAATCCATGGATTTTAAATTGTTGGGACCTTCCTTTACATTGCTCATGGGTTGAAATATTCAATAATATTCCAGAATCCATGGAATCATATTACAATTATTACATAATTAATAATAAATATCATTTTAAATTTAGACATTCTATACCTATAGTTTTCACGCAATTAACTTCTCCCATGCAAATTGCAGAAGTTACAAACCCCCCAACTTCTTAAATGGTTGTCAAATACCCGCACATCATTTTTTTCGAACATCTCCACCCACCCCCCCTCATCCCGACTTTTCTTGAACACTCGTGCATTGTCTTTTCAGACACGCGGCATTTTTCGCTTACAACCTTTACCTCAAACTCCCCGTCAACAATTTTCACTTTATGAGAACCTTAAAAACGACTAAGAATACCTTTAAAAAGTGTCTTTTGTGATGACGATATTAAAAGGTATAACACACATTATCATGCAATAATATGACAAAAAATGATTCAATTTTTTGAAAAAAATAGAAACACAATAAACAGCATTTAAATCAATTGGGTTACTGACTCGCGATATATCACCATTTTGGCGATATAGCACATTTTTTTTTTTCAATTATGCTTTCTAGGGCCAAAGATGTGATAGAAGACTAAAGAACACAATGGATAGGATTTTGGTTGCATCATATTTTTAGACAGATGGACAGATGCATCATTGTTTTAGATTCTTGCATAATTTTTAAATGTTTTAAAATTTACTTACTTTTGTTTAATGGAAGTATTGTTTGATTAAAATTGTGTACGTAATATTATTCCATTTTTGTAGGTTGCTCAAAGATGTTTCTAGAGCCAAAAATGTGGTAGAAGGCCAAAGAACGCAATGTAAGCAATTTGGTTGCACCGTACTTTTAGATGGACGGACAGATGGAAGAAAGTGTGCCATAATAGACTTTTTAGTTTCTTGCAAGGATCAAGTGGTCTTTTTGAAATCCTTGGATGTTTCGAACAAGGTCAAGAAAAATGAAACTTTGGCTCTTATATTAGAGCAAGCTGAAATCGAGATGGGGGTTAATAATATGGTACAAATCATAACCGACACTACAGCAGCATTTGTAGCAGCAGCAAGGATCCTTCAAGATACGTACAGTACATGTTGTTGGTCTCCTTATGCAACAAATATCCTTGACTTTCTTTTGGAGAACATGGGGAAATTGGATTGGGTGAGACCAACTGCAAAGGATGCAAGAAAGATAATAGAATATATCTACAATCACCCTTGGGTTCTCTACTTGATGAGAGAACACACCCATGGGGAGGAGTTGGTTAGACTTGCAATCCTAATATTTGCAACGATTTTCTTAACATTACAAAGTATATTATTTCTTTGACCTCTTTGAAGCAAAAACTCATGAGTCAACCATGGTTAAACTCAACTTATTCAAAGAACCCTGATGGAGAGAGAGTTGCATACATCATCTCTGACAACCACTTCTTAGAAGGTGCTACTAATATTGTGAAGGTTACTTGGAAACTAATTAAATTGAATATTTAATGTTTTTGTATTCAAGAATCAAGTCTTTCATTATTGATGTGTAACATTTGTCTCTAATGATTAATGATAATCTGTTTCTACTTTTCAATTGTAGGTAACAGAGCCCTTGGTCAAAGTGCTTCGCTTAGTAGTTGGGGATCAAAACACAATGGGGCCATTGATAGGGCCAAAGAGGCTATTAAAAATTACAAGGGGGACAGCCTCAAATTTGACCCCATATGGGACACTATTGACCGAAGGTGGAACAATTAGCTCCACCAATCCATTCATGTGCACGAAGTACTTCCTCAACCTTTTATTACTCTTCTTTGTATCCCACATGGAGAGGTCATGAAGGGCTTCACTAATTGCATACCAAGAATAGTACCCGAAGTTGAGGTGAGAGACCTCATTGTGGAATAGATGGAAGTGTATTAGAATGCAATGGGCAAGCTATTCTCCTCAAACGTCGCAAAGAGAGAAATAAACACTCAAACCCCATGTACAATATCCAGACTTTTATAGTCTTTCACATGCATTATAAACAAATAAAAACTAAGTTACTAAAATCTGCTTTCACCTTGTCTTTTAACTCTTTAATATTTTTCTTGCAAACGGTTGGTGTTGCAATTGGGGTGGAAATGTCCCATATCAATGAAAACTTGCCCTTAGCATCCTATGTCAAACTTGTATCTCATCCAGTTGTGAGCATAATTGGAGCTTATTCAAGGCCATTCACATGAAGAAGAGGAACGAGCTAGCACAAAAACACCTCAGTGGCCTCATCTTTGTGCAATATATTTTTAAGTTATGTATAAGAAAGGTAGAGTTAGCACCAGCTGGTCCACTTGATTTGGATGATACAAATCCTTATTGTGATTCGACATCACAAAAGCAACCTTCATTGTTCACAAAGAATGAGATCTACCATTTTGAGAAGTAGGCTTTGGAGAAGGGTGGATGCACAATGAGATTGGATGACATTCATGAGAAAGATAAGGACACTAAGAGACAGGAGGATACAGATAATGAGGAGTCATTGTCAATGTCAACACCATCTACATTCAAGATGGAGGTCAAGTGAAAACCACAGCCACAGCAATCTTCTAGGGCGCCCCTCCCAATTCAATAATTTCTATTAGACCTGCTATAAAGTGTTGGAATACAAACACCGCTGAGAGGGAGGGGTGAATCAATTATTTAAAATACTTTTAAAAACTTGAAACAATTACAAGTTACAAAAATTTAACACATGAGCAAGATCCTTAATGAATAACAAAGTGACACAATATTTTAACGTGGAAAATCCCTTAGGGTCAAAAACCACCTTGAATATGAAACTTTATTGGCCTCTTGGGCAAATCTTTTAGAGCTACAACTCCAAGAAACACCAACACCCTCTTTTAGAAACACCAATTTCAAGGAACACCAATCCCTTGCACCTAAAGCACCAACTTCATGAATACAAGAAGCACCAACTTCCATAATGAACAAATGAGATATAAAATTAGAGGATCATCTCTGTTACAACACAAATCATGAATCACTAGTTTCAACTTCTTGAAAAACACAATGCAGGATATACTTCTATTCTCCTCAAAACATCCAATATCCAAATATAGTTTCTTTTTCCATTAAAAGATCTAATCGAATACTGATATGAATGAATGAAACAGCAATATATAGCCCTTCTTCTACCTCTGATAAACTTCTTCAATGAAAATCAAATCACAAATATGAAAATAGAAACATAAAGCATTACCCTCTTCTTTGCTGTTAAAAATCTGCCTACAAACAGTTCGGTCTACAAGGAATTCCACACCAATTCTACAACTTCTATCAAAACCACTTGTTAGATGTTTTAGAGGAATGTATCCTCTATTTATAAACCAAGAAAGTCAAAATTTTGGAGGTAGTTACATATCCCAAACTTAAATTAGAGCAAAACCGCTCAAAACTGGCAAAACTATCATAACAATTTGGTACCTATTTGTGATAAACAGACTTTTTCTCTTTCCACACGTGTTATGCAAAAACTAACAAAGACCCATTTTAGCTAACTCTGAGACCTTTCCAAAAAGGTATAAAAGTTGGGGTCTATCTGATAAAAAATCTTGTTGACTTTGTCATAGACCAAAACTATTTTTTTATATCCATTTTAAAAAACAATGTGAACATTAAGTGTTAATTGTATAACACTTAAGTATTTGTCTTGAATATGTTTTGAACAATATTGAAGGACATCAAATAAGATAATTACATGATGTTAGCCATACCATATGCTCATTATGTTAACCATATCATATGCTCATTATTGACATCAATGACAACAATCAAAGACCAAATACCAAGGGCTCAACAACAAGAGGAAGGGAAAATAGAAGATGTGGATTATTTTGATATAATACTTGACAATTGTATTTGATAGTTTTATAAAGACAATTTTCTATTTTTAGTTTACCTTAGAGTTCAGACTATGGCTACAAGTCATCAATATTTCACATGAGGATGTAATTTTGCATCCTATTTCCATTTATATGTATCTAGATCAGCTTGTTTGGCTTGCTTACTCATTTACTGACTCATTAGATGAATCTCCTTATTGAATTTTGAAAAAAAATGCATTTCTAATTAAATTTAAGAAAATATTGAAGTTCCCAATATTTTCTTAACAAGCTCATGACTTATCTTCGATATTTGTAAATATCTTTTTTTGGCCCTCGATAAGAAGTTGTTGATAACTATATTTTGAGCTATGATATCATGCATACATATATATAAACCTACTTATAAGTACCATAATTGAAAAAAAACTCCTCATACCCATGTACCAAGTTCTAGTATCTGACGCCATCCTCAATCTGAACCAATAACTTAGGAAAATAAGTATGGCATCCTCCCACAAGTAAAATGACAGCTAACGGGCTTTATTCATACAGCAATTATCGTAATTACTTTGATCATAGGGTATCGAATTGTAGGGTTGTGCCAAGGAGGGAAATTAATTCTATCATTCAAAATGGTTTTGAATCCATTAAGAATTTCAGTATGATCGGGTTCAATTGTCAAAACATTGGTCATGTTGCAACAAATTGTGACATAATGTTTTCAAAAAATAATAGGTTAGAGAACATGTTTTTCAACAAAGGGACAAAAAAGGTGTGGAGAAAGGAGAAGAAATCCATGATTGCTCAAATTGCATTGCATGCAAAGGAACAAAATATTTGGATAATAGACAGTGGTTGCTCAAATCACATGATAAGTGATAAGAGTAAGTTTACTACCTTTATGGATTCGAACCGTGCTGCATATTGTTTGGTAATAAATTGTCAATACAATTTTCAAAAGAGTTCAGATCTGCTAGATGAAATGTTAACCAAACAAAGATTAAATAAAGGAAAACCTAGCTTAGGATTTGAAAAACGTCAAAGTTCTAGTAGTTTTTTCAAGAAAGTGAATAATGGTGATGGATTTGTTAAGGCTCATAGACAAAAGAGATATTCACAATGGCATCCTTCCCCAAGCAGAATGACAGTAAACAAGTTTTATCATTTCCATGGTTATTGTAATCTTGGTAATTTGCAATGAAATAACTTGCACAATAGAGGAAATAATATAGAGTATAATATAAATTATTGATAATAACTAAGAGTAATAGGCCACTTCGAGGGGGCAACCTCCAAATACCTCCAATGAGAACACACTTCACAATATGATCTTGAAATAAGACTCACAACCTCCTATATATACCTAATTATGCTTAAGTTGAATAGGCACAACCCTACATAACACCTAGGCCGACCTACCTACCTAAATAATAATATAATAATAATAACATGACTTAATTAAGGATTAAGATAGCCACAAGTTGACTATTCATAACCCTATATACACCAATATTAAGGGTGTAGCATGACCCCTCTCTTGAAAGAAGCATTGTCCCCAATGCTAACAAAGTGTGGATTCTTTTGAACGAACTCCTCATCCTCCCATGTGGCCTCTTCAAATAGCATGTTCTTCCATTGGATGAGATACTGGGTGAGGGTTCTATTCCTCAACTTCTCTGTGTGTATTTGAAGAATGCACTCTAGTTCCAACATTATTCTTCCTTCTTCATCAAGCTCTCATAGTACTATTTGAGTAGTAATATTTTGCCCAATAACCTTCTTCAAACAAGCAATGTATCTTTGTTGTTGGTGATACTCTAGATTGTAGGCAACACTAACAATCTTTTGCATGATTTGGTATGGTCCATAATATCTTGGAGACAACTTATTATTCTTTTTTTGTTGCTTCATTCAGGTTTCTTTATAAGGCCGCAATCTCAAGAAGACCCAATCCCCAACTTCAAAATTTATTTCACTACGATGTTGGTGCACTTATTGTTTCATTCGATTTTGTGCCATAGCTAAATTCTCCTTGAGTCTTGAAAGTACCTCTTGTTCATGAAGCAAGTCGTCCTCTACTGCCTGAGCTCTTGGTGACACCTTTAATGATGATGTGATGGAAGGAGGATGAAATCCATAAAGTGCCAAAATGGAGACATTTTTTATGAGCTATGAAAAGAAGTCTTGTACCACCATTCTGCAAGAGGCAACCAATCTACCCATTGAGATTGTTTCTCTGAAGTGAAACAACGTAGATATCCTTCCAAACATTTATTAACAACCTCAATTTATCCATCTGATTGAGGATGGTACGAAGAACTATGATCCAATTGAGTACCCAAACATGAGAATGAATCTTTCCAAAAGTGCCTAGTAAAGATACAATAACGATCACTAACAATAACCTTAGGTGTACCATGTAGCTTTTGGATATTCTCGAAGAAAACTTCTGCCACTATACTTGATGTAAAAGGCTGTGATAATGCAATGAAATGTGCATATTTAGTGAGGCGATCAACTACTACTAGCAGGTGAGGAGTAAGCACTTTGGCTATGCCTGATAATTCCTGCATCTAGCATTACCTCAACATTTTTTTCTATCTCACTTTTTTATATGTGTGGGTACCTATAAGGCCTGATGTTTGGTGGTTGGCTCCCTGGAACTAGTTGTATGACATGGTCATGATCTCTCTTTTAGGCATATCTCCAAGAATCATTGAGTGACGATTAATTATTACTTGTAAATCTAGATGAGTAAGAGCATTAGATTGAAAGACTTCTAATGAACATAGTTGGGCCACAAATCCATCTGCTCCTTTCTTAAGAAACTTTTGCATTTGATGAGCGCTTACCATCAGCGGGGATTTCGCCTTCAACCCCCTTAGCTCTACTACCTTTCCTTTTGATTGAAATCTCATGAATAGTTCTTGGAAGTTCATCTCAATTGTTCCCAATATACTAAGCCATTGTACTCCCAAAACAATATATGCCGCACCCATGGATATTGCATACATTGGGGTATAAAGTTGATAATCTCCCATGGATAATTTGATGCTATGACACTACCCTAAACAACTATGCCCCCATCTGCAATCAAAAACTGAAACTCTAGGGCTGGATATATAAAACAATTTAGAAGAGTTGCCAACTCTTTTTTGACGAAATTATGAGTACTATCTGAGTCGACCAACACAGTTACTTTCTACTTCTTTAAGAAAACCACTACCTTGAGAGTTTGCGGTGCCCTGAAACCTAAAAGTGCATGACAAGAAATGATTGGTTGAAAATGATGTGATTCCTCACCTGACTCCCTATCCTTCTCTACTATGGGTTCATCCTCTTCTTCCTCACTTGGACCTTCAATATAGAACAATTTTTTTTCACTACATGTATATCCTCGACTATATTTGCTATGACAATTGAAACACAACCCGTTTGCTCTTTTCTCCTTAATTTGTTACGGAGTCAACCTAGTAGATTGAGGAAGAGAAGGTATTGAATATCCTTTTTCTCTTGTCACATTAGCCCCTTGCTTTCTAGGAATCAAGAACTTCTCTACCTTGCGTGCCAATATAAAAGACTCATTTATTGAGCTGGGACAAAACATGTGTACCTCATGTTGAATGTGATCCTTGAGACCACCCAAGAATAAATCATTCAAGTTCTCTATAATTGTATCCACTCTTAAGGATAGATTTTGGAATTTTTGAGTATAATCCTTAACTTATCCTGTTTGTTGAAGCTTAACAAGTTGGTTAAAGAAGTTTTTTGTCACACTATTGCTATATTGTACTTCGACTTCTTCTGTAAACATTGACCATGATACAGTGAGACACTTTTTCCTCTTATGAGTACAAAGCCAACGATACCAAATGAATTGATCTGGTTCTAGATATAAGGAAGCCATCATGACCTTTTGTCCATATGGGGTTTGATGTACTCCAAAAAAATTCTCCATTTGATTTATCCATGTTAGAGGATCCTTGCCATCAAATTAGCGAATATCCACTTTTGGAAAAAAATTCCTAGATCCCATAGGATTATTAAAATTTCTGTTATTATTAGTTGACTTGAAGGTTTCACCTTGATTGCTTGAGAGCTCCTTCCTTGTTTCATTCATATAGGTGCTTAACATGTTTCATATATCTGATATATCTCCTTGTAGGTCAGACATATCCCTCTTAACCTCTTCCTTGAACTTACTTAGTTCCTCATTGTGATTACTATCCTTTGTTGTTTCCCAATCTTGATCAGAGGATTTTCCCGGTGTGGTAGCATTCTTTTTGCCTCTTATTAAAGGCCCTGTCATGATGGAAACTAATATTTTTGAAATAAATCACAAAAATGAAATGTAAATTCTTGATTTTTTTATTTTTTTTACTGTAACTTACTAGAGACAAGATACCCTTACTTGGAAAAAATCCAAAAAAAATAGCAAATTTGCTGCCTTGAGAGCGAATTTTCCTAATTTTGCAATATCTTGCTTATTTTTTCTTCAATTTCTCCAAACTTCCAAATTTAGGCTCCTCTACTATGTATTCAAAAATCCAATATAAGTTATACTCCAATTCAGCAAGATGTGAGAGATACGAAGATCTCAATGAATTGTGTAGAAATAGTAATTCTGCAATAATTTGCTCAGATTTGCTCCAATTCCTCTAAATTTTGGACTATAGCTTCTTTAATATGGTCTTCAAAAACCGTTTAAAAATCTTTGAAAATTTTGCTAACATCTGAAAGTTATGCTCTTCCCAAAATTGCCCCAATGTTGAGAAAAAATCTTGCCCCTATGGTGCCAAGATCATCCTCTAATACCACCTGTAATGAAATAACTTGCACAATACAAGAAATAATATAGAAGATTATATAAATACTTGATAATAACTAAGAGTAATAGGCGACTTCGAAGAGGAAACCTCCAAATATCTCCAATGGGAACACACTTCACAATATGATCTTGAAATAAGACTCACAACCTCCTATATATACCTAATTATGCTTAAGCTGAATAGACACAACCCTACATAACACCATGGCCGACCTGCCTACCTAAATAACAATATAATAATGATAACATGACTTAATTAAGAATTAAGATAGCCACAAGTTGACTATTCATAACCCTATATGCACCAATATTAAGGGTGCGGCATAATTACTTTGATCATAAGGCAGCTAATTGTATGATTGTACCGAGAAGGAAAATAAATTTTGTCAATCAAAATGCTTTTGATTCCTTCAAAAATTTCAGTATGATACATTTTACTTCTCAAAATATTGACCATATTGCAAGAAACTGTCACATGAATTTTACAAAAAAGAACAGAACTGAGAGGATGGTTTTGAACAGAGGAATAGAGGTGTGAAAAAAGAAAAGAAATCCATGATTTTTCAGATTGCGTTGCATGCAAAGAAACAAAATATTTGGATGATAGACAGTGTTTTCTTGAATCACATGACAAGTGATAAGAGTAAGTTCACTAACTTTATTTATTGGAATCGTGGTGCAGCAAAATTTGGTGATAAATTGTCAATACAAATTTAAGGTAAAGATTCTATAAGCACTAGTGGTACTTTAAAACTACATAATGTCTGGTATGTAGAGAAACTAAAGTATAACTTGTTTAGTGTCAGTAAATGTGCTATAATGGGTACTTTGTAATGTTTAATACCCATGGGTGTGAAATCAGAGAAGTTAATTCAGGCAGGTTGATTGATAATGGGAGAAGAACAGACAGCAATGTTTATGATCTGAGAGATAAAAGATAAACATTGCTTATTTGGACAAGTTAATGAAAGTTGGGTTCAGTGTAAACGGATGCCTGGGGTTTTTCCTTCTCTCCAATTCTTTTCAGAAACATGCATCTACTTAGAGGGAGCATTGTTTTAATATAATTTGTTGTTCCCAACCCTTTGTCATTGATGTCAAAAGGGAAGAAAACATAGATGATGGTTGTTGTATGTCAAGTATATGATGACTGTTGTTACTTGTACATGATTGTTGTTGTTACTTGCAGATCAGACCAAGGAGTTTGATATCATGTTTCAAAAGTGCAGTTGATTTTCTGATGTTTCAGATTGTCTTTTGATGTTTCAAAATTGGGTTTAAGACATAATGATATGTTGAGTTTTATATGTGCTGATTTTTTGACATCAATGCCAAAGTTGGAGATTGTTACACTAGTTTGCCCCTGATGCTATATAAACATTTAATTTGAAACGTATTAATCATCTTATGAACAGATAAAGATAACATATGCCAATCAAACCTAATTAAGTTCTATAGATTGTTGATTGAACATATGCATAATAATCAGATTTCCAAGTCATAGTGTTGATTTTGTGATGTTTAACAAAATACAATCTGCATTATTCAACCCTCGGAATGACATGTTTCAAATTTGCATATTAATCAGTGTTGGTAGTTGCTATGACAAATAATGAAAGGGCTTGTTTCAAAACGTATGTTTTCTTGCTACAGAATGTTTCATTTTCTTCATTTCATCGTCAGGCTGCACAGAAAATAACAATTATGGAATAGCCTTTATCATTGGTTTGGGATCAGAATGTTTTATCAGGCTGTATGCTCTTGACTTCATCATGTTGCTAGCATGAATGCTGATAATACTACATTGGGGCCGTATCCTGAGCATTGGAGAGTATTAACATGTTGCATTCATGACTGTGTTTGTCATTGATGTCAACATAGCATAGTTTCTGTAAAGACTGGCTAAGTAGCAAACAGAGATCTTGATGGTGCGAATAATGGTGTGATTGTCTAGTGATGCCCAGTTATGGACATTTTCTACACTATGTCCCGATGACATGGTCGAGTGCACAGAGTCCAAGTTGAAAACGTACAGAAGTTGTACCTGATTTACAGAGAGCAATTCAGAGACAGAGTATTGGAAAAGCAAAACCTGATGTTTGGTTGCTAGATTGCATCTAAGATGCAGTTAGAAGATGTGCAGTCGGGCAGTGACAGAGGACAATCAGCTAATGATGCCAACGAGTACACAAGCCCTAGTATCACATGTATGAAGTTTTCTATAGACTATGAGCCAACAATGCTATTGTAATTGTAATTAATTAATCATCTTATTATAATTAATTGGGAAAGCCTCCTAACAGGGATTCAAAGTCTCCTAACAGGGACTCATATGTACTAGATGTATTCATAGACTCCTAACAAGGTCCATCCTTTAACAAGGTATATTTACATTAGTACATCATCTTGTGGGTACCACCCCACCGAGGTTTTCCCTCTAATCAAAGATTTCCCTAGTTAACATATCTGGTGTTATTGTCTATGAGAATCTTGTTGTGGTTTCAATTTATATTACTCATATGGTTAAGTTTGTTTAAGGTTGATAATGGTGATAATAGTTGGATAACTGATTCACAACTTTCTCCCCCCCCCCCCCTCACCCTCCCCTCTCAGTTATATCAATGGACTAAATATTCTAAAAAAAGTAAATCAAATTCTTGAACTTTGTTTTCAGAAATTTTGTTCTTGATCAGATTGATCACAACAGATCATTGTTTACCTTCAAGAAGAATTCATTGGAAAGTATTGATAGGCAGGAGTTGAGTACAATAAATGCACTTGCGAGTTTAAAAAAATAAGTCAGCTAGAAAGGAAGTTGGGGGAAGTTGGCAGTAAAGAGTACAGTTGGTACTTAGAGTCGGTTGTAACTTCTTCAAAACTTCCTAGCTATGTGCAGTTTGCCAATCCAATTGAGGCATCCTATTTATACACTCTCAGTTGAATCATTTTAGATAAGTGTGTAAATAAAGTGAGTGTGGATGGAAGGGTATATCTTGACTTAATTATTTCTACATAGACATCATTATAAACAGTAATTTGTAATTGGCGAAGAATCATATGCAGTGGATGGAATGAACATATGCTGTTTATAGGTGTTTTTGTTTTAGATTGAAAGGAGGCATAAATGCCATTAGAATTTCTATGACCTAATGGTGTCATGTTGCCATTAAGGACAGAAGAGCTTTTACAAGTGTAAATGTTGTGCCTAGTAACAACTCTGATTGTGATTTTAATCAGGTATAATAGTGCACTGAATGTTGTTTTAAGTCTATTTTAAAATTGTATAAACCAGTTTTCAAAGGTTGCTGATAAGGATTTACAACAGTAAAAAGCAATCAGTTTATATTTGCAAATTTATATTGATTACATATAAAGTTTGCCAGAGAGGTTTAAGCCTGTTGATATTCAGATTGTTGTTGCTTGTTTACATATTTGAAATGTTGTAACAGAGAAAAATTTCAGAGCTCGTAATCATTTATAATTTGTATTTCTTTATTGATGTTGGCTTGGCACTCAGGCTATTGAGTGTGTTCTCAAATTTCAAAGAGTTGGTGCTCTTAGAAAGGAGTTTGGTGACTCCTTAGAATTGGTGCTCTTAAACATTACAATTGAAGTTATTTGTAAGGCTAAATTAGGATGGTATATCCTAGAAGCGGATCTCATTGTGGTTTTTACCATCTTCAGTTTCCACATAAAATGTTGTCCATTGTCCCTAGTATGGTTGAATTGCTTTTTGTTTTCAGTTACAATTCCTCGAAAATTTTGGTTTGAAGTTTTATAAATATTATTGAAATTTAAATTTGAATAAGTATTAATAGTTAGATTTAATTAAGGATCAAGACCTTGTATCCATTGCTAATTCACACCCCACCCCCCACTCAGCCAATAGTAAAATTTTGTTCTTGAGAAGTGCAGCTTGGTATGTAGAATTCTAATATCCAAATATCGTTTGTAGTTATCATTGTCCTTAAGAAGTAGCTTGGACTCTCTAAACCTTTATCATTTTCAACTTTATTTTAAGTTCAAGCTAGTTCAATATTCAAGTTCCAGCCACTGAGGGAAAATAACTGATTAAGTCTAGGAACATTTACATAAGTCCCCACATGCTTACCAGTAAAATCTACATCATGTAAATTGAGTTATATCCAACATAAAGTCACTAGTTCGCATTGTAAACCTTGGCGTTGCTTCATTTGATCACACATTTGTTACATTGCTTAGGATTTGAAGATTCCTTGTTCAAGAGAGGATAGGATCCTACTATTTTAAACATGTTGGAGTGATTAAAAACAACTCACATCGATGCAGCCCTCATATAATTAACAATTTAATTTGGTTTTCAGTGTAGACAATCCAGCCCCTTTTTCTCAGGCATATAATCAGATGTCAAGAATCTGCTCCTCACAGTATCATTTTGGCCAGATTTTGCGCGCATCCTCTTAGACTCGAAGCCATCTTCGACCTGGCTTGGTTCCTCCATCATCATTGGTACTTCGTTGATTCAACTAAAGGGTCGCATAGATACTCTTCCTTCGCCCATCGCTCCTCAATGGTGATTGTGAGTGTTGACTCCACTAGTCAGGGCCTAGTGTCAGTATGCCCAGATGTCTACTTTGCTGATGTTTGTGGGCACTGAGATGGATCACCTTCTTCCTTTTAAATACTCCTTTCATACCCCTTCTCATCTCCTTTCCCAAAAAAAGTTGAATAGGAACATCAGGATGGACATCTATAGGCAGTATATCTATATGCCTTGGGTCAACCCTCAAGGGGCTACGACCCAAGATGATGCAGAGCAGTTTATTGATATATAGGATGGGGTTACTGTGTGTCCTTCATACCTCTCTCAACATTGGATGCACGTGTGCTGCATCTCCTTAGACTCCTTCATGGTGGGATTTCATTGGCTCTATATTCAAGCAAGTCACCAAATTGATAAAGGATTGTATCTACCAACTTTGCAACATAGGTGAGGCTGAGCCAAAGACACGATTCATTTTTTGTTGCCTCATTTACTATGAGATCAAAGCGAGGTTCTATTGATATTCAAAGGGTTTCGATCTCACTCATCCTTCCTCGGATACATCAATCAATAGTGCTTGGCCCTTTATCTTCAGAACACCACAAGGCTTCAAGACCACACCTTACAAATTCAGTCTCCCTCAAGACGGATCACAAATCAGCTCGTCACCTCCTTTTCGTTGGTCTCTCTAGCTCAGGGTACCAAGCGGACGCTTGATCTCCCTACCTCAAGGCACATCAAGTCGATGAGGCCTCGCAAGAGTTACATGTGGCAGCAGCACTCCATTTCCACCAACTCCTAGAGTTGGCACAGGGATTCGTCTCGTCTGGGGTCATATCCTTCAATTTTGGATTTCTTCTCTATGGTCGAGCACAACTAGCTTCTTGTTGGTTATTGCTCTCATCTTTTTTCTTTTTCTTTTTCTTTTTTGTTTTGTTTTTCTTTGCCTCAGGCACCGTTTGGTATTCCCGTTGTTTAGCTTCTCTTTATGTGTTCTTGCAATCCCTAGACCTTCTTTGTGGTCTCTTGTTGGACATTCATAAAATTATCTTATCTTCTTTTAAGGTTTCCATGTAATTGTTTTGTGTTATTATGTTCTTCTCATATGCAAGATCACAGATGTTGAGTAAATTATTTTAATGTGATTTATAAAATTTAAATTGTTAAATACTAAAAGTTTTAAACTACTTTCCTCTTAGAAAAAGGCTTCTAGATCACTATGCTCGTCTTATTGCTCTTATGTTTGGTGAAGTTTAATCAACCCCTCCCAACTGGGATGACTTTTCCCTTGATAGTCGAAATCCTCAAATTTTACAAATATACAGAGTCTTTGTTAAAAATCAAGAGTTATGTTGCAATGCCACAATTCTTTCAAATTTCACATTCCAACACTTTGCAATCCCAATTTAGATAGCTAAATGTCCATTATGTATTAAATATCCAATTCTTCACATATTTATATTGTATATTAACCAATGGCCCTGAAACCATGGTGAGTTATGCAGATTTTAACTACCCACAAACCGAATTAGGTTTGGCGAGTTTTAATTGCCTGATGGGTCACGAGGGATGAGTTGTGTGGCTCGTAGAGCCGCGAGCCATGTTAGTTCTAGCAAGTTTTAATGACTCGATGGGTCATGAGCCATGACCCGCATGTCTTGTAAAGCCAATGGGTCATATCATGACACACTAGCTATGTGGGTCATGACCCGTGTCGTAGTAGCCACATGTTGTGAGTAAAAAAAAATTTAAAACCCTTACTTTGTCCTTTATATTTTTTGGATATGCTTTCTAATTTGCCTTAAAAGGATTTCTAATTGCCTATTATGACAAGAAGAAAGGAAAATTGAGAGAGAGGAATAAAAAAGATAAGTCATAGATTTGCAACCAACAGTGAAGAGTAGTTGATGTAGATCAAAGTGGCACCTCAAAGGCAAAGACTATGGCTTGTCAGTCATCCAAGACCTACGTCAGACACATTTCTAGGAGGCAGATAGACTACTCTGAGGTTGAGGCTAAGAAGGAGCCTAAGCCATAGACCCGTTTTTGTTTACAGTTTACACATTTTTGGGAACAATTGATGTCATGAATTTCATGGATCTTATATACATTTGACAATATTTATAATTCTGCATATCTATGTTTTCTATTTGCTTCAGGTTTTTAGATACAATTTATGTTTGTACTTACATGACGGTTGTATGATTATATATGTGATCAAATTAGCTTATATTTGGTGATGTTATAGCATTCTTAAGCTTTATTCAATATGATGTTATAGTATTTTTAAGCTTTATTCAATAATGGGTGCATGAAAGTAATTTTTAAATACTAAAAAAATCTCTGGTTTTTCATTTTGCCAAGTTATAGTCGAGTCGTTGTTTAGTCACAAGTTGAGTTGACCTTGTTAGGTCATAGGCAAGTCCGAGTCATGGAACTATGATATTAACTTGGTACATAATGTCAAAATATTGTCGTTGTTGTCAGAGGCATAGCTGGAAAACTTGGACTCGGCAAAAACTCAACAAGCCCCCTAAAAGTTTATTCCGCAAAAAATCAGCCATTTTTATAAAAAAACTCAGGAAAGCTCCGGAACCTTAAAAAACCGATAAAATTTAATTCAAAATACATATTTTTTGCATATTTCAATGAGAAGATGCATTTAATGAGTTAATTAAAGATAACACAAAAGAAACAAGCAAAGTTTAGATATATATAAATGCATAGTGGGTACAAAATTGCATCCTCATGTGGAATGTTGATGGCGGGAAGCATAATAGCAAATAGTTTGTGTCAAACTAAGAGTAAATACATCATTACAATCATAGTTGGAAAACTTGGACTCAGCAACAACTCGCCAAGCCCCACAAAAGTTTAATCAGGAAAAACTCGGTCATTTAAAAAAAACCTCCGAAAAACTTGAGAACCTTAAAAAACAGCTGAAATTTAATTAAAAATACATTTTTTTTACAAAATTTAATTAGTAGATGCATCTAATAAGTTAATTAAAGAGAACACAAAAGAAACAAGCAGAGTTTAGATTTATATAAATGCATAGTGGGTACAAAATTGCATTCTCGTGTCGAATGTTGATGGCGGGAAGCAAAATAGTAAATAGTTTCAATCTGTCAAACTAGAAGTAAATACTAAATACATCAACACAATCACATCTTCCTGTTCCCAACTGTACTAACAAGAAAGCGAGGGGGTCTAGTCCTCAAAGAAATACCCCGCATTGGGATTAGGTGTGAGTTGTGTGACTATAAAGACTATGGTTGTGCCTCCTCGCTCAAAATCCCTATTGATTGGCTCGACATCCTGGAAGAGGATGTATCTCCTATGTGTGGCACTAGTAATGCCTCCTCTGAGCTTGAATCATCGCCATCCTTGTCCTCAATGTCATCCACTGTGAAACGAAAATCTGTTCCAGCACCCCCTCTATGGTGTACCTCTCCAAATTAGGGATCTCATCCATTGAAAACAATGGACCTGGCTCCTGTGTCGTCTAATCAAAATAAGGATCTATATCTTCCAGATCAAGTGGACTACGCAGTGTTGAACTCTATGCCCTTTTTATATGCAACTTAAGATTATAGTACACATAAACAAGGTCAATAAGCTATCTTTGAGTCATTATGTTTCTTTTCTTTGTGTGGATGGACTCAAATAAGCTCCAATTGCGATCACAATGGGATGTGCTACAAGGTTGGCATAGGACTTTGAGAGCAAAATTCTTTAGATTGGGGATATTGCCACCACAACTTGCCCACCAACCATCTGCAAAACAAAATATAAAAAAGTTATAAAGCAATGAAAAAAGATACTTAGAAAACACAACTTATCAATTTGCAAAACATTTAATGCTTGACGCTTTACCTAGTGCTTGAGTAGCTCTTGCTCTCTTTGCTACCATAGAAGAGAACAAATTACCCCTCGATTCCACATAGACTTGTTGTTCGGTCACAACAAGGTCTCTCTCCACTTCACTGGATATCATTCTCTCAATGCATTTAGAGACACCTTCCATGATCTCTCTGTTAGGATTTGAGTAGGAATCATCAACCCTAAAACAAATAGAAAATGATATCAAGTCTTACTACACAACATTAAAAAGTTAAGTAAAATGAAGTTTTAGTTAAATCTCAAGGACAATCATAATATCTGAATTTGGGGTTGACGACGTAGCCTACTACATGAATGGATTGGTGGAGCATATTGTTCCACCTCCTATCAATTATTTCCCAAATGGGGTCAAATTTGAGTCTATCCACATGATAGTAATTTCTAACAACCTCTTTGATCTTATCCATGGCCTCATAAAGATCTCTATTGGGAATTGTTGCCCATTACACGTGCACAAGACTCTAACCAGGGACATAGACATCTACATTTGAAATTTGAAAAATACAAATTAGTTAATAACATACTAAGTTACAAATTAATAATAAAACTTGAATCAACTAAAAAAATAATGTTTTGATTCTTGAAGTTACCTCCACAATCTCCTTAACCTTTGCAGAAAAACTATCATCAAAGACTATTCGTACCACAGCCTCTCCTTCGGGCTTCTTTGAGTAAGATGAAGCAACCCAATCAGCGCACACAAACATTTGTTTCAAAGCCAATATGTGGTCGAGAATACTTTGCAACATCTAGAACATTGTTGCAAACCTTGTCATAGTGAGTCTCACTAAATCTTTGCCTTTAGTGGTCTTTCTCATCAAACTGAGAACCCATGGGTGATTATAGATATATTTGGTGGCTCGCCTAGCATCTTCCACAACTAGACTCACCCAATCGAATTTTCACTTTGTTGGAGGCATCAACAAATTTCCAAAACACCACATCATCTTTGCAACCAACGAAGAAATTAATAATGGTCCTACTTCCTCCATCTAACCACCCATAAGTTAAAATGGTGCAACTATATTTCTTCCACTCTTTCTTTTGGTCTTCTATCAATACTATTTCCCTATTAACCGCATTGTTAAGCAACCTACAAAATTTAGGTGTAATAAAGTGTTAGTAAAAAATAGGAAATAACAATTAAGATTAAAACTATGACAATGAACTAAAGTGAATTACAATTATTTACAATTACTGAATAGTAAAATACCGACCTTCCACTCAAATCCTTGCGAGAAGGTGGCTTGTACCCTTTGCCCGTTATTGAAATTGCATTCACCAAATTCAACCAGTAGAGACTATCAGCCACATACATTGAGAGATTGTTGAAAAACCAAAAACTAACTGCTGCAATATCAGTTTGCTCATGCACCTCCTTGTTCCATCTAGTGCCCTCTAATGATGATTGTGATTCCACTATGGACACAAAATAACTCCCTATCCCTGATGCGGATGGTGATGAAGAACTAGGAAATGTAGAAGAAGTGGAACTGGCAAAAGAGGCACTTTCTTTAATGATCTGTGCGCCACGAAGAGATACTGGTATGCTCTCAAGTGCTTCTTCTTCTTCTTGCATATCAAAAGGAGCTCCTTGAAATTCAGCTATGGCTGCCCTCATAACTAATTTCGCCCTCTCCCTATTCAATTTTTTCTCTTTAGCAACTGCAAGTAGAGCATTGATGAATCTTTTTTCTTCTTCAGTTACCTTTAGACAAGGATTTGAATCATGTTTCTTTATGCTTGCAAGGTGGTATTTGAAGCGGTTTATGCCTCAAGAAATAAATTTTTCACATGGAATGCAAATAACCTTCCCAACATCATTCGGAGCTTCATAGGCATATCGCCATGCTTGATCTCTTGCATTTCTAGGCCGAGTGCCTATATATCCAAATGGGCATGGAGTTTGTGGCCACTCTTCTTGTGAACTTGTCATGCTTTTTAAATGCTCAACCACTGCTCTACACATAAAAATTTATAGAAAAATGAACAAACTTAAAACTTAGAACTTAGATCTAGGAGTATCAACTAAAGTTACAAAACAACTAAACGACGTTCGAACAACTAGGGTGTGTATTTAAAAAATCTTAAGTATCCTTCAAAAAAAATTGTCAAACATAGAGCAGAATGACTTTCAAACTATGCTCCACGGGGACGCGTCCCCTGCCTCTGTACCCTAGTACCCGTACCGGGTACGAAACGGGGACGCGGGTACGGATTTTGGCCGTACCCTGCGACGTCCCTTTTTTGAAAAATTCAGAAACGTCCCCGAAACGGCCAATTTTTTTGGGCAGGAAACTTGGGGACGGCCAGCAGTATCGGGGACAGTTTTGCCGTCCCCTATCCGTCCCCGAAACTGCTGGCCGTCCCCTTTTTTCCAGTCAATCTGGTAAAGGCAAACCATCCCCAAAAAAATATTTTTTCCTAATTTTTGTTGTTCGTGTGGCCCCTAGTCATCTTAAAGACATAATAACAATATGCAACCCATATTTGGTCCATTAAAACACTAACTCTTCTACTCATTTTTCGATTTAACATACTTGCTAAGAGGAAGGAAGAAAACATAAGAGCAGTAGCAGCAATGAGCAAAGATTGTGTTTAGTGAGGCAAGACTGAGTTCGGTATTTACTATTTACTAACTATTTTAGTTGGACTTCTCTTTATTTCATTCTGATTTCAGCATGATACTTGAAGCCTTCAGGCATTTTAATTTTTGCTATATATGTATGTGATATTGTTATAATGGAAGCACTTAGTATTTGCCATTTGATAATATTCCATGTATTTATCTTCTAAAATGTCTATGGTGAATGGTTTATCAATGTTATGATATACATATTTGAATTTTGTCTCTATATTAAAAAAAATCCCCTATGTTTTTAATCGCCGTCCCCTGATGTCCCGTCCCCTAAATTTTGGCTTCGACCCGTACCCGTACCGGAAACACGTCCCCGTCCCCTAAAACGTCCCCGTCCCGGAAACTCCGTGGAACATAGCTTTCAAATGATTCAAACATGGAGTTGAAATGCTTTCAAATGATTTGAATTCATTTACAAGCAATAAGAAAACAATAGAACTATTTTTAAAACTATAAAAACGATCTCAACGAACTGACCTGGGAAAGAGATTTGTCTTCTAAAACCGGTTGGAGTCCTCTTCAAATCCACTCAAATCCGCTTTGAATCGCTTGCAAACACCTAAGAATACCTTGGAACCCTTCTTCTCTCCCCTCCTCAAACCTCTAATTGCACAATAGAAAGCTGGAGTCGAAAAAATGAGCTTTTTTGACCTATATCGCTCCTGCTAATGCGCAACCGAGATTTTTGTAAAAACTCACCAACTTTTCAGCAATTAGTCTATGAGTTTTTCAAAGGCACCGAGTTTTTAAAATGGCAAGTTTTTCCACCATTTACTCGTCGGCTGAGAAAAATCAGCAATTACCTGCTACTCATAGAGTAATCGACGAGTTTGCCAACTATGATTACAATCACATCTTCCTCTTCCCAGCTCTACTAGCATATTGTAATTCTTTATTTTATATAATATATATAGGATTTTTGCCTTTTATTTTTTACCAAAAAAAAAATATTACATAATAATAAAAAAAAATTAAAAGAGTTATTCTAAAAAACTCGCCGATTTTTTGCAAAATCTCAGAGATTAATTGGTGATTTTTTCACAGAAACTCACATTTTTTCTCTAGTCGAGTCGCATTAAAATCTAGGAAAAACTCATCGGTCGCAAAAACTCTACAATTAGTAGAAACCTGCCGATTTTTCAGCAATTATGCCAACTATGGTCAAAGGTACAAAGAAGTTGTCATTGCTGTCAAATTGAAAAGTCAAGATCAAGTGTCAAGGAAATTAACAGCTCATAGGCCACTATTTGATGGACAAAGGTTTAATGTAACATACTAGACCAAGCAAAATCAGACTCTGTTGAAAGCTTGAAGCTGTTAGTATTTGTTGTGTACAAAGAATTGATCAAAGAAACGATGAAGGTGTTCATAACCAAGAACAATGGCAATAAGAGACCATGCTTTTGGTGCAAAGTCAAAGGCTCATATATAAAAATGTCTTTATCACACAAGTGTAGAACATTATAAAAGACAAGGGAACAATTCAATATTGAAAAAGAGTATGATTAAAAGTTCATAGAAGGCAGTGAATGTTAATGTATTTTAGACAATCAGCCTTCTTCATATAACACAAAATTTCTCCTATTCGCATGCATATCAAAATGACAGTGATTCATGGTTTGGCAACAATATAGCTTAAAAAGCAGCACTTCAGAAAAAGGCAAGACATCAGTCAAAGTCAAATATAATGTAAGACAAAAGTCTTATAAGAGGAAATGCAGCGATAACTATATCCAAAAGGAGTAGAGACTAATGAAGGACAGCAATAAAAAAAAACTAAATGAGATAAAATTTGTCTTATTCAGAAAATAAAGTTTTTTGTCTCATTCACATGTCATAACAAAACGATAGATTCATTTATGGTGAGATTTATGGGAAAACAGATTTATGAATGCAGTTATTAAGAAAAGTAGTTAAACTTTTTTTTTAATAGAGTAATGTCTATATAAAGAGGTTCCTCTCTTCGGGAGGCATAAAGTTATAAAAGAAAATAAGAAACCCATGAAGATAAAGAAATTCATATATGTGAGTGAGTTGAGATACATGGAAAAGACTAATTAAGCTAATGGAATCAAAGGTGGTGGTGTTTAAGAGCTGTATCTATACAGTGAGATGCCTGACTTCATGCAGACATGAAGATACAAATGTTTGAAGATGGTGAAATTGTGAAGAAGAGAACTCAAGTTACACGATCAATAGGCAGATTTGAGAAGAGGGTGATGTTGAAGTTTTAGTGAGCAAATATATGATAAAGCCTTAAGCAAATTTATGAAGACTATATAAACCTAATTGTGAAGACTTAAAGGGACCTGTGAAAAGGATTTCATGCAAAGATATGGAAAACTCTGGAGCAGAATTATGAAGCATATTGGACAGACTTTTGTGAGAAATGTATAGCGAAGATATAGTTGAACGAGGAGAATAGAGAAGATTGAAAAGAGAATTAAGCCTAATTTCTGGAAAAAAAAGGTCATCTATCAACCACTGAAGAAGCAACATTCATAAGGTCGAAAATTGAATGAAAGATTGATGCCTCTAGTGGGCTAGTGCTCACAAATTGAATGAGGGGTTGGTGTCTCTAGTGGGCAAATGTTCATGAATTAAATGAGAGTTTCCACGTAAATAATGTGTGTTGTGTTCTTCTCATATGGAGGATTATTGATGTTGAGTAAATGATGTTCATGTGATTGATAAAGTTATAAAGTGGTAAATGTTGCATTACATTGATTCACACTTCAACCCCCCCACCCCCATCACCAGCATCACTAAGTATAATCATATGCTCAACATATAAGAGGTATCAAAGGAAATGATTCTACAACTTGAGATTCATAACTGCTCACTGCTACTTGCTAGTAACTGATTTTGTTAGGTTTATAGCATACAATGATGGCTTTTAGCTGCACGAAAACAAAATGAAATAAATAAGTTAAAACAAAGTTATCAATATATACATATATAGACACACTTAGGTTGAGATAAAAGAAAAATTTGCCTTATCATTAGTCGAATAGATTGGCTCAAGCAATTAAAAACAGGGACTTCCATAGTGGGGACCTATGTTCAGTCCTCAGGAAACATGAAATAAGTTTTAAAAAGATTTTAGGTGTACCACAACATATGAGGCAAAGTTCAACCTTCTTATAAATTTTAATTTAAAAGAAGTAATAGTCTTTGGTTGTAAGATCAAAGCTAAAGCACCCCATATGGGAAATTTCATACAGCCTTCTTTGCAAAAGTATCTCAAGGTTTGTTGCTTATAATAGTAAATTGAAAGTGGGCTTCAACTAGGTAGCTTCCATAGTGAAGCAATTTAATGTCCTACCATACGAACTATTTTATCCACCATCTATTCACCAAAGAAACTAACAATACTCAATATTATATTGTTTTATTCAACAATAGGAGAAAAGAACTCATTTGGGTGTACAAGAGAATTAGAATCCCCTGATTGTAAATGAATGGCATTGAATTGTGCATTTTGGCAAATAGAAATCAAACATGGATATGAGACCGAACCCATGCATATGAGATCGAACCAAAAAATTAAATCAATCAAAAACTGCTACAGATTCCAAAATATGTATGCCAGGTAGAAAAGCATGGCCCTTTATCAAATAATACTATCAAATGGAGGAAGCAGACGATCCTCTTGAACATCAAGAATGTTAAGGAAGAGTCAACGACAATTTGGATTGGTACAATAAGCAAGGATTGCAATCTCCTCGCTGAAATCTTACAAAGTTGTTTCACCTAGGAGAGAAACGAAAGGCTAACCAAATCGCTGATTTGATCAAGACACTCAAAGGAACAAGATCTGATGCTACTAAATGAATTCTTCTACCTCTGAGAACCATGTTCTTATAAGTGGTTTAAATAGAGAACTAGGCAAAGACAGTGTATTCTCAAGACCTAGGAAAACTTTCAAATAATGTTTGCAGAAAACAAATGGTAGGAAGAACACTATTTATCAAAGTTCAGAAGCATCTTTATCTAGAAAACGCAAAGCAAAAAGAAGATAATTTATTAGAAATCTCAGAGGTAACCTGCATCCTCAAGATTGTAGTATCCCGCTTAAGATCTTGTGGAAAATACACAAATATATTGTTTATGTAATGAGTCATGTCGGCTCTCAAACAATCTATTTTTTTGATTTTGAAGTTTTGCAATTTTTGATAAAACAATATAGCAGCAAAATAGAAGATATTGCAATAATAATTCCAACACAAATATTTGGATACTAAATAGAGAATATAAAGTTGAACATATCAGATTTTAATAACAATTAAGATACTGAATATTTTCACAAAATACCAACAACCCAGTTGATAAAATATCCCCTATTATCTAAATCAACAATACCTAGAAAACCTAAAAGTTACAATACATTAACTTATAGGTAAGACATGCCTTGAAACCCTCTAAAATGAAGACTAGCAATAGTAAATGAATTCTGCAGCAAACAAATGAAACTGCATATATGGAAAACACTGCTCCCAAAGTGCAAATAGAAAATAACACCTAGCAAAAAATATAAATGGGTGCTCAACCAACTCGAAATTAACCAGCATACAATAGCTTCTCAGCAAAAGTAATAACAATATGAAACGAGGCCAAAATCCAAATTCCTAACACCATAGTATCTCCCAACAACAATGTATACAAAAAAGGAGATAAAGAAAAATTCTCAAAAAACTAATTCACAATACCTCAGCTGTGAATTATTATGAACTTCTCAAGAACAAACCCTTATACTTTGGCAAAGGTACAAAAAATCAGAACTTCAAAAGCGTCACAAAGACGACAAAGCAAAATAAGATAATCAATTAATTGCATGCTTTTCTCATCAAATGGGCTCGTATTTATAATCTCCAAATGACACAAGTTTCACGAATGAACTCCACTTAAGAAGTTTCCTCCACACAACATTAAAATATAATAAAGTGTCTTTATAATATAATTTATTAATTGCTTTTGGCTAGCAAAATGACCTTTTCCACCATAACATAATACACTAACACACAAGGCCACTATTTCTTGTGCCCACAATTTAAAACTTTTCAACCTAGTTCCAACGAGCTATGATACTAAGGTGACCAACATAAAACACCAAAAAAAAAAATAGCAACCTCAGTAGATTTAGATGAATAATAACAATTCACCTATCTTTCAAAAACAACTAAAGAAGCATCAGAATCAAAATTTGACAACACCAGAGTGATCCTGATGAAGAACGGTGATGCATGAACCTAATGGGGTGACTTACTATCTATAGACGCTCCCTCCAAGATTCTTGGAGCCCAAATCAGAAGCCCGAAATAAAAACTAAGAGGATTACTCAACTACTCTAACTCAACTGAGCTCATTAGAACCAATAGTTTCACTTACTATAAATAGAAAATCCTTCAAACGGAGCCAAAACACACCATAGGTTGTTGAAAAGCCTATAACCCCACAACTGAGACCTGCAAATCCCACTGTCAACACACGAGGGTCACAATGGTCAACTGACCAAGACAACTGCAGGAACCTACTAAAAATGGTGACATTACAGTCCTCCCTCCCTAAAATTGCTTGTACACAAGCAATCCTAGAACAAAATAAACATCACACTCCACCGGATCCCAAGGGTAGAACTGTGTACAATCCCTGTTGAGTACAAGCAACTCTTGTAGCATCAGTACCCAAATAATAGATATCAAAGACATAATCATCTGGAAAGTGACTGTAGGCACTGATGGTGGTAACAACTCATCAAAACTCAATCCAACTGAAATACCAAATCTGTCAATATCTGAGTCCCTATTAAACTAACACTCACACCCAACTATACTGGAGATGATAACGACCATAAGTACCTGAATCACTATCACCAACTCAAACCTTTGATAAACTGTTCTAGGTGTGTGGATACTGCAACTAGTCTAACTTGCAATTGCCGATCCCATTTGCAAAAGATGGTGTTAACCCATCCCATAATGAGCACTCATCAATGTATAATGTTGGTAAAAAGCTCCAATATTTGTCAAGGGCTCATGAGTACCAAACTGGGAATCAGGAGTCGAATCCAATCTCTAACTTTGAAACATCTATTGATGGAGGGTGGTGGTGGGGCACTCTCCTACTATTCTATAGGCTAGTCGGTGGATTAGTAGTGGGAGATATAACAATGAATGTGGTAAGCTATAGTTCACCTGCAGTTCATGTGTGCATGCTTGAGGAAGATAAAGCAAGGGGCTGCACAAACAATAGAAATATAAGTTCATCATTTTCAAATGATGTATCGATATTTATACTAATCAGGCAGTATCCTAGGCAACCCTCTCAACAAACCCAACCACAAAATCCTTTTGGCGAAGCATTGTGGACAAGGTCTCTACAATCTTTCCCACCAATCTTTGTATAGCATGAGAGCCCCGAATGAGAGTACCCTTAGATACTTTGTATGAATCCTTCTGCAAATATGAACTCTCAAGCAAATACTCCATAACAAATCAGTGCAGTAGAAATTACATGTGGAAGAATCAACCTACTCCCCTGCGAACCATACCTGATTCCTCAAAAAACATGGCACAACAGGAATCACGTTGCAGTCCTCAATAGATACTCTCACCTCTTTCATACCTACTGCATCCATATCCTGAGCCGGTGTAACTGCCACATCATCATGCCCCTCATCCCCAACCGTGGAAGCAAACTCACCACCAACCTCAATATGCACTAAACAAGGTTTGGGGTTGGTGTCAACTCTACCCACTCCAACTCTGTGATAACCTCATCCAAATGTAATTGTGACTCCTGAAGAGCCAACTGAGTACACTGAAGAGAGTCCACAATCACCTTCAACACCTCGATGAGCTCAACCACCTCCTCTTTCCCTAACAATGTCTAATAACAAGTACTCCCTCACTCCAGAAGGTAATCCCTATCAGGTACCAACTATGAATAACTATGCTTCAAGATCTTGACAACCTCTCGAAGCGCATGAACCTCTGCTACAAAATGACACTATCACCGTGCTCATCTGACAAAGGAGCACCCCAACAATATGCAGTTAACATCTCATGAATAACATCATAATGTTCAATAGCTTAAGAGATGTCACCATCACTTACCTCCAAATGACCAACCACATAGTGCCTCTATAACCCCTAACTCCTATGCAAGCTCTCTATCTCACTAAATGCAATGTGATATAAAACTGAATCAGAGTTGCTCACCGCATATGTGCTACTGTCCTCACACACATCTGCAACCGAGATACAACTACTCGGTACCTCAACCGACACCTCGTCTGAAGAAGCGGAAGCCCACGCAGTATCGCATGATTCTACTGCCTGCTCAACAGAAAATCTTTGTAAATCATAATCCTAGGACCCATCCAAACCTCCTCAGATTCATCACCTAATACCTAGCAAGGGGTATCATACCTGGTGCAACTCATAGCATCATCCAACAAATCAGCAGAGGTATCCATACTCTTTGTAACCAAATCTGCTAACAGATGCTCAACTGCCATTACCTAACTCTACACACATGACTCAACATCTGTCAGTGAATCAATAATGTTAAAGCATGATCTAACACCCACTAACTCTGTTTTAATACCTAGATCACCAACATCACAGCTGGGTGACTGCATATATGTATCGACACTTCCTGAAGGAGCAACTGCCTTCCGCATAGAGCAGCACTACAACAGATCACATACAAATCTCCAATAACAATCCCCTCTCAGGAGAGTCTGAAGTATTAGTAGTAACAACTGCATCAACTGTCTCTACACTAACTGCAACAACAACTCTAGGAGCCTCAACATGTTGAAGCTCAATGTCGCTATCCTCCACTATCACTGAAACAACCACACGTCCCTATGAAATGAGTAAAACTCAAGCTTCCTTCCCTGCAAACTTGAGGCCTGCCTTCTAAAGGCGAGAACTATATACCTTATTGTCTTGTCGACCGTCTCAGGATAACAGAGTCTCGCCGCTAATCTCTGCTGATGAAGCTTAAGTTTTTTCGTACTCTCCCTCAAGGCATTTATTTTCTCACTATTTTCACACTGATCTATCGGCTCCCAAAACTACTACGCCTCCTACATCTATCCATATTTAGAAAAAGCTCAATTGTTAGTCACTTCCAAAACAACGGCAAATCTGAAATAATAATAAATTTTCTACCCACAAGATGGCAAGAAACTGCTTTGATACCACTATGATGAACCTTGATGGCTCTCGAACAATCTGTGTTGAAGAATTAATTTCTTTTTTTTGTTTTTGAGGTTTTGCAATTTTTGATACAACAATATAGCAACAGAGTAGAAGATACTCCAATAATAATTTCAACTCAAATATTTGGATATTACATAAAGAATTTACAGCTCAAAATTCTAGATTTTAATATCAATTTAGATGCTGAGTATTTTCACAAAATACCAATAAGCCAATTGATAAAATATCCCCTATTATCTAAATCAACAATACCTAGAAAAATTAGAAGTTACAATCCACGAACTTACAAGTAAGATATGCCTTGAAACTCTTTGAAATGAAGACTAGTAACAGCGAAAGAATTCTTAAACAAACAAATGCAACTGGAGATATGGAAAACGCTGCTCCCAAACTACAAATAGAAAATAACGCCTAGCTGCAAATATAAACGGGTGCTCAACCGACACCAAATTAACCAGCACACAACTGCTTCTTAGCAATAGTAATAACAGTATGAGAAGACACCAAAATCTAGATTCCCAACACCACGGTATCTCCCAACCACAATGTATACAGCAATGGAGATATTGACAATTCTCAGAAAACTAATTCACAATACCTCAGTTGTGAATTACTATGAACTTCTCAAGAATAAACCCTTATACTTCAGCAAGGGCACAGAAAATCAAAACTTCAAAAATGTCACAAAGACAACAAAGCAAAATAACATGACCAATTGATCGCATGCTTTTCTCATCAAATGGGCTCATATTTATTATCTCCAAATGACACAAGTTTCCCAAATGAACTCCGCTTAAGAAGCTTCATCCACACAAGGTTTAAATATAATAAAGTGTTATTATAATATAATTTATAAATTGTTTTTGGCTCCCAATATGACCTTTTCCAACATAACATAATATTCTAACACACAAGGGCAGTGTTTCTTGTGCCCATGATTTTAAACATTTCAACCCAGTTCCAACAAGCTCTGATACTAAGGTGACCAACATACAACACCAACAAAAACAGCAAACTCATCATTTTTAGATGAATAATAATAATAATTCACCTGTCTTGCAAAAACAAATGAAGCATCCAAATTAAAATCTGACAACACCAGAGCGATCCTAGTGAAGAAAGAGATGCAAGAACCTAATTGAGTGACTTACTATAAAGACACTCCCTCCAAGATTCTTGGAGCCCAAATCAAAAGCCCAAAATAAGAACTGAGAGCATCACTCAACTCCTCTAACTCAACTGAGCTCATCGGAACCAATAGTTTTTTATAGTAAGTCCCTCAAACAAAGCCAAACACACCATAAGCTTCGAGAAAGCCTATAACTCCACAACTGAGACCCTCAAATCCCACTACCAGCTCACGAGGGTCACGATGGTGAACTGACCAAGCTAACTGCAAGAACCTACTAAAAATGGGGACATTGCAGTTTAGTTGGAACCTAGTCTATGCTGTAGATGAATATGGATTTGCATAACTAATTAAAGAAACTAATTTCTCCTATTGATCACATTCAATTATTACTACCACCAAAAGTGCACCTTGTCATCCTTGTCTATGGACTTGGAAACAGATCAAGTTTGCAGTGAACACACTGAACTCCACAACAATATATAATTAATACATTTTTTTTTATTTCATTCTATGGATTTCTAGCTTTTTTTCTATTTTGTATGTATCATCTTATTCATATTGTACAGAACAAGCAATTGCCAATTTACATATGACAACCTGTAAATTTGTTCACCCAGAATATGACAACGAGATCTAAAACTATGGAATTTAATGTTATAGGAAATTTGCAGCTATATCCTTACCCTATTAAGAAAATTTTAAAAGGTGGGAAAATGTGTGATCGTCTGTCAGGAAGAAAGCATAACTGACTCAACTTGGCATATATTTTGTTTAAGGAGCAGTTGGATTTAGGAGTTGACTAGAGAATACTGAATCTAAAAATAAAAAAATATGAATCTTGTACTCACAGCCATAAAAGAATATTGTAGAATAATGCCTTTTATGTAACATTAAATACATGTCGAGCATGAAATAACATGAGGATGGTGAGATAAAAGAAATAGAAAAAACATCAGTTAAAGATGCTTAGAATATTTTTTAAAAAAATTGGAAAAAAACTTTAAATGGAAAATTTGGATGAATATGCGCTTGTGCCAATAATTTTGACATAAAGTAGATGAGGAATAGAAAAAAGTCCTCTGCAACTAAAATTCAATGTCAAAGCTTCCTGCCGTCATTTAAGTTGGATATACGTCGCCAACTGGAAAGCCTTGTATAATTTTGTCCATAAGAAACAAATAAATGAGACTCAGATTCAGCATGGATTTGGCAAGGCTAACCCAACTCAGAACTCGGCAAAAAACCAATTTTTAGTGCATCTAACCTAGAGAGAGTTCTTGGAGAGTCCTGCACTCTACGACTCAGAAAGTCTTGGTGAACCCCAGAACTCTGGTAAGAAAACAATCTAAAAATAAAAAGAAGAAATGTTTACAGATTCCCGGATATTAATGTTGAAATTAAATAATGCTAATAATTTTTATAGTGATACTTCAATTAACTGGGCTATACAACACACTTGAGATCACCCTAATGTTCAGTCACTAAGAGAAATGTAAGACACCACAATATTTGGTAATTTACACACATTAGCTCAGAATGTAACATTTCAGGGAAGAATAATAGAATCACCCAAAAAAAAAAAAACCAGCTGCATCTGATTGTTTTCTGAATAAACATACAAATTTGAAAAAAAAAAATAAACTTCAAAATAAATGTGCCAAAACTCCCCTCGACACTCAGTAGACCACCGCCCCCCCCCCCCCCCCCCCCAACACTCAGTAGACAACATCATAGCTAAGAACCTTGATTAAGATTTCTGATTTTTGTTTTGGTTTATTGTTTGTGTATGGGCTGGTTGCTTATCAAGCTTAATTAAACACGCAATCAATCTGAAACTTAGATACCATACTGATTAATAGTAAACTTTATCACTGTTCAAGGAAGAAATTTATCATTTGCAATATGTCATTGTCATCTGATTTATGATCTTCTTGTTCATGTTTTAAGTCTGCCTTCTCTGTTATGCATCTAAACATTCATTATATTTATTTATTACAAACATACTGCAAATCTGAAACTGCAAACAATACATTACATCTGCAAACTCTATCACTATTTTTGTGTTGGAAAACTATTGTCATGACTGATGTTTTCAGATTTTTTCTATACATATTAATATATATTAAAAAAGAGTTTGGCATACCCAAGTACCCCCATCCCTATTTTGAAAAATAGTCATACCCATACCCTAAGTACCCAAGTACCCCTGTCCCCATGCAACCTTGTTTATTATATCCTTACGAATATAAGGGAAAAAGACTCCTGTACATCCCACATATTTCTGTTCCAGCAAGTAGCATCATCTTTTTTGGATTGAAGTCTTCCTTGGAGTATGGACAGTGAAAATTGCATGAAAATAGCAGAATGGTCGAATGGTGTAGCATTCACTACTTTGAAACGGGTTCCAAAAGTAGAAGCTGATGTACAGCACGAAAGGCCCTAGAGCCCTTGATACAACCACTTCAAGCTTATATCTCCACCTGTAGTAGATGTGCTACAAAACAATTTTCTAAAGTAACACAACAACCAACATAATGTAGAACCTAACATCATATAGACATCGCAGGCCTCATAAAGCAGGATGATTATCCTGATTCCTTATAACCAAAGAAGCTGGGAATATTATTGTTGCTCCATGGACCTTCAGAAAACTCATTAAATTTTATGTGAATGTGTGCCGACAGTGACTTCTCTCACACAACTTCACAAAATAAAGATCCTCTGTTGTTACTTTTACATTACTAGCAGAAAGCCTTCTATGCTTAAAGATGGGGGATGAAGCGAATCTATATTTGTGTTAATTTAACCAATATGGATCTAACATTATGGCCTGTGGATCTTTCTACCAGCAACTTAAAATTAATTTTTCCATTTATTTTCATTTAACAGCACCATAGTAGTAAAAAGAAATCTACTGAAATAAAATATTTTCAATCAAAATAATTGCTTGCATATCTAGCTCCCACCCATGAAAGCTATTCAACCAGATATGCACACCTTGAATTCAGGGAAACTCTTTCCTAAGTCCCCGTTAGAGAGTTCAGGAATAAATCCATGATCAAAAGAAAACTTTCGAAATGCCATCTTAAGAGCAATTTCTATGGCGGTAGACCCGTTGTCAGAAAAGTATACACGAGAAGCCCAGCCTGCAAATACAGGTATTCAAAGTATATAATTGAAAACATCAAAAAAGAAATTTGTAATTGAAGTTCCACCTACAGCCACATGACACAGATAACAATTTGAAATAAAGCATGGCATGATAATTTTCTTTCATCAAGCAAGATAATCTAGAGATTATTGCAGCTAAGTACAGGGAAATAAATGGAAGCCACTATCAATATGCTCACCTTTGCCCACACCTTCAAGCAGTAATTCTGCACAACGCAAAGCGGGCTCATAAACATTTTCAGGGTACATTACATGTCCAAATCTTCCAATTGTGTATCCCACTTCCTTTGCTAGCTCTGACTGAAATCATAGAGTCAGAAATAGAATGAAACCGAAAAAAGTTAAATTTTGTTTCAAAGAACTTGTGATGTGAGAATTAGAGTCAGATAGAGATGTACAATATTATGAAACCTCAATAGAGTATATTATCAACAACTGACTGAAAAACAGAGAACCTAGGAGCACAGAAGCAGACTCAATCATATTCCTGATACGGAAATCCAAAAACCAAATATATTTTCCATAATTAAACACCTGATTATCAATAGGTCATGATCAATAAAGTATATTATGAAACCTCAATAAAGTATATTACCAACAACCAACTGGAAAACAGAAAACCTAGAAGCACAGAAGCAGACTCAATCATATTCCTGATATGGAAATCCAAAAACCAAATATATTTTCCATAATTAAACACCTGATTATCAATAGGTCATGATTAAAATGTATATTTATTCAATGTATCGGTCACTGTATCTTTCTTGTGGAGGAAATTTCACCATGTACCCACCTCCCAAGGTTCAAGCTCATCAGTATTAATAAGGATAGGAATATGCAATCATATTATATAATTTATATCAAACGGTCCCAACTAAATGGATTTTTGGTCCAGAGCATTCATGCTACTCTTACTCCAACCATGATAAAAATATGTTTAGAGTGGCAACCCCACTAATTTTAACATAATAAACTAGATAATTCAGATGTAACATAGCACTCAGCATAAGCCATATTATTCATTGACAGTTTGTGTATACTTTTGTGACTTGTCCATAAACTTGCAACTATATAGCTAACAATTATAGCCATCACATATGATATATACAATAAATAACCATTTGCAAGGTGATACTTTATTCTTCTAATAGTGTCCAGCAAAAGTCAAATGAGACTTTTAAGACTATTCAACTTAGCCACACAAGCCATTAGAATTTCCTGATGTTGAGTTAAGTACATTTTTCCTCATCAAGTATGTTCATGTTATTAGCTCCTCCCTTTTTTACCTACATCACATTATTACCTCCATTGTTATGGTTTGTAATCATAATTGCATCATTTGTGTCATTAACTGCACAAATTGTTGCTGTCCTCTAGCAAGATCTTTTCAAATCTACATTATACCAGCCTGATTCTGGTCTCTTACATCACCCACTTTGCCTAGAACTCATTCACCAAACAAATCTGCAATATAAACTTGTTCTTAAATATTTGATGGCTTTGATGGATCTCGTGTCCTTCTAAAATAGTATCTATCAGAAACCTCTAGCTACATAAAACATTTCTACCAACAAAAGTGACTCAACTCTCCACTGGTTGGCAAGACACTCTGCTATCATACGACTTCAATATACTGCCCAAAAAAAATTACCAAAGATATCGCATTCCATTAAACAAATTGCTTTCAACTAGTTTGAAACTACACAATGTCCCATTCTACATTTGCCAATTCACACACATTTAGACAGCTTCCAAGCATTACAGAGGGAAGGCTAACTTGTTAGTTAGGCAAAACTCCAACATTCTTGGAGAAGCATTTGATCAGTCTATCAGAACAACTGCTCTTGGGTTTAAGTCCAGTTTGTTGGATGGAGCCCTTCTGTTGTCGGTAAACTTATAAAACGGCCGACGGGGCCCTTCCGGAAGGTTCTTGTTATGTAGCCGACGGGCCCTTCGGTAATTGTTATGTAGCCGACGAACCCCTTCAGAAAGGTTCTTCGAGAAGTATATGTACCCCATCTGAGATAATTGTAATCATCATAAAAAGCATTATGTAATCTCTTCCATATGCGAATAATACAAGGATTATTGTTGTGTTACATGTTCTTATCTATTGTCTGTATGCATTAATCTATTTACTCCATACGGTAAACATTTGGTGTCATTGCCCAATGGACCTGGAACGAAGGCAAAGGAATGAAGACTAATGTCGAATCAGCTGAACAAAAATAAAAATAAGCTAAAGGAAAAAGATGAAATACGCACAGCACAAGGGAATTTAATTTTGGCACAACAGGCCGAGCGCAGACGAAAGTTTCAGCAGATTGCCGACGAACACCGAACCACTGAAGAATTGTTGGAAGAGACTCGACAACGTTTGAATTTGGTGGAAGAAACAAGGGAGGAATTTCTTAACCTCTATATGCCAAGGGAAGAGAATTCAAACGGAAGGGAATTAACTCACACAGCTCGGAGTACCAAGGGAGCACGAGCGAGGAGTGAACTCTTTGTCTACAACACACTTCCAGAATGGACTTTCGCTTGAGGAAAACCCTTCTTCACCAAGTAACGCGACTGTTGGAAATAAGACAACTATTCAAAACAGCGCGAGTGTTCAAAACAACGCGGGTGTGCAGAACAGCACGAGTGTTCATACACAACAAGTACCTCCAACTCGAATGGTAATGGCTGGACCAAAGGAAAAATTGCCAAAATTTGATAGTGATGAAACGATCAATCCAATTAGACACTGTAAGACATGCGAAACAATTTGGATGGCAAATGGCGTAACCGACACAGATGAATGGGTTTGACAATTTCCAGCAACCCTAAGGGGTGTAGTAGTGGATTGGTTTGCCGACACCGATCCCCAAAAATTAACTACATAGGCGGGAGTTGAAAAGGATTTTATCACCAAATTTCAATTGCTAGGAGACGACAATGACATCGTAGCAGAAATCTACACCACAAAGCAAGGGAAAAATGAAACATTCCGTGTATATGCCAGAAAACTAAAAGAATTAATAAATAGAATGGAAAGTAAGCTGGAAAAAGCAATGGTTCATTGAAGGACTACGCCTGGAGTTAAGGAAGAAAATGAAGATTGTGCTGCCATCATCATACACCAAAGCATGCAATCGAGCAATAGACTTAGAAAGTGAATAAAAAATGAAAAAGAAGAAGAAAAGTAGCTCATCCGACTCAGATGACGCGTCTTCGGAAGAAGATAGCAATGGTGACAAAAAGGGCAACAAGAAGGCCTAAGCTCTTCAGAAGGATATGATCAAAATGATGAAGGAATTTAAAAATATGCAAAAAGAGACGAAGGGAAACGAGCTATGGTGCACAAAATGTAAGACAAAAGGTCACGCGAAGGGATCCTGTCCGAAGAACCAGTTCTGTGAGATCTGCCAAATTATGGAACATTCCTTAAAAGAATGCCCCTTCAATATGAAAACAAGAGAGCCTCAACAGGTGCTCCTAACACAGGAGGCTTCCGTGTCAAGAGCGAGCGGAAACATCAACACTGATGGTGCCACTTCGGGGGGGTATAGAAATAATCGAAGAGGGCACCAACACCAACAACAATAATAATGGGAGCCGAACCTGAATTCAGTACAATGCAAACAACCGCCTGATGGTTCAAGGCCGAGCATGCAATTTGTGGGGCCACTTTGCCTGAAACTGTACATCAACAAATGCACCAAAGTTGTTATGCAGATGGTGTGGTCCAGAAGATCATCGAGATGCCGAGTGCCCAAAATTAGGAGTGAATTTGATCACCATCGGGACAGACTAAGAGGAGGTTCTAGCAATCACATGGAAACAAGCAAAATTGTACCCCGACCTGACGGAAGAAAAGAAGAGATTGGAAAAAGCGCGAGCGAAAATTGAGAAAGCAATGCAGGCGGAGAAAGCACACTTGAAGGACACTACTAGTACCTCAGCAAGGAATTGCGCGGAATAGAACATCATATGGTAAATACTACAAACTGAGGTACCAATCAAAATAAATGATTTTCTACTCACAATGCCTCAACTTCGATCGGCACTCACAAAAATCGCTCCAACTGCTAAACCACCGGGAGAACATGGAAGGGAAAAGGAAAGCGGAGCAAGTATAGCAGACCCAATGTTGCTAGCCTTCACATTCGAACGGCATCCGACGTTCGTCAAAATGGATATTCTAGGAACTGTTCTGACAGACACAATTGTGGACAGAGGGTTAGGCGTGAATGTGTTACTCGAAGATACATGGAAGAGGTTGGGACAGTTGACATTGTGGTCACCTACGTTCCAATTACTGGTGGCGAACCAACGCAGCATCAAACCTCTCGGCATCCTAATGGCACAACCAATAACTATTGGAACACATCCATTCCTACTCGATTTTTTCGTCATTCCGCTGAAGAGGAGAGGATATGATGCCATTCTGGGCCGTGGATGCCTCGTAAAAGCAAAGGTTAAGACACCCTGGAAGAAAAATACACTATCACTAGAAAGCAAAGGGCGAAAATTTATTATTGATTTACACACAAATGTTGGGTGAGGAAGCTCTCTCATCTGATTCCACAGAAGAGGATGAAGGAAAGCTGCGAATGGAACCAGATCCGGAAGGAGTCCTACGGTTGGAAGGTGGATCGACAGACGACGATTTGGATTCGGTGAATGGATTATTTCACTAGCGAATGGAGGATTACCAGCTATTCCAAAGCTACAACATACTAATGATAGAGGAAGGGCACAACGGAGATGGATTTCCAAAAGAGTTCAGAGAAATAAAAGAAGGGGACGCACCGCTGGATGTAACACCTACACATGTATTCGGTGAGGGGAAGCTGATAAGATATGACGAAGCCACAATAGAAACCATGAATTTGGGAGATGAGGCCGAACCAAAAAACATTATGGTGGGGGATAACTTGAATCCAGCACTAAAAGAAGCGGCATTTAAAATATTCTTGGAATACAAAGATGTATTCGCCTAGACATATAAGGACTTGAAAGGAGTTCTGCTGAAGCTATGTGTTCACCGCATCCCGTTGGTTGAAGGTGCAATGCCCATACAGAAGTGACCTTATAGAATGAATAAAAATTACATGGTGCGGGTTACAGAAGAAATTAACCGAATGCTGGAGGCCAGTATTATCTTTAAGGTCCAAACAAGTGAATAGGTGTCACCCATAGTCATATCCCTAAAAAAGGATACCACCCAAATCAAGCTATGTGTCGAATTCAGATGTCTCAATGCAGTAACAATCAAGGACCCCTTCCCAATACCATTCACAAACAGTATATTGGAGGAGGTAGCTGGACATGAGATTTATTCATTTATGGATGGGTTCTCGAGATATAATCAAATTTGCATAGCAGAAGAGAACAAGCTAAAAACGACATTTGTGGTAGAAGACGGGGTGTACGCATACAATAGAATGCCATTCAGCTTGTGCAATGCACCGGCGACGTTCCAAAGAATCATACTACACATATTTGACAAAATGTTCGTTGCAAATTTCAAAGCATTCCTGGATGACTGGCTTGTATTCGGTACCGAAGACAAACATCTGGCGACGTTGGGCGAATGCATGGAAAGATGTCGAAGGGCACGACTAGCCTTAAATCCAAAGAAATGCAGAGTCATAGTTCCACAGGGAAAATTGCTGGGGCATATAGTCTGTAAGGAGGGATTGAAAACAAATCCAGACAAAGTCAAAGTGATAATGGAAATGCAGCCATCTACAAATATAACGGAGGTAAAGTCATTCCTAGGACACAGGCTATTATAGAAGATTCATCATAAACTTTGCCAAAGTATCATACCCACTGGGCAGGTTAACATGCAAAAGGGAACCGTTCAAATGGGAGAAAGAACAGGATGAGTCATTTGAAGGGTTGAAGGTATGGTTGGCCACAGCACCTATATTGGCATACCCAGATTCGAACAAGGAATTTCATGTTCACGTGGACACATCCAACTATGCAATCAGAGCAACTTTGGCGCAGACAGGCAACCACGGACTAGATCACCCGATATATTTTGCCAACCAACTACTATCAAAAGCAGAACAAAACTACAGTACAACAGAACGGGAAGCCTTAGGAATGGTCTACACAGTGCAGAAGTTCCAACATTACTTGCTAGTGACACCGTTCGTGTTTCATGTCGACCATCAAGCTCTGTTATACCTAGTCAATAAACCTATCATCCAAGCAAGAATCAACCGATGGCTACTTTTGTTGTAGGAATTCACCTTCAAGATCATTGTATGGCCCAGGAAGCATCATGTCAGCGTAGACCATCTGTCACAAATTAAAAACAAGTGAACCAACAGATGGAGTGAACGATGATTTCCTTGATGCACAGTTATTCCAAATTGCGATACTGCCAAAATGGTACACGACTATTGGGGAACATCTTTCCACGAGACAACCACCGAAGGAGATGCCACAAAATGAAAGGCAAAAGTTAGTAATCAGGAGCCATACATTTCAATTGATTAATGGATTGCTGTACAAAATGGGACCTAATCATATCTTGCGACAGTGTGTGTTAGAGGAGGAAATACCAAGAGTGTTGAAGGAAGCACATGAGGGTCCATCAGGAGGGCATATGGGACCTGATACCACAGCGCGAAAAATATTGTTGGCAGGACAGTGGTGGCCAACAATGTACAACAACGCACACGAATGGGTCGTCGGGTGTGACACTTGCCAAAGGGCTAAAAAACCACTAAAGAGAGACTTTATGTCACTTCACCCTTCACATGCGTAGGAATTATTTGAACGATGGGGATTGGATTTCGTGGGACCCCTGAGAGTGAGTCGAAGCCACCGATGCTGATATATAGTCATAGCTAGGGAATACTTAACGAAGTTGGTGGCAGCACGGGCCCTACTAGATAACTCAGCGGGCAGTATGGATAAATTCATATATGAACAAATAATCACTCGGTATGGGATTCCACTTCAGATAACGAGTGATCGTGGAGGGCATTTTGTCAATCACGTCATTAAACTGTTAACGACGAAATTCAAGATATATCATTCTCTATCAAGCTCATACTACTCACAAGCGAACAGACAGGCTGAGGCTATGAACAAGATCCTAGTAGCAATCATCTACAAGTCATGTGCGGTCGAAGGTGAAGACGGGGAGGAGAAACTGCCCTTTGCTCTCTGGGCATACCGCACGGCATACAAGGTGACAACAGGACACACACTGTTCCAGTCGATGTTTGGACAAGAGGCGGTCGTACCAACAGAATTTATGATACCGACTTTAAGGATCGCACTGAAAAATAAGTTAGGCAACATGGAAAGCCTGAGGGAAAGATTGCATAATCTAAACAAGCTCGAAGAAAAGCAGCTATTGGCACAATGGGTCACGGAGGTGACGTAGAACAGGCACAAAGTATGGCATGATAATGTAATGTCCGCTTACCTCAAACCCTTGGAATAACGGGACATTAGATTGTCTTCTCTTTCACTCTATCTAAACCTTGTAATGATTTGTCTTCTCTTTCTCTTATCTTCTCTATCTTTATTTATGAATTTTGGGTTTTGACCAAAGGAGTTAAAGGGACTTAATTTGCAAGACTGGTCAGGCTCTTGCTGAATTTGAATGTTCTTGTATACTTTTATTCCTTCTTATCTCTGATAGAATATAAATCCCTTGCTATGAAATGTCGATTGGGATTCACTGAGTGCACTCTGGAAGATGATTAATTCTGGCCTCTCTCACATCTATTGATACCAGCTATATTCCCCTTTCTAAGTGTTGTCCAAGTATCAGTTAGAAATAAGAAAGTGTTCGGTGATATTAATTATTGTTTAGTTGTTCCTTATTGTAGAGGCATGATGATGTCTTACTATTATGTTTTGCAAGTCATTCTGTATGTCCTCCTTGCTAGTTCCATCTGCTACACCCTTATTCCTATGATTGAGCTTACTAGAGATTGTGTCGTGGTCTTCTGTTTGTAACGTCTGGCGTTGGTATACTTCCTCTATGCTCGGTGTTGGTATTCTTCAACCACACCCAGCTGGTCACTTCCGTATTGTTCCTTGTCTGTTGTCAATTCTTTGAACCTCACCGTTGCCAGAGTAATGTTTGTCGCTTGTCCAAGGCAATTTAATTTTATTGCTGCTTTCTATCGATTTAATCCTCTATCCTCACGTGGCTCCTTTCCTCTCCTTCAAACGACTCTGATGCCACCGTTTCATACATTCTGCGACCATGTAATATATTAATGATGTCATTTGAATAGGTATGTTTGAATATATTTACGTTTTACAATTCCTGCGATTACTTATATATTTATTTCATAATGTATATACAATGATTATAAATTTGGTATTATCATTAATTAATATATATGATTATCATTATAATGATCATCAAATTATTATCATTTTTAATAAGTACAATTATATTATAATTACAAAGATCATTAGTTATTATCATCTTTATTTTAATTTATATATACAATTATATTATAATTGCAATGATCATTTATTATTATAATTATTTTTAATTTATTATTATTTTAATAATGATATTATTTTATTATATTCATCATATTATTATATTGATAATAACTTATTATTATTGTTAAATTCTAAAGGGTAAAATAGGGGACATGACAAATAAACACTTGAAACTAAACAAGTTCCAACCGGGACAGCTGGTGTTGAAGTATGATGGACGAAACGAAATTAAACCGGGCAAGTTTAAAGTCAAATGGGTCGGGCCATACCAAAGTCAAGAAGTAGGCGATGACGAAGCAATAATGTTATGGACACTGGACGGGCAAGAAATTCTAGAAACGATGAACGGTTCCAAGTTGAACGATTAAAAAGACACAGAGAGAGAGAGAACAAAACCAAAAAAAAAAACCAAAGTCCCCGTACGGCAGCTTCAATCACCATGTGGCCTTTTTAAAGATCCTGATAATCCGTCCATCCATCAGGTACTATTTATGGGAGAACAAGTTTGCAGTGATCCACAATATGCGCCATAACCCCAAGACCATTTCTTTGCACGCATTAATGCCACCCTACGGTGGTTTCAGGAAGTAACCGTACGGCCAATTAAATACTTTCACCGTGCGGCCAATTAATGCGGGGGATATATAATCGTCGTACAGCCATTCTATGACATATTGGGCACCGTACGGCTTCTTTCAAGCTATTAGGAAAACATCTCAAGCATTTTGTATGCTAGTAAGGAAAGTTAAAGGCCGTACACTTAGAAAGAACCGAGGGAAGAATTTGATTGCTCAAGACTGCAGAAGACTGACGTACGGCAATTGCCTGATATATGTTGACCACCGTACGACAAGGAGTCGACACAAGATTTGCATAGTGAGAACCAAAAGACCAAGAATGACAAAGGCAAACAAATATTTATCCAAGGGCCATACGGCAATTATAAGGCAATTGATGGACACTGTATGGCAAAGTTAGAAACTTCCCTGCTTGTATTTTATGTTTCACATGGTCTGTACGACATAGGAGATAATACATTGCAGTCAAGCAGAAGCTCATACAGACATCTGAGTATTTTTGGAGAAAGGGTGCAAAAGCAAAGGCCGTACAACCAGACATATAAACTAACTTGAACAAAATTAGAGCAGAAGTCTGAAGCCTATATCATTCAGCTGTGCAAGTAAAGCATTATTTAGCTATACATCCATAAAGCCTAAGAAAAGGCCGTACGGACTCCAGGGAAGGAAAAGAATTTGTGTCGAGAACCGACCAAAGAATAAATGGTGTTTGCAGGCAAGAGAAAGTGGAAAAGAGAGTTAGAAGAATACACAGCTTGGAAGGGCATGAAAATATCAACAAGTAACCAGAGTGAAAGCACCAGTAGCAGCAGCAAACAGAAACGTAAGGCACAGGCACCTGCAACCGCTGAAATCACAAAACAGAATGTAGCACTTGAAGGATTGAGCGGTATGGACTATAGAAAGTGGTGGCAAGAAACTCAGGACAGTAATCCAGTAAAAGCCAGCATCAGAAGGGCACAAGTGGAATGGGCGATTCGGATGCCTATTTTTTGCATCCAAGAATATGAGGGTTTCCTATGTGTTATGATTGAGACTTATCGCAGGGGCTCTCGAAAAAGCACATTTCAATACTTGGGAAGAGACCTGGTAGTCTCATTCAAAGCAGCAGATTTCACACGTGTATTTGGCATACCAGGGCCGCAAGGAAAGAAGGTACAGCCCAAGAAAATTTCCAAAGAGGTAAAAATCTTTTTGATCAGACTGGTATGCAAAGACATGGCTGAAGCAGAAAGGGAAGTGTTGGCTGAGACATCAAAGGGTAGGGGATTGAAGAAAACAGACATCCGGGAGGGACCGTGGCAATGCCTGATGGATTTAGTCAAGAGCAAACTTACGGGATCAAGAAGTGTATCTGATATCTCCTTCCCACAAGTATCCATGATGAACAGCATAATGAATGGGAAAGTGTATGATTAGGCATCTGTGCTAGCTGAATGTATGCATGAATTTATGACACTCCAATGTAAGACATTTTATATGCCACATTATCCCATAGGTTTCTTTCATGATGCTACAGCGCAGATGATTCTAGAAGATAGGTTGGAGGCGAGACCTCGATCATTAGCTCCTGGGGAACCTCCTATCATGCAGTGGAGACACTTAGACTCAGCCACTGGGCAAAAGGGCTCTACAAGGCAGAAGAGAACCCAGCTTGATAGAGGAGGCGATATGGACAGCGGATGGCAAGAGACATCTTCTGAGGAGAATAGCATGGCAAAGGAAGAAGGGGAAGACGATGGTGAAGAGGTTGAGATTGTCACAGCCACTCCCTTATTATTTCCGTGCCCTACACTATCCGCCACTTCCTGCCTAGTCCCAACAAGTCTGCACATGGCTCACATACCAGGGTTTGGACAGAGACGACAACCGATAGTGATGACTGCAGCACCCTAGTAGGTTGTTACAGTAGCAGCACCCTGGCAGCACAGGATAAGACCTCCCCCAATTCGACCAGCAGTTGGGTTTGCTGTAGGATTTGCACAGGTGGCAGCACCCGTCAACCGAGAGAGTATGCCAGCTCCTGCCAAAGCACTTTCGATACCAAAAACGGTAGCACAACCAACAGCAAAATCTGTGGCACCTACAACAGAGAGTGTACCTAAGGAGAGAGAGGAGATTACCATGGAGGCACCCGAACTTCCAGTACCAAAGATACTGGAGAGCCAAAATACGCCTGGTGTGCACCTGGATGTAATGGGTTCGGATACAGTAGTTACGGTGGATGCAGCACTCTTAGCATCACCCGAGCATAATAGGAAGAGTAGAGTGCAGAGGTTGAGTACTTACTTGAGTACGTGGTTCCACCATACTCCAGTACCTCGGTTGGCCTACATGCAGACACCTACATGTGATGACATTCTGGAGGAAGACACTCAACAGGCACAGATAGCGAAGCCAGTACAAGATGTGGGACCGTCGCACAGTGTTGTGGAGCGTATGGCAAAAGCAGTAGAGAGGGTTATGGGGGTGCAGCAGGAACATCCAGTAGTACGGGAGATAGAGGTGAGAGAGGCATTTCTTGCTGATGTAGCAGCTCTAGCGACTCGGACTCGCCAGGTGTTAGTTTCGACGGAGACTTGGGCGTTGGACTCAGTAGTGAAGGAGCTGGAGGGAGTCATATCTTTTATGAGATTAGAATGCCCAACTGCCTTTAAAGTCTATTTTGAGGAGCGTAGATGGCCAAATGTGGAGACTGCAGAGATGCGATAGGACTGGGCCACGACGAGAGATCCTAGGACGGAGAGCTGAGTAGAGGCTTTGACTCACGAGATAGTGAAGTTATAGAGGGAGGCGTATTACACTCTTCAGAGAAGTCAGGCAAATCAGGTAGTAGTTGAGAGGGCTCGGGAGGAGTCAGCTACGAGGTTAGCCTCAGATAGGGTTGCCTGGGAATTCGAGAGGGCAGCCCTGTTAGACAGACAGAGTCAGCTACAGAAGTTGGCAGCCGAAAAGGAACAAGTGGCAACAGGAAAGGAGAAAGAGTTGGGAGAAATTGTAGAGATGATGCAGTCAGCTTTAAAGCTCTAGATGGAGTCAGAAGCAGAACTGAAGGTTAGGAAAGAGCAAGTCTACAAGCTACGAGCGGAGCTGAACGAGTTGGGAGCGCAAACGGCCACTACACCAAGGATGCATCCCTCTGTTTAGTATTTATGTATTGATGTACTTTGGTTATTTTGAGTTTTGTTGTATTGTCGTCCAGAGACGACTTTTCTTTTTGGGGGGGATGATGTTATTGATAAAATTATAAAACAGTCGACGGGGCCCTTCCTGAAGATTCTTGTTATGTAGCCAACGAGCCCTTCGGTAATTGCTATGTAGCCAACATAGCCCTTCGAGAAGATTCTTTGGGAAGTATATGTACCCCATCTGAGATCATTGTAATCATCATTAAAACCATTATGTAATCTCTTCTATATGCGAATAATACAAGGAGTACTGTTGCGTTACATGTTCTTATCTATTGTATGCATTAATCTATTTATCCCATACGGTAAACACCTTCCATTTATCTATTGCATTACTGTATGCATTATTCTATTTACCCCATACGGTAAACACCTTCCATGCCTTCATCATAGCTTTTTAATCTTTTCAGAGCTCTCCAATTTTTTTGGAGCAGGCTATTTTTAGAAAGTCAATCAATTGCCTTCGATCATCATCCCTAGTCCCTTTTTCCCTAAATAAGTGTGGTAAACATTTTAACATAACTAGTGACACTAGCACGATACGCCCTCCAGGTCCATGTGAAACGCTTTTGACCTAGAGTTATAAACTAGTGACCACAAATGGGGGAACGCATCCCCTCATTACAAAGATGAGGCCCAAAACCATGAGCACATTGGCTCAGCCAAGCCACAAGCCCACAATCACAACAGCGGAGGTTTGAATCTTGGTGGGGACAACACCACAACTTAACCAACACACTAAGTGGCGAACTCCATCATCCCTAGTCTTCAATATCACTTTGGCATGATGAGAATCGCAAAACCATAACCTTCGGGTGCCTTCCACACCTTGGATATATTAGTCATTAATTAATATTTCAACTCATCTAAAGTTGGAAATATTAAAAAATACAATAAACTGTAATAGCTCATTTTCAGAGAAATTATTTTAATGGACGCCTTAGAAAAGGGATTCTGTTCATGAGAACATTTTATTATTCTTCAAAAAGGTGAACAGTGCTCCATAAAGTCAGTTATTTATTTTATGGGAGTTTCAAGGCAAATAAAGAAATAAGTAATATTTATTGTTTCAAAAAGTTAAGAAAGAGGGTTGAGAGATGATTTTTGCAGGTTATGCTGATAATTTGACTTTTCTTCTGCATTTTGGGAAGAGAACTTGTGTTCTCAAAAATGCTTGAGGAGAATGAAAAACCCTCTTGAGTTGCTTGTTTCTGGTGAAAGATCTTCCTAGCTAGTTTATGATGTTTTCACTTCAAAAATCACATGGAGCTTCGATAGAGTATCTAGTTTATTGCAGAGGCAGTGAGCTTTGGGTCAAGATTATTTTGAGCATTTGGGAAAAAAATTTGAAAGGTTTCACAGTTTCATTGCAGGCCATACTCGTGATTTCGTTGATGATGCCCTAGTTGGACATACCACATATCAGCTTGGATAGGTTGTTCGCAAGGTATGGCATCATTTGAGGTTGTCCATATTGTAATTTACATTTTAGTGGGACTTTATTGAGGAGATGTTTTCACCTATTTTCTGATTGTAGATTTCCTGCAAGGGTTGAACCACTCCCTAGTACAGGTGGAAGTTCTTGCTGGGATAAATGCATAGGTTTCTAGGAACATCCATGGATCTAAGGCATTGTCAAATCAATTAACTTGTTCCCATGTGTTTCGGGTGCGGGAAAAGATATTTTCACAAAGATATGATAATATCTTCAAAGATACATTACTGCTACTGAAATGTGACAAACCTACAGACCGGGCATGATTCACTAGAATTTCTTGACATTCTGGTGCTGTTTGGTGGTGTCTGGAGGTGTATGTTACTGATGGGTAGTGACGGGAGGGATTCATTGATGTTCCATGGAAGCTGTTTGAAGACTTTCAATGGCCATTTAACCTGCAAAGAGATATCTCAGACCTGTGACAGCTTATATCAGTCATTTCAGAGCGCTATTATAGAACATACAGCAGTTTATAGTATTAGGGTTTAGGCAGACCAGATCAATAAACAATATTAAATATAATACAAAATAAAAGAGATAAAAGCAACAATTCATAATAACACATAGATTTAATGCGGTTCATCCAATGTGGGCTATATCCATAGAGAAACAGCTTTCCACTTTCTTTTGCTATCTAGTAAACAGAAAATTACATTCTAATCATATTTCACATTACAAAGTCACTTATTTACCAAGCCCTTTCAAGTGGTTTGCAAAGATTGGTTTACATACCAAAACAATAGACGATTCCTTTGTTAAATAACAGTCATGTTTGCCATACAGGGTAAAAGGATACTTTATGCATGTAGTATAGTAAGATATAACACAAAATAGATACTTTATTCATATACACAATATGCACTCTCTACCTATAATCTCATTACAATGATATTTATTCCAAAGTCCCTTCCGAACGGTATAAATATATTAATGTCATTTGATTTCCACAATCCATTAGTAATATCATGAGAATTTCTGGAGTTTGATTGTGTCGTAATTTTTATAAATATACTTTCTGGAAGGGGTGACTCAACCGTCACACGCCCATTGGGATACTATTCTACCCGTCAGCTACAATATAGAATTTGCTGACAACATTGTCCCCCCAAAAAAGTAAAGTCGTCTCCAAACGACAATACAACAAAACTCAAAAATAAACAACTAGTTACATCAATGTATAGATACTAAGCAGAGGGATGCATCCCAGGCGTAGTGGTCATTCGTGCCCTCAGTTCGTTCAGCTCACCCGTAGCTTGTAGACTTGCTCCTTTCAAACTCTCAATTCCGCTTCCGCCTCCATCTGCAGCTCCAAAGCTGACTGCATCATTGCAGCAATCTCTCCCAACTCTCTACTTCTCATCTGCTACTAGCTCCTCCGCTGCTAACTGTCCCTTTTCCACTACCAATTTCTATAACTGACTTTGTCTAGCTAACAAGGCTGATGGGGAGAGTTAAGGTAGACTAACCAGTCTATGCCACTTATCCACACTAGGATCTTGGTGTTCTCCTAACACCTAACTTGGTCTATAGGATTTCCTACCACTTAGAACATCCCCTGACCTGCCCTAACCTTCCCACTAGGTACACTGACCAAATCTTGCTTCATGGCTCACTTATTCTCCTAGGAATACAATTCTTCCAAAACGCATATATAGGTCTACCAGGGTTCCACAGCACTCCATAGTCCAACCAAGGTTTTGATGAGTTTTAACGTGTTATTGGAACACTTTTAGCATGCTTGAATTGATAGTGAGAATGGGTTCCTAACCGATCACCAAGTTTCTTCACAATAGGGCTACTAGGAGAGCCCCTAATTAGGCCTCCACCCGGATTTATAGGGCTAATAACTCCTTACCCTTAGAGATCCAACACACCTAGCCTTAAGAACAATTGCTACACAGAGTTCATACTTAGAGATTTTTAGGGTCTTAGGCCACCAAAAGGCCGTACAGCAATAATGGAGAAAATGAGGGCTTTGGAGGGTGTTTTTATGGTTGCCTGTTGTCCCCACTTTTAAGACACCTTCATCAACTCGTCAAGACTCCTCCTCTTCAAGAAAGAACCTCCTCACACCTCTCTTGAATCCCTTAGAAGGGCTAGTCTTGACTCTTCATGCTTTTCTCTTGAGAAGTACTTCTCTGCTGATTGCTCCTAGACGGGCATTGCCTAGCTCGCCTAGTGTATTGTCAAACAATTGCCTGCACACATTTTATGGGCCCCTGCTTGCTTAGTAATACAACTTAGGGTAAGAACCAAGGTTTTCCCATGGTGGAAACAAGAACTACAGCCCATTCTTCATGGAGTACTTCAAAACTGGCAGCACACAATAACCTTTAAAGAAATCTACAAAAACCCTATGACACTTGAACACAAACCAACACTAATGCAACTACAGTGAAAAACGCACTATTTACAAACTACTGCATGCAACAAAATGATAATAACAATGTGATTTGCTTCCAAACAAAACTAAAAACCAGTAAATACTGTCATGAAAACAATCAGAGTCTGCTGTAATGCTGCTGCAGTACGGACCCATACAATTAATGACTTTCCAACCCTTGGTTAGGGTTCTTCCAACCTTAAATAGGTTGCTCCTCGGGATATAGATAGGTTTTAGGGCTTTGTCACAGCCACATTACAAAGTAGGCCCTTTTGCAACAAATGGAAAAAGTTGAAAAGTTGCTAGCAACTTTTAAGCAATTTTTATTACTCGGGTAGAATTATTTGTTTCCACCTTTAGACCATGTTAGATCTTCCCAAAACATCCTTGGGAGTACCACCTTGCTTCAACTAAGACCTCCAAACCCTTGACAACATCTACTCCATATGGTGACAGATTTTACATAACATTGCATTGTTTAAGCATTGTGCCCTTCCAAGTAAACAATCCACCTTGGAAGTTCTTCTAAAACACACATATGCTCAAAATGAAACAAAGACTCCTCACTCAACCTTTCACCAACATGGAAAAACAAAGAACTCAAAATGATACCAACCTAAGGTCAAGATACCATTCCCACCAAAGATCAAAGCGGAATCTTTAAAATCTATCTTAGCTTAGACACACAAGCATGAGCTATATGCTCTTATTGTATTCACATACTTCTTAAGAGAAGTTCATCACACCAAAAATGATATGGTAGGAGCCTTGGAAGGGTGCTCCTGCACCAAAGGCTGCCCTCTCGGATTCCCAGGCTACACTCTCCATGGCTAGCCTGGCAGCTGACTCCTCCCGAGCCCTCTCCACTGCTACCTAACCTACCTGGCTCCTCTGAAGGGTATAACACTAACTGTGACTAACTATAATAGGATAGATCTTTGTCCGTCACACTACATTAGTCACATGCCTAAACTAAACTGGTCTCCAAAACACGTTTCATATGTAGCCTCTGCTAACACAATACTGTCTCTCTAGCCAAGTTGACCTTGATAGCCACTCATGCCACCTTCTCTGTTTTCAACTCCTGGGTACACTGAGCCAAGTGTCGCTCTACTGCCTCCAACTAGATGGTTAGCTCCTCCTGAGCTCTTTATGCATCCACCAAGACAGCCTCACGTCCAACACCTACTCCGAGTGCCTCAAAGCGTAGCACCTCTCTCGAAAGGCTTGCTCCAGTGCTCTCTCCACCTCTGGCAGACAAACACTCCATGCCTGTAGTAGCTCAAGGTCTCATCAACTAGTCACACTTCCCACAACTAATAACTACATTGACCGAGGGTCTATGTGGCAACTCCCCCAACGGGGTCGAGGGGCAAAGCACCCGTAGGGTCCTCGAGCTCTACCCCAGGTGCACTCCCTATTGCGATACAAGGCGAGGTCGAGGGGTAGAGCCCCTACTGCCAAGACCAAATTAGCACCCTCAAACCCACACAAAAGTCCATGAAACACACCATTTTTGTGATTTTCTTCCAATTCCATAATCTTTCTGCCCACCGCTTATGTTTTCCTCACTACCTGTTTATATCTTTCCCTTCAGTACCATATGTTATTCATTGTGAACCTTTTTTTTTTGTTTGTTTTAAATTTTAGAGAACCTCCTATCACCCTTCTTCTGTGTTCGTATGATGGTCTCTCTGTTATGTTATATCCTCACTGCCAATACTGTACAATGTAAGGCTACACAATGCATTGCCCCACAAGTAGTCTGTACGATCACCACAAAGTATGCCTAGTCAAGGTTGTACAACAATGTTTGGCTTTTATAGTTGGTCATATTGTGCTCTACCCAGGCCGTATGGACTTTCGTACAACAATTGTGTTACTCTCTTGTGTTGTACGGTCATAAGGTCTGCTTCCTATCACCTCTTCTCTCTTGTCGTACGGTGTGTCAACTTGATTCATAATCCTCTGTCTGGCCATACAGTCCACTATATTCCCCCTTCGTGCTCCTTAAACCAGCATGTCTGTACGGCCCACACACCTGCAATTCATTTGTCCGTACAGTCGTACGATTTGTCTAAGTAATTGCTTTTCTTACTTATACCTACTATGAATATATTTTTTCTAATCCTTTATTATTATTTACATATATACACCAATATTTATTATTTTTAGACTGTCTCTTAGTTGCTCGTCCACGGAATTATTTCTTTTATGATAGACTTTCAGCTTCTACTCATTCACTGCATTGGGTACTTCCTTCCCATCGAGCGTCCATAATTTTATTGCTCTGTTATCGCCGACTTAGCGGATCTTATATGGCCCGACCAACTTTATTTTAAAATTGCCAAGTCTGACCTCGTTGCGCCCATTATACTTCAACACTAGTTCTCCCGCTTGAAATTTGTTCAACTTCAAGTGCTTGTCGTGCCATGCCCTATACCTATTCAGTGTAACCTTCGTGGCCCATTGTGTTTGCAATCGTCGCTCGTCCAATTTATTTAAATTATACAATCTTTCTCTCAGGCTTTCCATATCTCCTAGGTTATTTTCAATCGCCATTCTCAAACTTGGTACCATGAATTCCGTCGACTAACACTCCTTGCCGTCAACAACTGTATTCTTGATTCTAGAACCTTCACTCCATACTGCTGAAGTTTTTATTAAGCCCTTCCTTTTGTTTCCTGTACAAATCGTACAACGTGTTTTACTTGCCGCCGATACTTTTCTACTAAATTCGTGGTGTGGTGTAACCTTTTCTTTCCGCGCGGTCCGTTCACCATTTACCATACTGTGGAACCTTTCCTTTTTCTAGGTTCGTATGGTATCTTCTTTCCTTTAGCTTCAGTCGTGCCTGGCTTTCCTTCTTCCACTTCTCTGTATTCCTTCGCACATTCATTTTCTTCTCCTTTCTTACCTTCGTCAACCCTTAACATATTACAGCTTGAAAAAAGCTCGTAGTCCTCCATCTACCAATGAAGTAGGTCGTTAACCAAGTCTAGGTCATCATCATTCTACCCTCCTAATCTCAATACACCTTCATCCGGTTCCATTCTCTTCTTTCCTTCATCGTCACCTTCACCTTCACCTTCGGAGTCTAATGACGATGCCTCCTCACCTACCATTTGTGTGTGCAGGTCGATTATAAATCTTCTTCCTCCGCGCTCTATGGACAGGGTATTTCATTTCCAGTCATGTTTTACTTTTGCCTGCACCAAAAAACCACGTCCAAGGATAGCATCATACCCTTTTCTTTTCAGTGGAATGACCATGACATCCAACAAGTGGTTGCATTCTGATAGTTATCGGCTATCATCAAGGTTCCCAACGGTTTGATCCCGTGCTAATCCGCTATGAGCAACTGGAATGTAGGTGGCCACAACTTAGGTTGTCTTAACCTTTTCCATATATCTTCTGATAACACATTCACGCCTGAGCCTCTGTCCACAATTATGTCTGTAAGTACAGTTCACAAAATACCCATCTCGACGATTGTGGGATGTCTTCCCGTCGTGAGTGCTAGTAACATTGGGTCTGTTGTCGTCGTTCCACTACCATTCCTTCATGTTTCCTCCGTTGCTTTTAGGAGTGGTGTCATATTCAGAATCGTCGTCCGTAACTAAGGCATTGTAAGAAGGTCATTTAATTTTATAGGGACTTCTATTTACATTACCTGCCTTATCACATTTTGTTCAGCCAAGTTCCTCTTTGAGGTATCGGCAATTTGCAACTTTCTTGTTTCCATCTGTTTTTCCAACTCCATTCATGCTTGCTACAACCTCCTCTTTTCTTTCTCTGCATCAAGGTACTTTGCCTTCTTAGCTTGCTTGCACATAATGGCTAGTGCTTCCTCCTCACATGTTTCGATGCTTAATAAATTTACCCCCTACTTTGGGCATTTCGAATCTTCGTGGTCTCCCAGTCCACTCCATCTGCATAACAGTTGCAGCGTCTCCTTTGTGGTACAATCTTTGGCGAAGTGTCCCCAGAGGTTGCATGCACAGCACTGTATCATCGGCCGTCTACTCGCGTCATATTATATCTGACTCCAGCCTCCATTGTTATTATTGTTATTATTATTTCCACCCCTTCCGCACCGGTTATTGTTGCGATTTCCTCCCAAGGTTGCATCGTTGCTTGTGTTTGTTCCGGAAAACACTTCCTGTGTCAATAACACTTGTTGGTGCCCTTTTCACTTCATATTAAACGGGCATTCCTTTATGGAATGTCCCGCCACTTGGCAGATATCACAGTATTGTTTTTTCGGGCACGAGCCCTTTGTGTGGCCTTCCTCTTTATAGTCCGTATACCACAATTCCCCCTTCACCGAGTCAAGATTCTTTTTCAGATTTTTAAATTCTTTCATCATTCGTAGCATATCCTTTTGCAACGCTCGAACTTTTTTGCTTGATTCTTCATCGGTGTTGCTACTTTCGGACGATGAATCGTCTAAATCCGATGATTTGTACTTCTTGCTTGTTTTCTATTCACTCTCCAAATCCATCGCTCGATTATACGCATCTGTGTACGATGCTGGAGGCACAATCTTCATGTTCTTTTTCATAGTCGGTCATAGCCCTTCAACAAACCATCATTTCTTCAATCCATCAACCGGTTTGCTCTCCATCTTCCCCACCAACTCTTTCAGTCGCCTTGCATAGGCACGAATCGTTTTGTTTTTCCTTGCTTTGTGTTGTATTTTTCTGCTAAAATTTCGTTATCGTCCTGTAGCATTCGAAACTCTACTATGAACTCCTTTCTAACTTCTTCCCATGTAGTCAATTTCTGATGGTCGACATCTACAAACCAATCAATTGCCACACCCCATAGGGTCGTTGGGAACTATCGGACCCAATCATCCTCGTCTGTTACACCATTTGTTGTCCATATTGTTTCGCACGTCTTGCAATGTCTGATCGGATCTATCAATCCATCACCATTAAACTTTGGCAATTTCTCCTTTGGTCCTGCCATTGCTACTTTCTTTTGATGCTATGGTACTTGTTGTCTACCCACGTTGTTCTGCACACCCACATTGTTCTGCACAACCCCGTTGCTCTGTACAACTGCGCTAATTCGGACAACCATCCTACTTCCAACAACCGCGTTACCTGGTGAGAAAAGATCTTCCTCAAGCGAAGTTGTTCAATTCTCTGCCCGTATCTGTTCGTCGGGTGTATCATGAACGAAGAGTTCACTCCACGCTCGTGCTCCTTCGGCACTTCAAGCCGTGCAAGTTACTTCCCTTCCATTCGGATTCTCTACCCTTAGCATATGCAAGTTAAGGAATTCCTCCCTTGTCTCTTCCACCAAATTTAATCACTGTCAAGACTCTTCTAGCAATTCCTCGGCACTCCTCAGTTTGCTAGGTGAATGCACTCTCTCTACCTGTGCTCCTTCACCCCCTAATTGTCCGTCAGCAATCTATTGAAGCTTCTATCTACGCTCCGCCTGTTGCGATAAAATTAAAACTTCTTGTGCTATGCGTATTTCATCCTTATCTTTTATCTTATTCCTATCCTTATTGAGCAAATTAGGCATTAATCTTTATCACACTTCATTCCAGGTTCGATTCGCAACGACGCCAAATATTTACCGCACAAGGTAAAGCGATACTTAACGCATGTAGTATAGTAAGATATAACATAGAATAGATACTTTATTTATATACGCAATATGCACTCTCTCCTTATAAACTAATTACAATGATATGATGATTACAATGATATTCCAAACTCCCTTTCGGATGGTGTACATATACTTTCCCAAAGGGGTGACTCAACTGTCACACGCCCGTTTGGATACTATTCTACCCATCGGCTACAATATAGAATTTACCGACAATAGGTCAACTGTTGGTTTGTGGGAAAAAACAGTTGACAAAGTTGCTAAAAATCTAAGCTCAACTTATGATTAGCCCCCATATACCAAAAATCTCCCACTTGAAGACTAGTCAAGCAACACACCAAACAATCCCCACTTGGATACTAATCCTAGTCAAACACCGCTGCACCTATACCTCCCACTAGATTTACCTACCTGGACTTGGCTTATCTCTCATTTCAACTATTATCATGCTCACTAGACAAAAAGCTGAACAGAAAATCAAGTCCTCTTGAGTTACAACCTTGGTCATGATATCTATAGGATTCTAGGTATTATGCATCTATTTTAATTCAGATGTCCTTCCTCTAAAATTGTGCATATGAAATGGTACTTGAGGTGTATATGTTTAATCCTAAAGTGATGAGTTGAGTTCTTTGCAAGATAAACGACACTCTTAATACTACACGACAATTTATTATTCTCTTGTGTTTGGCCAATTCTTTCACAAACCTTCATAACCAAGTCATCTGGTTACTAGCCACTCTAGCAGCAACATACCCTACTTTTATTGCAGAAACTAGAAAGTGCAACAACCTTTTGCAAACATCAAATCCAAGTAACTGTTGTTCGACCTACAGTAAGCACATACCCTATTGTGCTTATCTTGCTCTCAGTATCTTCAGCTAAATCTGAATCAACAAATCCATGCAGAGTGGAGTTAGAACCTGCAAAATAAAATGACTGAATAGTAGCACCTCTCAAACAACTGAGAATCCACTTTACTGCATTCCAATGCTCTTTTTTAGAATTGCTCATATACCTACTCACAACTCACATTGCATGAGTTATATCTAGCCTTGTATAAACCATGGTATACATCAAGTTGTCAACTATGGAAGAGTATAGAACCTTGGACATAGTCTATATGCTCTTGTGTCTTGGAACATATCTCCTAAATCAATTTAAAATGACAAGGCAAAGATGGACTACCTAGTTTTGCATCTCGTATATGAAATCTTTTTAATAGCTTCTCTATGTGATCACTTTCGAACAATGTTAATGTGTGATTTTCCCTATCTCTAGTTATTCTTATACCAAGAATTTGCTTCGTTGTATCCAAATCCTTCATACAAAACAACTTTGCTAATATCTACTTAAGTTTATTTACAAGATGCATATAAGATTTGGCAACAAGCATGTGATCAACATATAATAATAGGATAATATAGCTACCATTATCCAATCCATCAAAATAAACACACTAATCAGAATAAAACTATTGCAGCATTGTTCAACCATAGAACAATCAAATTTCAAACACTATTGTTGAGGTACTTGCTTTAGGCCATACAACCTCTTCTTTTAAGCTACACACTATGTCCTTTCCTTTGACCTCATATCCCTATGGTTGCTGCATATAAAATATCTTCTTTTGAATCTTCATGTAGAGAAGTTGTCTTTACATCTAATTGTTAAAGATCCAAGTCTATTGTAGCTACAACACTTGGAAAAGTTGGAATTAAAAAAAATTTAACAAGAGAGAATATTACATCAAATCAACGTTGCCTGGATAATGGGTAGTTAGACGGTTGGCACATCCAAGGGAGTTACACGATCGCAACGTTTCACCTCACGACCCCTCAGACACTATATGTAACCATTATTCCCTTTCATTGAAACTATTTGAGATAAAGCAATATCGGAAGCCCTACTAGCCACTATTAACCGACTTTTCATGACGTCCATGATACAATGCCAGGGCCCTTCCCTGATAAAGTCTCGTCGCATTCCACAACTTTTGGTGCCTTTTAGGACAGAATTGAATTCCTCTGTCGTGAGGTCACAGCCAACCAACTTAATCCAGTGCTTTTTCCTGCCCTGTGGAAGCTTGTGATTTTTCGTTGACACTTTACATCTACCTTGCCCTGGGATACCGAATACTCTTGTAAAATCATGAGGTCTAAATGAATCCATAATGGGATGTTTCCTATACTCAAAGGAACTCTATCGGCTATACCAGTCATATGATTCAATCATGGTGCACAACACCTGCTGAAAGAGTCGAAAAGAAAAGACAGGCATTTGAATTGCCTGATGTACCTATATGCGAACCAATATTTGCTTGACAAGGTTTGCGTTTGGTGTCTCTTCCCACCATCTCCGAAATTCAATGTCGTTCAATTCTTCGAACTATATGGTGAGATGAGAAATGTCGGCCTTCTATGAGGATTTCTACACTTTAGGACACACCTTCTACTACTTCTTACTAGATGCCCCTAGCCATGCAACACGGACTCCTAAGGCCAAAACTCTTGCATTTTTTTCCATCTCAGAACTATTCCCCTTCAACTGATCCTTCCACTATCACCTTTTCCCTACAGACTGCATACTCCAACTCGTTAATCGTTTCTTAGTTTGTCATCTTCCAACCAAATAGTTAGGGTTGCCCTATCAATGCAATCTCTCACACTTCTTCTTTCCCTCGAAACTACTTCTATGCAGTTGAGTCTCTATGAGTGCTTTGCTACCATCTTGTTCCTTGCGGGCACTAGCGTTGTATCATGGAAGTCATGAAAACTCGGCTATCAGGGGCTAAGAGGGCTTCCGATATTGCTTTACCTCAAATAGTTTCCATGAAAGGGAATAATGGTTACATATAGTGTCTGAGCGATTGTGAGGTGAATCATCACGATCATGTAACTCCCACGGATGTGCCAATCGTCTAACTACCCATTATCATGACAACAATCACTACCTTTTTCTATGCAACACCTTTTAACACAAATCTAGCATTATATCTTTTATTGCCACTACGTCCTTCCTTTAGCCTATAAACTGATTTGTTGGGAATGCTCTTTTACCTTCAAGCCAACTTTGGTTCTGTATCAAAGAGTCCATCTCCTATTCCATTCCTTGCTTCCACTTCTTTTTGGTTTCTACTTGCATTACTTTTGAATAACTTTATGGCTCGCCAAAATGAGTCAAAAACGCATATATAATGAGGGAAATTATCACTCAAGAGCTCTACTTCTTGCAAGAGTTTCAGGCACCTATTCTTCTGGTTGTGTAATATCACCGTCTTTAAATAAAAATTAAATAATAACTTTATCTAGGTCCCAAATGATTTATGTATATCTCAAGCCCATCTTTTATTTTTCCCTAGGCATAGGGTTTGCCATGTCATGTGTCAGCATGTTTTTTCGCCCTCAAAAATTTTCATCCGACAAGGTATATCTGTTCATTGGATTAGTTGTTGTAGGTATGTGATTTGGATTAATTTATTGCATTGCAAATTCCTATTGGAATTCAATATTGTTCACCATTCCAAAGTGGAAGATCTTTCCTACTTGGTTAATCCAATTTCGATGGAATTCAACCCTCACCCTAGTGCATTCTTTGTATTAATTTGCTCAGATTTGGCAAATCGAAACACCATCCTTCTTTGCAAATATATTTAATATTCGTCAACAACATTGCATATGTTTCATTTATTCTTGTGTTCCTTGGTGAATATTAATTGTATATTCTAATTGGCAACAAACTCAGAAGGCCTACTTTATTACCTTAGGTTGTGGCAAGATCCCAAACACTATACGAAATCCTGCATACGAAGTGCATCCCTCCATCTCACCTTCCATCATCCCTCCATTTCCCCTTCATCTCATCCTCTATCTGACCTTCCATTTACCCTCCATCTCCCTTACATCTCACCTTCCATTTTCCCTCCATTTCCCCTCAATTTTCTCTCCATCTTACCTTCCATTTTCCCTCCATCTCACCCTCCATATTACCTTCCATTTTCCCTCCATTTCCCCTCCATCTCACGACATCACCCTCCACCGTACTTACTCACAATCCGTACACACAACTTCTACCATTGCCCTTTGTACATCTAAAGCGATCGTACAAACTTCTTTTGCCCTCCACCGGATGTCCAAAACAACCAACCATACAAGACTAGGTTCGCCATAAAAGGGGGTAACTTGTGTGGGTATCAAGTTGGTAACATTATAGGTTGTTCAATATTTTGATTTTTTGGCATCATTGGTACTATATTTTATGAAACTTCATTAAGCACTACATATTTTGTGTTTTCTTTTACAAGTTTCTTGCCCTACAACTATTCTTTATACATGACGTAGTCATTGAACATGACATTTATACTCCTAAAACCAAATTTATTAACTCCATATCCAATAAAAAATACTTCTTGATTTTTTCCTCAACTTGTGTTCTATCTTCTATTTCAATATCGCCTAGTGTTTGAAGACCAAACGTTTTCAAAAATGACAAGTTTAACTTCTTACCTGTCCATTCCTCCTCTAGACTACCACCACCTAAGTTACTTCAAGGTTATTTGTTTATCAAGTAAATAGCATAATCCACAACATCTGCTCAAAATTGTAATTGTAATTTTGCATCCAATCTCATGCTCCATGCTCCATGCTTTGTATTGTTCTATTCATTCTTTTAAATACACCATTTTCATGAGGTGTTCCCAAAACTATCTGTAGTCTAGGAATTCCATGGTATGAACAAAAATTATCAAACTCTTTGTTATATTTTCACTTCCATTATATGATCCAACAAACTTCAACTTATTTCGTGTCTTATTCTCAACCAAAGCTTTCAATTTCTTAAAATAAATCACATACATCAATATTTTATTTTCTTGCAATGAAATAAATCCAAGTTTTCCAAGTTTAGTCAATAATAAAAGTAACAAAACAATAAGAGACACCAAGAGATGATACATGAGCTAGTGCCCATACATCTAAATGAAGCTCTAACTTTTCACTCTTCTTTCTCATCCCATCTCTGAAAAATTTGTAACTCTTTTTGTTTTCCGTACACAAAATTTTCACAAACATGCTTCAAACCTAGCAAGAAATTCCTTCAATAGAGAGTTTTCATCCACTGCTCACTAACGTGCCCAAGCCTATTGTGTCATAATGTTATGTTTAATCCTATAGAAGCTGGGAAAATAGAAAAACCAAAATTGTACTGCATAAATGTGTACCTACCTTTTCTCCTCTTGACACTATCAATGAGCCTTTAGTAACCTTCTTTGAATTGTTTGTAAATGCAGCTGTTGAAACCTTCACTTCCTAGTTGTCTGGTTGTAATTGGAATTCTTCTCAATTAGGAACATGTCTCACATCTTTCAACGACAATTTATTTCAATTTGGTAATATAAATTGTATGTCACCCTTTCCAAAAAAAATTGCATGGTTCAACACCACCCAACTAATCCTATCCAAAATCACCTTGAACATAGTGTAGAAATGTTTCTTAGGAGGTGTGACCTGAAATGAAGCTCCTTGAACTTAAAACATCAGAATCAATAATATAATCTTAAAAAATAATTAGAACATCTTGGAACACATTATCTACTACATTTGCTTCCTTATTATTTTCTTGTTGTCAATCCCCTTGTTTTCTTTTTCAAGACCAACAATCGTTCTTCAAGTCTCATTTCTTTGAGCAACACTAGCACTCCAAACTTACCTTGGATTTGGATCTTCCCTTCTTGGATTCCCCATTGTTTCTTAGCCTCCTTTCTCTCTCTCTATCTTCCCCTATTTTCTTAAAATTCAAAGCATTACTTGACTGAGATGTACTTTTTTGTTGCATTTCCTCCAAGGAAAACACCATCAACATCATTAAACTTAAAAAGTGTTTGAACTAGGGATAGAACTACCAATAGCCATGACCAAGTTGTTTCAACTTTTTGACAATGAACAAAAAATCAATAGAGACCTAACCTCATCATCAAAGGTTACTTTTACAGAGCTTAGCTAACTACTAATTGCGTTAAATTCATTCAAATCATCAGCAACAAACCCAACTTCTAACATCTTCATATCAAATCAACATTTCATTAGAAACATCTTATTCGAAGTTCAGAATTTCACATAAAATTTGTCTAATGTTGTCATCACATCCATTGCTAATTTCTCTTTTGCAATATTGAAACATGCAGATGCTATCAGCCACAGTCATATTGTTCCTAGTGCCTTTCTATTGAGAACTTCCCATCCTGAACCTGTCTTAGTCCTCAGGTTTTTTCCTTTTCCACCTAGTGGTAAGGATCATTCTAATATAGATAATCTTCTATTTGCATCTTGCATAGCTCATAGTTTTGGTTGTTCAACTTCTCAACTTTAAGCTTTCCTTCTTCTACCATTACTCACACTCAAATCTGAAATCTCCTGCCAAAGTGATGAAATACCTGGCTCTAATACTAGCTGTTAAGGTTTAGGTAGCTTGGAGCAAAAAACAATATTAAATATAATGCCAAATAAATGTAGCAAAAATAGCAATTCACAATAATACACAGATTTAATGTGGTTTGCCCTTATGCAGGCTACATCTATAGAGAAACAACTATCCACTTTCTTTTATTATCTAGCGAAGAGAAGGTCAAAATCTGATCTTATTTCACATAACATGGCCACTTATCTATCAAGTCCTTTTTGGTGGTTTATATGCAAAGCAATAGTCAACTCCATTAATTAATGATCATTTCTTACTTCGAGGGTGCAACCCACTCCACCCTCAAGCCCCACAAGGACTCTACCCCCCTTGCACTCCCCTATTAATGGATTTTGGGGGTGAAGAAAAAACGTGGCTAACAAAGTCACCCAAATATAAGCCCAGCAACATGGTTAGTCACCACATACCAACATATAGCATGGCTTGCAAACCTGCTATGTTCTATTCAGCACACCTGTTTGGTGCCCTTTTGATGTGTTATAGTAGCTCAAACAAGAAGTGTGACTCCCTTTGATACTTGCATGGAGTCTATATTGAACAGAAATACATTTTGGAAGAGCAGCAAAAGGTATAATCTATATCACAGGGTTTGCTGAATTTTGGTTACCAAGTTCAAAATTTGGCATACATAAAAGAAATCCTAAATAAAAAGAAGCTAATCCATGGAAAATTCTTATATCCCTACTGGCTTAGGAGTTGGTCAAGTAAGGATGGCTTCTACCTTAGAGGGATCCATTTTCAAACAACCCTGTGATACCACAAAACCAAGATTAACAAGTTCCGCTTTCAGGAACTCACTCTTCTCCAATTTGATCATCAATTTCTCTTGATGTAGCTTCTTGATAACCATATCCAAGTGTTTAAGATGCTCCTCCTCAGTCCTGTTAAAGATTGAAATGTCATCAAGATATACTATAACAAACTCTCCTATAAAGTCAACAAGGATCTCATTCATAAGGGGCATAAAGGTGTTGGGTGCATTTGTGAGGTCAAATGGCATCACCAACCATTCATATAGTTCTTCGTTGGTTTCGAAGGTTATTTTCCACTCATCCCTTGGGTATGATTCTAATTTGATGATATCATGACTTCAAATCCACCTTGGAAAAGTAACATGCTCCACATAAATAATCCATCAAGTCCTCTATTCTACGCATGGGGAATCTATATCTAATAGTAATCTTGTTAATTGCCCTTGAGTCAATAAACATCCTCCACTTACCATCTTTCTTGGGCACCAACACTGTAGGGATTGCACAAGGACATAAACTCTTTCTTATGAGTCATTTATCGAACAATTCTAGCACTTGACCTATTTCTTCATTTTGGGAAGGTATCATTTTATAGGCAACTTTGTTAGGTAGAGTAGCTCCTAGTATCAAATATATTTGAAGACTAATGTCTCTCATGAGGGCAATGCATCAAGAATCTCCTTGACTACAATATCCTTATACTGATCCAACAAATTTTGGACTTCTGCAAGAATCTCAGATTTAGCCTCTATTGTCTCTACTTCTTTAGGTTTCACCATTATGGCATAGCCTTGGTCACCTTCAATTGTCAAAACTTTTAGAACACCTTGCCACTAAGTAACATGACAATGGACACTACATGTTTATCTTTCGTCTCCTCAGGTAAGTGATCAATCTTATACTTCCTACCCTCCTTAGTAAGCATATATGAGTTTATTTCCCCATCATGTATAGCTTTAACATCAAACTGCCAAGGGTGACCTAATAGTAGATGGCAAGAATCCATAGTTAGTATACCACACAACACCTTATCTTTATAATCCCCTACCTCAAACTCTATCGATTGTTGTTTGTCAAAAACATTTGTTCGGTAGGGCTTCTATTTTCAAATATATTATAGTTTTTAAACAATGTCTTCTAGTGTTTGAATCTGCAACATGCACTTGCAAGTTAAATTTATCCAAATCAAACAAGGTCGATAGGAGAATTGGTGCTGACAATGATAGGGTCAGTAGAGGAATTAAGGTTGGCAGTGGACTACAGTTTTTCATTTGTCATTCACAGCACGTGACTCATTCTGCATAGTAGGCATTCCTAACTCTTCCTCTCAAAGCTCAATCGATCCCCAATCAACTACCATTGTTCCACTCTTCACCAAAAAGAACCATATTTCAAAATTTTGCTCAATATAGGTTCATTAAATAAGTTTTAACATCTTTATATAGTTTCTTAATTATTTGTTTTTATTTTATTTTTAGTAAAACTTTAATAATTTAAAATATCAAATTTTGATTATTATATATTATTATTTAAGATATTATCGCACAATGACTCTCCTGACTACCTACGTGACTACCTCAAGCCTATATCTGCATAGTGATAGCGACTACCGTGTCATTGGTTCTCTGTTTTAGCTGTCGCCTTCATGTTCACTGGAATCTTTGTCGCCATTGTCACTTCTTCTCTACATTCCTCAATTTCGCTTCCTTTTGTGTCTCTCTTGGTCACGCACTTTCATTTTCACCAATTCTTTGTCCTACAGATTCGTTGACACATTGGTTATTTCAAATGTTTTCTCTTTGCGGTTTTCTATTGCTTTGTCTCTATCGGTCGTCCACTCCTTTGTATCTATGTACAAAGTTTGTTTTTTATCATTGCTCGGGCTTTGCTCTATGTCTGTGCACAGGTTGTTGCCCACTCTCTATGTTCAGTTGTCTCAATTGTGGGGACATCGTTAGCAATTCTATACATCAGCCTTTGTCAAGCTTTCCCTACTTGATCTCCCACCCTAACGGTTTACCAACAGTGGGATGCTAGTTTATATTTCTACTACCACTTATAGGCTCCACTGTGCAAGTTGATGCATTGCTCCTACAGTTGTTGTTGTCACTGGTCATTCAGCATTCCTTGGCCCATGCTCGACCCTTACTACCTACAATATGCAACCGAAATCCGATCTTCAATCTTCAACTTCAACCTTGATCAGTGTTCTTTGCTCTTTGCCAGCTCTCTCTCAATGTCGCTTTTCTTGTTCCTACAGTATTGTTTTATGCTTGCTCTGCTAGACTTTTGTCTTGATGCCTTTGCACGGTTAGCATGTTTGCTATTCGCTGCTTTGTGCCATGGATCCTCGGCCCACAACGGTCACCTACTAGCAACTAGTGGACCACACAATCAAACTTGAAACTAAGAATTTACAACTGAAAGACCTTGTCCATTCTCTATCCACCACTCTTGCTGATTTGATTTTACAATTGTGGGGTTTTTCTATATGTTAGCACCTTTTCTAATCTTAAGCAACTCATTCATACTAGTAAGGAGCAAGTTTATGAGTTTCATGACCAGCAAGTCGAGCTCGTGTGCAAATTGTCCTTCCTAGCATCTAAATTGAGCAGCAATTAAAATCATGGGCCTCAGTTTGCAGCAGTTCCAATCCTATACCACTCTCAGGGGTTGAGGAGCTTGTTTGGGCCAAGTTGGCTAATGAACGCATTAGGCGAGTTCGTGAACTCAATCTGCGGGTTCACAACCTTCCTCCCTCCTCTGATCCTCTTCCTACACGCTATTCCTTTTTAAGAGACAAACTAGGTCTTACAGATATTATACTCAACAGAACTTGGGTTGGATAGGATGGCACTCTCTTCCTAAGGTTTCTCACACTTGCTGACCACTTGAGAGTTCTTTGGGAGAGGAGGAAGATTTTTCCACTTCCCAATAAGATTTATCTTGATAAGGATCTCACTAGATCCCAAATGACAAAATTGAGGTATTCTCAGGGACTTGTGGTAGAGGATAGGCACAACAATAAGTAAGTTCTTATCAGGAACCTCAAAGTTGTTCCTCAGGACTCTCTACCTAGATGGGAACCGAGGTTGGCCATCAAGGTCAAATGACGATCTTGGCACCAATTGGACATGGCAAAGTCACACAATGGTTCCCCGCATGTCAACCGTTGGAACAACAAAGGCTCTCTATGGTCCTTATCAAGTCTTTTCTAGGATGCTCTTGGTTTTTCCAACATTCTCCTTATTACAGAGACTCATGAGAGCCCCGTCCATCCTCTTCCTAGCATTTCTCGTTATCAATGGTTGTTTGCATTTAGGGATGAGGTCAGGTGCTCCAATGGGGTCAAGAGGTCCAGTTGAGTTGCTTGTTTGGTCAATAACCACCTAATCTACACGATTTGAGTTGTCCATTCTCACAATTTTGCCAAATTCATGTGGATCCGCATTGGTCAGACGACATCACATTATAAGGACATCTACATTGTGGTGTGTTGTTTTCCACCGACTTCCTCATACTATGCAATCCATAGCACAAAGAGTGGGACGCATTTGTGGTCCTACATGGGCCATGGACTTACCATTATTCAAGGGGACTTTAACACGGATCAAAGACCTTTAGACCCCTCTAAACGACCGTGAGTCAAATTTAGTTTGTATTGCTAAATTGAATCTGGACACCCTGGTCTTGCAACATTTCTCAAAGGACACTCAGGGATTCCTTACTAGATACGGTCACGATCTGCTACAATTATGCAAGTTTTCAAACTTGGTGATCTTGAACAGCCTTTCCTACCTTCTTGGGTCTAGCGTTTTCACCTGTTTGCCTCACTATGATGGCGCAAGCATTGTTGACTATGCTCTCTCTTGTGCCACCTTCATACCCTACGTCAATCGTTTCATCATTTCCTAACTTCCCTTAGTTGAGCACACCCTCCTTAGCCTTACCCTCAAGGTCTCCCCTCCCCCTCACTCTTCTGCCCCCTCACCCCCTCCAAACGCTACTCCCCCCACCTATACCCCCTTTTGCTTCACTAGTGTGTCCATGATCTCTTCTTCCACCACCTTTGACGGCTCCTCCACAGGATTCCTTCACCAATTCTGGAGATGCTCCCTCCATGTTTGGTTCACTTGGGGTTGCGTTGTGGGAGATTGTCCTCCTTTCCATACACTACCGCATCTCTTCCCTTTCTTGTAGACCCATGTGCAAGACTACTTGCCCCATGAATCAGTGGTTCAATGAGTACTACAAATACTTCAACCACTCAATTTGCATGGCTTTCTCCAACGTTTCCTCCTCATTCGTCTAGTTGAGGCTCACCTACCGCCGCTTTCTTCACCACAAGAAGCAATTGTTTTTCATGTGGTGTAGATCCCTCTATGGCTCCATTTTGCAGTCCCAAAGCTCTTTTGGCGCACCATGTTTCCTCACCATCCCCACTCCCCCTACCCTAGATCACAGCTCCCTTTTCTCTCACACCTCCGCTCTCTATGACATCCTCAACAACCCCCTCTGCATCTCACACCGCCCCCCACCTTTTCACATTCTCCAACATTAGTGACACAGTTAGATCTACGAATAGTAGCAAGATTGTGGATGAGAAAGGGTTCTAAGTGAAGCTCTTCAAGCTTGGTATTATTAATTTTGAGCTCCCTTCACACTGTGTTCTTTAACAGAGTGGTTTGCACTAGGTTTCCAACTCTTGGCCGTAGTACATTATCTATCTGATCGAGAAGGTCAACCAGTCTTGGACCCCAAAAACTATAGGACCAACATGGTGGGAAATACATTTTTCAAACTCTACACCACAGTGTTCAATACTATCTTATCCATGGAGCTTGAACATCAAGCTAGGGAGCAACCCGATTTTCAGGATGATTTCAGACTATCGACCATATTCTTATGTAATGTCATCTTTTTGGGACATTAGAATTCTCAAGTTAAACTCCAAAAATATTAAATTTGACTTAAGAGAGTTGAAAGCCAAATATTCAATGAGTCAATTTAATATTATAAAGGGAGTTAAAAGGTGACAAAAAAGGAAAAAGACGAAAGGAAAAGAGAAGGAAATTGACGACTCGTTCTTTTGAGCATAAAAGAAGGATTAGAAGTTCATTTTCAAGATGCTTGGATAGTGATTTGGTTTGAGATTTATCTTGGAGAAGTTAGGGAAACTTCAGCTTCTATTCAAGATCTAAGGAAGCAAACCCTAAGGTTTGTTTACCGTACAGGGTAAACGTTTTATTACTTCATTCAAACAATAGACAAGAACATGTAACACAGAAGTATTCCTTTTATTGTTTGCATGTATGCAGAAGATACTACAATATTCGATATGATTGATATGATTATAATGATGATTCCAAGTCCATTTCGGACGATGTACATATACCTTCCCGAAGGGGTGACTCAACCATCACGGGCCCGTTTAGATACAATTCTACCCGTCAGCTACAATATAGATTTTACCGACATCATCCCCCCCCAAAAGAAAAGTCGTCTTCGGACGACAATTACAGAATATTCGAGACATATTAACAAAATTGAATACATTAACTATGACTAACTATAACAAGATAGATCTTTTTCCGTCACACCACTTTCACATTCGTCCCGTGCTTGCACCAAACTGGTCTCCAAAACACGTTGCATCTGTGCCTCTGGTAACACAATACTGTCTCCATAGCCAATCTAACCTTGATAGCCACCTGTGTCACCTTCTCTACTTCCAACGCCTGGGTACACTGAGCCAAGTATCGCTCGACTGCCTCCAACTGGATGATCAACTCCTCTCGAGCTCTCTATGCATCCACCAAGACAGTCTCACGTCCAACACCTACTCTGAGTGCCTCAAAGCATAGCACCCTTCTCAAAAGGCTTGCTCCAGTGCTCTATCCACTTTTGACAGACAAACACTTCATGCCTACAACCGCTCCAAGTCTCATCAACTAATCACACTTCCCACAACTAATAACTGCACTGATTGGGGGCCCCCAGTGGGGTCGAGGGGCAGCGCCCCCGCGGGGTCCTTGGGCAAAGCCCCAGGCGCACTCCTTGTTGCTATACAAGGCCACATTAGCACCCACCGCCAAGACCAAATTAGCACCCTCAAACCCACACAAAAGTCCATGGAACACACCACTTTTGTCATTTTCCTCTGATCCCATACTCTTCTGCCAACGGCTTATGTTTTACTACCTTTTTATGTCTTTCCCTTTGCTTAGGTATCATACGTAACTCATTCTAAACTATTTTGATTTGTCGTCGTTTGTTTTTTTTTTTTTTTAACGACTTTTGCTTCCTAAAGAATATGGCTCATCCTCCCTCTTGAATCCTCTGGTAGGACCTCCGAAGGGTAACTTTATTACTATACCTCTGTTAGTGCAGCTTCTCTAATCCCTTTTAGTTTTATTATATCACAACTTAACTCTGTATGACATACGGCTACATGATGCAATGCTTCTGTAGTGTATTACGTATGGCAAAGTATGTCACTGTCCTTGTGCCGTACAGTATGTCAATGCACTATTTGTTCGATTTGTACTCCTTTTCCTGGCCGTACGGTCTAAACTTATACGTTTGTATGGCACCTCTACATGTGTTCTTCATACGTATGGCCTAATTTGCTTCTCGCTTCCTGCTCAACTGTACCTTACGATGTGGCTATCTGATTTGTGCTTTCCTCATGGTTGTACGACACAATTTATTGCCTCCTCAAGTCAGTACAGTGACTTCAATCCTTCAGTTGATGGTTGTACCCTTTCCTCCGCTAGCCGTATGGCTCACCTACTTCTCCTCCTGCCCTACTTTTATGTCGTACGGTGTATGGTATCCTTCAAGACCGTACAGTACTATAACCTCTCCTTCAGACTGACCTTTTCTTCTTGCTCGTTCATACGAGCTGTACGGTATGCTCACACTTGGTTTATGCTCACCATACCAAGCCATACGGCAATGTTTGTCTTTTATAGTTGGTTGTACTATGCTCTTCTCAAGCCGTACGAACTTCTATATGGCAATTGTGTTACTCTCTTCAGCTGTACAGTGTATTCATCTCTTCTCCACATGGGTCAAAGCTCTCTCTGGATTTTGGTACAATCTTTCCTGAACATGCAAATTGTCATACGATCTTTGTGATTTCCTTAAGGCCATACGATGCATTAACTTGTGCTCTCCTTCAGTCCGTATGGTCCAATTCACTACCTGGTTATTACCCGTATGGTGATACTTATTCCCCTCTTGAGCCATACGATGTGTCATGTACAATATCTTCTCCTGTCTAGTCATACGGTGGATCACCTGTGATTTCCTGTCGTCTTTTGCTTGGTTGTATAGCGTCCTTCCTAGGTCGTACAGTGTTTTGTTTTTCTTTACTACCTTCCTCGCTTGCTTACGCTCCTAATAGGCCGTACGGCCCTATTTTATGGCGAACGTACTCCCTTCTCTCCTCCACACATGTCTGTACGGCGATAATTCCTTTTGACGCTTGTTCGTACAATGTACTTGATTTGCTCTCCTAAAAGGGCGTACTATTTTAAATGCATCTATTTGTAATACTGGATTCCAATTATCTCCCACCAGAATGTTCTTTGGTTCACTATCATCTCCTAGATTCATGGTTTGTCCTATGGCTTCTTCATATTTTATTGGCTTTTCCTTACTAAATACATGTGCAAGTGTTTCATCCAGCTGTGTGTTCCCTTCTTTCATTTCCTTAAATTATTTTGGAAATCCGTCTTTGTTATATTCTTCCTCTATCGTTAGTATGTTACAGCTTTGGAAGAGTTCATAATCCTCCATCTGCCAGTGAAATAGTTTGTTCTCCGAATCTAGATCATCGTCTTTCAATCCACCTTCCAACCGTAGGACTCCTTTCTCATCCAATTTCACTTGCTTCTTCCCTTCGTCCTCTCCTTCTGAATCGGACGATCCAGCTTCTTCTCCCACCATTTGTGTGAGTAAATCAATAATGAATCTCCGTCCTCTGCTCTCCATTGATAGCGTATTCTTCTTCCAATCATGTTTAACCTTTGCTTGTACGAGTCATCCTCGTCCTAGAATGGCGTCATATCCCCTTCCTTTTAGTGGTATGACTACAAAGTCAAGCAGGAATGGCTGTGTTCCAATAGTCACTAGTTGTGCCATCAGGATCCCTAAAGGCTTAATACCATGTTGGTCTGCAATTAGCAATTAGAACGTGAGTGGCCATAATGTCGGCTGTCCCAACTTCTTCCAGGTAGCTTTTGGTAGGACATTTACACCTAAACCTCTGTCTACAATTGTGTCTGAGAGGATTGTTCCCAATATACCCATTTCTACAACCATCGAATGGCTTCCTGATGTGAGGGCTACTAGCATTGGATCTATTGCGCTTGTTCCGCTTCCCTTCTCCTTGCTAGGTTCTTCTGGTAGTTTAGCAGCCGGAGCCATGTTTGTGAGTGTCGTTCGTAGTTGGGGCATTGTGAAGATCAGATCATTTAATTTTACTGGCACTTCAGTTTGTAATACCCGCCTTATGATGTTCTGTTTCACGCAGTTCCTCATTGAGGTACCCACAGTGTCCCCATTCTATGTTTGTGATTTCTCTGTCTGCATCCCCTTCTCAGTTTCTGCCCGTGCTTCTTCCAGTCTCTTCTTTTCTTTCATCGGGTATGGGTATAGCTTTGTCTGTTTACGTGTAATTGTCGGGACTTCTTCATCTATTCCTAGTTCGATTTTGATCAAATTCACTCCTGATTTCAATTTCGAGCACTTGACATCTTCATGGTCTCCAGGACCACACCATCTGCATAACAACTGCGATGTGTTCATCATTGTACAGTTTTGTGCAAAGTGACCCAAGTTGCATGCCCGGCATTGAACCATCAATCGGTCGATCGCATCATACTGAATCCGACTACGGCCCTCATTATTATTGTCGTTGTTGTTGTTGTTGGTGTTGTTGTTTTGTCCCCTTCTATTGTTTCTGTACCCACCTGAGGTGGCACCGTCATTGTTTTTGTTTTCGTTCCCTCTTGACGTGAATGCTTCCTATGTCAGAAGCACTTGTTGATGCCCTCTTGTTTTCATATTGAATGGGCATTCCTTTGTGGAATGTCCCACAATTTGGTAGATATCATAGAACTGATTATTTAGACAAGATCGCTCAGTGTGACCTTCTGTCTTGCATTCTGTGCAACATAGCTCGTTTTCTTTGGTCTGGCTATTCCCTTTCTACATATTCTTAAACTCTTTCATCATCCTGAACATATCCTTCTGGAGGGCTCGAACCTTCTTGCTACTCTTTTCATCACCACTACTATCTTCAAAAGAGGATTCATCTAAGTCGAATGATCTGTTTTTCTTCTTCTTTTTTGTTTTTTGTTCACTCTCTAAGTCCATCGCTCGATTGTATGCTTCAATGTACAACGATGGCGGTACGATCTTCATTTTCCCTTTTAACTCCGAGCGTAGTCCTTCTATGAACCATCTCTTTTTCAACCTGTCTGTTGGCTTACTTTCCATTTTATTTACTAATTCTTTTAACTTTTTAGCATATACACTAACTGTTTCATTTTTTCCTTGTTTTGTGGTGTAGATTTCTATTACTATCTAATTATCGTCTCATAGCAGCTGAAACTCTATAATAAATTCCTTCTTTATGTTTTCCCATGTGTTTAGCTTTGTCGGATCGATGTCCGAAAATCAATCGATTGCTACACTTTGCAAGGTGGCTGGAAATAGCCTTGTCCATTTATCTTGGTCGTTTTCTCCATTCGTTGTCCAAATAGTTTCGCAAGTTTTGCAGTGTCTGGTCGGGTCAATCGTGTCTTCCCTGTCGAACTTTGGTAACTTTTCCTTTGAACCGGCCATTGGTACCCTCCCTTTCTTTTTTTGTGCGTTGTTGTCTGTACCTGTGTTGTTTTGTACTCCCGTACCGCTCTGAATACCTACATTATGGACACCTACATTCTCAAGTGGTGTGAAGGCATCCTCAAGGACTTGGTTGTTTCAACCAAATTGTATTTGCTCGTCAGGTGTATTAGGGACGAAGAGTTCACCCCACACTCGTGTTCCTTCGACACTCTGAGCCGCACTAGTACTTTCCCTTCCATCTGGATCCCCCCTTGGCGTATACCAATTTCTCAATTCTTCCTTTGTTCCTTCGATCACCCTTCGCCTTTCTTAGGCTTCTTCTCTCAACCTCTCCCTTGGGTGACTGCACTCTGTTCGTCAGTGCTCCCGTGGTACCGTAGTCACCTCCCGTGACACCACTGCATACCCTTTGGCAAGTTGTTAAAGTTTGTGCCTCTGATCGCTTTGTTGTGTGCAGTTTAATATTTCCCGTGCCATACGTATGTTGTCATCTTCTAGATTCTTATTTCTATTTTTATTCAATGGGTTCAACATTCATAGCACCCGATCCTTATAGGCAACAGCACCAAATGTTTATTGTACAAGGTAAACAGTTTATTAATGCATTCAGACAATAGACAAGAACATGTAACACAGAAGTATTCCTTTTATTATTTGCATGTATGCAAAAGATACTACAATATTCTATATGATTGATATGATTACAATGATGATTCCAAGTCTATTCTGGATGGTGTACATATACCTTCCCGAAGGGGGCGCCCGTTCGGATACAATTTTACCTGTCGGCTACAATATAGATTTTACCGACAACAAGGTCTTCTTTGATGGATTGGACGTAGCCTCGATTCATCATCTCTAGTGAATTCAAGACGAAGTTCACAATTATACTTCACGTTCTTTTTCTGATTATCCAATCTGGTTGTTATCACTGTTTATACAATTAGATTGTTATTGTATTGTTGGTTTATAATACAATAATGAATTCTGGATATTTATTGATCATTTGCTGGTTATTATTGAATAATTCTTGTTTAAGATTCCGAAAATTTATTTGAGGAAAAATTGGAGAGAATATTCGGGTAGGATATTATAGTGGTATCAGAGCTAGTTTTCCTGCCAGCCTATAAGGTATTCTAGAAAATTCTGAGAAAATCTTATTGAGAGCTACCAGCTTGTTAGAATTTATTCAAAGACAAATTCACTAGAGGATTTTATTGGAAAGGAAAATGGTATATCCAGGAAGCATAAGACTTTACTTTAAAATTGGGATATCTTTTTAAAATATTTCCAGTGTTGACGATATTTTTTACGGATATCAATTTGGTTTTAACATTAGAAATCGAATCTTATTGTCTGAAGTTTGGTAGTCAAGCGTGAAGAAAGGAAGCAATGGGGTTAAATATTAAGCATTGATTAATATTTGAAGTTCTTTTTCATTATTTTTGACAAGACACTTATCGAGTGTATTGTTATCATCTCAATAAAAACAAAGTTATGAAGTACTAAAGTATCGTTCTTTTCTTGAATTTCAGCAAAAACACTTTGTCCAGTGTTAAAATTTGCTGAAAATAGATATCTACAGAAAGTGACATTTATAGAATTGGGTTCCTGAAGTGATATTTTTCCATAATTGTTCGGTTTAAATATATTGTGACTAAAAAAGTTGTGGATGACAACCAAATTAGTGTGCAGGTTATATATTATTTGTTGAAAGTTTAGCTTTAGTCGAATAATATTGAGCATCTGAATATGTTATCTTTGTCTTATGTGTGTGTGTGTGTGTGTGTGTGTACACATGTATACATATGATAATATGCATACATATATATGTACAGATATGTATACATAGAGTTTAGACAGATATGGTTCAGATCAAGCATATTACTGTTGTTACCAATTCACATCAGGTTCTGTCAATTCGATTGCATTGGATTACTTTTAGAATTATCCATCATCTCGGATCAAGGATCAGGTCTTACTTGTATTGCCTTTGATAAATATTAAGATCATTATCGAACATATCTTCGGGCATGATTAAACCATTGTATGTTTATGGTTAACAAAACATTAGTTTATGACCACGTAGGGTCATGACCCTATGTGACCTTTGGCCACGTAGAGTCATGCGCCTACGGGGTCACAACACTTCAAAATTATATATATAATTGTTCTCATTGGTGGACAAGGCAATATGAAAGACATAACATACTTGCAGTCCCACGATTAATAAGGAAATATTGCAAATTACAAAATATATTCCTATCAGCATTTGGCATTCCAATCATAGCATATCAAAAACATATTTGAAGGTATCTACCTATCACATTCAAGATACTCAAGTAAGTAAAAGTCTGATATAAATCTGTTATTATTTCTATCAAGGATCCTATAAAACTAACATGGTATCAAAGCCATACTGATAAGAAATTTTATTCAGAACTTATATAAAATTTATATTTTATTCAGACCTTAAAATTATTTTTTAAATTCTTCAAAAATGGTTAACCACAAAAGGTTAGAGGATAGATTGGAGGGGGCTTCAAACTTTTCTTCATAATAATTTGTGTCATGATAATCCTTAGAGAAATGGAATTAGAAGAATATGTAGAAACAAATAAAACTATTCCAGAAAATGACCCAAACAAAACAATGTGGAAAAGGCACAACAATAAAGCCGTGAAAATAATTATAGACTCTGTTAAAGATCATATTCTCTCGTCTATTTCTAGCCTTTCTACAGCATTTGAAATGTTCTCCACTATCAAGAATGCATTTGAAATAAATAATATTAGCAGGTTGCTAACATTAAAATAGGATTTATTATACATAAAAATGAACAGTGGGGAAACTATTACTTCCTATTTTCTAAGAATCTCTGAACTAAAAGATCAGCTTGCCACAATTGGAAGTCAAGTTGATGATAAAGAACTTACCATGATTGCCCTAATGGGACTTCCTCTATCTTGGGAAACTTTTATTCAAGGACTAAGCTCTCGACTTGAGCTTCCAAAATTTGAAATACTAAAGAATGAATGCACTCAAGAGGAATCAAGATTAGTCTCAAGGGGAATAAGTCTAAATCAAGAGGGAGGCATTCATGCACTTCAAGCAAGTTTCAACAGGAAAGGAAAATTCAATCGAAATAAGAGAGAATCCAACAAAACCTTATAAGAAAAGAGATTGGTCAAGAATGAGATGTTTTAAATGCGACAAAATTGGTCACTCTCATAATGTCTGCCCTGAACGTAAAAGAATTCAAGTTGCTCTAGCAGAAATAAAAGAAGAAAAGGAGGAAGTAGAAGAAAATCATTCATTTTATCTAGCACTCTCCACTGAGTTAAACTCAAACAAAAACACTTGGATCATAGACAGTGTAGCATCTCAACACGTAACAGGTTTTAGAGACAAAATCAAAACTTTTCAGAATGCCACTCAAAAGAGGTAACTATCGCAAACAACTCCACACATCCAATTAACAGTATTGGGTCTTGCTCTATTCAACTAGATTTTGGCATTACTCCTCAACTCAACAATGTTTTATATATAATTGGAATTAAAAGAAATCTAGTTTCTACAGTTGGCCTTTATGATCAAGGATCCAGAATTGCTTTTCAAGAAGACATAGTTTTGTCTTGGCCTAAAAATACTAACATAAGAAAGCTATCACTATTGGTGTTAAAGATGGGAGTTTATATAAACTCTGTAATCAACAAATTTTTCCACTAAGTCATGAAAACTTAGAGTCTAAAAAAATATGGCATAGGAGACTAGGTCACCTACATTTCCAAGCATTATCAACAATAGGAAAAATTGTCAAACAATTACCTAATCTAAAATCAGATCACTTAGGTGTCTACAAAGGTTGTGCCCTAGGTAAAAATATCAAGAAAACCTTTCCCAAAAGTGTTAATAAATCTAAAGCAATTCTTGAACTCATTCACTCTAAGCTATGTGGTCTCATGTCTGTACCCTATCTAAATGGATGCCTCTATAATGTAATCTTTATTGATGATTATTCTAGAAGAACTTGGATATATTTCCTAAAACAAAAGGAATCTAGTGTAGTACTCTCAAAATTAAAAGAATTCAAAGCTCTGATAGAAAATCAGTTAAGAAAGAAAATCGAAACTTTAAGATCAGATAATGGCGGAGAGTACATCTCTGAAATTTTAAAGATTTCTGCATTACTATTGTGATTAAGAGGGAGTTTTTTGTAGCTTATAATCCTCAACAGAACGGAGTTGCAGAATGCAAGAATAGATCAATTGTTGAATCAGCTAAAGCTATGATGAATGATCAAAACCTTCATACTTCGTTCTGGGCTGAAACATCTAACACTACTGTTTACATTCAAAATCGATGTCCGCACTGAGTCTTAGATAATACCACTCCAAAAGAAGTATTTACAGGCATCAAACCAGATCTAAGTCACCTAAGGATATTTGTGTGTCCAGTCTATGTTCATATTCCTAAAGAAAAGAGAACAAAGCTAGAACCATCCAGAAAGAAAAGAATTCTCATTGGGTATAGTGAAAACTTAAAAGGCTACAGGGTCTATATCCCAAATCAAAGAACAATTGAAATCAGCAGGGATGTAAAATTTGAAAAAGATGTTGCCTTCAACCTTTCTAAAATAATGATGAGATATTCACAGAACCTACCAGTGAGACAAATGAAGATCATCCGATAGAGAATGAGAGGGAGAACAACACTTCATCTCCTATACCTACTTCTGATGATGTTGAAAATAACAACAATAAAAAGAGACCACTTGTAATGACCCTCTCTATTAAGGCCACTAAAACCCTCAAACTGAACTGAGACAATTTGTCAAACACTTGGCATGTAACTGAATAGAGCTGCGAATAGGGCTAATTGTTGTGCAACGAAACCACAAAGTATAATGCCAATATCGAAATGTAATGTAATGAACAATAACAGTACCAATAACAATATTCAGAATATGGAAACTCTCAGATTTGATACTTTCAGAATATAAGGACTGTGGTGTCTAATACATATGCATATGAATATAGATTGATGACAACATATAAACCTTCATATTCAATCCTATCAATGCATGCAAATCTGATTACAACTGATTATAATGGACTGAGCTGTGCATCTACATTAATGACTGATTTTACAATCTCAGATTTAGGGGACTGTCACAACTATGCACTTCTAATACATCAAACCCTTGACAATGCAATGCTATGACATGACAATAACCCAGTTCAGATTATATGATAGATGACTGGTTTACAACAGCAACTAATAACTGGAGATAACCAACAATGCAATGACAGTGCTGACTGTTCAACTATTTGTATGCAACACCTTTGACAATCAAAAACCTCAATATGTGCACCTGGTATTGCTGCTGGAGATGTTTGATGTAAACCGCTACCAAAGACACTAAATCCTCCACAAACTGCCCCCAAACGAACCCCCAAATTGCTGCTGCTGATTCTACTGGCAAGGTCGTACCCAGGCCAACATGTACGGCCCCTATATAAAAATAATGCTAGGGTTTTGGGACCCCCAAATGCAAGGAATATGGGTTCCAAACCCTGATTTGACAATTCTGAAAATGCACAAATTTTGTCTTCAAACCCCTGCCAAACGCTTCACCAATGCTAGGGTAAATCTGAAACCCTTATTCCAACCAAAATAAACCCTTCAAACAATTTTTCAATGAAGTTCCAATGAGATGGCTGAATACCAACTCCAATTATGCAACCCTTCAGTAGATATTTCACTACCTCAGTTATGCCAATCTAGGGGAGTGATTCGTTCCCAAAGATTGAATAGTATTTGCAGACCCAAGAGACTACAAATTGCTCCACAATGGAAGAAGTAGAAGAAATCTCAAATCCAAGCATGTCCAAATGAGAGGCCCAGCCCTCTATTTATTCACTTTTTCTAAGAAGCTGCTAGAACTTCTAGAAACATCCTTTATAAAATCTCATTATAATGCACTTTTTCTAGAACTTCTAGAAACATCCTTTATAAAATCTCATTATAATGCACTTTTTATAATAAAGTAATTTTATAAAATAAAAAGTGCAACTCAACTTAAAATTATAACATGTAGGCCCCGATAACACGTAATAATGAAATATAACCTCTTAACACTTCTTCAAGAGCAAAATATGACCATCTGATCCGCAGAATTGACTCTCTCTCCACACCATTTGCCTACGAGAGTCGAGGATAGGCAAATCCGGCACGCTATACGAGGTCAGCCAAAAATGGGGATATTACAATCCGCCCTTCCTGAAATTGCTTGTCCCCAAGCAATGGCTGAACAACAACCCAGTCAATCCACCTGGATCCCAAATGAAGTCATGAACTGTACTGCAGTCAACCAACGCAAGCTCTTGCAAAATCCTTTGCAAAATAACCAAGAGGAATCCATGAATGAATCGTGAACCACTGCTCAATTGAACTCTAACTCCATAACTGCCACAGTTAGGAACCCATGAAACATTAACTCTGAAAATATCAAAACCCAAGTAGAGAGGACAACTGAAACTATCAACATAGCAAATGTCATCAACACATCCCACTGGCCTACATAGAGCGCACAATCCATCTCTGCAATAATGGTGAACACTCCGAAATGAAACTGCACCAAGAGCAGAGAATCCACATACTGTACACCAACTGGAGTCAACATGTCTCTGCAGATCACCAGCCATGCTGGCATCACCATAACTCCCATGCCCCGTTGACGGCCAATAGGCATCACACAATAGATAGCAATCACTCAAACCAAATCTATTTGCCAACAACTCCTGAATACATGAATCAAAAGCAATCCGATGAATATACTCTGAAATATAATGCCAGTAAAAAGAACCAACCAACTCATCCTGCAAACATAATGCAACCAACTGTGACTGGTCATTAGCTAAGTGAGAAGATGGCATAGCCAAGGGATTGAAAACAAGAACTACGGCTGAATCATCAACAACAGCAGTATCACCCCCAATCTCCTGATCATGAACCATCCAGCTATCACTCGCCAAACCCAACACCACGTCATATGCCTCACAACTCTCTACCGGTGGAGTCAAACCATTCCAAAACTGATGACCAACACTAGAAACCAAAGTACATCTACGTATCATCATCTCATCAACATGGTCATCAAAGGTAAACTGATGAGTATACTTCACAGTGTAAGGCCAATAAAATGCACCAACCTCAGTCAGTGGCTCAGACTGCAATCCCGATGAAACTAATTGCAACTGATCACTAACCACGCCCGAACTCGCCGCTACCTCCGAAGACACCTCCAAAGGAGTAGTACTACTGATAGGAACCATGCCAACTACCGACTCCTCAGCATCAAACATGATCTCTGGTACAATATCACAAGTCTCCACGCCATCAGTAGTAGAGATCACCATCATGTCGAGCGGACTACAATGCTCAACTGCAACACCCAATTCAACCGAGCTTGACTCTAGTGGAAGGGAACAAGATATGCCACTACTAGTATCTAGGATGGATGCATTCCCATCTCCACTGTCTCTGGCAATCTCAACCGTGGACATCCTCGGATCACTAGACACCATAGTCTGGGACTGTATAGAAACTGGTAAAGACTGCAGTCGCCCTAACTCCATGGTTACCTCAGCCAAACAAGACTGTGACTCCTTGAAAGCCAATTGTGTTCTCTCAAGGATCTCAGAAGTCACCTCGAGCTGCCGAGTAAGCTCGCTCACCTCCTCTTCCTTGACTACTAATGCCTCGTATGCTGTACTGCCCCACTCTATAAGATGATCTCTGTCAGCTACCAACTGCATATAATCCTGTCTCAAAATCCGGATAGCCTCCCATAAAGAGTGGATTTCTGTCAAAGAAAGATAACTACCTCCCTGCTCATCACTAGTAGGAGAACCCCATCCATAAACTGCTAACAACTGACGAGCAGCATCGAAATGCTTGCAAGCGATAGAAATGTCTCGCTTGCCAACTCTCAGCTGACTAGACACATGATTGTGCTGACTGGTCGAACTCCTATACTCTATCCCTGGTACATTGTCCAAGGGAGTAACCTCAGAATAGCTATCATCTGTAATACTCAGATCCTGGGACTCTCCTGTAAACTCTATCATCTCTGAGAAATCATCAACATGTGATCTGACTGTAAAAGGAATCTGAGTCCCTGCTATATGCGCTAACTCCCGAACTGAGCTCACCTCAAGACAACGCTCGTCCACATGTCTCTCAGAATCCTGGAGAGCCAACTGAATACACACCAAGGAATTTCGAGTATCCTCCAGCTCATGAGAAAACCGGTCAACCTCCTCCTCCTTCTTCTTCAATGCATCTAAATAGATGCCTGCAAGATTAAGGAGATGATCGCGATCTGACAGTAGGTGTATGTAACTTACCTTCATTGCCTCCATGCCTTCCTTGATCTGCTGTAAGTCGTCACAAGAAGAACCTGTTGTGACTCCTTTCTGTTTCTCCTGCAGTTGAATCATCCAAATGTGATTCTCAATCAATCCACGCATCCTGTCATAATGAGATAAAGCCGCGACAATATCCTTGTCCCTTGTCTTCAGCTGGCTTGCCAAACCAAGTGAAGAGCTACTAGCCTCTATCTCATGTGAAGAAGCATCCAACTGTGCTTGATAGTCATGTTTTGCAAAGTCCTGAATGCTCACTATCTGATCAACTGTACTATTCTCAAACATGACAGTATCCTCAACTGCTGTAACTTCATCCAGCCCAACTGTACTGGAATCTCTATCTGTGTCAATCACACAATCTGGTGTACTTGTGATATCACCTTCTAATACTACTGGCTCAGCCTGCACAACATCTGTAACCCCTTCTACCTATGAAGATGATGCAGATAAACCATTACCTGAAGATGTGCTAATGTCTCCCTGTATCGAATCAGTATGTCTGTTAAACTCCTCATACAAGTTTCTGCCTGTCATAGGGAAGGTAAGATCCTTAGGCCTATCAAAATGTTCAATCAGTCTCTCCTTAAACTCCACATATGAGGTAATGTGTGCATGACCCATAGTAACCATACCATGATGCCACCACTTGTGTGCTAACCCATCCAGATGAATTGCGGCATACTTAATAGCTTCTTCCTCAGGCATAGGGTGCAATTAAAAGTATGTGTCAAGCTTTTGAACCCAAGCTCTTGCTGTAGACTTCCCCGAGCCATCATAATAAGGTAACTGAAGTTTCCCTACTTTCTTCCGTAGCTCATAGCTCTGGTTCCTGTCATGTCCACGTGGCATATGCTTCATCCGCACATCCATATACTCCCTAAAGGTAATTGCAGCAGTAAAATCTGGACCTCCGGCTTCCCAGTCTCTCCTCAACTGGTCCTATATATCAGTGATCTGGGTCTCAGGTACGGGCTGTTCTGGAGCTCTAGGAGGAAATGTGGGAATCATGGGCCTCGAACTCACTGTCCTAGCTTGCTGGGGGGCATGACCGAAATTGTTCCCAATTTGTTCGCCTCCATTATGTATCTCATCCTGATTATTCCCATTCTGATTGTGACCATTCTGATTATTTCCTCCACCTATGTTAGCGTTCAACCCCATTTGTCGAGCCATCATCTGCATCATAAGCTCCATTCTCTGGTTCTGATCCTATGCTCTCTGTTCTGCTAATCGCTGTCCCTGTGCCAAAGTGTCTAATAACTGTAAAAATCTCTCCTCTCGCTGATCTGGACCAATATTCCCACCTCTATCCATATTGTAGTCGTAGTCTTGATCAAAGAATACCTCCCCTGTGTCTGTATGACTGGATTCTATGTCCACCTGGATAGATGAGCTAGACTGTTCGCTCTGCAGGTCAGAAATCCTATCTTGTCTTGCTTTGGTATTGCAGAAATTATAAGGCCTTTGTCGCATGCTCTGATTTTAGTGTTTTGACATTTCGTCAAACACTTTCCCTCCTATCCAGCTGTTCCAAATTCCCTATAAGACCTCCACAGGATGGCAGGACTTTTAGCTCTGATACCACTGTAATGACCCTCTCTATTAAGGCCACTAAAACCCTCAAACTGAACTGAGACAATTTGTCAAACACTTGGCATGTAACTGAATAGAGCTGCGAATAGGGCTAATTGTTGTGCAACGAAACCACAAAGTACAATGCCAATATCGAAATGTAATGTAATGAACAATAACAGTACCAATAACAATATTCAGAATATGGAAACTCTCAGATTTGATACTTTCAGAATATAAGGACTATGGTGTCTAATACATATGCATATGAATATAGATTGATGACAATATATAAACCTTCATATTCAATCCTATCAATGCATGCAAATCTGATTACAACTGATTATAATGGACTGAGCTGTGCATCTACATTAATGACTGATTTTACAATCTCAGATTTAGGGGACTGTCACAACTATGCACTTCTAATACATCAAACCCTTGACAATGCAATGCTATGACATGACAATAACCCAGTTCAGATTATATGATAGATGACTGGTTTACAACAGCAACTAATAACTGGAGATAACCAACAATGCAATGACAGTGTTGACTGTTCAACTATTTGTATGCAACACCTTTGACAATCAAAAACCTCAATATGTGCACCTGGTATTGCTGCTGGAGATGTTTGATGTAAACCGCTGCCAAAGACACTAAATCCTCCACAAACTGCCCCCAAATGAACCCCCAAATTGCTGCTGCTGATTCTACTGGCAAGGCCGTACCCAGGCCAACATGTACGGCCCCTATATAAAAATAATGCTGGGGTTTTGGGACCCCCAAATGCAAGGAATATGGGTTCCAAACCCTGATTTGACAATTCTGAAAATGCACAAATTTTGTCTTCAAACCCCTGCCAAACGCTTCACCGATGCTAGGGTAAATCTGAAACCCTTATTCCAACCAAAATAAACCCTTCAAACAATTTCTCAATGAAGTTCCAATGAGATGGCTGAATACCAACTCCAATTATGCAACCCTTCAGTAGATATTTCACTACCTCAGTTATGCCAATCTAGGGGAGTGATTCGTTCCCAAAGATTGAATAGTATTTGCAGACCCAAGAGACTACAAATTGCTCCACAATGGAAGAAGTAGAAGAAATCTCAAATCCAAGCATGTCCAAATGAGAGGCCCAGCCCTCTATTTATTCACTTTTTCTAAGAAGTTGCTAGAACTTCTAGAAACATCCTTTATAAAATCTCATTATAATGCACTTTTTCTAGAACTTCTAGAAACATCCTTTATAAAATCTCATTATAATGCACTTTTTATAATAAAGTAATTTTATAAAATAAAAAGTGCAACTCAACTTAAAATTATAACATGTAGGCCCCGATAACACATAATAATGAAATATAACCTCTTAACACTTCTTCAAGAGCAAAATATGACCATCTAATCCGCAGAATTGACTCTCTCTCCACACCATTTGCCTACGAGAGTCGAGGATAGGCAAATCCGGCACGCTATACGAGGTCAGCCAAAAATGGGGACATTACACCACTTTGGGCTAGAAAATTCAAAGAAGAAAATCATGTTGAACCTAATGAAGTATTAAAAGAAAGCAAGAAAACAAAGACTCAATCTTGTTACGTTGCATTAGTAACAGAGCCTATCAAATCAAAACCTTCTAACACTAAAGAAGCCTTATCAAGTCAACCTTGGAAGGAAGCCATGATTGAAGAATACAATCCAATATTAAAAAATGATGTAAGGGACATTGTACTTAGACCTAAAAACAAATCAGTAGTTTCTTCCAAATGGCTTTACAAAACCAAGCATGAACCTAATGGCAGCATTGAGAAATACAAAGCTAGATTTGTAGCACGAGGTTTCTCACGGAAGGAAGGTATCAATTGTCAAGAAACTTTTGCTCCAGTTGCTAAGTATACATCAGTTAGAACCATCTTAGCCATTGCAGCATCTAAAGGATGGAAAGTCCATCAAATGGATGTTAAGACGGCTTTTCTAAATGGTGAAATTGAAAAAGTGTGTATTGAACAACCTAAAGGGTTTATTGCTCAGAACAAGAATACTCATGCATGCAAGTTAAAGAAAGCACTATATGGGCTCAAACAAACACCAAGAGTGTGGTATGAAAGACAGACAATTATCTTACAAAGCTAGGGTGTTCTAAAAATGAAGCTGATCCTAATCTATATTTCAAAGTAGATGGAAATGATATGATTATTCTGCTGTTATATGTTGATGACTTATTAATTACAGGTGAAGAGCATTTAATAAGCAAATGCAAACAAGAATTGACAGCTGAATTTGACATGAAAGACTTTGGTCTTCTTCACTAATTCCTAGGACTGGAAGTTTGGCAAAGGGAAAACTACATCTTTCTAAACCGAAGAAAATATACTATTGATATTCTAACAAAGTTTGGAATGATGGACTGCAGACCAGCTTCTACTCCTATGGAACTTAATCTACATAAATTGAAGGATGACATGAATAAATTTGAACCTGCTGATCCTACTCTCTACAAACAAATCATTGGTTCATTGATGTATTTAGTAAATACTCATCCTAACGTATGCTATACTACTAACACCTTGAGTCAATTCATGGTTACACCAAAGAAGATTCACTTGATGGCAGCTAAACATATTCTAAGCTATCTAAGAGGAATTCTTGGCATGGGAATCGGATATGATCAAGTCAAGATCAATCTTCATAGTTTTTCAGATCCAGATTGGGTAGGCGGTTCTACTAAGTGTAAGACTACTTCAGGATGTTGCTTCAATCTTGGGTCCATGATGATTTCGTAGTTCAGCAAGAAATAGTCCTCAATTACACTAAGCTCTACAAAAGCAGAATACATAGCCACCTCCTTTGGAGCCAGAGAAGTTGTATGACTAAAAAAGCTCTTATTTGATCTGTTCAGAGAAGCCTTGAAGCCTACCATCATTCATTGTGATAACCAAAGTTGTATTAAACTATCAGCTAATCCAGTGTTTCACATTCGGTCAAAGCATATTGAAATTCCCTATCACTACATCAGAGATATGGTAGACCGAGATATCATTAAACTTGAGTACATCGGTACTAATGAACAGATAGCTGATATTTTTACCAAGGCTCTTGCTAAAGTGAAGTTGGTATACTTCAGAGAAAAACTTAGTATGATTAAATTGTAATTTTGAACATCAAATTTAATTTCAATTTATATGTGTTTATGCTTCTACGATTATTGCTTCAAATATGTAATGAAAGGTGACGATCTTTCATGGACATATATATTCAAAAGGTAATCATTGTAAGGTGACAATCTTATAAATGATAGGCCTATTATTATGACTGTTGGTTTGGATATTTCATAAGTCATGAATAACAAATTCATTATGATTACTCTAGATATTGTTTTAGAAAATTAGAGATCATAATAAATGTTATGATAGTGTCCATTGCATTGTGATTTATGTTAGTTGACGAGTCTCTATTTCTTAGAGTGGTAGTGTCAAATAATGTATTATGTGTCGATATTCTAATATCTAAATTCTTTATTACTTCTCCCTTGCTAAAGAGGAAGTGTTGAAAGTTTAGCTTCAGTCGAATAATATTGAGCATCTGAATATGTTATCTTTTATATATATATATGATAATATGCATACGTATATATGTACAGATATATATACATATAGTTTAGATAGATATGGTTCAGATCAAGCATATTACTATCGTTACCGATTCACGTCAGGTTCTGCCATTTCGACTGCATTGGATTACTTTAAGAATTATCCATCATCTCCGATCAGCGAACGGATCTTACTTGTATTGCCTTCGATAAGTATTAAGATCATTATCGAACATATCTTCGGGCATGATTAAACCATTGTATGTTTATGGTTAACAAAACATTAGTTTATAACCACGTAGCGTCATGACCCTGCGTGACCTTTGGCCACGTAGAGTCATGCCCCTACAGGATCACAACTCTTCACAACTATATATATAATAGTTCTCATCGGTGGACAAGGCAATATGAAACACATAACATACTTGCAGTCCCAAGATTAATAAAGAAACATTGCAGATCACAAAATACATTCCTATCAGTATTCAGCATTCCAGTCACAGCATATCAGAAACTTATTTGAAGGTTCACATTCAAGATACTCAAGTAAAAGTCTGATATAAATCTGTTATTATTTCTATCAGGGATCCTATAAAAATAACATCATTAAGTATATTGATTCAAACTATAGACAGTAGTCGCAATTGGAATAGATTTTGTGAAGGTGAAAAGGAACTGAATGCATCGTACGTTGTAAGTTCTTCAGGTCATTATTAATATTCCTCCTTTAGTCTTTGATGGGAATGTTTGCAAAAGAATTTTTGATGTTGATGGTACAAGCATTACAACATTACCAAAATTTATTGAAAGGATGTTTGTCACGAATAGTATTCTTCCCAGCAAATGAATGCATTATATATCAGAATTCAACTATTTATTTAAAGGCAAAGTTTACAGTATTGTCATAAGACTAAGCAGGATATAAGATTACCAAATACTATCGCATGCGATATTTATATTGGGCGGTGTTCTATCGTTATTTTAAACATTTAGGACAAGATATATGATAGCCAAAGAGAATTTGATAGATTAGCAGTTATTGTTTCAAACTTCTTGAGAGATAGAGAAAGAAACATTTGAAGATTAAACACAACCGCTGAAGTCAAAGCATAGGAGCAAAGATAGGAATTCCGCTTTGAGGGACATAAAATTATGGAGACCATTGTAAAAAGATTTGCTCATATTCAAAATTCTCTATATATTGAAGGTACAAAGAAGTAATGTTTCCAAAAGACCAAATTTCTACCGTAAACAAGAATTGTAGAATGTAATGGCAAAATGTGTGGCAATTGCAATTGAACAGCTTTGGGAGTTGCATAAGCAGATCGGTATCGTAAATGTTTGAGAAAGACGTTCCTGATAGACCTGAATAACTAAAGAAATATAGCATTAATATTGTGGAGTGCAATTTGAAATAATATTTGGTGTTGTTAGAAATTCTTTCATGTGAAGAATTTTATGCAAGCGGAGTTTGAAATGGTAACATTGAATGCAAGTGGAGCCGACAATTTTATCGTTATAAGATGATTCTTTTGTGACTGTCACTACACTTACCACATAGAAGTTGGAATCTATGCGGAAGCATTGAACCAAAGCAATACGACGAATTCTTCTTGTTTATCGAGTTGGACTCGTCCATCATAATTGTTTAAAGAGTAGCAAAAAATTATTAGAGCCAAGTTGTAATCAACAAGTCATGACAAAGCATCTCAACAAATATTTAAATGTTCTTAAATATTTACATTCTCGGAAATAGAGTTTGGCGAGTAAATCGAATTGGAATATGAAAAATTTAATAGCACAGTGAATTGCAACATTATAGTTTCCACTTAGTATATTTCACCAATTCTAAGCTTTGCAAATTATTTATCATCCCTCAAGGAATTAATTGTGATGCATTGGTGGAGAGTAAAAGACACTAGTGGGATCAACTTCTACCAAGACCGCTCATGTCAATTTGTCGTTTTACTTGGGTTCGATAGACTTTGTAGTTAAGACTCGTGCAGAATCGAGGTTGGTGATTTTTTTTATAACTGTGGGGTTGCATAAAAAACTTATTGCCTCGACTTTAGAAATAACGAGCTGGAAACAAATAATAGTCTCTTCAAATTATCGCCAAATGTATTGAAAACTAATCATATTGTTGCCTTTACGAAAGCATACTTTGGAATCGAAATCCGGGTAGATGTACAGTCTTTATAATGCCATTGCAGAATGGGAAGAGTAGATGACAAAAGAATTTGTAGGCAGAATCTAACAATTGAATATGTTTTTATTATTGCTACAGTATCGAACTACATGTGTAATACGATTTGTCTTCCCATTTTAAAATTGTATTCAAGTCGAGGTCTGATTTCTATTGGAGCTAGATAACATAAAACAGAGACCAACTGGATAGTCAATTCGGAGGTCTTGCCCCTGAAGCTATTTGGACAGTGGGTCCTTCTTGCAACTACAACTCTTAAGAGGGTTGGCACAACTTCTAACAAGGTTGGAATCTCCTAACAGGAATTGATATGTACTAAATGTATTTGATTGGCTCTTAACAGAGTCCATCGTCTTACACGAAACTTTTATATTAGTACATCATTTTGTGGGTACCACCCTACCGGGTTTTTCCATCCAACATCGTCCTCCCCAAATTCATGCCCTCTAATCCCCCTGCTCGAAAACTTGTCCTGAGGTCCCCCATCCCCTAGTGCAGTGTAAGTATGCTCCTTTGCTCTGCTTGAGAGACAGTGCTTCAAACATTACTTCTAGGATACCACGACAAAGATGTCCCCTTTGCACTCTTTGGTCAGAACGACCATCCTCTATGAGTCCATCCATATGGGGGCCCTCTCTTCTTGAGTCCAATTGAGCTTCAATCGAGCAAGTCCAAACCCTCCTTCAGTGCATTATCAGATGTCATTGATCCACTCCTCACAATATCATCTTGGCTGAGTTTAATGATCATCGTTTTAGGCTTGCGACCATCTTTGATCTGGTTTGGTTTCTCCACTAATCTCAAGTCTTCGCAGACTCTTCTAAGGGTCAGCACAAATACTCTTACCTGGCCTATTGCTCTTGTAAGGCAATTACAGGGTTCGATCCTACTAGCAAGGCTTCTTGCTGGTTAGCCTAGGCTTCTGCTCTTCGTGGTTCGGTTGGCATCATGATGGACCATCTCCCCCCCTTCCAGTTCTCTCTAGATGACCCCACTCAACTCCTTCCCTCTCAATAGGACCTAAATAAACACAGCAGGGCCAACATCTATAAATAGTATATTATCACGACATGGAGTAACCCTCTTGGGGGCTCCGACCGAGGTTGGCTTTCTATGCTGAGCACTACATGGACATTTAGGATGGATTTATTGTGCGCCGTTGGCACCTTGCTCGCCATTGGACTCATGTCCTTTGCATCTTTTTGAGGTCTTTTAGACTAGGTTCTCATCGGTTATGTATTCAGACCAACCATCACATCGATAGAGAGGACAAGATTTGTTGTCTCTGACCTCTTGGGGAGGCAAAGACAAAGACCCATTTTGTTTTTCGTTGTCCTATCTTCTACGAGATCACTGGGAGGATTTACTACCTATACAGATAATGCAGGTCCCTTTCATCTTTCTTCAAATACACTAATCAATAGTGTCTTGCCCTTTATCTCCAGGAGGCCTTGCGATTCTATGATCACACTTTACAACTGTAGCTACTATCAAGACATACTTCAAACCAGCTCATCACCTCTTCCTTCACTCCTAGATTTCCTGCCCGAGGAAAGAAGTGGTCCCTCGGCCATACTTCAGGTCACACCATATCTGTGAGACCTCGCAAAGGCTACACCCAACAACACCACCCTATGCAACGACTCCTCAAGATGGTTCAACACACACCCTTTCCTCGGGCCATACCTTCAGTTCTGGAATACTTCTCGCCTATGAGGAGTATTTACTCTTTACTCGATTCTGGCCTTTTGCTTTCCTATTTTGTTCTTTCTGCAAACACCACTTGGTACTCTCGTTACTAGTGGTTGCCTTATAAGTTTTTTAGTCCCTTAGACCCTTGTGGTCTCTTGTTGGACATTAATATTTTTATCTTATCTTCTATTTTTTATCTGTAATGTATTTTTCATTACATTTTAATAATATTAGATTTAAAATAAATTATTAAAACATATTTTTGATTGGGATATATTTATTACTTAACATATAAATTTTAAATATAGATTTTTGTAAATGGCCCCTACCAAACGTTTTAACGACTCGTGACGTTGGCATGACATGCCCTCCAGCTCCACATGAAATACTTTAGACCATAGTAACACAGGGACACGTCCCCCTCTTTTTTCCCAGCACACCGCAAACAAGGACCCACCAAGGACTTGAGGACTTCGTTCCCCTATCCACAGCGTCACCACCAGATTCTGCCACCACCACCGAGGATGGGAGGGGCATCCCACTGTTAACTATTTGTTTATTTGACTATTTATGTTCAATTTTCGATGTTCCAATTCAATGCAATGTTCAAGTATTTACTCTTTTACATCTTTATATCTTATATTGCAATACATCTCTTCATAACTAGAATTTTAAGTACCATATGTATAGTATATACAACTGCTATTGTCCCCCTGTCTTCCCCATGTCACCCCCAAATTAAGGCCCCTCTATCCCCCATCCCAGAAACTTGTCCCCCAGTCCCCTAAGGTAGTGTAACTATGCTTTTGACCTAGAGTTATGAACCGATGAGGCCACAAATGGAGAAACTCAACCCCACACTTCACTTATTCAATCTTGTGAGCTTAGTGGCCAAATGAAGGCACAAGGCCTTCAAGCACAATGGCCCAACAAGTATTAACTACAACACTACACATTCAAAGACAATTTTAATGAAGTTTTCTATATATAGTAATATTTAAATTAAAATTCCAAACATATTTAAATTACAACATTTTTTATATACTATGTTTCCCCAAGTTTCCAGGATGGGGATGGCAGGGGACAATGGGACAAGTTTCTGGGACGGCAAAAAAATTTGCCAATTTTGGGGACCGAGGGGGATGGCAAAAGTGACATTTTTGTTTTTTTTATTTTTATTTTTTTGTGTCAAAAAATTGGGGACGGATGCAAGTCCCTAGGATGGAGACGTCCTTTTTTGGGGGGGACGTGTCCCTGGGGAACATAGTTTATATATTATCATGTATTCATATTTTACTTAATATTTTTTTTTTTCAGATTATATTAAAAATATAACAATCTAGCACTTGTGCTAAAGAGGCTCAATGGATAAGCCAATAGGAAACTAAAGTGAGAATTTAAACTTGAAAAATTAAAATTAGATTTTTCTATAAAAATATTTTTTATATAACTTAAACTATTAATTAAATAATTTAAAATTAAATTAACTCGAATGTATTTTTTTGTACATTTAGAATTTCATAAAAATACTTAGAGGTCATGCAAAAAGATTTAACAAAATCAAATCAAATTAAATGTCTTCAACCATTGTGAGAGACTTGAGAAGCATGATTCAAAGCATAAGCATTTGTCAAGATAGGGAAGGTTTTTAAAGGGTTGTAAATATTGCAGTTGAAAAATCTTCAATAGACATGAATTGAAAATGTGCAGACATCAAACAAGGTGCGTGAATAAAATGATCTCATTGATTGTTATTTCATGGAGTAGAATGATTTAGTGGTAGAATATTTCTAATTTATAAGAAAGAATTTACAAACCTTCAACTCGAATTAAAAACATCACTGTAACACCAATACTGGGGTATGTTAGAACGAGGGGACACCAATACGAGTTTACGAAATGGGGGGAAATGGGCCTCATTTTCGGGAAGGTAGAGGGATGGCCAGGGGCTGGCGACAAGTGGTGGACGAGGTAGGAAGGGGTGTTGTATAGCATACATATAGAACTTGAAGTGCTAGTTATGAAAAGATGTTTCGATAGAACATACCAAATTAAAATACTAGAATATAACAAAATTGCAACATGAACTAGAACCATTGAACATTCAACATAGTAACATTCAAAAATCAAAATTCAAATAGAAATTCACGTGCCCATCCCAATGGCGGCATGGATGTGGAATGGCGAAGGTGGGGGTACTTGGGTACCTCAAGTACCCAGTGCAGGGATGTCTCGGCAACGGGTACTTTGAAATTTGGGAGGGGGTGCGAGTCCTCGTGCTACACTGAAAAACATTCCACCAAATGCAATATGTATAAACTTAAAAACAAAGAAGAGGCATGCAATTAAGCATGCAACCATGATTTATGTACTAGGAGTGGATAATTTAAGATCGTGTGCTCCCTCTAATCAATCCTTACACATAAGGGTCAATTTCATTCATCAAATTTTGGAGATTGTAGAGAGAGTGAGGCTAGTTGAATAACTTCTATGTTTATGGTCCAATGAAGAAATGCAAGTCATCTACAACAAACTTCTCTACTATTCATCAAATATTTCAGCAAATCAAAATGAATATTTTTCAAAATTGTGGAAAACCATCAATAAAGGTGTGCATGTTTACTCAAGAAATTTACGAAAAATAGAAACACATTATTTAATGTACTAAAATTTAAAAAACAATAGCTTCAAATACTTGATCAAAACTACAGTTTGCCAACATATGTTTGATCTACTTTCGGAACTGATATTGAATACTCGGACTCTTGTTTATCCCTACTACATTTTAGTAAAAACTTATATTTGCAAAAACAAAAATATTTGTGTTATAAAACAAATAAATAAGATGTGTAAAATACATAATCAATAGGACTGAAGTTTTGAAGTTAAAAATGTCTCTTTGGTGGTGTGTGAATCTTTAAGGGCCCGTTTGGTTGCTGGAATATAATTTAAGAATTAGCATCTGGAATGCTGAGTTTGGGATTCTAGAACTTAAAAACCAGATTATAGTTTTAGGATTTGATTTGGGACCGTTTGGTTCACCAAGAATTCATTATGAGAGGACAGATTTCCTCCGTTTGGTTACACATTTGTGAAATTGGAATACCATCTAGAATAAACATTATTTATTTATTTTATTATTTAACATGAATGAAATGTTTTTATCAGATTGGACTGCTATGGAAGCTTATATGAAATACTTTTGTAAATTTGAAACCAATGTTTATATGGAAGCTCTTATCTTTGTTTATTGAAGACTATAATTTGTACAACAATGCCAAATTCATAAATTGGGAAAATCTATAAACATCCATGTATGTCTATTACAATACTAGGGCCATATAGGATAGCAATCGTCCAGGGCCTGAACTAGGGCATCGTCTCCCAAACCAGTATGAACTACACCAGGATGAACCACACTTCCATCCGTCAGCCCCCTACGAGTTTGATCGCAGGTGCGTTGTATGAGTGACGCCATGATAGAGTTAGAGCCCATGCTGCTGTGGCTCGACATAGACACGTACCCCCCGCCATAGGAAGAAGAATTTTGTAGACTATCTACCGACATTTCACCCAGATGCTGGTATCACCCCTCTATCACCTGTATCACCATCATTTTGACACCCTCTACCATTCTAAATTGTGTGCACATTTCTGCCTCATCGGTTATGATTATGCATTCGTTGATGGCTTGATTTGCAGTTAAATGGGCAAATTTGGAGTAAGGGCACGCATTATTGAGAGCCTTATATGCAAGTACAAATTCCTCATATTCTCTACTTGAATCGCATTGGGGCTTTTGCCTACTATGAGGCAAGTGTCTGCACTTGTATCCTCCTGTGCTCGTCGATTCCACAGCTGCCCTCCAACACAACTCTACAACAACAAAGATATGTACAAAGGCGACAATGGGGAAATATCCCGTGTTGAGATATGAGCGCCAAAACAAGAGTGGACGTGAAAAAACATTTTTATTTCAATAGTTTGGAATGGTCAGTTTTGAAAAAGTGGAATTAAAACGAGTATTTGGACAATTCCACCTATTTAGAAGGAAGACCAAATCTTGATTTTGGGGGGCAAATAAGGATACCGGATTCTACTTTTTTCTAATTCCCATTCTCATTTGGCGAACCCAAACAGTGGATTTTTTAATTTTGAGAAATCCTTATCCCAATTCTTGCTCTAATCTATGATCCAAAGGGGCCCTAATTGTTGTTTATAAAAGAAAAAAAGAAAGATTACTGTATGTTTATGCGAATCACAAATTGTTGTATTAAAAGCAAAAAAACATGATAGACATTTCGTTCATTTCTTCTTCAATTATATAGATGATCAATTCTAATATATTTTATTAATATTTATCTTCTTCTTTTTTGTAACTTTAAAATTAGATATTATTATATTTTATAGTATAGATATATAGTGGATTTCCACTTTTGCCGGAAAAAAAATATTGAAAGATATTCTTATAGAAATAAGATAATAAGATATTGATTCACATTTTTCTCTTTATAATAGTATTTAAATATATATTTGTATATTTTTTAAGCAAAACAAAATCATCACAATCTCTATGAACATTGAAAAAAGTTCTTTTATTAATTTTTTATTACTATTTATCTTCTTTTTAAATAACTTTTCTTTTTTATTTTCTGAAACATTAAAAAAGATAGAATATCCAAATAAAAGAAGATAATATTAAAAGATATTCTTATGAAAAGAAGAAATAATAAAGTATAGACTATTCCTTTTATGTGTACTCTTTTTCTTAGTAATAATATTTAAAAATACATTTTCTTGATTTTTGAAGGAATTTGAAATTATTCTACTTACAAAAGCCTACAACACAACGGTCAATTGTAAGCCTCTTATCTGCGAGGTCTTAGGTTTAAGTCCAATTGAGCTTAATAAATAATAATAATACTTAATCACAACACAATAATAATAATTAATCTTCGCTTCAGCCTCTTAGCGACGATAAAAAAATAGACTATTAAACTTATAGGAGCCCTTTTTGAACCAATTTTATTCATATAAATATTAAGGTTTCGCCAAAAAAAAAAATATTAACTAGAAATAAAGCAGACCAATGAATAACTTTGCTGTAAAGAGGTTTGTCAAATGTCGTAAGGACGCTTAATGCTTTGGGAAAACTTGTTTGTAGTTTTGTTGGGTAGTTGTATAATGTAAAAAAAAAAATTGGCATAAAAGTACAAGGGCAAGCCCACAATTAAAAGCCTATCAACTAATTACAAGTCACAAAAAAATCCAAATGTTTTAACTTACCGAACATAATCTGAATATTGTTCTTGTCAAACTCAAATTTAAATTTGAACCTTATGACTTAGAGTATAATTAAGCCTACAAATTCTGTGTTGACAATTGGCAAGGCTTTAAAGCCTATAAAACAATGCATAGACAACCTTCCTTCCCAATATTTACAGCCACCACGGTGTTATGACAGTCTTAGGAAATTCATGCCAGGTACGAAGGAATGGCTTGAAGCCAACAAAAACGTTAATCATCCCTTGTCTCCTATTAAAAAGTATGGCTGGCATGAACCAACACAAATAAAATATGATGTTTAATTATCAAATTCATTGAACACACCTTGCTGTGAATTAAGATCTTTTTGCCAGATCCACACCACATTAGCAAGATATTTCTGGTTATAAAAAACCTAATTTAAGGATCCAGGAACTGAAAAAGGAAGACTGGGAAGTCAAGGCAGAGCCAAAAAATTACTAAAAAACCAACACAGCCAAAGAGAAAACGAAGAGAAGGCCGCAGGCCAAAGACGAAACACACTGATGCGGCCAAAAACAATCAACAATAATGTCATTCTGTAACAGAGCATAGGCAGCTAGTTTATCATTTGAAAGTAAATCTCAATAAACTTGTACTTGGATTTCTAAGGTCAGCAACTATATATAAAAATCCCTGTTTCTCAATTTAAGCACAATCAATCTATAAAACCAAATATCCAGAGTTTTTATCCTAGGGTTCTAATAAGTCTCAAAAACATCGCAAATGAATAAAAACACAAAGTAAACTAACCTCACATATGCCAATATCAAAGATTCCAAAAAGCACTTTAAGCTGAAAAATAATACCTGCAAGATAGCATTTGGTCCTTGAGTCCACCAGCTTGCACAAGCATCAAACTGCTGAACAATAGACTCCCTATTCACATCTTTGTGACTCATACCCTGTAATTTTAGTTTATCATTATCTATATCAGACATACATAACATCAATCTAGAATTAGACTAAGCCATGCATCTTAATGACTCTTCCACTGTTACAAAAAATATGGAATCCGCCAGCAATATCACAAGCACAAACAATGTATATTTAAAATTATAAAACAATTGCAGAGGTTGTAGTAGAATTTTTGGCTGGCAGCATGTATGAATAAACTATTACCATTATACATTTACAATGACAGGAAGAAAGACCGCAATAATCCCCTTACATGCAATACGTGTTGCAAATAAATACCCATTACTTGTAATACATGTTGAAATAATGGCCAAGCAATACAAAGGACAAATTCCCCCATGGATCTTCACCATTTGACCAGCTTTTAGCGATATGAAATTCTCAACATTTTCTCTAGAAATATTATGTTACATTCTTCCAAAACAAATTATCGGGGATTAAAAAAAATGTACAAGTAGTAAAGATTGCCAAATAATGCCATGCAAACCTTGTAAACACCAAAGTTTTCTCCAAAACGTGAATCGATCAGATTAATGTACTGTTCACGAACAAGAGAATGTTGTGTAAAAGGCCACCAAAGCAACTGCTTTGCCTTTGTCGGCATCTCATGTAACCGATTTATTCTTTTCGAATATGATGTTTCTAAGGTATCCTTAATTTCAGAAAATATTTTCTGGGATTCACTAAACCACTCAAGAAGCTTATTGTTTATATCTTCTGGAATTTTCGGAAGCAAAAACACAGGTACCCTGGACACACATAAAGATTCAATAGGTCAGATAATTTTCTCCACAGAGAATTATGCTTAAACCCAATGTGTCTTTGCTATAACAACATCGAAGCATTTACAAAAGAAATCCAAAGACAATCAGACTAAAATTTGTTCAGATGCTCTTTAAAGATCAACTTTAGAACTTCAAGTTTAACATAAGTAGCCTAAATGACAGTAACAGGTGTGAAAAACAAAGATTGCCTTCATTTATTCATTTAATGAAATCAATATGTTGAAAAACCACATTAGCATAGATTCTACAGGCAATAAATATATGTTCTTGAACTCAAATGTTCCAAAATGCATAGATACCATAAGATGCACAACTCTAATAGTACAAGAGATATGCAAGGGGACTGGTATGCAAAAAAACGTTGCAGAAAGCTACTTGAAGACAGAAAAGTCTTAATAATAAAATAAATATTTTTATTTTAAGTTAGAAAAAAAAAATTCTACAATGACATGCAACCTTCAAGAATGCATAACACAAAAATGCTTAAAAATGAGAAAAAAAAGGATTTTAAAGTTCTCAAAAAGATATCAAGAAAAGAAAAGATTAATTATTTTGATGCTTGATAATCATGATTCATTATCATGTTCTTCAAAAATTATTTTAAAGCATAATCATTTGTAGATGGCAGACATAGTCTAGAAAGTCAATATTTAAAAAAATTGGTAGGGGAAAAAAATTAATTTAAAGCTTGATGACAAATTGTTTGCCACATAATACATGAAAAAATTTAAGCAATTAATAGAAAATTACAAGCCTACTGAGTGCTTTTCTTTAATTCATTTAATTTTTATGAACAGACAACATATCAACATTTTGGGACAACCTGATGTAATTTATCTGATATGTCTAAGAAACATGAACAGCTTGAATGACAGTAACAGGTGTGAAAAACCAAGATTGCCTTTATTTATCCATTTAATGAAATCAATATGTGGAAAACCACATAATTATACATTTTACAGGCAAAAAAAAATATGTTTTTGAACTCAAATGATCCAAGCATAGTTACCATAGGATGGTAACAACTCTAATAATACAGGAGATGGTGAAGGGTACTGGTATGTCATTTTCAAAAAAATAGTTGGAGAAAGCTACTTGAAGAAAGAAAACTTATAAAAAATTTACATATATTTATATTTTAAGTCAGCAAAATAAAATGCTATAATGACATGCAACCTTCAAGATTGCATAACACTAAAATGCTTAAAAATGAGGGTAAGAAAAAGATTTTGAAGTACTCAAAAAGATGTAAAGAAAAGAAAAGATTGATTATTTTGATGTTTGATAATCATGATTCACTATCATGTTATTAAAAAAATTATTTAAAACCGTATTCATTTGGAGATGCCAGACATAGTCTAGAAACTTAATATTTAAAATACTTGATACAGGAAAAGAAATCATCTTAAAGTTTGATGAGCAACTGTTTTGCCACAAAATACTTGAAACATATTAAGAAAAAAATAGAAAATTACAAGTCTAGTAAGTTTTGTTCCTTAATTCATTTAGCTTTTCTGAACAGACCAAATACCAACATTTTTGGGACAACCAAATGTAATCTATATCATGTCTTTTTCAGGCAATGCTTTAAGAGATGTATAAAGACACAAAGATACTTCAATAGAAGTGTGTTAACGTCTATGGATTTCTGAACCATATGGAGTTTTAAGAGAAGGACACATTTTTGCTATGGAGGACAAGTAGCATGGGTTATGTTACAAGTCTCCAAGTAACAACAATTCCAAGAAAACCTTCACAAATCTCATTGTTATGTAACTATGTGTTTGTTCCGATGAATGCAACAAGTGACATAGATCCTTATGGATTAAGCAGCTACTCCTGTTCTCACTATTTTAAAATACAAAATTCCATTGAATGGTAGATCTGTTGCGAATTAGAAATTCAATATCAATCTTAGCAATTAAGATGATTTAATAGCCCAGGGTTAGAAAAAGGCCACTATTTTCACTTTATTAATAGGAAACCACAGATTGCAAAAGTTTGCCACACTCTTCTTTGTATAAAATTAACTAGAGTTACAACAATGAGGGTGGCAACAGCAGGAGCACCAAACAGTGTCTGAAAATAAAAGCAAACAACAAAACAAGAAGAAGAAAAGAAACAGAGAGAGGTCAAGACAAACGACTAAGAGTCTTTTCTAGGTAGAAAGAAATCAGTCACAGAAGGATAAGCCTGCTGATGAGTAGAAGCTCTACTCTGTCTCTGAGAACTCGTAGAGGAGTGTCGCTGCTGCAAATAGCCAGTACAGGATCTGAAAAATCTGGTAGATCTAAAATGGTCGAAGGAGTTGGAAGAGCTAGATAACCTTTTCACACCACGCAAAGGAGATAATGGTGTAAAAAAGGCAGTAATGAGCTGAGTAGAAGTATACCAGTGAGGGAGTGGTGACTATAGAGTGCTATCACGGAGCAAAGTGGCCTCCTGAAGATAAAGTGCAAGACACCGCTGATCATAGTAACTGAAGAAATCATAAAGAGAGAAACACTCCCAGAACAAACAGAAAAATCTCCCTCTAATCTCATAATAGATAGAACAGCGGAAAAGAAAGTGAAACTCAATCTCAGTCTCATCCAAAGTACACAACTTACAGATCCATTCCCCGTTGTCAATATGATGGTCGCTCTGAGCCTGAAGACGGTAAGAACCAACTCTGAAGGATCCCAAGGAGATACACAAGGTATGAGACCATCACCAAGAAAGGTAGCTAGGATGAACAATAATCCCATCAGAGATCTCCAAAAAGTGCTCCGCATAAAAGGACATCCTCGGACGTAACCCAGTAGGCAGGTTAATCCAGGTAGTGGCAATGTATTGTCTATAAATGTCAAGTCTAACATGCTCACTTAACTCTTGTCGTAAGGGGAGAAGATGAGCAGGGGCATTCAGTGAGAACTGGTAAGGGGGGAGGTGGTTAATATCTATCCCAATCAATCTCAGCAGAGAAGAGGTTTGTGCATACCAACAGCTAGCACGAGGACCAGAATCAAAAATCTCAATAGTAACTGAAGAGTAGTAAGCCAACTAGGAGTACCGATCATAGTCCCTAGCCGAATCCGCAAAACCACGTAGACGATGGAGAAACCAAATCAAATCAAAAATGGCCGCAACAATGAAAGGATGAGCACTGAACTCAGCAAGAATGATACTATGAGGAGTAAACCTATGACATCTAATGATGCGCCGCAAAAGCACTGTCTGAACCCGCTCAATCGATGCCCAGTCAAAACCAAGGAGAGATGGGCCCCAAATCACAGACCCATAAAGAACTTTATCATTTCCAACAAAAATAGTTGAAGAACTTGTGAATTTGGTGAGTACTTGACAAGTTTTAAAACCATGGTTTAAACTTCAGATAACCCTTATGTTTCAACCAAATGACCCAAACACGAGCAAACTAAGCTTTACCAATCCAATTACACTAAATGTAGAATCATTAAATTTAATGCACCAATAATAGCACAAAGCATGTCATTAGAAAAGAAAATTATGCAAAGACGAAGTGAAACTCTATCTTATGAGAAATTAAACATGTTCCTAATATGTAGGCAAATAAGTCCGATTACACCCACAGGTAAAAATCTTGTCAATCAAGGAATCTATTCATATCATCCCACTAACAAACACCTGGTTCACAAGTAAGGGAATAAATTTGGTGACCTACATTCTTCAATAGATCCATAGTTGTAAACCTCGTGACTTGATAAACCCAATTTGGACTTGGAACCAACAACTTGGACAACTATTGCCAAGAATTGACATGTCAAAAGAAAAGTTAAATTCAAACTCAACCTCCAGTAATTTATCAATGCAGACTCACCAAGTACATATTGTGACTTTCAGTTTGGAAATCACGAAAACTTCCCCACAACTGAAGGGAAGAGTTACTTGGAACCCTTTGCAATTTAAAATAACTCACAACTTGTGTGAGTTTTTTGCTAGTTTTAAAACATTGAATATATCTTTACATTGCAAGATAGTCTTCAAACATCCTTAGCATTCTATCGTTTTAAAATACCATATGCACCAAAATCCTTGTTAAATGTACGAGAGTATATACAACCACTAGGAAAAAATATAAAATAGATAATACAATCAAATCTATTATGTCTACATGAAGTTCATGTGAGTTTGTAAAATATTTTTTAAAAAACACATTTATTATTTTAGCTTTAGCTCCCTATAAGCTCAACAACTAATGCAGTAGACTCTTGAGTTCACAACAATCCTACAATATGTTGGTATCATTTGGGGTTATTGGTTGATCAATTGTTCTAATCACTGATTACTTTTTGTTTCTCATCGATTCATAGTTAACCGATTTGGTCTCAATTTACTGGTCCATTCCCTTCTCAGTGGCTTGGAGTCCTTATTGGTAGCTAACAATCTTTTTGGTAAATAATAGTTTTATTAGTAACATCCTTTGCCGACAAGTTGTTTATTGGTTGCGATTGTGGAATGTGAATGTTCGAGTATTCTAATTGGAATGTTGAAGAGGTTCTTCTAGAGGTCAACATCTTGGATTGATGGATTATGAAAGTTTCTAGGTTTAAGAATTTATTTTGCAATTATCAGCCTACTAGATTGATATATTTGTATCGAGATATGTAATAATTAGAATGTCGCTTGAAGGTATTGGGTATACAGTTAGGGTTGCTTTCGTACTTTAGGAAACAAAGGGGCTCTTAGCGTTCAATTTGAGTAGGAAAGAAATATCTCGCACTAGGGGCATCCTACGGGGTGATAGCTTGTGGCAAAATGATCGTTTCAATGTATGTTGTTCTATTTTACATATTGGGTATAACCAAGAAGGCCTTATAGTATAGGATATCAGATGTAGCTACATGGATTATATGAATCAGTCTTGTTTTCTCTCAATTATGTGTTATTGCTTTTGCGGTTGTCTTTAGCTGCAAGGTTGAACACCTCAATTTGAGATCCCACTGCCTTGGACAACGTCAACAACCATGTGGTCATGCACCCTAATCATATCTTCTTTCATGATGATACTAGCAGCCATTAGCTTTACTTTACGATGGTTGAAGGGATCCCATTATCACAGTCCAAGCCAAGCATTCATGTTACAAGTTCATTGAAAACTGAGGTGAAAAAGGTACATTTTTAGTAGTGACATCCAAAATATTTTAGGAGCTTATTGTCGAAGAACAAGTAATGAAAGAAAAATGATTGTATTGGCCAAGAGTTTCTCCTTATGCTTTGTTAATCAGTTGTTGTGCGTAGTAATCAGTAATTCCCGTTGGGTTGTTAGTTAGTAGCATAATTATAGGACTCTTCTAGCCCAGAGCAGAGGCACTCATTTTGAGCCCAGGGGCCTATGACTTGGACTCAACCACATCAAAGGTCGTTATAAACTTGAAAAACACTTCATTTTATGCAAAAGATCTTTCACTTTTGGTTTATAATTGTCACTCAACCCTAAAAGAATGCATTCTTTCATTTGCAAAAACAAGGATAGGAAAAAAAGCATTAGAGAAAACATGTTCAGGTATTGAAGAGCGTACCGAAAATTATTTGTGCAAGTTAGTAGTCAGTGATGAAGCTTCCCCATCTATAATATCACCTCCATCTCCCATAGCTATCATCCCCATACCATCCATCAAATTGCTTAAAATCCTTCCACTTCCCGCAAGCATCAAAATCCCACCACTTGTCAAATCCCTCCAAATCCTATCCACATCGCCTCCAAGCATTTCCCAAATCTCTCGTAATGACCCTTATGCATCCATCTTCTACTCACCCATCTCCACTACTGAATCTCTCATCTATCCATCCGCTGCCTTTGAAGAATCCATCCCTTCACCTCCTATCGCACCATCCACTCCAAACCAATCCTATCAAGATCCTGCCCAAAAGCATGTTGACATCCCCCAAAGCATAAATGAAGATATCATCGTACCATGTCTTCCATCCATAGTGCAGTCACCATCTCCTCCATCTCCAAAACCTCGAGCCATATCTCCTCCACTACAAGATATCTTGTCATCCCACCAGCTACATCAAGATCCTATCCTTCCATCTCCCCCGCTCCATGCTTCCATCTTACCACCTATCCAAGTTATTCCACCATCTATAATCTACCCTCTTGGTTCACTTACATTCATCCACGGTGGCCCTCTCTTAGCAAAAGAATTAAGAACAGTATCTCCCCATTGCAATACACCTAATAAATCACTTCTACCATTTTCTACAAGCAAAAAGTTTCCTCAGCTTGTTCAAATGCTCAATCGATGGCATTATCAAGGTCAAGGTTTAGGACCACAAGAGCAAGGAATCAGAGAGCCTATTATTGCACAAAAAAATCTAGGATTTCATGGTCTTGGATATGTATCCAAAGGCTCACCATCTAAAGGTGTTGGTACACCACACCCCCAAACCAAGCCTATCTCCAAGCCCACCATGCCACCCTCCCATCACTCCTTCAAGAAATCTTATGTCATCCCCCCTCCACCATCTTTGCAACCCAAAACAACCTACCATATCCCCCCTTCATCCGCTAAATCCATTTTGGGTCCCTATGTCCCAAAATCTACCATCCTCCATCCTCCTATCAGCCATCATAAAAATCCTATTCCATCCATTTCTATGCAAGATCAACAAAGGCACATATCAGGGCACATCATCCTTCATCATCCCCCTACATGCTCTTTCATATCCTCTCCATCTCACAAAGCTTCTCCTAACCATCTTCCCAAAGCTTACCACAGCAATGTGAATGCCAACTTCAAAATGCATAAAGCTAAAAATCCACATCCTAGGCAATCATATGTCTATTCTAAAAGACATACTCCAAAAAGGCAAAATCCAATCAAAGAATGCAAAACAATGCAAAAGCCTATGAAAAGAAAATCCAAAACCATGTGGATCCCCAAGAAAAAAGTTGAAACCCAATGCATAATGGCATCCACCATTGCTAATCCCCCATCTAGTAACTCATGTCCCCCATCTCCTAACTCCATCTTGGGTGCCTATATCCCCAAGCACGCTTCCACAAATCCTCCATCACGCCCGCATCTACCATCTATCCCCCATATGCTCTTTTCACACCCGTTCCAACATGTGCCAATGTTGCTCTTGCAAGCATCCCCATCTCATGCTCCTTTCCAGCATTTTCATCCCTCCATCTTGTACCATCAATCCCATCTAATCCGATCTATTGCATAAATCACACATCCGGTGTACCAACAGCTAGCAACAAAATTGAACATTCCAACAGCCAGTGAAAAATCCCAAAAAAGCCAAAATAGCTGAAGAAAGCCAAAATCATTCCAGCTAAGTCCAAAGTCAAAAAGTCAAAAAAGAAAAGAAAAATAAAGCGTCCACTGGTGAAAACTTGGCAATTCAAGCGCCTTGGACAAGTACCATGATGAAAACTTGGCAAACAAGCGTCATGCGTAATCCCGCCATCCCCAGCTTAGCCTATCACCCTCATGCTTTTGGTCATCTCTTGACATCCAACTCCATCTTCCAATCTATATACCTATCTGATGCAGGAGCATCTTGCATGGAAAAATTATTGGGAAAAAAAAAAAGTTGAAAAAAAAAAATTTGAAAAAAAAAAAAAAAAAAAAAAAATGTGGAGGAGAGAGAAAGTGACGAAAATTAGAGAAAAAAATAATAAAAAAATAAAAAAGGGGAAAAAGGAGAAAAGAAAGAAAAAGAGGATTTCTATTTTCGAGGTGCATAGGTGGCATAATAGGAAAAAATAAAAAATAAATAGTTGTCATTTCATTTATCGAGGTGTGTGGGAAGAATTTTAGAAAGTTATGAATATTGTAGAAAGTTTTGGAAGTTGTAGAAGGTTGTGGAAGATGTAGAAGGTTGTGGAAGTTGTAGAAGGTTGTGGAGGAATTCTAGAAGGTTGTGGATAAGTCATGCATGGGGTGGTAAGTGCCTATTTAAGCAAGGCCTATGAGCATTTCTAAATCAAGCTTGGAGAAGCTCAAGGAGAAGCTCGAGAAGTGGAAGCTTGGAAAGGTGAAGGCTTCAAAGTGTGAAAGAGAAGGAGAAAGTGAAGAGTGAGTTTTCCTGAGTCTGTAGACAGAGCGCCGAATGTGAGGCAGTTTACAGCAAAATTATGATGGTCTTGTGAGTGTGTAGACAGAGCGCCGAATGCGAGGCAGTTTACACTGGGATCTTGGATCTTGGATAAAGTTGGAGAAGAGCTAGTGGCTACGGTTTAGAAACAAGGAGGTTGCTTGGTGGCTTGCGAGCACAAGTTGAGATCTTAGAGGTTTCTACTAGAGTGTGGATCTGGACTAGCTTGGGTTTGGATTGGATCTTGCGAGATCTTGCAAAAAATGTTGTTGTAATTAGATTTTCAAGTATAATAAAAGAGTTCTTTGGGAAGCATTTTATTTTCTTTGTCTTCATATTGTTGCATTCTTGGTTGTGAGTTGGTAAGGGTGGTGTGGCCCTCTATCAAGTGGTATCAGAGCGTACCTCTATCAGTGGTATCAGAGCGGGAGATCCTGAGTGTACAAGCAGATCGCCGAAGTGTGAGGCAGTTTGTACCAGGACCTTGGTTGGGCAAAGTTTATCAGAGCTGGTGGATTGCAAATCTGTTGTCTTAGACTTGTGATGTGGTTTCTGATTGTTCGTGCGAGGTGGCAGGTTGCGATCTGACTTGCAAACAATTTGAGGTTGTCACAAGGAGCGTAGGAAGGATTTGTTGCAGAGGGTTTACGAAGATCTTGGAAGATGGCTCCAAGAGGATTGGACCCTAAGATGATTGCCAAAATCCATGATATAGTGGAAAGAAATTTTTCTAAGATGATTTCTCGGTTGGATGATAGATTGGCTGATCAAGTTAAGGAGGTTCGTGAGAGAAGATGGCATCACAAGGTTGAGGTGGAAGAGGATGGTTTTGCTGATCAGTTTGTGGAGCCTGATGCAAAACCTGTAGAGCAACTAGAGGTTGTTGCTAAAGATATTCCTAATGTTATTGATGTTGGGACAGATGTTGGTTTTCATGATCAATTGGTTGAGGAGATTGTGGAGCACTCGGTTGTGGATGATCTAGTTGATGTTGGTAGTGACTTGTATGTTGCAGAGCACTTGGTCGTGGATGATCCAGTTGTTGTTGGAGGTAAGTTATGTATTGCAGAGCATCTTGTTGTGAGCAATGAGGTTGCTAGTGTTGAGAGTTTGGCATGTGTTGATGGAAATGTACATGTGGATGCTGATGTGGAGTTTGTTATTGCTGGTATGGACGCACTAGTTGTTGATGTGAATGGGAGTTTGCTAATGAAGCATTACATTCAGTTTGTTATTGGGCATGAGCTTGTTGATTGGATGGTTGAGATTCTAGTGTTTGATAGAGTAATGCAGATGTGGAAGATTTTCATGGTGGTTTTGTTGTCCCTATTGAGGTGGAAGCCTTTGGTGAAGATGAAGATGGTGGTAGATCTTTCTTTTGGCGTCAAAGTGTGGGACACACTTTTCTATCTACCGGGGGAGTCTGATGCAGGAGCATCTTGCATGGAAAAATTATTGGGAAAAAAAAAAAGTTGAAAAAAAAAAATTTGAAAAAAAAAAAAAAAAAAAAAATGTGGAGGAGAGAGAAAGTGACGAAAATTAGAGAAAAAATAATAAAAAAATAAAAAAGGGGAAAAAGGAGAAAAGAAAGAAAAAGAGGATTTCTATTTTCGAGGTGCATAGGTGGCATAATAGGAAAAAATAAAAAATAAATAGTTGTCATTTCATTTATCGAGGTGTGTGGGAAGAATTTTAGAAAGTTATGAATATTGTAGAAAGTTTTGGAAGTTGTAGAAGGTTGTGGAAGATGTAGAAGGTTGTGGAAGTTGTAGAAGGTTGTGGAGGAATTCTAGAAGGTTGTGGATAAGTCATGCATGGGGTGGTAAGTGCCTATTTAAGCAAGGCCTATGAGCATTTCTAAATCAAGCTTGGAGAAGCTCAAGGAGAAGCTCGAGAAGTGGAAGCTTGGAAAGGTGAAGGCTTCAAAGTGTGAAAGAGAAGGAGAAAGTGAAGAGTGAGTTTTCCTGAGTCTGTAGACAGAGCGCCGAATGTGAGGCAGTTTACAGCAAGATTATGATGGTCTTGTGAGTGTGTAGACAGAGCGCCGAATGCGAGGCAGTTTACACTGGGATCTTGGATCTTGGATAAAGTTGGAGAAGAGCTAGTGGCTACGGTTTAGAAACAAGGAGGTTGCTTGGTGGCTTGCGAGCACAAGTTGAGATCTTAGAGGTTTCTACCAGAGTGTGGATCTGGACTAGCTTGGGTTTGGATTGGATCTTGCGAGATCTTGCAAAAAATGTTGCTGTAATTAGATTTTCAAGTATAATAAAAGAGTTCTTTGGGAAGCATTTTATTTTCTTTGTCTTCATATTGTTGCATTCTTGGTTGTGAGTTGGTAAGGGTGGTGTGGCCCTCTATCAAGTGGTATCAGAGCGTACCTCTATCAGTGGTATCAGAGCGGGAGATCCTGAGTGTACAAGCAGATCGCCGAAGTGTGAGGCAGTTTGTACCAGGACCTTGGTTGGGCAAAGTTTATCAGAGCTGGTGGATTGCAAATATGTTGTCTTAGACTTGTGATGTGGTTTCTGATTGTTCGTGCGAGGTGGCAGGTTGCGATCTGACTTGCAAACAATTTGAGGTTGTCACAAGGAGCGTAGGAAGGATTTGTTGCAGAGGGTTTACGAAGATCTTGGAAGATGGCTCCAAGAGGATTGGACCCTAAGATGATTGCCAAAATCCATGATATAGTGGAAAGAAATTTTTCTAAGATGATTTCTCGGTTGGATGATAGATTGGCTGATCAAGTTAAGGAGGTTCGTGAGAGAAGATGGCATCACAAGGTTGAGGTGGAAGAGGATGGTTTTGCTGATCAGTTTGTGGAGCCTGATGCAAAACCTGTAGAGCAAATAGAGGTTGTTGCTAAAGATATTCCTAATGTTATTGATGTTGGGACAGATGTTGGTTTTCATGATCAATTGGTTGAGGAGATTGTGGAGCACTCGGTTGTGGATGATCTAGTTGATGTTGGTAGTGACTTGTATGTTGCAGAGCACTTGGTCGTGGATGATCCAGTTGTTGTTGGAGGTAAGTTATGTATTGCAGAGCATCTTGTTGTGAGCAATGAGGTTGCTAGTGTTGAGAGTTTGGCATGTGTTGATGGAAATGTACATGTGGATGCTGATGTGGAGTTTGTTATTGCTGGTATGGACGCACTAGTTGTTGATGTGAATGGGAGTTTGCTAATGAAGCATTACATTCAGTTTGTTATTGGGCATGAGCTTGTTGATTGGATGGTTGAGATTCTAGTGTTTGATAGAGTAATGCAGATGTGGAAGATTTTCATGGTGGTTTTGTTGTCCCTATTGAGGTGGAAGCCTTTGGTGAAGATGAAGATGGTGGTAGATCTTTCTTTTGGCGTCAAAGTGTGGGACACACTTTTCTATCTACCGGGGGAGTCTGATGCAGGAGCATCTTGCATGGAAAAATTATTGGGAAAAAAAAAAAGTTGAAAAAAAAAAATTTGAAAAAAAAAAAAAAAAAAAAAATGTGGAGGAGAGAGAAAGTGACGAAAATTAGAGAAAAAATAATAAAAAAATAAAAAAGGGGAAAAAGGAGAAAAGAAAGAAAAAGAGGATTTCTATTTTCGAGGTGCATAGGTGGCATAATAGGAAAAAATAAAAAATAAATAGTTGTCATTTCATTTATCGAGGTGTGTGGGAAGAATTTTAGAAAGTTATGAATATTGTAGAAAGTTTTGGAAGTTGTAGAAGGTTGTGGAAGATGTAGAAGGTTGTGGAAGTTGTAGAAGGTTGTGGAGGAATTCTAGAAGGTTGTGGATAAGTCATGCATGGGGTGGTAAGTGCCTATTTAAGCAAGGCCTATGAGCATTTCTAAATCAAGCTTGGAGAAGCTCAAGGAGAAGCTCGAGAAGTGGAAGCTTGGAAAGGTGAAGGCTTCAAAGTGTGAAAGAGAAGGAGAAAGTGAAGAGTGAGTTTTCCTGAGTCTGTAGACAGAGCGCCGAATGTGAGGCAGTTTACAGCAAGATTATGATGGTCTTGTGAGTGTGTAGACAGAGCGCCGAATGCGAGGCAGTTTACACTGGGATCTTGGATCTTGGATAAAGTTGGAGAAGAGCTAGTGGCTACGGTTTAGAAACAAGGAGGTTGCTTGGTGGCTTGCGAGCACAAGTTGAGATCTTAGAGGTTTCTACCAGAGTGTGGATCTGGACTAGCTTGGGTTTGGATTGGATCTTGCGAGATCTTGCAAAAAATGTTGTTGTAATTAAATTTTCAAGTATAATAAAAGAGTTCTTTGGGAAGCATTTTATTTTCTTTGTCTTCATATTGTTGCATTCTTGGTTGTGAGTTGGTAAGGGTGGTGTGGCCCTCTATCAAGTGGTATCAGAGCGTACCTCTATCACTATCCTACACCCTCCATCTTCCATCTCACACCATCCACTTATCTCCTACAGCTTCAGCCAACCAGCCCAGCTATCATCCATCTCCCTAGCCCCTTCAGCTTTTTCCATCCTAGCTTCAATCCTATCACATCCATCATAAGACCTCCTTCCGCATGTTATTTTCTGATTGGGGGCACTATATTCCTTGGAGATCTTGTCTTGTCCATCCTCCCTTGTCATTGGTATCTAGCTCTAGGCTATCCTCATGCAAACCCATTGTCATCTCTTTATATCCATCATAATCCTAGCTATCTACCATCCTATCCAACCATCTCATCCTGCTCCTCTAGCTATCCTTGGTCACAAAATCTCTCATCATCATTGGATGCATCCTGCCAAATCCATATCTTTCGCTATCACCCCACCCTTAGCTTTCGCATCTTGCACAACATCGAACCATCCCGCTATCCTATCATCCTGAGCTTTTGCCTGCTTGTAACTATCTTGGTATGTTAGCTTGTACCATATCTTGATTAGCTCACTTGTAAATATCTTGGTCTATCAGCTTGTACATCCTCTTTAGCTTAGTACCATTGTATCTATCCAGTGTTCGTGTCAGTTCGTCCTTGATCAGCATCTTGCACCCATCGCACATCTTGGTTAGCTATTCCAATGCATCCTTTAGCTAGATTTCCTGTCACCAAAGTGTTATCTTTCTTAGTTCAGCTTGCCAGACGCATCACTCATCCAAATCGACCAGCTTAGGTGCTCTCCGATAGGTCCTTGCAGGATATAGCTTTCCTCATGTCTGATCTTGGTTCGTTAGTACCTCGTCCTACCCATCTCGTTGGCAAACGGTTCTCTTTTGGATTTTTGCTTTCTTTTGATTTGGACTCTTCCCTTTTGGGTCTTGAAATATCTTTTTCAAGCAATCTCCTTGTTCCCTCCTCAAGGTTGCCACGATCTTCCATATCATGGTATATTGTGAATGGGGCAATCAAAGCGTAAGGTCTTGATCATGTCTTTTGCTTGTTTTCTTTTTTGCTTGTGGGTTACCCAGTGTCGTTTCCACACTGCTTCCTCTGGGATTCATGTGTGATACTGGGGCAATCCTTGCGTGTTTGTTTTGAGTCAATTCGTCAGTCCTCTGGACAGTTGGTGAAAAGGCCTTGATGTTCTTAGTAACCTTGGCAATTAACCAACAGTCCTATAGCAAATCTAGTGCTCAACTACATGGTGGTACTTCTCTTTGAAGTATCCCCCCCGCTCAAAAAGCTTCAATGGTTTTCCTTCATCTCCATTATCCCCCATCCATATCTAGCATCCGTCTCTCCTACCCCAGCTTATGCATCAGTATCTCTTTGAATCACTCCTCACCTTTAGCTTTAGGGATCCACAATCCTAGTCTTAGGGATCCACCAATCCAAATCAATCCACCAAACCTCATCTTTCAAGATCCACATTCCTAGTCCTCGGGATCTCCGAAACCCATCTTCCGCCAATCTGACTCTTTGAAATCCTGTTGCATCAGCTTTTTAAATCCCCTCATCCATCTCCCCATCCTGGATTCTTTTTATAGCCCTCCGCTCCTTCATCCTCTGCAATCCCTGAGATCTTAAGCTTGCTTCCTCTTGTGCCTCTAATTCTCCCTTTATCATTCTCCCGTAGTGAGAGTTTGAGCTAAACAAACCTCTTCTCTTAAGCAAATTTGAGTCTTCTTGCTCATCTCGGATTCTTGTACTTTTCAAGAAGTCGTCGAGCCTCGCTTTCTCTCCCCACCGCCTTCTTGAGGGGGCATCTCACAGTCCATTCTCTCCTCTTCTGCTCTAGCCTTGGGCATCTTATTTTCTTATCTTTGATGTCATGCCACTTGCAGCATCACATCAAAGAGGGGCAAAATGTAGACACCTAAAAAACTTTTAGAAAATAAAGTATTTTTATTTTCTGAAAAAGTTCTGATGACATCATCATTTATTAATTAATTATTTATTTAATTAATTAATTAATTTTTATGCCATTAAATCCCTTTATCTTAATTAAAAATATTTAATTAAGGAATCCCTCCCAAAAATGTTTAAATCTTATTTAAACATTATTTCCTTATTTATTAATTATTTAATTAATAAAATGACCAAAAACCCCAAAATAAATAAATAAATTATTTTTTGCCCAAAACTTGGCCAATTTCCTTAAGACCACTAACCTCTTCCAAAATCTTCTAATCCTTCTTTAATTTTGATTAAAGGCTAATCCCATCATTTGCTACCCCTAATCCCAACTCAAAATATTTAATTAAGATTAAATATTAATCCTCATGTTTATTAAAAAAAGTTTTAATAAATATCTCCTCAACCCAAACCCTTGAAATAAATAAAACTTTATTTATTTCCTAAAAATCTTATTTATCCTCATCCTAAGAAGTTCTAGACTCTTCTAGAAAGTCTTCATCCTCATCCTAGGAAATTCTAGACTATTCTAGAAAGTCTTCATCCTCATCCAAAGCCTAGACTCTTCTAGAAGATGTCTTTAACCCTAATCCTAATCCCCTCCTAACCTTGTCACATTCCCTAAACATGGGTTAAAACTTACTAACCCAAGCCAAAGTTAACAAATATCTCCTCCTTCACCCACCTTCATTAAATGCCATCCACTTGCCTATCCCTAAGCTAATCCTAAACCATCCTAATCCATCCTCTAATCATTTGCACAAGCCTAAGCAAGCTTAAAACCTTCCTAATCAAGTCCAAGTCGAAATTGCTCTCATCACCCTCAAAATATCTCAACCATAAAACTTTATGAAGTCCATTAGGTCATAAATGACTCTTACAAGCCCTTTTATTGCTCTTACAAGTCATTATGAGGGTCTTTATGAAGATTTTATCCCTTGAGCCTCCTTTGTTGACTCATCCTTCCCCTTTCCTCCATCCTCACACCATGTGACATGTGTCACTCCTTGATTGGCTATAAAGAAGCACAATCCATGTGCTCTCTTCTCATGCAATCTGAGCCCTCCATGAGCTTTTTCCCATCCTTGCATCTTAGCCTTCAATCCCTCAAGCCTCTTGCCTATAAATTAGATCCTTCCCTTTTGCAAAATAACACAATCCATGAAGTAAAGTTATAATGCTATTTTGAGAGCCAAATCCATACTAAAGCCATCTATCCACACTAAAAATCCACAATCATCCATTGAAGCCTTTGGAAGCATATTGAGCATACATCCTATCCATTTAGATAAAGCTACTCAACAAGAGAGCTTCTTATTGAGAGAGTCCATTAATGGCTCATATTCTCAATTGAGAGTTCATCTTAGTCTATCTTGAAGTTTATGAATTTTGTTTAATTTGTAGAAGCTTTATTTAAATTTGGTTTCTATTAGCATACTAACATTGCTCATATACATTCCTGCAAGGATAGCCTTTGAGTCTCCACATAACTCCACTAACTCACAAACACTCATCTAGGTTTTGGAGGCCTAATTGGAGCTCCCAAAGAAGGAAGTACCAATTAAATTTAGATTTCAGTCAATCCAGTCATAGAAACATCTAGGGGCATTCAAAATATTATCAAATCTCCAATTTCAGGCTTTGAATCGATGGCCATCAAAACTTATGGGGGACTGTTGTTCTTTTCCTAATTATCTCTGCCACTCCCATGGGGATGTCTGGCTAGAGTTTCATGCATATCTCCACAAACTGCAACCAATCGATTGGAGACCGAATGAAAATGAAAGTAGACTCCTTTATCTCTCATTTCAATCTGGTTTGAAAATTTTCTAACGGTTACATCAAGAGATAAAGGGTTTTGAACTGAGGTAAAATAATTTTTATGCAAATAACGACCTCTTGCTGGAGCAGTCCTTATATAAACAATTCACCAACACCTCCCTTTTTACAAATAAGAGGAGCAGTCCTTATATAAGGTGTTGATGTTTTGTAACTTCTGTTGGATGAATCCTATGAGACTAAAATTTTGAAGATATATATATATATATATATATATATATATATATATATATACATCTTATGTGAGATATAACAAATATATATAGATATATATGTCTCAAATTCTATTACGAGAAATTTATATATAATAATCATTTATTATTATATTAATAAATAATATGAGGATCAAATAATTCCTTCTTATTCACTTTAATAACCCCAAACCTCTATGAACACCAATTTTCTTTATAATTCAGTTGTTTGACATTTCCTCAAACACTTTGCAAGCATTCATTGTCCTTTGATTTCAGATTGATAATGATTTCTTGAAATGAAGTTTAAATGATTTTTTTTAACTGATATGTATATCAAAAGACAATGCTGAAATGTAATTCAACAACTACTACTATAATGTTGTAAGCTTGAAATAAAATCCAATTTGCAATTTTTGACAAAAAAACAATCAACAACTGAAAGAGCATTGAATTCATAATGTAAAAGAAACCTGAAGTTTCCAGCCAATGCCCATTTGCAACAGCAATATATAATTATTTGATCTGACGGTACTTTTTTCCAGCTCTGAATTATGGTTGATACATGCCCAAATCTCCCATGGGGTTGGTTTATGAGTGCCACAAAATTGCAAAGATCTCTGCCCACATATATACACTGGAGAATAGGAGAACAATCGCCCAGTAGAGGCATCTGATTTTACAGCAGCAGTGCCTTATTTATGGTGCTAAACTTTGCAGAGAATAGCACCTAGTTGTGGCGTCCAAGCCTTCAAATTTCAATGACGTCCAAGTTCAGATAATGTAGCAGAAAGAAATGCTTAAACAGTCACCTCCAAATCCACGCTGAAACTCTCCATTTTAGCCACCTGAAAGCCAAATCCATCACCCCAATTGCTGATGTATGTGTGGTAAAATTTCAGACACCAGCATCTCCCAACCACAGAGAATTATAGAAAGAGGGGCACTCAATTCAATATTAACAAACTCGTACTTTAATCTCTTATTCCACAACTACAAATTAGATGCACACTCAGAATTCCAAACCCTCGTAGATAATTTCAAAGCAATGAACATATAATAGATATAGATTCCACAACCACCAAATTCCTCAGAAGTAATAGAAAGCAACAAAACTCAATTCAAATCCATTATACTTCAGCAATGGATCAAAATTCACAAAATCAGAAACCCTCACAATAGACAAATAAAAAGCAATAAACAATTGGATGCCCAATTCTCATAATGGGAGACATATTTATAATCTCAATTGTGCAACTTAGCTTCAACTATGCACCTTTCACTTAAAAGCCTTTTCGCTTTAAGTTTATACTTACACACATGATATAATTTATTAATTTCCTTTGGCTCCCAAAAACAACCCTTTCAACCATATCATGATAGTCTGACACACAAGGCTATTGTTTTTTGTGCCCAAGATTTAAAACTTTTTAACCCGGTTCCAACGAGCTATGATACTTAGGGTGGCCAAAGTATAGTACTAACAAAAAAAGCAACCTTAGCATAATTAGTTGAATAATAATAATAATAATTCACTCGTCTTACAAAAATGACTAAAGAAGCATCAGAATCGAAATATAACAACACAGGAGTGATCATCATGAAGAAAGATGGTGAATGAACCTAACAGGGTGACTTACTAAAAATAGACACTCCCTTCAAGATTCTTGGAGTGCAAACCAAAAGTCAGAAATAAAAAATGAGAGCATCACTCAACTCCTCTAACTCATCTGAACTATTTATTGACTTACTATAAATATTAAGTCTCTTAAAATGAAGCCAAAACACACCATAGGCCACTGGGAAGCCTAATAACTCCACAACTAAGACCCTCAAATCCCATTGTAACCTCAGAATGGCTTGTTATGAGATTGTGGCAATTTGCAAAAGCAATATTTAATTATTTGATTTGACGGTGCATTTTTCCAGCTCTAAATTATGGTTGATACATGCCCAAATCTCCCACGGGGTTGGCTTATCAATGCCACAAACTTGCAAAGATCTCTGCCCACATATATATGCTGGAGAATTGCCCAGCAGAGGCGTCTGATTTTACAGAAGCAGTGCCTTACTTATGGCTCCAAATTTTGCAGAGAATAGCACCTAGTTTTGGCATCAAAGCCCTCAACTTTCAATGACGTCCAAGTTCAGATACTATAGCAGGAAGAAATGCCCAAACAGTCACCTCCAAATCCATGCTGAAACTTTCCAATTTTAGCCACCTGAATGGAAAATCGATCACCCCAATTGCATATGTAATTGTGGTAAAATTCTAAAACAGCAGCATCTCCCAGCCACAAAGGACTAAAGAAAGAAGAACGCTCAATTCAATATTAAAAAACTCAGACTTTAATCTATTATACCACAGCTACAGATTAGATGCACACTCAGAATTCCAAACCCTCACAAATAATATCAAAGCAATGAACATATAAGAGATATAGATTCCATAACCACCAAATTCCTCAGAAGTAATTGCTTCTCAAGCCACAGTAGTTAAAGTAAGAGAAAGCAACAAAACTCAAAACTAATCCACTATACTTCAGCAATGGATTCAAATTTGAAAACTCATAAACCCTCACAAGAGACAAAGAAAAAGCAAGAAACAATTGGATGCCCAATTCTCATAATGGGAGTCATATTTATAATCTCAATTGTGCAACTTAGCTTCAACTACGAACCTTTCACTTAAAATCTTTTTTGCTTTATACTTAGGCACATAATATAATTTATTAATTTTCATCGGCTCACAAAAATGACCTTTTCAACCATATCATGATATTCTAACACACAAGGCCATTGTTTCTTGTGCCCAAAATTTTAAACTTTTCAACTCAATTCCAATGAGCAATGACACTTAGGTGGCCAAAGTACAATACTAACAAAAATAGCAACCTTGGTGTAATTAGTTAGATAATAATAATAATTCACTCGTCTTGCCAAAATGATTAAAGAAGCATCAGAATCAAAATCCGAAAACACAAGAGTGATCCTAATGAAGAAAGATGGTGAATGAATTTGACAACGTGACTTACTAAAAATAGATGCTCCCTCCAAGATTCTTGGAGCCCAAATCACAAGCCAAAAAAAAAAATGAGAGCATTATTCAACTTCTCTAACTCATTCGAGCTCACCGAAACTATTTGTTGACTTACTATAAATAGTAAGTCCCTCAAAATGAAGCCAAAACTCACCATAGGCCATTGGAAACCCTAATAACTCCACGACTAAGACCCTCAAATCCCACTATCGGCTCACAAGGGTTGCAATGATGAACTGACCAAGCCAATTGCAAGAACCTACCAAAAATAGGGGACATTACATTCACATATCAACAAAGAAAATACAATGATAGGAACATTACAGTGAATATCCAATTAACATCATGCTCTGTAATATATAATCTAGTCAGCAATTAAAGAGAAAATAATCGGTTCCAAGAATTTTGCACATGTCCCTAATCCCATTCATAGAAGCCAAGTATGATATGATTCCAAAATAATCATTATCAATATAATATTGTGAAGGATATGAGAAATAAGACCTAAATTATAGTCATCGGGCCATTTTCTGGAAAAGGAATAACTAATATGTGAACTCATACCTAACTAGTAAACTAAGGAGTGTAAAACATAAGTTATTATGAAAACTACAATGTAATGATCCTCAAATACTTCTTTCTATTTTTGTATATATCTTGTGTGTTATTCCTATATATATGCAAAAATGCTTTTGATATCTTTTATATACTTGTCTCATTTAAATGGGTGTGATTCTATAATGTCATTATTTGAATTATTATTTAGTAATATATAATTAATTTACATTATATCATTCCAATATATTATTGTTGATATTATTTTTTATAATTCTTTATTTAATTATATTATAATATCATGTTGATATTTGGATTATGTTATATTAGATTGATATATAATATTATATCATACTTAATAAATTAATATATTGTACTCACTCATCATTATATTAATAGTCAATAGTAATGTTCAATTTATATGATATCCTATTATAAATAGGTTATTTAATATTTATAGATATAATTTAATGTGTAATGAGGTATTTAAATAGGGTATGTAATTTAAATGTACATAATAATTTTGGCTCATGCTATATGCATTTGTAAATAGTTGAGTCAAGAATCAGCATAGAAAATACCTCAAGCACTTTATCTTTTATGTGGCACATAATATCCAACTAATGACCATTCTAAATAGGATTCCATTGGATGCTTATTACTTGGCTACAATATTGTTCAAGGAAGGAATCAATGCCTATGATGAAGAGGCACATTGATAGTCTATAATCACCACAAATTGTGGAAATTGATATTGGTTATTATTCTTGGAATCCTTATTACACAAATTAATAGTAAGATTAGGAGTCTAGATTTATTGACATTTGGTTAATTATTCCTTAACATCACGCAAGTCTACCAGGGAACCTTACAGTGGAGTAGTGATCTCTTTAGACACTCAAACATCAAGTAAGCATGGTAGGGAAGGTCATATCAAAGCATCGAACATGGTAGTCGTCTTCCAAACAAATTCTATGACAATTATAAAATTATCATGGCAATCTACATGGGAGAGTCAGTCATATACAACCATAAGCTTTCCAAGCATGAATATACTCGGGATATTGTATCTACAACATCATTCACAACAATACTTTGATCACTGAGTTCACCAGGCCATATACTGGGTATTCTAGAAAGCCAAGACTCTTTGTAACTTGTAGACCTTATATATGATGCAAAATTGTTTGACATTATAAGAGTGAGAATTTCACATTGTGGCAAAGGGGGGAATATAATAAACAATGTTACATTCCCACTTGAACCATCTTTAGAGAGGAGATGTTCCATTCTCAAATAATCTAAGAAGGCAAACTTCTGATTTGATCCCTGTGGACCTTATTATGCAAATAAGTATCTCTCTCTTATTTGTATTTCTATATGTACTATAAAGATAAAAGATCTATTTGCCTTGATCTTTTCCTTTGTCTTTGGGGATGTTCTTGCAGGTAAAGAAGATTTGTACATTAGGCATGTGACCAAATATTGTGCAAGACACAATCTCATAACAGTATCTCCAAATAAGTGTTGAATTAGAATTCATTAGTCATTTGGTGATCATGCTACATAAAGTGAGGCTCTTGAAGCGAGTATCTTTGATGATTGAGATTATGAGTATTTGTCTATATCAAGAGAGAGTAGACCATGTCGAGATGGATTCTCCAGTGATCAAAAACTATAGCAATTAAAAGACTATGATTCATGGGATAAAGTTCCATGCATGTAGGTTGGAAAGCCTTGTGCAAATATCTAGACTATAACATTCCTAAATAGATGGATACTTGTTGAACTAGGGAAGCATGACATGACTCACTGCCAAAAGATCAGCAGGATGACATCAGATTCAAAAGGAGTCTGACACTTCATTAGAGACAACCTTGTACTAAGAGGTTAGAAAAGTTGATATCAAATTCAAAGGGAGTTTTGACACTTTATTAGAAGTAACCTTGACAAGGGGGTCATACGGTTGGTGTTTCTTCATGAAGAAGTTCCAAGTGCAATCCCACGTAATACATTTTTCTCTATGAGAGATGAAAATCTTATTCTCTGATATGCTTCATGGTGGATGTCATGACAACACCACATGGCAGCATCCATAGTGACTTCATGTAAACTTTTGATGTCATGTATGTGCAGGCCTGCCCCTCTGTACATCACGAGGAAGTAATGACTTCCAAATGATTATCACTAGTATTTGCAAAAGTTATTGAAAGGTAGCAATCTTACAATAACTTAAATTTTTCTATCATGATATAGTTCCTAGTGCAATCCCACATGATACATACTTCTCTATGAGAGAAGAAAACCTTATTCTCTGATATGGTTCACGGTGGATGTCATGACAACACCATATGGCAATATTCGTAGTGACTTCATGTAAACTTTTGATGTCATGTGTGTACAAGCCTGCACCCAATGTACATCATGAGGAAGTGATGACATCCAAATGATTATCACTAGTATTTGCAGAAGTTATTGAAAGGTGATGATCTTACAATAACTACAATTTTTCTATCATGATATACATTTTATATAATGTTTAAACAGATCATGATAGATTATATTTTGCAAATCAACAACTAAGTGTTAGATTGACGATCTATGAGTTGTTTGTATAGATATATCATAAGTACTTGGTGGACATCATGTGAGGTGACATTCAAGAGGCCATTACCTTATTGAGTACTTGGCGAATGTCATGTGCTGATATTCAGAATGAAGAACCAAGATCAGGACTTACTTGCACATATAGCCATTCCTCCTCTACACACTGACACTGAGGAACTAACTCGTAAAGATTGCCAAATCAAAGAGATCATGTTGGGAAGGCCCACGGTAGACACAACAAAAGTAATGACCACTACAGGCATGAAGGAGGTGTTTAGGCATATGGAACAGGATGAGTCCGAGTTGATAGCACTCAGGAAGCAAAATGAGATATTAAGAGGCTATCTGCATGAAATTGTGGGCCTTATAGACCTGGATAACCTAGAGATTACTCTTGTTGTGGCATTAGAGAGGAAAGGGACGGGAACATTACAATTGAACCCATTTTTAGAGGCATGTCAGCAATGGCATGACATTTTTTGAGAGAAAGGTATGCAGATAATACAGGGTAACTTGAACCTGTTGCACCACATTCAATCAAGTGCGGATAAACTAGTATCCATAGTGAACCAAGATTTTGGATTAATGGATCAGGTACATACCTGGGCTAAAGACCTACAAGCGTTGACATCAATAAAAGCTCAAAGGTATCGTATGCTGATGCAAGTATATACTGCTGACGAGCTTGATAAGTTAGATGACTGGATAGAGAAGATATCGGTCGGCAATAAAGTCATGGAGGGACTACATATAGATATTCAGAAGATAAGAGACCAAACTCAAGCAAATTTTGGAAGCAGAGAGGTACTACAATGCCGCTAGCTTTGAGATTTTTGAGGATGAGTCAAAGACCAAGCTTTTTGCGATGCAAGCAATTGTTCAACAATTCAGAGGTACATTTGAAGTAGCTTCATCTGAAGATGACATCAAACAAACCTTCAAGAAAGAAGAAGCATTGTTGGAGCTGGACACCAAGCTTGAAGATTTTGCAGAAACAAGGATTGAAGTAGGAAACTATTGGCAAATAGTCAAGAATAAGTATGAGGGTCTCAATTTACCGGAAGCTACTCAAGTGGCCAAAATCATAGAGAAATTCAAAAGTAAACATCCAAACATCATTTTGGTATAAAGGGTAAGAAAACCTAGATGCTGGAAATTCAGTTTGACACTTAGGAAAATTTTGGATTTTTGAAAACTATCATCAAGGTGAGCAGGTGCGCTTTCTCAGAGGTGCACCGACAGTTTTGAAGAAGAAGCAATGCGTCAACAGTTAATTGTTAGTTCCTAATTTAGAGCATTCCATGCACTAGAAACGCATTTTGATGGTAGTTCAACTCCCAAAAATGCCTAGAGAAGGCCAAGCTTCCATTTTAGAGCTTCTAGAGACTCCTAGATCTTCTTTCAGCTACATTCTTCTTATCTTCTCATTCTTTTATTCTTTTGTGTCATGTAAAGGCTCATGCACACATTAATTGATATAAACAAGGGTGGAGACCTACTTAGCACCATTTAGAGAGTCAATTTGTATATAATTAAATTTGTTTTATTAGTTTTTAGCATGAGTTGCATTTTAAGAACTCTCTCTCCTAACACAAACGGAGGAGATGATTTCTTATAAATACATGGATGGAATATGTACTCCAAACCGTTATTTTGATGCAATAATATATGTTATTGGTGCTCTCATTCTAAGTGTAGTTATTCTTGCCAGAGTGTTATATTTGTGAATGCATATTCATGAAAAATAATGGAGCCAATGGTTTTATTTTGTTGTTATGATTGTGCGATCTTTTAGTTCTAGTGTTTGCCTCATGTTAACAAATTCCACTGACATAACAAATTGGAGAAAAGATCACCTATTGTTCTTGCATAGCGTCTTGTATCGCATGAGAGCACTTTCCGTGGCTTTGCAATTTGATGAAACATGAAACATCTTTCGGTTATTATTGAGTTCCCATTGACGATTGCATCAGTAGAGTTGAGGATGCGTTTCTCCTAATTTCATTGGTTTTCTACCCAATCTTTTTCATGATTTAATTCGCAGATGTGTTGTTACTGTGGTTTATGCCCGTTAGGAATTTTCCTTTCAAGATATTTGCTTTAATCTCTCGTTACCTTATCTTTGTTATTTGTTTTTCTAACACTTGCTTAAGAATTCACATAGTTGCATCAATAAATTGCATTCATCATAAAACAAAAAATACCAAAAATATAACTCTTTTGTGGTTACTTTTTCAAACAGCAATAGATCAAATAGATTATCCAAAATTGTTCAGAACCAGCAAAGGCCTCCTCGTGAACATACACATTTATCTTCAATTGAGCAGATTTCAGTAGGCTGCAAGATCACCCGGAACCTTGGAGTTGGTCCTCAATTAGCTTTTCAAGAGAGGAGTTCGAAAGGATTCCAGTCGTTCAGCATCGTGCAAAACAACAGCTCAACAGTACTCAAATTACTTCTCTATCGCCTTAGCTGCTGCTAGGGATGGACAAGCCTCGCTACCAAGACTAAGAGGAAACCCAACTCCTTGCTTGTGTTCATTCCTCTAAATCCTATCATAAGCCACTACTTGTTATGCCACTTCCATGTCACCATTCTATTTGTGGGAAATCTTAAGATCTTCTTGGGCAAACAGTACTTCCTTGCATTTGGGTGTACATGAACTTGTTATAGTGGATGTACTTCCTAGACCATATAATGTTCTTGTTCTTGTTTTAAAAATCAGAAGTTGAACAAGGATATTACACCCCCAAGTTAATGAGGATGAGCCACTAGCAAGATTGGTTCGGATTCCATTGTATTAGGTGGACCTTCATAGTGCCAACGACTCAAAGAAGGACTTCTATCTTGATGCAGTGTTGAAGGATGTAAATTGGGCAGCATTATACCTTCAGTTTTTGTATTTTCATAAGTGAAAGTGAAACTTGTAACTGTCGGGCGTCCTATTGTAACTTGTATACTATTTTTAATAATCACATGCATATTGACAATGAATTTTGAAAGAAAATTGAATTAAGTTTTGAGTTTAAGTTTGACTTAGACTTTGACACATGCGAACTCTCAATTCAACACAAATGTAATGTATTAAGTTTCTATAATGTATAAATGAATGCTTTGTCAATGATATCATATGAAAATTCAAAATTTCCCTATATATTTTGAAATTTTCCATTTTTTTATAGAATCATCCCCTTTGCCATCCCCAAAAATTTGGGTACACTGAAAATGCAAACCCTCTCCCTCCCACCCCTGTCCCAAAACTTGGGGTAACATTGAATGTAACTTTGCTCATTTTTATATTGCAAGTACTTTGTTTTGTCTTTTACATTGTTATTTTTGTAAATTGGACCTTCACTTGGGAGTAAAAGTCCTGATCACATAGTTTCATACACGATATGTGTATAGTTGAGCTTTTTATTTTTACTAATCTGGATAGCATTTTACTGCTGAAGCATGATATCAATAACCATAATATATCTTGTGTCTTGATCTTCTGGATTTAACTATGTGAACCACTTCTATCATCAATGTTTTGGATCATGCTAAATGATCCATTGTCAAGATATATTATTGAGCGTGATCAGAAATGTTGATGATAAAAATGTTTCATACAGTTAAATCTTGAAGATCAAGACACGTTATCATGAAATGTTGAAATCTCATGCACATATATAATATATCCTACTTAGCCAACCTTGAAATATTAACCTGAGGATACAGGAAAAGAAGAGCTCTTATCCTCAAGTTATCAAGCAGATCCTTACATTTTAGTGTACAATATATTCAAAGGGTGATATGTGATGTCATATCCCCTTTCTAGTGACATGATTCCTACAGTAGATTTGCCTATCATTGACTCTCGTAGGCAAATGATTTTGGAGAGAGAGTCATCCTGTTGCTAGATGATTGCATTTTGCTCTCGGAGAGTTATAATTAATCCTACATCCAGTAAGTGGGGGCCTACATGTTCTAATGTTGAATTGAGATTACACTTTTAATTTTATAAAGTTATTTATTTAATTTTATAAAGTTATTTAATAATAAAGTTAAATATAATAAGATTTTATAAAAGATGTTTCTAGAAGCTCCCAGTGACTTCTTTAAAGAGTGAATAAATAGAGGACAGGAGGCACCCATTTGGACAAGCAGTTTTGAGGATTCGACTTCTATTCTGGTTGGAGCAATTTGTAATCATTTGATCTGCAAATTCTCATATTATCTTTGGGAACGAAAACTCCTATTGATAAGCAATTTTGAGGGTGTGGAATATCACCTGAATCATTGCAAACTGGAGGTGATATTCAGTCACTTCACCTGGGCAGAGATCTGTGGCCTAAGGCCAAATCTAGTGGTTTGTTGATCATTAGAGGATCAGTTAGAAAGGAATTGACTATTACAGAACTAGAGAAGAGGAACATTTGTGATCATAAATTTCCCATACCTGGTCGAATTTGCATGCGAATTGTTGCATGGTCTTCCTTGAACCCAGACGGCTCAGTCCACATCAGGTTTGGCATTGCGATGGAAGGTTTGAATTTATATTAAAATATCGCATTAAGCCGGTAGTGTGAGCAGACTGTAGAAGGGCAGATCGAGGGCAGGTTGAAAAGTTTCAAATCCATCCATTCTTCAGCAAGCACTCGAATTAGAGATTAGAGGAATGTGACCGTGTTGGAGAAGCGTCTTCATTGTTAATCGTTTCGGCGATTCCCTTCAGCATTCGCAACCATTTTCGTCACCTGCGTGGAGTCTGGAAAATCATTAAAAAATCGCAGGTCTGAATTGCCAAGGGTGTCTCATGTATTACATGGGACGATATTAATTGTGGCAAGGATTTATAAATCACGGGTCAGGATTGGAGCCAGTTACAGTTGAATGTGCGTCGAAGAATGATCAATTTTCTTTGAACAGATAGGAACGAATCTGGAGCTCATTTCGACCCAGCCTGGACCAGCTTCAAGGAAGGAATTTGCCTACAGTACTTCATTTGAGGCTCGAATTTCAGGTTATATTTGATATTCATTTGGTTGTTAAAAATTATAGATGATTCGTCTTAATCTTTGCAGTCCAGTTTGTGTTTGAACCAGACTTGTTATTCATTTCCTTTGTTATTGGATATGAGAAGAACTTGCTATTCTGTAACAGACCGGTTCTTAAACATTTTTTTTTCCTGAATACTGTTGGTGCTATCATTATCCAGTGTATTTGTTACAGCTAGTTCATTGGGTGAATTGTTTGAAACATTACATTTACCTCATGTGTATGCCAAGTATTTGACAAATTTCCACAGTTCAGTTTGGTTCTTTAGAGGCCCTCATAGTAGGGTCATCTCATGTGAGCCCACTTATATGGATAAAGTCTCATTATTTATGCCACTAAAGCAGCATATTTGTCTTCAAAGTATACTCAGATTAAAATTCTGTCTGTATTGTCATTACTTGTAGATCTGTGAACGCCTAACTACTGTAATGTTACATCTGTCTATTGACAATGGAATCTAACACAAATTCTAAAATCTGCAGTATACATATAATATAACCCACTCTACTTGACATTCTGTGCATAATCAAGAAACATTAGACAAATGAAAAAGATGACCAACTAGCACAATGACAATTATTACAAACAGTATTACATTTTTATAATATACCAGACAGAGGTACTATAATTCACTTCTATCTCATTAAATATGAAACAAGCCCTAAAGAAAACATTATAACACATCTGTGTTATAGAACCGTCTGAAGCCAAAAATATCACTTCTTTACAAATTCAGTCAAAAACTAATTTATATATAAGCTACATAGAAAAACAAAATACTTCCTTTCAATATTATTTTTCCTGAGTTTTTCTTTCATAGTTACCAGTATGATGAGAAACCGGCATAATAGCATTTACGAAATTCAGTATTTCCTTTTTATTATTTAGCAGATGAATGTAATTAAAATACTCTCTCTCATGAAGTCCCAAGCAAAACCCAAAGACTAGCCAAGCCTGTGTAGGAAATATATGCAAAATAGAATCTTCTGAAGACCAAATAATATCATCTTCAGTGGTCCAGGTAACAAAAAACAATCTATTTATAGGCCAAATAGAGAAACATAATTTTAATATTTTTTCCTTAGCTTTTTATTTCGAAGTTATGTGATCAATGGGGAAGCTAACTGATATTTTAAAATTAGATTTTGTCTAAATAATAATCTTAATGGTGTTGAATAGACACCTGTCATATAAATATTTTGTTAGATACTTATCGTTTGAAAGACCAGCATCTGCCAATATAACTGCAACTATGTCATAGCCTCGCATGCATAAGGTTTCATATGCTGAAATAGTTCCAGAAATACCACCAAGTCTACCATCGCCTACTAGAATGGACGGTAACCTAAAAGGCCTGCACTAAAGCACAAAAGTTATTTTGTCATAGAAAATAACAAATAGAAACAAGGTAAGATTAACCATCAAAATAAAAGATAATAAAATAAAACCTATACAATTAGTTAGAATCTCAACATTAATTGTGCTTATTTTCTTCAAAATACTATACTAGGTACTTCTATTTAGAGAAAAAAAATTGAAGTATCAGAAAGATTGCACAAGCAGTCAGCTATGAACAGGCTTATAATTTTATCAGATACCTATGTATGCATTGAAAGCAGCATGACCACACAAGGACCTTCTTGAGCTGACTGCGCAATTAGCACTGGATTAAGCAATATTTCCATAAATACAGAGAAACAAGATCAAAAGACTGGTATAATTGAATATGTCAAACTAGTTGTCAAACTTACATCCCTGTCACTAGTGTTTCAAGATGGCAGGATGGCCAGAGTCACCCCTAGTTTTTTCAAAATGACAGAATGTACCCAACATTAAAAATTGTATAAATGTTTTCAGCTTGAAGGGAGACCTTCAGGCAACCAAGGCGAATCCAAGGAAATATCAGAAATTCGGATCTTGAAGGCAAATTTTGGGCAGAAAAAAAATCAAATCATAATAAAAAATACATTTCCAGAATTAAAGGAAAACATTAGCAGCACAAATTCACAGCAATCTAAAGGCAAAATCCGAGGTGAAAGACAGAAAAACAAATCAAGAACGAACTCCTTCAGCAAGAGGAAAGCACTTTCCATCAATGAATCAAACAACTTCCTAGTCTAATGTTTGGATTTCCAGATCCCAAATAAAAAATGCAAATTGCAGTTGAAATTTAAATCCTAATGCTTGTTAGATTCAAGAAAGAAGTGAAAAACCTGATTCTAAGGCCCACAGATGTATGTAGGTGCACAAAAACAGAGACGGTGGTCAAAGAATTTTCAAGACATCATATAATCATGCATGGAGTAAGAACAAGGTTTTGAATAATTTCCCAAAGAAAACAACTCAGTTCTTGTATTTAATATTTATTCAAATTTCAAAGGCACTTTAACAGAAAGGCATTGGGTATGGTGCAGCAACCTTGGGTTTCATATTTGGAATCATTTAATTTTAATGACGAATATCAAGCATATAGAGAGGAATTTTTAAGGACAATTGGAGGTAAATGAAAAAAAGATTTGAATGCCTCTCTTTGGTGCCTAGCAATGGTTTCAAACCTATGTACAATGGTGTTTCGAGGATCGGAAGAAGGCAGGAGATGTAATTCCGGGACATTTCCTAGAGGACCAGAAATGTGGGACGTGTGGGTGTGGGTGTGGGTGTGGGTGTGGGTGTGTCGATATGAAAATTTCAAAAGTAATCAATATATTATATGGATTTTATGTTTTAAAAAACTTTTAATAACAACATATATGGTGAAATCAGAAATGTCTTGTCTGAGACTTAATATAAGCCTGCAATTCATACACATTGATGCATGCATGAAATATAGACTCAACTTAGTGCCAGCTTAGAACAACTAGTTGATGTCAAAGTCCACTTGGATTTTTTTCTACTTTGTTGTCTCAAGAAAAACATTAACTTGTATTAGTTGTTCAAATGTTCCACAACATCTTGGCGATAGGCACAAGGGGGCGGTAGGGGATGCGTCCCCATCGAACATAGTTTTAGACTCCATAAAATGCAGCCTCTAATGCAATCAACATTGGCAAGTTTGGAGAAAGAGCTTGCAGGTTGCTTCGAGGAATTGCATAAAGAAAAGAGCAAGGAATCAGCTTGCGAGGAGAAGAGGAATCAGAATAGAGACAAAAGATTTCCAAGTGTGTTGTAGGTGTTCAAGACAGCCATGAGAGATGTACAATGAAGGAAAAAATCAGATTTCAAAAGATAATTGAAGCCAAGAAGGCTTAAAGGCACAAGATTTGAAGATTGACTTGTCAGCATCAAGTGTCTAGAAAGCCTTGTAAAATTTCTGAATTTTGTTTCTTAACGAAATCCTCAATTTATGTAATTGTTCTCAAGGTAATTTGTCATATACTTGTGCAAATAAAAGTTTATATCAACGTATGATTCAGTTTTGTTTCATATAGTGAGTTTGGAGCCTTCTAAAGTTGGAGTAGAGGACTTCTTTTGAGAAGACTGCTGAGACTTGCCCTTATCCTTCTGAAAGGATTTAGCGGCAAAGGCTTGCTCTGTGGAAGTGGAGCTGGAACTGCTACCGAACTGTTGTTTCCACCGATCTTGCTGAAGCAGAAGTGTGCAAAGATCAGTGAACTTCAGATCAACACCAGAAGACATCATGTTGAGAGTCTTGATAAAATGCTCCTAGGACTTTGGTAAACTCCGGAGAGTGATAACCACAATGTCCTCTTCCTCCATCTTGTGACCAATAGCAACTGATCACAAATTTTGTGAATCCCATTCAGGTGAGTGTGGGGCAATGTTTGCTCATCCATGATAATAGAAAACAGAGTGGTTTTCAATAAAAGGGATCTGCTTTTGTCAAAAGAGAGCTTTAAAAACCCAGAAAAAATACGTCGTCGATTTCTAGATCCATTGGCTCGAAAATAAAGTCACAAAAATCGAGGCACCTAGAAAAAACAGATGAAAACCGAGTTGACCTCTCGAAAAACCTACCAAGAATCTGTTAATTAAAATTGACCTAGTACAAAAATTTAGGGTTTCAAACAAAATCATTGCTGGCAGGGAAAAAAAAGCTTCAAAAAAGCTTAGAAAAATGGCAGATTTACAGAGAAAATTGTAGAATCCAAACACGAATAACTAGCAAAGGTTTGTAAATAACCTAGACACCTCCAAATAGGCCAAAAACCACTTTTTTCTAAATGGAAAAAATGGGCCACAAAATAGACACGCAATTTTTAGAGAAATTTGGATGCAAGTGGCAAAAAAATCTGGGCGTGAGCTACAGAGAAATGGTGCCCAACAGACCTCCACGTCAAGTACAGAGAAATAGCACCCAACAGACCTCAGCATGAACAGCAGAGAATAACCCTCGATTTTCAGAGCATTTAGTCACACTAGTTGCAAATAGAAGGGCCCGAGTTTTCAGACTAGAAAAAATCGCAAGAATTATAGACAAAATAGCGCAATTTATTTTTTTGGCAAAAAACCCTAGTCGAACTAGAGGTTTTGGAAGCAAATATGCATCCAAATAATTTCTAAAATAAAAAGGCATATAATTTCAACCAAGAGATTATAATTATTTTCAAAAAATATTAGAATATTGGCCCTAATACCATAATACAAAGTAATTGGTAAAATACTTGTTTGTTATTAACAGAGACCAAAAGGTCTATATAGACAAAAGAATAAATCAATGTTTCCTTAGGAAACGATCGTAAAGAACAGAAATTTTCTATGCTAGCTAAAAGAAAGCTAAAGAAAGCTAACATATAACTACAACTAACTAATTATTAGAAACATTCTAATATTTACAATAGATTACAAACAAATAACCATTAACTAAAAATAGAAGCTTATCTATTATTGTAATAGGTTGATTGTTAAGGCTACAAGATGAGGTAGTTTATAAGACCTCTCAATCTCGATTACATCAACTAGGTGTTGACACCTAAATTTGCAAGTGTCAAATTTTAAAGGGAAGTACATTTTTATGCTAGAAAGCTTGATTATTTCATTAAAAATTATATTCTTATATTTAAAAATTAAAAATAATGTTTACCCTTGTCATGCATATGAAATCTCTTATTAGGGTAAAATTCATTAAAAGGGGAAAATATCCATTCCTTTGAAAATGTAAACTATTATGATTTATAATTCATATTTGATTGGTTAATTGTTCCCTTTTTGAAAATAAATGGTTTTTACGAAAAAGGATGGGGAGAGGGAGTTGAACACTCAACCTCTCAACCCTATCCTCTTTCCTATCCTAACTACCCATTCTACCCTAACCAATTGTTCTATTATGTTCCTTGAGAATGGTTGTTAAAAGGGAAAGATATAATTCCAATATTTTTGTTTTACAAGTAAATTAAAGGCACAGTTAATCTTTTTATGGGCTATTTAACATAAGTGAAATTATTTACATTAATACTTGTTTTAGAAGGAAAATAAATAAAAAATTAATGTAAATGACTACTATGATGCATTTTGCTTGCTTTTTATCCAGGTATTATTTCTACAAAGATGTATTGATAAAGTATCATTATTGAAATTTTAAAATCATTTATATATCCCTAGATCTTTAATTTAAGATGTTTTCATTTTATGCTTCATTTATCATATAAAGGGAAGTTTTTAAAGTAAAAATTATATGTTCCTTGAAATGAAACATTTATAGAAATATCTTCTTGGCATAGAAATATTATTTTTACCTTCATAGAAATATCACCTCGATTTGTAGATGCTTCACCTAAGTTTGCTCCAAATTCTTTTGATGAGGAACCTGATCACCAAGCATCTCCTGATACTAATGTTGGCCGCTCTCCTCTCTGCCCTAAGTGGTGAGCTAAGACACTTGTTGATCTTTGTGATGATGAGCTCATTAATGGGAGAATTGATTGGAAAAAAGTGCAAACCTACAAAGTCTGCCAACTTTTCTCTCATGGCCAACATTCACAATGTGTTTAAACCTCAAACATATTCCGAGGCTAAAGGAATTCCAGAGTGGGAACAGGCCATGACATCTGAACACCAAAGCTGCTAAAGAATAACACCTGGGCCCTTTCTGATTTTCCACCAGGGAAGAAACCCATTAGCTGCAAATGGGTTTACAAAATCAAATACAAATCGAATGGTACTTTGGATAAGTACAATGCTCGTTTACTCGCGAAGGGTTTTTCTCAGCGTCAGGGGATTGATTATGAGACCTTTGCTCCTACTGCAAAGATAAGCACCATCAAATTAGTCCTAGCCATGACAACACAATTTGGCTAGAAGGTCCATCAAATAGTTGTCAAGAGTGCTTTTCTGAATGGTGATCTCCATGAAGAGGTCTACATGACGCAACCTCTTGGTTTCAAGGTTGTTGGTAAAGACCATCAAGTTCTCAGATTGGTCAAAGCTCTTTATGGCTTGAAGCAGGGCCCTCGGGCATAGTGCATAAAAATTGATATGTACCTCAATGATCAAGGCTTCCGGAGGAGTTCTTCAACTCAAATTTGTACATCAAGACTACTGACAGTAACATCATCTTTCTGATCATTTATCTGGATGATTTGATCACTAGCAGTTCAGCATCTTTGATTCAAGGAATCAAACAAAATTTATGTCATTCTTCTGATATGACTAACCTTGGGCTCATGTATTATTGCCTAGGTGTTGAAGTTTGGCAACAATCTTCTGGTATATTCATCTCTCAGTCCAAATATGGTAGGGCTTTGTTAGACAAATTTTGTATGTTGGATTCCAAGCGTGCATCTACACCTATGGAGAAAGGTCTCAAGTTATCCACAAAGTCTGATTCTCCACCTGTTGATGATACTACATACAGGCAACTAGTAGGCAGTCTCATCTATCTCTCTACTACTAGGCCTAATATCAGCTTCGAAGTCATCTATATATCACGCTTTTATGATAGCTCCTAAGCCTGATCATTGGATGGTCGCAAAGTGTGTGCTTTGTTATGTGAAGGGCACTTCAGATTATGGACTTTTGTACTCTTGGAAGTTCTAATCCTAGACTCAGTGGGTTCACAGATTCAGATTGGGCAGGCTCTGTTGATGATAAAAAAATCAACTTTTTGGATATGTGTTCAGATTGCGATCTGGTGCAGTCACATTGACCAGTAAGAAGCAGCAGGAAGTTTATCTCCTTTATAGAGGCCGAATACAGAGGAACTGTTAAGGCAAAATGTGAAGTTATTTGGCTTTGTCGATTGCTTGGGGATATGCAAATGTCACCAATTGGACCAACTACTCTATTTGTTGATAATGAAGGCATTATCAAGTTAGCCCGAAATCCAATCTTCCATGAATGAACCAAGCATATGTATGTTCACTGTCACTATATACAACAGCTGGTTAAAGACGGGACAATAGATTTGCAGTATGTTCCTACCACAGATCAGACTGCAGACATTCTCACCAAGCCTCTTAATCCTAATAAGTCTGTCAAATTCAAAGGACAATTTGGTGTTTTAGAGAGATCAACCATTAAGGGAGGGTATTATGATAATATATAATCGTCTATTATCAGTTAATGGTAACCTATTGTAAATATTTAGTTAGCTTTAGTTAGTTGTAGCTTTTTAGCTTTCTTTTAGCAAGAATAGAATGTTTCTATGCTTTATGATCATTTCCTAAAGAAACATCATTCCATTCTTTTGTATATAATGACCTCTCGGTCTCTATTAAGAGCAACCAAATATTTTCCAATTACTTTGTAATACAATAAAGTTCAGAATTGCAAAGATTAATTTCTTTGTCATATTTTGTTCCTTCCTTCTTGCTAATGACAAAAATTATGAATTCGGCACCATTAGGAATGCTTCTTACTTTCAATGCTCCGATGGGATAAAATGGAGAAATCAATTTGGTAATTTGCATCGCTGATTACATTCGATGTTGGCACTATACCAAATCGTCATTATTTATCAATGCTTTATTCCTTTGGTGTCTCACAGTAAAATTGATTGCAATCTTTGTTCATGGAAAAAACCACTAGGCCCTTTAGCCTTGCATATCCTGAATCATATTCCTCATGTTGTGTGATAATAGTTTGGCTGTCGTCTCATTTTCTTATGCGGGGTCCTTCTCAGCTTGATAACTTTTCCTTTCTTGTCTCAGCACATACACAATGGCATCTCTATTTTCATGTGACTGAAACATATATTTTGATTCAAAGCTCCTGTCCGCACCTGTAGGCTTCAAGAATTTGGTCCAAATATCAAATGGTAATCGATGGCTCCCTGTACAAAGAATTACATCAGCCCCTTGCTATCTATGAAGTGGCATCTTTCACACATGCTATCGATTCCTATGGATGCCCTTTATTATTGATGCTTCCCAGAACATTCCTTTTGAAGTCAAATTCATACTCTCAAAATTATGAGATTTCCACTACTTGTGATAGGGGATTGAATTCATACACTCCAATTGCAACCAAAGTTCTCTTTCCTGCAATAATTCTGTTGGAGCATCATTGGCATAGATTTGACTGATATATCCGTCACTTTATAATTAGGAACCTTTCCTTGCCAAAATATGCACAATGCTTGTGCAAAACCTTCAAGGCATACATGCTTATGTGTTTCATCCTGATGCGGTAGGTCTGAGTCTGTATAAACATGCTCCTTCCTTAACTGAATATTGTGTTGTGTCATATATATGCATGAGAAGAGGATCCTGATGAAAATAATAGCCTGTCACGCCATTAAAATCTGTGTTTTTTTTCTATTTTATTACCAATGTTTCTGATATCTTATCATGTTTCCCTATTATCATGACAATCTTAATAGTTTCTGCACTTCTGTCAAGGCTGGGAGTTGTTTTGTTTTTCGTTCTTGTCAAACATGGCTTTAAGCACCTGCTGATTATGTGATGAGTCAATTTGTAATTCACTGTGATTCATAACAGATTCATTCTCACAGTGGCTACCTATTCTTGCAAAGTGAACTTGTTATTTTATGCATGTTGGTTTGGTGAATGAAATCCAATCAGCAGACTTCTTGTGTTGGTATTCTTATCTTCATGTACTTGACTGTCATATGTACATGAAATTTGTTTATATATTATCTTCTCTAATCAACTGTTGTTATAACTTGCATCACCTTTACAATCCCTTCAATCTCATTGTCTCCCAAGTCTTTTCAACATCCCTAGTGAGAATATACTATATCCATTCATTGTGAGAGTGTAGAAATATCTTCAAATTCTTGGTATTGATTTGTAGCAATTCTGCTAAAAAATGGAGGCTAAAATTTAGGCTCCATCAGTGGCTCTTGATGGGGACATATGCCCCTTCTAGGCATAATGAGACTCCAGTTATCTCTAGAGAAGCAAACCGAGCATCCATGCTTAACATGACCCGCAATGAAATCGGGTGGCCCCAGGCCCTCCAAAATTAAACGTTAATTTTTTCCTCTACCAAACACATAGTTTTGATCATGTAACACTTTGGATCTCCTGAATATGATGACATCATTTGTATGAACGATACTCATTGCTGTATTAGCATGGTCTGACTTTTGTTCAGCCTTCGAGAAGTCATTAGGTACACCGTGACTTTTGTCGAATGAAGGATCCCATACATTTGATCAGCTGTACAAACATCTAGATGAAGTTTTTGAAAATATCCTTGCACGCATTCCTTTTCAGCCCCATAATCAGAATGCATATCCTTCCCACAATAAGACTTTGAAGATGATCCACATTTAGAAGATGTCAGTTCACATATATCAAGGGTATGATCGAATGAGCAATCATCAGAACTGTCCTTCAATCTATCTTCCCCATCATGCCTAAATGATACCATCTTACCCTCACATGTCTGATGTACCTCTTCCTGATGCGATAAGCTGAAAGATATCTGACCATTTGAATGCATATCATGAGTTTTATCAACTTCAAAATCATCATTAGGCCTGCTATCTTCATCATGGTGCTGATGGATTTGATTGCATAGAAAATCTTCTTCAAATAATGGATTAGAGAACATAGAGAACTCAGACATATCTTCATCTTCTTCCTCATCAAACAACGGATTCAAGAATATAGAGAATTCAGGCATACCTCCATCAGAGCTTCCCTGGTGAATTGAGAGAAAATTTAAATCATTTCTTTCAACATGTTTATGATATTCCAGATCTAACAAGGCTGAAATTTCTTCCACACTGAGCGAATCCTCTTCCTCATTTTTATATTCACTGTCATCTATTATCAAACAAATATCATCATAATTGGATTCCTCCTCAGACTGTCCACAAATTTCTTTTTCATTCAAGTCTGAAACAACATTTGACTCGTATGTCATCTTAATCCTGCATTCATTCTCTTCTGCTGCCAATTCATTATACATAAGTTTGAGAAATATAAGAAACTGATGATCATATAAGAGACCTAATTCTCGCATTCTTCTAAGAAGATCGGAGTATGGAGGTCTGTATTCCAAAGGTATTTCTTGATAGGCATTCAACATCCTCATTAAGAATTGCACTGCAGATTCTTCTTCTTGTTTTTCTAAGTTTAAAAATGCATCCAAAGGAGATATACAACTTGAACTTTCATCCTCTTCTTCTAATATTTGAAAGAATATTAGAAAGAGATGCTTCAAATCCGGGTCATCTGACAAGATTCCCAACTCATGAAATTTTCTTATGAATTCGTTGCATGGAAGCATAATGTTTGAAGGTACCTCCCAAAAATTATTCACCATCCTTATAAACAAATGTGTTGTGGATTTGCCTTCATATCTTTCCAAAGTGAAAAATGCATCCAAGGGATGTATGTGTGCTTCCTCCATGGTGTACCATAGTTTCGCTTCTTGATCATAGTACATATTCTCCATGTTAGGTAATCAAATCATTTCCTTCAGAGTCTTCTCCCTCAACAGAGCTACAAACTGAAAATTGTATTGATTGATCTTTCAAGTTGTCACTTCCAGCGTAGTATGCTTCCAAAAAAACTAATACAACTGCTTTCTGTGGTTTGCAAAATCTGAAATTCTAGGTCACTTCACAACATTTGTTGCGAGCAACTCTACTCAGTAGAGTCGCCAATCTGTTGCTTCCCAAAACCGCAAATAGGAAATCCAAGAGCTGGCCACTTCTCCTATAGGATCTCTCAATCACTTATGGCCAACGAACAGGAATACTTTTTGATTCCCCTGCACTTCAAGCTCCGCTACCCACAGGCAGGTAGACCTTCACCTCAAACGCTGACTGCTTGGTTCAAGGCTTTTCTATAGCAAATTTAATCTTTGGAGTTTTCCGGCTGGAAAGGTCTTTGAACTCAATTAATATGAAACTGAATATTGAGTGTTTGGGTTGAATAAATTGTACAAGGTTTTAACAATGGATTTCAGATTTGTAAGAAGGAAGTTATAGATTTTCTCACATCAAATATGAATCCAATACTTGAATGATAAAAGACCAATACTTTAGCTTATTTGGGCAATAGAGTCAACTACAATGAAGATTATAACGTACAACTCTATAATGTTATATGCACATAAACTATTAACAGTTTAATAATCAAGATGCGATGGATTAAATATATATACGCAATTCTAAACTAGTCGAGATTGTGCTTTAACACCTAAGGTCGGGGAGACAGACTGGACACAGATTAGGAAACAATTAAATATTTCACAATATCTGTGATGATCAAGTTTAAAATGCCATAGATGACCTCATCCACTTATCTAACATAAATTGTTTTCAGAATTTAAAAAATGATTATAAAGGACGAATCAACTGCAGTTTATATCTAAATGCCTCCAATAAAAATTAAAAAAAACAGGGCCTTTTATTTATTATTAAAATAAAACATTTGAATCCATATTATAAAGTCACATTTAAAACTTCTTATCTCTCCCTACAAATGAATATATGACTGTCGAATAATGTAAAATACTTTTTCTTATCTTCGGATGTCTCTTCTATTACCTTTTGCATTTGATACTTATATAATACCCAATAGTCACCTAATTACATCCAATCAATATAACTCTTCAAAATAGAAAACTAATCACTTCATTATTGTTCCCGTAGTATAATTGTTACCATATTAAAACTTTAATTGCCGACAATAGAAAACGCATGATTAACAACAAACTGTAATACTTGGCAATCAAGAGGTGCTTAGTATCTTTTCTCGCCTACCATTTTCTACCACTTTCTATGAAACAAGCTCTAACATGGAGTCTAGTTCACAACTGCAAAGATTAATTTCCTTGTCGTATTTTGTTCCTTCCTTCTTGTTGACGACAAAAATTATGAATTGGGCACCATCAAGAATGCTTCTTACATTCAATGCACCAATGGGAGAAAATGGAGAAATCAATTTGGCAATTTGCATTGACTTCCATCGCTGATTACATTCAATGTTGGCACTTTTACCAAATCGTCATTATTAATCATTGCTTTATTCCTTTGGTGGCTCACCATAAAATTGATTGCAATCTTTGTTAATGGGGAAAACCGCTGGGCCCTTTAACCGTTGCATATCCTCAATCATATTCCTCGTGTTCTGTGATAATAGTTTGGTTGCTGTCTCATTTTCTTATGCGGGTTCCTTCTCAGCTTGATAACTTGTCCTTTCTTGTCTCGAAACATACACAATGGCATCTCTATCGTCGTGTGACTGAAACATATATTTTGATTCAAAACTCCTGTCCGCACCTGTAGGCTTCAAGAATTTGGTCCATATATCAAATGGTAATCGACAGCTCTCTGTATGAAGAATTATATCAGACCCTTGCTATCTGTGAAGTGGCTTCTTTCACACATGCTACCAATTCCTATTCATGACCTTCATTATCGATGCTTCCCAGAACAATCCTTCTAAACTCGAATTCATACTCTACTTCAAAATGATGAGATTTACACTGCTTTTGATAGGGGATTGAATTCATATATTCCAATCACAACCAAAGTTTTCTTTCCTGCAATAATTCTGGTGCAGCATCATAAATTCTGGTGCAGCATCATCGGCATAGATTTGACTGATATATCCGTCACTTTATAGTTAGGAACCTTTCCTTGCCAAAATATGCACAGTGCCTGTGCAAGACCTTCAAGGCATACATGCTTATTTGTTTCATCCTGATGCAGTAGGTCTGAGTCTTTATAAACATGATCCTTCCTTAACTGAATATTGTGTTGTTTCATACATGTGCGTGAGAAGAGGATCCTAATGAAAATAATAGCCAACCATGCCATTAAAAATGTGTTTTTTTTCTATTTTATTGCCAATATTTCTGATATATTATCATGTTTCCATACTATCATGACAATCTTAATAGTTTCTGCACTCCTGTCAAGGCTGGGAGTTGTTTTTATTTTTTGTTCTTGTCAAACATGGCTTTAAGCACCTGCTGATTATGTGATGAGTCAATTTGTAATTCATTGTGATTCATAACAGATTCATTCTCACAGTGGCTACCAATTCTTGCAAAGTGAACTTGTTATTTTATGCATGTTGGTTTGGTGAATGAAATCCAATCAGCAAACTTCTCTTGTTGGCATTCTTATCTTCATGTACTTGACTGTCATATGTACATGAAATTTGTTTATATATTCTCTTCTCTAATCAACTGTTGTTATAACTTACATCACTTTTATAATCCCTTCAATCTCATAGTCTCCTCAGTCTTTTCATCATACCTAGCAAGAATATACTATATCCATTCATTGTGAGAGTATAAAATATCTTCAAATACTTGGTATTGATTTGTAGCAATTCTGCTAAAAAATGGAGGCTAAAATTTAGGCTCCACACAGTACATGATGAATATGTAAATACCTATTATTTGAAAAAAGATGGAGCTCGACACAAGCTGAAGTCGTTGAAGAAAACAAAGGAAAAGGCATGTAACAATGCAAGAATATGTTCAGTTGATGAAAGGAAATTTCTAGAAGGCATGAGGCATGAGCATATGTGTTTTGCCTTAATTCCAAAAACAAGCGAAAATGAAGTAGAGGATGTACCTGCAAAAGCTGCAGATTTGTTGGATGAGTTTCAGAATATTGTATCGGATAATATATCTAATGGATTGCCACCAGTGAGAAAGATCAGTCACTAGATGAACTTGATTCCAAGGTCCCGTTTGCCAAATAAAACGGAACATAGAATGACACCAACAGAAAGTGAAGAGTTGAACTGACGAGTACAAGAGTTGTTACAAAAGGGGTTGATTCAAGAGAGTTTGCGTCCGTGTGTTGTACCAGCAGTATTAGCACCAAAGAAAAATGGAGAATGGGGGATGTGTACAAATTCTCAAGCTATCAATAAAATCATTATCAAGTTGTGATTTCTCTTGCCAACGATGGATGATATTATGGATTGTTTGAGTATATTTGTGTATTTCACAAAGATAGATATGAAGAGTGGATATCACCCAATCCAAATCAGAAAACGAGATGAATGGAAGATAGCCTTCAAGACAAAGGAGCATTTGTTTGAGTAATTCGTCATGTCTTTTGGGCTAATCAATGCACCGACCATATTCATGCCATTTATAAACAAGGTATTGAAGAGTTTCAAGGTAACTTTATAATTGCTTATCTAGATGATATTTTGATCTTCAATAAGACATTGAAGGAGCATATAATGCATATTCATAGGGTGTTTGAGAGAATAGGGGAAGAGAAATTGTTGATTAATCTAAAGAACTACAGTTTTGTGAAGGAGTTAGCGTATCTAAGATTTGTAGTTTCAGTAGATGGTCTAAAAATGGACCTGGAGAAGGTGAAGGCTATACTTGAGTGGGCTATCCTAGAGAGTGCTACAGAGGTAAGATCTTTTAATGATTTGGTGAGCTTCTATAGAAAGTTTATCAGAAATTTTAGGTGTCTGTAGACCCTTGACTAAAATAATGAGAAGGGATAGGAAACAAATTTAAGTGGACTACTGTTGTAGGTAAATTCTATATTGTAGCCGACGGGAAGAATTGTATCTGAAAGGGCATGTCACGGTTGAGTCACCCCTTTGGTAAAGTATATGTACATCGTCCGTAGGGACTATTGAGACATAATAATCATCATTGTAAGCGTTGTACTTGGAGTGCATATTGCGTATATGAATAAAGTATATGTTCTGTGTTACATCTGAATCTACTAAATGCGATAAGTATCTGTTTATCCTGTACAGTAAACATTTGGCGTCGCTGCCAATTGAACCTAGAACAAAGGAAGTGTTATGAAGATTAATGTAAAATCTACTTAATAAAGATAGGAATAAAAAGATAAGGATGAGATATGCACAACACAAGAAGTACCAATTTTAGCACAATAGGCGAAGTGCAAATAGAAGCTTCAGCAGCTTAGCGATGGACACGGAGGTGGTGAAAGAGCACAAACAGAGGAACTACATTCACCTAACAAACTGAGGAGTGCTGAGGAATTGCTCGAAGAAACTCAACAACAATAGAATTTGGTGGAAGAGACAAGGGAGGAGTTCCTTAACTTGTATACGCTTAAGGTAGAGAATTCAAACAGAAGGGAAGTAACTCGCACGGCTCAAAGTGTCAAAGAAGCACGAGCATGGAGTGAACTCTGCGTTCTCAATACACCCAACGAACGGATACAAGTAGAGAATCGAACAACTTCTCTTGATAAAGATCTCTTCCCACCAAGTAACATGGTTGTCCAAAGTAGAGCGATTGTCTGAAGCAACGCAGTTGTGCAAAACAACGCGGATGCTCAAAACGTGGGTACTCAGAACAACACGGGTACACAAGTACCATAGAATTAGATAAAAGTAGCAATCGCAAGACCGAAGAAAAAATTATCGAAGTTCAATGGTGATGGGACAACCGATCCAATCAAACATTGTGAGACATGCGAAACAATTTGGACGGTGAGCGATGTAACAGACCACGATGATTGGGTCCGCCAATTTCTGGTGACCCTACAAGGTGTAGCGATTGATTGGTTTTCGGATGTCGATCCTCAGAAATTAACTACATTGCCAAACGTCAAAAAAGATTTCATAGCAGAATTTCGACTACTTAGGGATAATAACGAAACAGGGAAAAAACGAAACAATCTATGTATATGCAAGAAGGCTGAAGGAGCTAGTGGGGAAAATGGAAAGCCAACTGGCAAACAAATTAAAGAAAAGATGGTTTGTTGAAGAGCTACGACCGACACTAAACAAAAACATGGAAATTGTACCCCCTGTGTCATACATAGATGCGTATAATCAGAAGATGGACCTGGAGAGTGAGTAGAAAGCAAGCATAAAGAAGAAACACAAATCGTCGAACTCAGACAATTCATCTTCCGAAAGCATTGCAGAAGGATATTTTACGGATGATGGAGTTCAAAAATTTGAAAAAGAATTCTGACTCGATGAAAGGGGAATTGTGGTGTACGGACTGTAAGGAGGACGGCCACACAAAAGGCTCCTGCCCAAAAAAACAATTTTGCGATATCTGCCAAATTGCGGGACATTCCACAAAGGAATGTCCGTTCAATATGAAGACGAAGGGACAACCAAGTGTTACTGACGTAGGAAGTATCCACCACAGGAGCAGGAACGAACACGAACAATGATGCAACCTCAGGAAGGTACCAGAACAATAACTGGCACGGACAAGGCGGTAACAATAATAATAGCAACAATAATGGGGGTCGAAGTCGGATATAGTAATTGAGTGGACGGCCGATGATACAATGTTGTGCGTGCAACCTCCAGGGGCACTTCGCCAAAGACTGTACCACGAAGGAAATGTCGTAGCTATTATGCAGATGGTGTGGTCCGAGAGACCAAGAGGATTCGAAATGCCCTCAGCAAGGGGTGAACTTGTTAAGCATCGAAACATGTGATGAGGAGACACTAGCCATCACTCGCGAGCAAGCAAAGAAGGCAATGTATCCAAATGCAAAGGAAGAAAGAAGAGGTTGCAAGAAGCACGAATAGAATTGGAAAAACAAATGAAAGCTGAAAAATTACAAACAAAAAACACTGTCGGTACCTTTAAGAGGAACCTAACAGAACAAAATATTATAAGGCAGGTAATGCAAATGGAAGTTCCCATGAAACTGAATGACCTTCATACAATACCTCAGTTACGAACGGCAATACTGAACATGACACCACTCCCAAAAGCAAAGGAAGAGACAAGAAAGGATGGCAGCGAAACAACTGCAACAGACCCAATGCTACTAGCACTCACTACGGGAAGACATCCTACAGTAGTAGAGATGGATATTCTGGGAATTGTACTGACTGACACAATCATAGATGGAGGGTCAAGAGTAAATGTACTATCGGAGGATATATGGAAAAAGTTGGGACAACCTACACTATGGCCACCTACATTTCAACTTCTGACTGTCGATCAACAGGGGATCAAGCCTTTAGGGAACCCAATGGCGCAACCTATAACCATCGAAATGCAGCCATTCTTATTGTATTTCATGGTCATCCCGTTAAAAAGAAAAGGGTATGACGCCATCCTTGAACGGGGCTGGCTAGTACAGGGGAAGGTGAAACATGATTGGAAACAGAATACCTTGTCCATAGAAGGCAGAGGCTAGAGATTTGTAATTGACTTAAACATAGAGATGGTAGGTGAGGAGGCAGCGTCGTTGGATTCTGAAGGCGAAGGCGGTGGTGACGACGAGGGGAAGAAAAGAATGGAACCTGATGAAGGGGGAATATTTAGATTAGGAGGGTTGAACAATGACGACCTGGACTCAGTGAACGGCTTACTCCATTGGCAGATGGAGAACTACGAGCTCTATCCAAACTGTAACATGTTAGGGATCAAAGAGGGAAAAGAAGGGAATGAGTTTTCGAAGGAGTATAGCGAAGTGAAGGAGGGAGAAGCACATATAGACAAAACGTCTGCGCATATGTTTAGTGAAGACAAACCTATAAAGTACGAAGAGCCTACTGTAAAGTCGATGAGCTTAGGAGATAAAGCCAATCCGAAAAATATCTGTGGGAGATGACAGGAACCTAGTCCTAAAAGCCACAGCATTCAAAATATTTATGGAGTATAAGGATGTGTTCGCATGGACGTATAAGAATTTTAAAGGAGTACCGCCGGAGTTGTGTCCATCGGATATTGCTGATAAGAGCAGTACTCGTACGGAAGCGGCCATACAAGATGAACAAATATAATGTCGCACGGGTCAAGGATGAGATCAACCGAATGCTGGAAGCGAGAATTATTTTTAGGGTGCAGACGAGAGAGCGGTTATCACCCATTGTGATATCTCTGAAGGACACCACTCAGATAAGAATGTGTAGATTTTCGATGCCTGAACGCAATAACAATCAAGGATCTGTTCCCGATACCATTTACCGATAGTATTCTAGAAGAGGTCATGAGGCACGAAATCTATTCATTTATGGATGGATCCTCTAGATACAACTAAATATCCAACGCCAAAGAAGATAGGCTGAAAATAACGTTCATCATAGAAGATGGAGTATATGCCTATAATACAATGTCATTCGGACTATGCAATGCTCCTGCCACATTTCAGAGGATTATCTTGCACACATATTTCATAAGATGTCAGTTGGGAATTTCATGGCATTTTTGGACGATTGGTCAATTTTTAGAGCAGAGGACAAGCATATAATGCACTCAGAGAATGCATGGAAAGATGTAGAAGGGCGAGACTAGCATTGAATCCGAAGAAGTGCAAGTTCATGGTGCCATAAGGGAAGCTATTAGGACATATAGTATGCAAAGCAGGATTAAAAACGGATCCTAACAAAATCTGTGTAATCCTGGATATGCCCTCGTCGACAGATGTAATAGAGATAAAGTCATTCCTTGGACATATCGGATACTATCGAAGATTCATCAAGAACTTTGCGAAAATATCCTAACCACTAGACAAAGTCACCTACAAAGGCAAACCTTGCAAATGGGAAGCGAAGCAGAATAAAGCTTTTGGTGGGTTGAAAACGAGATTAGTTACAGTGCCTATCCTAGCTTATCCGAACTGGGATAACGAGTTTCATGTCCATGTTGACGCATCGAACTACACGATTGAAGCAACATTGGTGCAAATAGGTGACCACGGATTGGATCATCCAGTATACATTGCGAGTAGACTGTTATCTAAAGCAAAGAAAATTACAGTACAACAGAGCAAGAAGCACTCAAAATGGTGTATGCGGTACAAATATTTAGACATTATTTACTAGCGATGTCATTTGTATTTTATGTAGATCATCAGGCACTGCAATATCTCGTAAACAAGTCGATCATCCAAGGAAGGATAAGTAGATGGCTATTACTGTTGCAAGAGTTTACATTCAAGAATCTGGTATCACTGGGAACAGTCATGTAAGCGTGGATCACTTATCAAGGATAAAATCAGGGGAGCCACCGGAGGGGATCAACGATGATTTTCCAGACGTGCAACTATTTCAGATTGTCCTACTACCATCCTGGTACACGCATATTAGTGAATATCTTTCGATGGGACAATTTCTAAGCAAGATGTCGCCGAAGGAGAGGAGGAAACTAGTATTAAGGAGTCAAACATTTCAGTTGATCAACGGGTTATTGTATAAGATGGAACTCGATCAGATTTTAAGACGGTGCGTGCTAGAAGAGGAAATCCCAAAGGTGTTGAAGGAAGCACATGAAGGACTAGCAGGAGGACACATGGGGTCGAACACAACTGCGCGGAAGATACTTCTGGCAGGGTTATGGTGGCCTGTCGTGCACGACAATGCCAGGGAGTGGGTCGTGGTGTGTGATACATGTCAAAGAGCTAAAAAACCACTGAAGAGGGACTACATGCCTCTAAATCCTTCACACGCACAAGAGTTATTTGAAAGATGGGGGTTGGAATTTGTCGGACCCCTCAAGGTAAGTAAAACTAGAACATGTAGGTACATCATGGTGGAGACAGAATATCTTACCAAGTGGGTGGAAGCGCGGGCCCTACCAAACATCTTTGCGATAAGCACAGCGAAATTTATTGACGTGCAAATTATCGCAAGGTATGGGATCCCATTGCAGTTGACAAGTGATCGTGGGGGTCACTTTATGAATCACATCATCCAACTGCTTACCACAAAATTCAAGATATACCATTCCCTGTCGAGCCTTACTATCCGCGAGCAAAAGGACAAGCCGAAGCTACAAATAAGATCTTAGTCAAAGTAATTTATAAATCTTGCCCAGTCAAAGGAGAGGATTGGGAAGAGAAGTTACCATCAGCATTATGGGCGTACCATAGTTCATACAAGGTAACTACGGGACACTCTATTTCAGTTGATGTATGGGCAGGACGCCATGGTACCAACAAAATTCATTGTACCAAGTTTAAGGAACGCGATTGAAAACAAACTCGGAGATATAGAAAGCCTAAGGGAAAGATTGTATAACTTAAATATACTTGATGAACGACGATTGCAGGCAACATGGACCACAAACGTTACACAGAACAAACGAAAGGCATGGCATGATAAGCACTTGAAGTTGAACAAATTTCAACAAGACCAATTAGTTTTAAAGTATAATGGGCGTAACAAGATCAAACTAGGAAAATTTAAAGTGAAACGGATCAGGCCATACAAAATTCGTGAAGTGGGTGATAATGGAGCAATAAAATTATGGGTGCTCGACATGAAGGAAGTGTCCGATGCAGTAATAGGTCGAAACTGAAAGTTTACCATAAAAGAAATAATGCGCCTCCACAAACAAACAACTGAGAGAATATAGAAATAATAAATAAATAGTGGCCAAGAGACTCGACCACAACCCTAGTCTAGGGGCGGTTATGGGGATGGAATCCGTAGTAGGAGAGGCTTGGTGCATATATGTAAATATAAATAATTAGAATGTGTAAATAAGAAATCAAAGATAAAAGTATAATAGATGAATAGAGCAACAAGATACAAAACAATAGTAAGTTGAATGCTATAAAACCACCGTACGGCCACTAATTGGGAACAAGATGACACTGTACGGTCTTGATTAATGAGAAGGGCATTGAACAGGTATAAGGAATAGACTATGGTGCAAAGGAGCAAGGCAAAGCACTATTCGATAGTGGGAATGTAGCCGGATATAAGACATCATATGGTCTACAAAATAGCATGCATAGATACCAACACCGTATGGCCTAAAAGATAGAAGTATAGAACTTTAATATGTCGTACGATCTAAAGAAATGTAAGGATATTGTTACCATACGACCAGCAGTTGAGGCAAAAAGGTAACGTACTGACAATAAGAAAAAATCATCGTATGGCCATTGTACGATATAAGAGAAACATTGGAGGAGTACCATACGGCCTTCATATAAGAGCATCATACAGCCTTCATATAAGAACAATGTACGAAAGGCTGAGGGAGGGCACACTGCACAATTAAAGTAACAAATGTGAGTCGTACGCCATAGGAAAAGCTAACGTAAGGTCTGTAGGAGCAGTTTAAAGTTACCATATGACCATCATTCAAAGCTGACACCATACAGCTAAAGGAGAGAAGGCCACACATCATACCACTACACTGTACAGACTCACAGAAGCAAGAACATCCCAATTGAGGACAACACTGTACGGTCAGAGAGGTGTTAACACCGTACGGTCATGAACAAAGAAGAGATCTGACTAACAATGCACAGACATTAGAAGAGACAACAAAAACACATACCGTACGGTTATTAGAGACCATGTTGTCCGTATGGCCAAGCAAATAACTAAGGGAAAGGACAGCCAGATAGAATTGTCGTGCACCGTACAAAGCCGTACGACTTAAACAAGAGATAAGTTACTTCATTGTACGATTTGAGAAGGTAGAATATACCAAGGAGCGAGAGCTATAACAGTCATACAATCTGAAGCATTGCATCTGTACGGCCACAACAAGGGTAGGAGTAAATACAGATTGGTCAATAGCTACCGTACCATCAGAGAAAATTGCAACTAACCTAACCATCTTTACTCTCTTCACAAAAAAACAAAAGAGGCAACAGCACGCATTCAGCCGAAAAGAGAGTGTGGAAGAAGAAATTGGAAGAAGATTCATCAAGCAGCACAATGAACAAGAATGTGCAATCTTTACCATCGGGTGTACGTATTGCAAGCAATACAGGCAAAAAGAAAGCAAGGCATGACCACCTGCAACAACACATCTCACACCTCAGAATACGCCATTCAAGGATTTGAATGGACTTGAATCTAGAAAATGGTGGCAAGAGGCTCTGAATGATCAATTTGTAAAGGACAGCATACGGAGGGCACAGGTAGAATGGGCATTGCGGATGCCATCATTCTGCATTCGCAACTTCGAGGGGTTTCTTTGCACAATGCTAGAGACCTATGACAGGTTCTCACGAACATGCTCATTTCCTTACCTCAGATAGAATTTAGTGATATCTTTCAGAGCCATAGACTTCACCAGGGTATTCGACATACCAAGTCATGAGCAAGGAGGAAGGAAAATCAATAATAAACCAAAGAAACTAGACCGGAAAACCAAGAAGAAAGTGAAGCGTTGATGGATTCTTCAAAGGCAAGAGGACTAAAGAAATCTAAGGTGTTGGAAGGACATTGGTGTTGTCTAATGGATTTAGTGAAGAACAGACTCACCGGTTCGAGTAGGGCATCAGACATTTCATTTTTGCAAGTGATCTTGATGAATGGTATCATGAATGGCATAGTGTATGATTAGGCATCCTTGTTGGTTGAGCACACGCAGGAGTTCATGTCACTGCAACACAAAACCTTTTACATGTCACACTACGCCATTGGCCTATTTCTTGATGCTACTACACGAATGATACCGAATGAGATGTTGGAAATCAAGCCAAGCCCGACAAAACCAGGGGAGCCACCAATTATGCAGTGGAGGCATCTTGATATTCCCAAAGGACAGAAGGCCACTGGACAGAAAAGGATGCGACAGGAGGTAGAAAGTTCTGAGCACGAGAACATGAAGAGTGGGAGATAGGACACATCTTCCGAGGACAGTGACAACTCGGAGGAGGAAGTGGAGGACAAGGATGATGATGAGGAAGTCAAAGTTATTACAGCACCACCCCTACTATTTCCGAGGACCCTCATAGCTATCTCCCACTCGCACTTAGTCCCCACAAGCATTCACATTCTTGGGTTCGAGCAATTTAGGCAACCTGTTGTCATGGCACCAGCCACTATAGTAGCCAGACCAACAGCACGACCAGCACAGTAGTCAATAGCACAACCAACACCGCAGCCAGCAGTATTAGCACCTTCAAGGAGTGTTGAGCCTTTAGTCAATACAGCAATACTTGCTACAGTTGTACCGAAGGTTTCCATGGGGTTACCTTAAGGAGTGGTTGAAGAGGGCTTGCCAATTGTACCAGAGGTCGGGACTGATATATTTATTCTAGAGGAGATGGACACTCAAGAGGGAGTGACGGAGATACCGACAGGCGAGGGTTTGAGGACATCGGGTGTCCGCTTGGATGTGGTAGGTTCGGACGCAATGGTTATAGTGGATGCAACATTGCTAGCACCGCCAAAGGAGCCAAATAGAGAGAGTAGAGTTTAGAGGTTGAGCTCATACTTGAGTACGAGGTTTAACCGTATGCCAGCACCACAAGCGATAGGGATTCTCACACCTGCACGAAAGGTAACTTTAGAAAGAGATCCTTTACAAACACAGGTGGAAGAGAGTCATCCGACACAGACAGATGAGGTATCACCTAGCACCATTGAGCAGATGGTGGAAGCAGTGGAGACGGCCATGGCTACCCAGCAACAACCTACAGTGGGGCCAGAGACAACAGTGGAAGAGGTTGTGGAGACATTTCTTGTTGATGTAGCGACTCGTGCTCACCAAGAGGTGGGGTTTGCACAAACAATTGCCTTCGACTCAGTGGTAAAGGAGCTAGAGAGCATCATATCCTTCATGAGAGTGGGATGTCCAACAACCTTTACAATTTGTTTTGAGGAGCGTGGATGGCCGAGTGTGGAGACTACGAAGATGTGACAGGATTGGACCACCACTACGAGGGAGACGAGTAAGGAGAACTGCATTGAGACTCTAATTGAGGAGATAATCCGGATATACAAGGATGCTCATTATACCCTTCAGAGGAGCCAAGCAGACTAGGCAGCCATGGAGAAGGTTCAGGAGGAGTCAATTGCCAAAGTAGCAACAATGAAAGCAAAACTAGATGCAAAGAGGGCAGCCTGGGAATCCGAGCGAGCAACACTTTTGGGCCGACAGAGTCAGCTACAACAGGTGGTAACAAAGAAAGAGAAGGTGGCAACAGAGAAAGAGAAGGTGACAGCAGAGAAGGAGAAGAAGCTTGCAGAAATTGCTCAAATGATGCAGTCAGCCTTGGAGCTTCAAATGGAGGTTAAAGCAGATTTGAAAGTACGGATAGGGCAAGTCTATCAGCTTTGAGAATAGTTGTGTGAGCTTAGAGCACGAACGTCTACTACACAAGGGACGCTTCCCTCTTCTTAGTTGTTTAAGTCTTGATGTAATTAGTTGTTTTAGTTTTTGTTGTAAGAGTTGTCTCTATTTTGTCATCCAGAGACAACTTTACTTTTTGGGGGGCATGATGTTGTCGGTAAATTCTATATTGTAGTCGACGGGTAGAATTGTATCCAAAAAGACATGTGACGGTTCAGTCACCCCTTCAGGAAAGCATGTGTACATCGTCCGTAGGGACTATTAAGACATAATAATCATCATTGTAAGTGTTGTACTTGGAGTGCATTTTGCGTATATGAATAAGTATCTGCTCTATGTTACATCTGAATCTACTGAATGCGATAAATATCTGTTTATCTTGTACGGTAAACAACTACAAGAGTTTTCAATTGTTGAAAAAAAAAGTCACAAAACAACCTATTTTAGCACTTCCAAATTTTAATAAGGTGTTTCAAATAAACTGTAATGCTAGTGGTAATGTCATTGGAGTTGTTTTGAGTCAAAAAGGTAGACCCTTTGCTTATTTTAATGAAAACTTGAATGATGCCAAAAGAAAATATTATATTTATGATTAGGAATTTTATGCTTTAGTTTAGGCATTGAAAAAATGGAGACATTACCTTTTACCTAAGAGTTTATTTTATTTACTGATCATCAAGCTTTGCAATGATTGAATAGTCAAGGAAAGTTGAATCAAATGCATTTGAAATGGGTTGAATTTTTGCAAAGTTACAAATTTGTTTTCAAACATAGAAGTGGGATGTCCAACAGAGTCACAAATACTCTTAGAAGGAGACAAATTTTGCTGACAAAGATGGAGATTGAGGTTATTGAATTCAGGCAACTCAAGAGTTTGTATCTGGAAAATCTTGATTTTGGTGAAACTTGGAAAGCTTCTAAAAAAACTGTTACTCTAGAAAGAGCCACGTGGTTGGAGTTCATAATTCAGGATGTCATGTTATTCAGAGGTAGTCAATTGTGCATTCCAAGGAGTTCTATGAGGAAGAACCTCATCAAAAAAAGCATAGTGGAAGGTTGGCTGGAAATTTTGGTCCAAATAAAAAGAATTGCTCTGGTTAGTGAGAATTATTATTAACCACAACTGTAGAGAGATATTAGGAAATTTGTACAAAGTTCCAGAATATGTTAGATGGCAAAAGGATCCAAGCAGAACACAAGGTTATATTTATTACGATAATAGATAGTTTCTATTATCTATGTTTAATATCTAATAGTTATCTATTGTAATCTTCTGTAAATATTAGAATGTTTCTAATATTTAGTTTTATGTTTTTAGAATAGAATGTTTCTATTCTTTAGTTAGCTACAAATAGCTGTTAGTTTTCTCTTAGCTAGAATAGAATGTTTCTTTTCTTTACGATTGTTTCTTAAGGAAACATCATTCAACCTCTTGTATAAATTGATTTCTCGATCACTATTAATAACAAGCAAATATTTTCCAATTACTTCATAATATAGTATCAAAGCCAACACTCTAAAATTTTTTTAAAATAATTATAATTTCTTGGTTGAAATTATCTACCTTTTATTTTCAAAATTATTTATATGCATATCTGTTTCCAACTCTCTCTAATCCGACTAGGGTCTAGGTTCTAAGAGATCTGAATCCGCTGATTTCTGATTCTTTGTGGGTTTTTCGAGAGCTCAACTGGATTGTCTGATTTTTTTGGGTGCCTCAATTTTTAATCTAGTGAATTTAGAACCCAAGAACATATTCTTTTTGGGTTTTCCAAGCTCTCTTCTGGGTCACCCTTCAAATCTTTTGGGTGTCGATTTTTTGAGGGTTGCATGTACTTGCATGTTGTTTACATGTGTTGCTTTACCATGCAAAGTATCGTGTTTTGCCTCCCTTAAAAATTCTGGTGGGTTTCCATAATTGTTTCCCTCAAAAAAAAAAATTTGATGGGTTTTCATTTTTTTTTCCCAAAAAAAATTCTTATGGGTTTCTATAAATTTTCCCTTAAAAATTTATGATTCTATAATTCGCAATGTTGTGTGGGATTCCTTTGTGGGTTTGTAATTTTTTCCTCAAAAATTATCTGTTGGGTTTTAAGGTTTTTCCTAAAAAAACGAAGCTTTGTATTGTTAGGTTTTGATTGTTTTTTCACTTCAAAAATCATGTCAAGTTTTGATTGATTTTTCACCTCAAAAATCATGTTGGGTTTTGATTGATTTCTCACCCCAAAAATAATGTTCAATTTTTTTTATTTTCTCCTAGAAATCATGGCTTTTTGTAGTTTGTTTTGGAGCATTATGCTCAATTGCAAAGTTTTCGAGCATCATCGAAAATACCCTCAACAATCTTTTCAGCAGACATCCTCTACTCCAAATTTAGAAGGCTCCTGGAAGAAAAACATTCAATGCAACTATTGCCACTAGTTTGGACACATGAAGGTTGAATGTCAGAAGTGCTTAGCTACCCTATTTAAGCAATATGGTTCACAGCCCACAATGAACAGTGCGGAGCCCCTTGAGCAAACAAAATCTGTCTTTTATATTTTTTGACAGCTTCGTGCTCTAGATAGATTAACCATTAAGGGAGGGTATTATGATAATAGATAGTTTCTATTATCTATGTTTAGTATCTAATAGTTATCTATTGTAATCTTCTGTGAATATTAGAATGTTTCTAATATTTAGTTTTATGTTTTTAGAATAGAATGTTTCTCTTTTATAGTTAGTTGTAGATAACTGTTAGTTTTCTCTTAGCTAGAATAGAATGTTTATTTTCTTTATGATTGTTTCTTAAGGAAACATTATTCAACCTGGTGTATAAATTGATTTCTTGATCACTGTTAATAACAAGCAAATCTTTTCCAATTACTTCGTAATAATATTAGCCATTACCTATACAAAAAAAACCATAGGAGGTTATTAGTATAGACTTTGTTCTTGGTTTATCAAGGACTCAAAGATAGCATGATTCAATTTTTGTGGTGGTAGATAGGTGTTCAAAGATGGCACATTTCATTCCTTGCAAGAAGACTAATGACATTGTTCATGTCGCAAAATTGTTATTCAAGAAGTGGTGAGACTACATGGTCTATCGAAAAGCATAGTTTCAGTTGGAGACACCAAGTTGGTTGGATACTTTCGGACGACATTGTGAAAGAAGCTAAAAATATATTTGAAGTTCAACTTAGCACATCATCCACAAACTGTTGGACAGATAGAAGTGATGAATAGGAGTTTGAGAAACCTATTGTGATGTTTGGTTGGAGATAAACCAAAGGAATGGGATTTGATTTTACCACAAGCAAAATTTGCTTATAATAATTTTATCAATAGAAGAACTGATAAATCACAATTCCGGATAGTATATGTTAGTAGTCCCAGAAATGCTTTTGAATTAAGGAAGTTGGACAAAGGGAAACAAGTTGTGTCAAAGTTGAAGAATTTGCAAAACACTTAAAAAGCTTGCGGAAAAGTGAAAACACATTACTAAAATGAATACACAGTACAAGGCTAAGGCAAATGAGAAAATGAAGCATAAGGAATTTCAGATTGGATATGAAATTCTAGTTCATCTAAGGAGGGAAAAATTTCCAGTGGGAACATATAATAAGTTGAAAAAGAAGTTTAGGCCCTGAAGGATACTTAAGAAGCATGATTCAAGAAACGCCCATGAAAAAGAATTGTCTAGTGAACTAAATATTTCACCTGTATTTAACATTTCATTTTTGACAGTATCATGAAGGGGGTGTTGAAAATGAGGTCACAAATGTTAAGTTTGCAGCTTCTGCCAGATTGATTCAATCATGAGAAACATTGTTAATGGTAAATCATCATTTAATCAAATATTCTTATATATATATGATTATTTATATTATTGCTAATATACTATTATTATCTAATGATGGTTAACCATAGAGACATGTCTCTTCATGAGACATGTCTCATTTCTCTCATATTTATAAGTCTTCAAATCTGCATTTGAAAATTATCAATAACAATGGTAATGTTAGTACATTTGTAGAAAACGATTCATAAACCTTAACATGGTATCAAAGCTGGCTACAAATATAAGAAAATAATATGTGACCATTTAAGACAGGAATATTCATTGTCAAGCAGACCCAAGGGGGTCTGAAATTATTATGTGATAGAAAGAAAATCAAATTGGAACGGTACTAGCAAGGCATCAAAGAAGTGTACGGAGAACATACGCAACATAAGGACATGAATAACCATGTTCAGAGTTGTCATTATTCGACATGGCATATTATTATCATGTGGAGATAGATAAAATAAAAAAATCTTGTGTTGGGCGAATATCTACATAAGCAGGAGGGAGTAATAAACCTCTAGAACAATGTGCACACATCATATAGAAGAATATCGTGACTAAATTCTTAATGTTGAAGAATGGAAATGCAAACTCCCTCAGTAACAGATGTCAATACATATTATACTTGAAAACATTTAGAATATGTAGAGGAGATCAGAGTCAAAGGGAATTGGATAAGTAGTACTTTAATTGATATAGTTCACATCTCATTATTCACCAACAGTTCCACACCATAGAGAAAGGAAAGACAATGATGCATCCACGGGCGATATTCATGAGTTGCCAATGTTTTCCTTTCATGCCACAAAGACAAAAAAAATGAAGACTAGTGAATGATTGAAAGTATACAATGAAGATACTCCTCATGCATCTCTAACTTGTGGCACCAAGACAATAATGTGTATTGAACCCTATGTAACTAAGACAATCACCAAATAGAGGAAATCAAATGTTGATTGTTTTTACGATTTTTAAAGATGGTCCTAGAGCCAACAATATCAAACTTTTGATGATCCTCTACACAAGCCTTATTCCCATTACTTCATATAATGTTCCAAAGCTTACTCAACTCCTAATAATGGTGTCAGGATTGATTGAACAAACCATCATAAAGAAATTTCATTGCAGCTTGTCTTGTTGGAAATTATTGATAATGATCATAGTTATATGTGATACTTCTGCAATATTTACACAAGAAACCAAAGGCTATCTCAAACGAAGAAGAATATATCCAATAGGTAAAGGGGATATCAGAGGAAGGGCATTCAGTTGAGTCTTACTAGGAGCTTGGTGGTCTTCCCAATGTCTAAAGACCAAACTATTATTATAAAGACCATAGTCATATTAATGTATCGCAGAAGTTAATTACAAATGGGCAGTCTAAGATAATTAAGTTATTACAAATGGGCAGTCTAAGATAATTAAGTGAATCAAGCCCTCAAATCCAAACAGACCAAGGGGGACATTATGATATTAATCAAACACTTATTCATCAAACACTGAGGAAAATTCAGGCACAAGTTCAATGGGAGATCAACCAATGATGTGGTTCGAGCACAGTAACGAAGGAGTATAATCCATGTTACATCCCAAATTTCGACCCAATTTAAAATGTTCATATAGCCATTGAGGTTCACATGAAGTCAGTTGACAATTAAAATTTGTTATAATCCTGCGAAATGGTAAGATGGTTAATCGTTATAATTGTTAGTTTTAGTGATCTTTGATAGATAAAACCATTACAATAAGTACAGATAACAATAGATACTCTTACTTGAATAATTGTAGTGCAGAGTTGTTCTTCAAATAATGGTGATCTCGAATTACTTAGATGCAAAATCTCCTTCTCTGTATATTGCTGATAATACAGACAGTAGACTGAATATAATAATGGTCTTCCAAATTAGATCACAAAGAAGAATTCTGGAAAGTATTCCGCAATGTTTAATATGCAGATCGTTGGGTATGTGATGCCATAGATAGATGGCATTCCCATCGATCTGCATTTGGTTTATATAGATATGCAAAGTGTATGCCCCATAGAATCATGACTCTACGTGGCCTTTGGCCACGTAGGGTCATGCCTCTACCGAGGAACAACTAACTAATAGTTAGTTTAAACTACATGACACCCGATAGCAAATAATCTAAACATATTAAGACATCTATCGATAATCTGAAGGTAATACTGCCTGCCGATAATATATGTTAAGACAACCATTCAAACATATATATATATATATATATATATATATATATGTTATTGGAAGAACTTGTTACAGATTTGCATATGTCTTAATAAACAGAATGTTTATAACATCATTACTTCTATTGATGTTAAACATTAACACTCCCTCTTAGCAAGGGAGAAGTAATACACCTTTAGATTTCAAAATAGAATATTTGAACTCTTTATTTGATCTTAACACTCAAAAACAGTGACTAGTCAAATAATTAAAATCACCGTGCTATGAACACTATCATAACATATATTATGATTTCTAATTGTCCGAAACAATATCTAAAGTAATCATAATGGATATGTTATCTATGATCTCTAATTGTCTGAAACAATATCTAAAGATGTCCATGATAACATAATAGGTTCATTACCCATGATCTCTAATTGTTCGAAACAATATTTAGAGATGTCCATCGTAACATAATGGGTTTGTTCTCTATGATCTCTAATTATCTGAAACAATATCTAGAGATGTCCATGATAACAGGCCTATCATTAGTAAGATCGTCACCTTACAAACAATTACCTTCTGAATAAATATGTCCATGAAAAATCGTCACCTTTCATTAGATATCTAATGCGACTAAACAACAATAGAAGCATAAACTCACATGAATTGAAAATTTAAATTCAATATTCAATATTACAAATTAATCATACCAAATTTTTCTCTAAAGTATTTCAACTTCACTTTAGCAAGAGGCTTAGTAAAGATATCAATTGTTTGCTCATTAGTACTGATGTACTCCAGTTGAATGATTCCTCAATTCACCATATCTTGAATGTAGTGGTAAGGAATTTCAATATGTTTGGAGCGATTGTGGAAAACCGGATTCATTGAAAGCTTGATGCAACTTTGATTATCACAATGAATCACAATGGGCTTCAAAGGTCTTTTGAACAAATCTGCTAACAACTTCTGTAGCCATATCGCTTCTCTAACACCCAAAGAAGATGCAATGTATTTTGCTTCGGTAGAACTTAATGCAATTGAAGTCTGTTTTTTGTTGAACCAAGAAACCATACCAGATCCTAGACTGAAGCAACATCCAAAAGTACTATCATGTTCAGTAAGACTGCCTGCCCAATCGGAATCAGAATATCCATGAAGTTCAATGTTGACTTTATCATATTTGATTCTCATGCCAATAGTACCCTTTAGATATCTCAAAATGTATTTAGCTGCATGTAGATGTATCTTCTTTGGTGCACACATAAACTGACTCAATGTGTTAGTAGCATAACATATGTTAGGATGAGTATTCACCAAATACATTAAAGATCCAATAATCTGCCTGTAGTAAGTAGAATCTATAGGTTCTGATTTAATCATATCATCCTTCAACTTGTGTAGATTGACTTCCATAGGAGTAGCAGCTGGTTCACATTCCATCATTCCAAATTTTGTTAAAATGTTGACTGCATATTTTCCTTGTTTCAGAAGACTGTAGTTATCCTATTGCCAAACTTCTAATCCAAGAAAAAAGTGAAGTAGACCTAAATCTTTCATTTCAAACTCTGCTATGAGTTCTTGTTTGCATTTCTTTATGAGATGTTCTTCACCTGTTATTAACAAATCATCAACATATAACACAAAAATAATCATATCGTCACCATCTATTTTGAAGTATAAGTTAGGATCAGCTTCATTTTTAGAACATCTTAACTTCATTAGATAGTTGTCTATCCTTTCATACCACACTCTGGGAGCTTGTTTGAGACCGTAAAAAGCTTTCTTTAATTTACAAACATAAGTTTTGCTGTCATGAGTGTTGAATCCTTCTAGTTGCTCGATATATACTTCTTCTTCAATTTTGTCATTTAGCAATGTTGTTTTGACATCCATTTGACGAACCTTCCATCCCTTGGATGTTGCGATAGCCAAGATGGTTCTAACTGAAGTATATCTGGTGACTAGTGCCAATGTTTCTTCATAATCAATGCCTTCTTTCTGTGAGAAACCTCGTGCTACAAACCTGGCTTTGTATTTTTCAATGCTACCATCAGATGCATGCTTAATTTTAAACAACCATTTTGAAAAAACAACTAATTTGTTTTTAGGTCTTGGTACAACATCCAATACATCATTTTTTAGTATGGAGTTATATTCTTCAATCTTTGATTCTTTCCAAGACTGATTTGAAAGTGCTTCTTTAACGTTAGAAGGTTCAGTTTTTATAAGTTCAGTTAATAATGCAACATAACATGATTGATTTCTCGTTCTTTTACTTTTTTGAATCACTTCATTAGGTTCAACCTGATTTTCTTCTATCATTTTTTTAGCCCAAAGTGTCCTCTTTTTATTGTTCACATTTTCAGAATCTTCATGATTAGACATAGTGGAAGAGGATGGTTCAATATCATTCTCCCTCTCAATTTCTGCTTGGTGATTTTCATCTACTTCAGGAATAGATTCAGTAATGGATTCATCACTATTTCTAAAAATATTAATGGCGATATCTTCTCCAAATTTTACATCTCTACCAATCTCAATTGTTCTTTGACCGGGAATGAAGACCCTATATCCTTTTGTTGTTTCATTGTATCCAATAAGTATCCCCTTCTTTCCAGATGGTTCTAGTTTTGTTCTTTTCTCTTTAGGAATGTGGATATAAACAGGACATCCAAATATTCTTAGATGACTTATAGATTAGATTTAATGCTCGTAAATACTTCTTCTGGAGTGGTGTTCTTTAATACTAAGTGTCGACATCTATTTTGAATGTAGACTGTAGTGTTAGATGCTTTAGCCTAGAAGGAAGTATGAAGGTTTTGATCATGCATCATTGCTCTAGCTGATTCAACAATTGATCTATTTTTACGTTCAGCAACTCCATTTTGCTGAGGATTATATGGTACAGAAAACTCCCTCTTAATCCCAACAGCAACGCAAATGTTCTTAAAAATATCAAAGATGTATTCACCTCCATTGTCTGACCTTAGAATTTTTATTTTTTGTCCTAACTAATTTTCAACTACGGTTTTGAACTCTTTGAATTCTGATAGAACTTCAGCTAATTCTTTTTGTTTCAGAAAGTAGATCCAAGTTCTTCTAGAGTAATCATCAATAAAAATTATATAAAAGAAGCACCCATTAAAAGAAGGTACAGGAATAGGACCATAAAGACCAGCGTGGATCAATTCAAGAATGGATTTTGATTTGTGAACAATTTTAGGAAATGATTGCTTAGTATTTTTGCCTAAAGCACATCCTTTGCAAATACTTAAGTGATCAGTTTTGAGACTAGAAAAACATTTTACAATTTTTCCTATGAATGATAATGCACAATAGTGAAGGTGACCTAGCCTTCTATGCCAAATTTCAGTGGAATTTGAAGTTTCATGACTAAGAGCTAAGTTTTGATTATTACAAAGTTTATATAGACTTTCATTTCTAAATCCGATGGAAATGGCTTTTTTGATATTAGAGTTCTTTGGCCAAGATAGAACTTTGTCCTCTTGGAAAGTGATTCTGAATCCTTGATCAGCAAGACCAAAAATAGAGACTAGATTTATTTTTATTCCTGGTACATATAAAACATTTTTGAGTTGTAGAGTAATTCTTGAATTTAGGTAAATTGAACAAGAACCAATGCCTTGATAAGATGAGTAGAGTTATCTCCAATGGTAACTTCTTCTGAGGATTGTTTAGAGAAAGTTTCAAATTTGCCTTTAAAACCGGTGATGTGTCGAGATGCTCCACTGTCTATGATCCAAGTCTTGTGATTTGAATTTAATTCACTTGAAAGGGCTAAGTAAAAACCATAATTTTCTCTTTCTTCTTTCTCTACTTCTTTGATTTCTACTAAGCCTACTTGAATTCTCTTCTTTTCAGGGCAGAAGTTATGGGAGTGACCAATTTTATCACATTTGAAACATCTAACTTTGGACCAATCACGTTGCTTATAAAGTTATATGATTTGTTAGATTCCCTTTTGTTATGTTTGAATTTTCTTTTCTTGTTTGAATTTACATGGAGTGCTTGAATGTCTCCCTCTTGATTTGTACTTAGTCCTCTTGAGACTAATCTTGATTCTTCTTGTGTGCATTCATTTTTTTAATAAATAAAATTTAGGGAGTTTAGGTTGAGAGCTTAAACCTTGAATAAATGTTTCCCAAGATAGAGGAAGACCTCTTAGTGCTATTATGCTGAGTTTTTTGTCATCAACTCGATTTTCCATTGTTGCAAGTTGATCTTTTAATTCAAAAATCCTTAAAAAGTAGGATGTAATAGAGTCTCCATTTTTCATCTTTATATATCGTAGATCTTGTTTTAGGGTTAATAATCTACTAGTATAGTTGATTTCAGATGTATCTCGTATAGTGGAAAAAATCTCAAATGCAGTCTTAAGACTAGATATGGATGGAAGAATACGATCTTTTACAGAATCTATTTTAATTTTAATTGTTGTATTATTATGTCTTTTCTATGTTACTTTCTCTGTTTCATTTTCAGACATGGATATATTTGTTTCAATATATTCCTCTAATTCTATTTCCCTTAATATTATCATGACTCTAATTTTCCATGATGAAAAATTAGATGCACCCTTAAGCCTATCTTCTAGTCTCACATGATTCACCATTTTGATTTAATAATATAATTTAGCTTTTGAAAATCTGAGACTTTAGATTTTAATTCTAAGTAATAGCTTTTCTTATCAGAATGGCTCTGATACCATGTTAGTTTTAGTGATCTCTAATAGATAAAACTATTACAATAAATATGGATAACAATAGATACTCTTACTTGAATAACTGTAGTGCAGAGTTGTTCTTCAAATAATGGTGATCTCGAATTACTTAGATGCAGAATCTCCTTCTCTATATAGTGCTAATAATACAGACAGTAGACTGTATATAATAACGGTCTTCCAAATTAGATCGCAAAGAAGAATTCTGGAAAGTATTCCGCAATGTTTAATATGTAGATCGTTGGTTCTGTGATGGCGTAGATAGACAACATTCCCATCAATTTGCATTTGGTATATATAGATATGCAAAGGGTATGCCTTGTAGAGTCATGACTCTACATGGCCTTTGGCCACGTAAGGTCATGCCTCTACGGAGGCACAACTAACTAATAGTTAGTTTAAACTACATGAGACCCGATGGCAAATAATCTAAACATATTAAGACATCCGCCGATAATCTGAAGGTAATACTACCTACCAATAATATATGTTAAGACAACCATTCAAACATATATATATATATATATATATATATATATATATATATATATATATATATATATATATATATATATAAACTAACTACATGACACCCGATGGCAAATAATCTAAACATATTAAGACATCCGTCGATAATCTGAAGGTAATACTGCCTGCCAATAATATATGTTAAGACAACCATTCAAACATATATATATATATATATATATATATATATATATATATATATATATATATATATATATATATTTGTAAGTAACATTAGTAAATATTATTGGAAGAACTTGTTACAAATTTGCATATGTCTTAATAAACAGAATGTTTATAACATCATTACTTCTACTGATGCTAAACATTAACAATAATTTCATATGAAGATAACATTCTAGTTAACCGTTGTGATGATATTTTAAAGCTATTTTAGATAGTCAATTATTTATCATGAATTCATGGAATTGAAAAGGTGGTTAGCTATTATGATCATTTATGATTAATAACTTGTTATGGTAATATAATTTAACTGTGGAGAAATTCCTTGTAAGGAGTATGTCAAAGGGGTGGAAGCATTGTCAAAAAATAATTGGAAACAGGAGCATCACCATCACTAAGCAAGTGGGTACGAATCTTGAATCGCCATGGTTGAGGACCTAGCGACTACATAACAGAATACACACATTGGACAGGCATGACCTATTAGATAGACCTTAAACACATTAATCATTTTAACTTAATTAAAGTACATACCTTTAATGAATTATGGTTGATATCTTTCATCAGTTCAATATAATACATATTTATGTATGTGCACATAGATATAAATATAAGGTGACACCATAGTACTATTTTATACAAGATTATATCTATTTAAATACGTACATTTAAATGTGTGCACACCATGAGTGGATATGAAGGTAAAATAATCTTCCAGGTGAAACATGTATTTAGATATACATACTAAATAGGTACAACCTTGGATAAACATTGAATAAAGCCATCTTAATAAAATATATACGTGCAAGTAAATATTTATGTTTATAAATTATCCTTTTGATTAGTAACCTTCAAGTTCTCTTCCATATTTATTTATTTCCTTTTAACAGGCAAAAATGTACACTTGGCGTATGTTATCGGTGATTCAAGAAGACAATTATTCTTCTTCTTTTTTAAACTGCTCAAGAGTTACGGCTTCTTGAAAGCCTTTGATATTTTTGAATGCCTCCTTATTTATGGAAGTCAAGAAAGGCCAAAGACATTCATTTTTCCACAAATTTACCTCTGCTCTTCTACATTATTTCCTTATTCTACGCTTTTGCTGCAGGTGATTCAGACAAGTCGTAATTCATATCTACTCTGAGTTTTGCATTCAAATTGCTCACATCAAAGGAACCGGATGCATAGCGTCAAGCCAAGGCTCATGTTTTTTATTCTAGACTAGGTTATGTGGTCAGCCTTTCAAATTTTAGATTGCTACATGTTTTTAAAATGCTTTTGAATTTACAGCAGAAAGGAATGTGTCCATGAATTCCATACATTAATATAGCATTGCAATATCAATTAGATATTTGATGAATCCATTCTTCCCATACTGAGTCAAGATCAAATGTACATGATATGTTTAGACGCCTCTGTTTACTGATGGATTTCAGAATCAAACTATATTCCTTGCAAGTTCATTAAGATCAGTTCTCAAGTCATAAAGACCGTGTTATGACAAACTGAAATTATATAATATTTTTTACACCAGCGGAGGTTCAGCAAAAGAGTTGGATTACTCTAGGATTTGAACACCTAGGACTCACCCGGCTGGATGGCCAAGAAAGAGGGTGAAGAGGTGAGAGAAAGTTCTACAAGAACAAGTAAACAGAATCAGAATTGATTCAGCAAATTTATTGCTTTTGAAGAATCATTTAATAGCTCATGCATGTCTAATTCATTCTCTGTTGTCAAGTCGACTAGTGTGATTAAGTATCAAGATGCTCAGTGGCAGACAAGGTGTCCCATGTCTATTCCACGTAGGGAGGGTCGAGCATTTCTAATTAGAGAAAGTGTGAGGATAAGTTTAAGGTCCGTGGTTGGGTGGTTAAGCCCCCTAACAATGTTTCCCCTCTCCACAAGATGTCAGGACGTGCATCAAAGAAAGATAAGCATACAAACATTTATTGGTAACAAGTATTTTACTTTTATAATGTTTATTCAAGTAGAAGATAAGATGGATAGAGTTATATCATCATTTCAGTTATTTCTTTAAATGAAAGCAACTCTTACCGTCAATGTAATTGGCAACCAGTTAGATCGGTTGATCTTCCAACTGAACATGAAATATAACTATATGTAAGAGAAAGGTTTATCTGATGGATTGTTATCTCTGTCTTCATTTTTTTGTATAATGAATATGAGCGCATTTTCCTAACTGAATGTTATTGCCCTAATTGATATAGTGGTATGTGATGCCCTAAATGATCCAATTGTAATTGATGCCCTAATTGATATAGTGTTATGTGATTCCTTAAATGATCCAATGGTAATTGATGCCCTAATTGATACAAGTGGTATTTGACGCCCTAGATGATATATTTGTATTTGTCATTACAATAAAGTAGTATAGCTATTTGTTCCTTAAGAGGTATTTTATGGACTAACCTGGGCTTTTGCAAAAGCATCCCTAGACGGTTTTTGGTTTTGAATTCTACGATATGTAGATCTTAAATTCCTTGGTAAATTCATTGATGGTATCTTCAAATGTTAGTTATGAGATTTCCATTTAAGCGATTGTAACCATTAATCTCATTCACATAAACATAACTGACATAACTGTCTTCCTATGAATATGAAGTAATAATTGTATTTCTTTGATATGTTAGTTGTTAGTTAAGACCCGAGAAAAGTGGATGTTACAATCCACATCATTTATGGGGTGATCAAAATCAGTAAACAAACTCTCCAAAACAGCAAGCATACCGTAGGAAGTTGCAAATGAAGTCCCTGTCAATTATGAATAGTAAAATATTTTTGAGTTCCTAAACCATTGAATCAATCATGAGGAGATAGCATAGGAGAGCAATTTTTCCCAACAATTCACTAGTGCTTAGGCTATGTACATTATTTATGCACTAGTACTAGTACCCAGCGAATATATTTCCATCCCAGCTCTTCCAATGATCTAACCTTAAAAGACTAAAAACTCTATCAAAGTGAAGCCTATGGAAATTTTACATTGTGGAGGGGTGAATAATTACCTTAACCAATGTTTCATTCCCATTTATGGACCTTCATTGGAGAAATTAATATCAAGGATGTTGATGTACAGATAAGTATTTATTATTCTTAAGTATTACACTTATCTACTCATTATAGTCTCTCTTTTATTTTTTATTCTATACATACTATAAGAGTTATTTGCCTTGATATTTTTCCTTTATGTCTGAGGATGTTCTTGCAGGAAAAGAAGGTTGGTACTTTCCACATGCTACCAAATGTTGTGCAGACTCAATCATATGACAATAACTTGAAAGAAGTTGTGATCTAGAATTCATTAGTCATGTTGGATGGATATTTTGCAACCGACAGTTTTTGGTAAAATCCAGTCGCAAAATAAGATGACCAGCCACATTGTATGAGACAGAGTCTCTCCTACCTTAAAGGGAAGGCTTTTCCCTTCTCTCTGTTCCTTGGATCAACTCAAGGTAAGCAAGAAGTTGAGAGATTTTTGTAAAAGGGTGTTACCAATATTCCTTTCTCTTAACTTTCAAGAAAGAATCCACTTACCCGTGGAGCAAGTAATGGGCAAAATGAAACCTCAAATTACACTTCTATCTAAAATTGTAAACGGTGATACTGATAAACCAACACCAACTCAAAGGCTGATTGAAAGCATACCAATTTGGCTCTAAGTCTTGTTTCAATCTATTGTATAAGAAAAACCTCTACCATTGGGGCGCAAGGACTTCAAAAAGTACGGGAATTCTAACTGTTTTTTGTGAATTTGAGATGGCAACAAAAGCTAGAGTTAAAGCTTCTAGTTTGTGTATCACCACAATTGCTCCCAGTCAAAGCTTCGGCTCTGATTGCTTCTTAACTCACTATGCACTATTATTGAACACATAATAACAACATGAATCAAAGACAATAGGCACAAATTACAATCAAAGCTTCTAATTTGCTCTATCACAATCCAGTCAAAGCTTCAAATCCAATTGCTTCTTTTATTCACTTTTCTCCCAAATTCGTACTGCACAATCAAAGTTATGCTTGCACAAGTCTGGCAGAGCTTTGTTGCATACAACAAAAGATGATTTTTACAATGAGGGGGGCACTCCTTATATAGGCAAAGGAGTTGAGAAAAAGATTGAGGAAAAAGTGGGAGCAACTCAACCAACTTTGACCTAGTCTAACTAACAAGAGAAATTATTGAATTGCATGTCATTACACAAGTAAGACGTATTACATGTAATTACACATTTTCATGCAATACTCTTAAATTACAAACATGAAAGAAGAAGACGAAGAAGAAAGACGAAAGAAAATTGAAAAAATCATAGGGATTGTTTTGAAGGGCCCTGTACTTGGCGATGCAATCTCGAATGATAACAGGATCGAGAGTTGTTGTATTTCGTGCCACTGCATTCACCTTGATAATCATGGTGCTACATCTTTTGATAGCCTCTAACTCTCCTTGATGAATTATCTGTTGTCATTTGAAATCTTGAAGTGATCAAGCTTTTTCTCGTTCAAGTTGTCGTGAATTCTCCTTTGTAGATTGACACATTGTGGAGTCTCCGACACTTTGAAAACCTTGTTGACGGTGTCCGGATGTAAACTCGGAATAACTTTCCATCAGCACCTTTAACTTTTTTTTGAAACAAAGTGCTTGCCGCATTCCATCACGAACTCGATTTCACAGAAAACCATTGGGAAAATGGAGATCAAATGAATTACTACTTCTCGGGAATCAAAGCATGTCTTTTGGACAGGATATCTCTATTCTTTGAAGAAGTTTTGAAATATCTTGAGAAGTGTGCCACAACATGAAGATGATAACATCTCAAATGAGATTGAATCTTTGAGAACTTTGGGATTTGAGTTACAATGACAAATCCATGAGAGCTAAGTATTTAAGGTATGGATTAGACACTTATGGAGCACATATGATGGCTGGAAATGAGCTGGAAAGCATATGTATTTGGATGGAAAGGGCCAAAGTCAAACTTGGAAAGATGGATTACATGTGAGAAATGATGAGCTTTCGTGGGTATGGCCAAGAATGCAAGTTGGAATTCATATGAATACATGCAAATGATAACTTTTGACTTTAAATGTGTGGTCTTTAGTCAAAAACAGGTTCTTTGGGTGTCATTACACATAAAATAAATTACATGTAAAACGAACATGCATTTAGGTTTGGAAGATGGAAATGCGTGTAAATGGGAATGAAGGATGAGATTGCATGTAAATGCGGATGGAGGATGAGATTACATGTAATCGCATGCAGATAATGAGATGCAGTGTGTCATGACATGGAAAGTGGAATTACATGTAATTTCTCTTGAAGTGTGATTGCATATGAAAGGAATGGATGCAATGAGCCTTGGCATGTAATGACAAATATGGAATGAAACGATGCACATACACGAAGAGGTGGAAGGTGGAGTGAAGTAAAACGTGCTCAAGTTCTTGGGAAAGAACTCGCAACTTCTTCCAAAAGAAGAAAAACAAAAAAAAAAAAAAAAACAAGCAAAACACAAAAACAAACACAAAAGAAAAATGTATCTTTGGCAAAAGACTCAAAAATGTCAACAACCAAACTACTTCAATATGTAATTTGAATTAAGAGTTTGGGAAAGAACCAAATACATGAAAATGAACTATTTCATCATTTTTTTTTTAAATGCACTTTCCATGATATCTATATCAACAAGTGTGAAGCATCAAGCTAAAACATGCACAAAATCAGCAAGAGAAGCATGAATTAATTAGCAAGAAGGAAAATGCCCACTTACTCGATGATTGTGTGCCAAAGATGGAGAAAAGAACTCCAACTTTGAAAAATACTCAAACAAACTTGACATCTTCAACCTTGCAATGACGAATTCCAAATGAGCATCTGAGAAGGCGTTTTCCATGTATGTGCCCAAAAACATGATCAATAAATACCAAAACACAAAACGTTTTTGGCAAAATGCAAGAAAGGAAACCCGTTTTTGTCAAAAACGTGGTTCTAAAAGGGCATTACATGGATTGATTTTCACCTTAGAATGCAAAAACGTGCCCTCCAATGTCATCTATAATGAACAAAACTCCAAAAACAACCCCTCCTTTGGAAAAAACGTGAATTTTAGAGGCCCAAATCTGGGTGTTTTTGTCCAAAACATGGCTCCAAATGAGGCTAAAACAAAACATTTTTAGCATGAAAGAGTTTGCCAAATGCATGGGAATGCATGAGGATGTAAAAACGCCTCTTGAGGGAAAGATTTCAAGTCATTCCATGGAAGAATCTAAGAGAAATCACCAAAAACGTGCTCTAGCAGGCCAATGACATGAAGTTTTGCCTCCAATATTCAAAAATGGGTTTTAGAAGGGCAAATGCAGGTGTTTGAATGCAAAACACACCTTTTGGAGGTGACTGCATATTTAAAACATGCATCCAAGACCCAAACACACCTTTTGGAGGTGATTACATGTTTTAAAAACATGCAAATGGCTTTCTTTAGTCAAAACACACCTTTTGGGTGCAAACACATGTTTTAAAAACATGTTTTTTGCCCAACAACAGGTTTAAGAGATGCATATACATGTCTTATTGGCAAAACACGCCTTTTAGGTGTCATTGCATATCTCAACTTTTTGATGTCTTTGCATGTTTTTTATGCATTCTCTTTCAAAATCGCACCTTTTTGGTGTAATTGCATTTTTTTTTATGAGATATGCTTGTAGACATGTTGAAAACAACTTAAGTGATGAATTAAGCACATGTCAATTTAATTTTTAATGAAATATCACTTAAATGGGGCATAAATAATATTCACACTATCATATTAAAAATATGACGTGCAAATATCATTTTAAAGGTAATATTTGCCAGAGCATTTGATTTAAAAATCAAAAAGTAAATTGAACTATATAGTTAATATAGTCATTTTAGTGAAAAATCAAAAAGCAAACTCAACTTAAAAATATAGCATAAAGTGCACTATAGTTACTTTAAGTGAAAAATTTATATGATAGAGTAACTTAAAAACATAACATAAAGTGAATTTAGGTTATATTATTCAAAAAGTAAAAGTCAAATTAAAAATATAACATGATATTTTTAATTCACGCAGTTGCATCAAAAAGGTCCACTTTTTGAACACTAAAATGGTCATATCTATTGATTGCCAACTCCAATTAAGCCCTAAGATAGTCATTTTAGTGAAAAATCAAAAAGCAAACTCAACTTAAAAATATAGCATAAAGTGCACTATAGTTACTTTAAGTGAAAAATTTATATGATAGAGTAACTTAAAAACATAACATAAAGTGAATTTAGGTTATATTATTCAAAAAGTAAAAGTCAAATTAAAAATATAACATGATATTTTTAATTCACGCAGTTGCATCAAAAAGGTCCACTTTTTGAACACTAAAATGGTCATATCTATTGATTGCCAACTCCAATTAAGCCCTAAGATAGGTCAAATCGAAGGGAAAACCAAAAGCAATGACTCAAGCAAAACCAATGAACTAAAAACCAACAAACACACACTCAAAAATGAAGAAAAGGACATTGAAGGCCTCAAAAATCAAACATAGGCTCGACAAACATAAAAATAAAAAAGACTTAACGAAAACCTTCAGTAAAAGAATTTGTTACGTGAATTGGAGTTAATTGATCGATCAACATTAACCAATTGAATAACAAATTCAATTCAGAGAATGCAGGACAAAATGTGACAAAATACAAAACAACAAGTCATCTGATGATTAGTGAGGCTCTTTAAGTGAATATTCTTGATGATTAAGATTATGAGTATTTTCATTAAGAGGGAGTCTGACACTTCTTCAAATGCAACATAGGAGTTCAAGAAGATTGATATTCAGAGGGAGTCTAAAATACATGTGTGTGATTGCATGATTTTGATGGCCCTACCCCTGAGGAAGTAATGTCTTATCACCAAAAAGTCAAAAGATTGATATTAGATTCAGGGGGAGTCCGACAGAGATCCTTAAGTGAAGAGAGCCTCTAAAGGAGCAACTACAGTACTGGACTTTCCAAGATCATTGTTCAAAGGTGCAATCCCTTGTGAATGATATCTTCTCTATGAGGGAGAAGTTCTAAGTGAAATTCCTTGTAATGCATTCTTCTCTGTGAGAGAGAAGTTGAAGTGAAAGCCCTTTGTTCCACCCTCTGACTTGGTTCATGGTGGTTACTATTTTGCATATGTGGATTATGTCATGAAAGGTGATGATCTTTCATTGATACATATATATATATGGAAGGTAGCTATTGTCAGGTGACCATCTTATCAATAGTTTGACTGTTGTCATGATAGACTTCATTAATTTGTTGTCCTAAAGTGTTGGAAGTCATGATAACGAACGTATCATGATCAGACTTCATTAAGTTGTCTTGGAGTGCCAGAGATCATGATACTTGTCATGATAAACCATGACATTGTGATTTCTTGTTATCTAATCAACTACATTAAGTTGTTCTCTCATAGTGTCGAAAATCGAATAACTTATATCCTACTAGGATATAACATATTCTTTTGGTAGGCATCAAGGATTTGACGTCAATGCATATTTCCTATTGAATCGTACTTTGGATTATGTTGAAAGATAACATCCAAGTTAATGAATATATGTTGATATCCTTAAATATGTCATTCCAAGAATATCATACTTGAGAGGATAATGTGTTCTATAACAATCCTCCCTAGCTAAGAGGAAGTGTTAAGTTTGCAGCTTTTGTCGGATTGATTCGATCATGAGAAACATTGTTGATGGTAAATCATCATTTAGTCAAATATTCTTATATATATATATATATATATATATATATATATATATATATATATATATATATATATATACATATATATATATATACATATGTATATATACATATATGTATATATACATATGTATATATACATATGTATATATATATATTTATATAATATTATATATATGTGCTTATTTATATTATTGTTAATATACTATTATTATCTAATGATGGTTAACCATAGAGACATGTCTCTTCATGAGACATCTCCTTTCTCTCATATTTACAAGTCTTTAAATCTCCTTTTGGAACATATCAATAACAATGGTAATGTTAGTACATTTGTAGAAAACAATCCATAAACCTTAACAACAAAAACACAATGGAGTATTCTAGCAACTATTTTAGCTAAAGAGGAGATTGAAGAGATTTTGGATAGTCGTGTTGGCAAAAGCACAAGAAACAAGGCATATGAAAAATATTTGGTCAAATAGAAACGAAGACCTATTGAAGATTCATCATAGATGTCAATGGAGGAGGTGAACCATCTTGGTTTTCCTCTAAAAACCAAAAATGTGACAAGGTCACTTCTTGAGTTACCTTGGGTGTCTGATACAGGAACATCCTAAGTGTAAGGCCAATCTTGCATCACCCAAAAATATATTTCTAGTTTGTCTTGTCAATAAGGGTTATCTCAAGGTAGAGTTGTTGTTTCTGGAAGCTTACTATTTCTAGTAAGTTGGTCATTGGAGCTCAAAATGCTCTAATTTTTTCCCTAAGGGTTCAATTAGGATATATCAATCTACAAGTAAAATTTCATTACAAGATCAAGTCTAATTTAGAAGATATGGAAAAACATTGGTATTGGTAGCAAGGTACAAAAACTTTGAACTCGGTTTTGAAGGCTTTAGAGGCTCCAAAAAGGGGTCAAACCTTAGCTGGCAGGAACTTGTGTCAATCGTGCATTGTAGAGCAATTTATGGCATTTTTGAAATGGGGTCACATTAGCCAATTGGAGCAACTGGCCATGAGTTATGGGCTCTAAGAGTTGTGCTACCTAAATATTGAAGAAAAAGAAATTCCTTCAAATTTTCTTTTGAGTTCTGAAAAATGTTGGGGCTTACTATGATGTAAAAAAATATGAATAATATTATTTTAGGAATGGTCAGCCTCAAAGATTAGGGTTAAAATTTCTAGAATCTTCTTGGGCAACTAAAGATTGCCTATATAAGAAGGCTCGTAGGGTTGTCTAAGATAGTTTGGAGGGATGTATATGATAGCCCTAGCGTGTAAAATATTGTATCAAAAAATGTTCATGTGACTTTGCATGTCATATTTATGAATATTGTAATTCCATTCTATTGGAGATAATAAGAAGTCAATTTTTTGTTCTTGCAAATTGTTGTAATTTATGTATTTTGTTGTGTATTTTTGTTAATAAGGGGAGTACACTGCATCAAGTGGTACCAAAGCAAAAGTTCTTGCGTGTGTAGAAATATCGTTGAATGTGAGGCGTTTTGCAAAAAGACTATGGTTGTAGGTTCTAGTGATAAGGGTGAAAATGCCTCTACAAAGGAACAATGGCGAGAGATTTGGAGGTATGACAAAATAGGGTTTTAGAGCCCTCCAAAGACAAGTGCAAGCATTGCAAGAGGAGATGGATAAAAGAATGAATATTGCAGCAAGAGATGAAAGTGAGGATGAATTTGAAGAAGGGAATGTGGAACATGAAGCAACAGAAGTGGTTAGGGATCTTGAAAAGGATAGGTTTTAAAGGGCCATTTCTAGGATTGGAAAAAGACTCAACATTGAAGTCCCCATTTTTGGGAATTCTTAACCTGTAGGAACTAATTGACTAGATCAATGATCTAGAAGAATTTTGAGTATGAAGATGTCGAAGATCCTAAGAGGGTCAAATTCGTGAAGGCCAAACTTAAAGGGCATGCGAAAATTTGGTGGCAGGAGATTCAATTGGAGAGAAATAGAAGAGGAAATGAGAAAATCACAAGATTGGATCAGATGGTGGAGGTCTAAGTAATGATGTTCTTCGTTATTGGTTTAGGAAGAATGTTCATAGTTGGTAGTACCTCCCCGGCTTATTTTTATTTTAATTGTTTACCTTGTCTTCATAGGTTGCTAGTTCATCTACATCAAAAAGAAATTGGTGCACATATTATTTATCCACTCAATGAAGCGCAATAGGTTGCAAAAAAAAAAAGAGTTGAGAACTTGGTATTTTGTATTACAACTCGTGTCTCGTCTCACATAAGAGTAAAGAATATAAAGAAGGGAAGACGAAGAGGTGGGATGTAAATGGAGAGCTTGTGGACTTGAATGCTTCCACTTCTCAACTTGCACTTGATGAATTGGAGGACTTTGACGCCAATACTATTGTTATTGTTGTTGATCCCATTGGTCTTAGCTCTATTCTTGAGTCAACTGATGTCAAAGAAGAAGAAGCAAATGATGAAGATGAAGATGAAGAATATTATTATATGCAGCAACAAATAAGTTCATACAACACTATGCTAATATTAAAGCAACATAGCAAAATACACCACCATATCAATGTTTCAATTCGAAAACAATAATGTCAACATTAATAATCAGCCATCATCAATTCAAATTTAAATATCATCAAAAACCATCAAGCAAATCATCATCATTCTTCTGTTACAAATTAGAAGCACAAAATGTAACATTATACACCCATTTAAGGCCAATGTTGTAATTATTGCCATATTCTAAGCTTCAAACATTAATTATCTTATTGGATGATTCAAAGAAAGCAGCTTTGGATCGAACTGGATGAAGCCGAGAAAGCAAGCTTTGGATCTAGAATTATCCACAGTAAAGATCTCTTTAGATTTTGTTCAATGCATATTTTCTAATCATGTTAGGCTATATGCACGAATTATAGTATATTACATACATTCCATAATAGATGCATGACACTTTTATACATCCTGATTCTTCTTCTCAAGTAGCATTTAAATCAAATAATATATGATTAGTAATTTGAGTCTAATCATGTGCTTGAGTCTAATTTGGCAAGAAAACTATTTCAAAAGGTAAACATAAGGGTGTTTTCCAACCAATTTCTCTCAAAAGTCTTTAAAATTATGTTCGGGTTCCTCTGTTGGAAACCAAAATCGCTCAAAAGTCGGCTGAATTTTGCCAAGTTCCTCTAAGAGAATTCCCAAGGAAATTCGGTCTTTGTGGCAAACTTTGGACAAAATCTGACAAGGACCAAATTTGAGATAATTGAACCAGGAATTCCCAAGTCGAGGAGAGAATCTGGTAACTCGGATCTTTGATGGTGAACTTGAAGCAGATGATGGTATGATCACAATTCATGATGTTATGATTCCAAGTTTATGGTGCTTTTGTTGTTTAGATCATATGTTTTTATGATACTATGTGACATTATAATTTTAACTCATACTTATAGACTTCATAAATATATATATATATATATATATATAAAATTTTTACATGATTTTTTCACTAATGAACCCAAACCCCTTTTCAATTTTTTTTTGTATTAGTGAACCGGTTCTTTGTACCCAAACTTAGAACCAAACTCAAACCGATAACTTAGTATTATATAGTAATTTGCATTGTAGACACCTAGGAGTTTGCATCTTATTTTAGCACATGGTGTAGGAGAATTTCACTTTAGGTGGTGATAGTTGTTATCTCATCTCCACTTTTTATGTCAGAGATCCACCTTCAGTGCTCTATCACATTATCATCCTCACGCTGTTGCACATACTTAATTGTACAATAGAGGATGATCCACATTTGGTAAACATGTGATGTCACCTATTGTGGTTGATAACTTATCTACTGCATATCTCCTAGTTATCATGCATTGCCAATATTCAAGCACATCTACATTGTACATATCTATTATTAGCTATTGATCATTGTTGAATCCAATCAAGTGATTGATCATATCATTTTGTCTCTCTCATGCTATTGAGTGGGCTGCTAGATCTTGGCATATTCTGTCATTGCCTTAGGCAAATTCTTACAATTATTAGACCCTATCTACAAAAGAGGAGATCACAGTACCAATGTCTAGAGGAACCCAAAGAGGCAAACTCCATGCAACAAAGTGTCAAAAAATAGATATCTACCATATGACAAAGCATAACCACCCATGCATGCAAGCCTATGTATAAAACAAGTGAGTCTATAGATATTCTCCAAAGGAAGTGGTCGAGCGTTAACATGAGAAATACGTTAAGGAACTATTTGTTTGCACCAAATCATATGTTAAAGTATTAAGATTTGAACCCTCTCAACAAAATCCTAAACACAAGATCCTAAGGGATGGCCCCAAATCTCAAAAACATCCATCATTGTGGGCTAAATCTTTGCATTGAGACACGCATCTGCAAAGGGGTGCCCTAGAAATGCACCTAGAAGCATTGGTGCTCAAGGACAAAGTTGCGATTGAGAAAAAATCAACCCAAAAAAAAGAGGACCACTACAATAAACTATTAGACAGGTACATGATGTGGTGATCTCTAGATGGCACTATTCATAAAACAAATGAAACTTGGAAAAAGTGTCTTTGGTAGTGTTGAAAACCATGACCTTAGTTATACAAGGGGTTGTTTCTACAGGCTATTGAACTAGTGAGAGAGAAGGATCATACCATCCAAGTATATAATGATCATATCATGGGAAAGTAGAAATCCATCAACACATGAATATGATGTCAATGAGAATCCTCAAGCTAATAAATCTAGTTACCAAAAAAATGTGGAGAAAGAGGGTAACCCTGCATGAGTTCAATAGTACTCATGAAAAAGTTAAAAGGCTCATCCTACAAATGTCTCACAGGAACTGCATGATAGCAGTATAATGAGATGACCAGAAATACCAATGTCCAACAGTTTCTAAAGCAACATACTTAATTCTTGGGACCAAATAGACTGGCCAGAATAAACTTTTATTTCCATCACTTGTAAAGAAATAACCATTCCCCCTTGTATCTTGGATCGGTTGGCTGGATTTGCAGCTTAAGATTGTGGGAACAAATCAATGTAGCCGATGATATGGCCCTGAATACCCCCTTTCACATGCATCCCAACCTTACTGTGTGAATAGTTTTCAATTAAACTTTTAAATTGTCCAATTGAACTACTTTACTTTCAGATAATACCATCCACATCCTTGCTGGGGAATACAAATCAACTAAATTTATTTGTCCAATTGGACTAGTCTAGTTTGAGATAATATGCCCAGGCAATCAATAGAGCATTCTTTGCCAAAGCAAGTCTAAACTCAAAGGACTCTCAAAACAACATAAAACAAAGATCTATACCTGTAAAGATCACACTGAAGAGTTCCAGATGGCCCGGGGCTGGCCACACCCCCTGCAGTCTCAATAATACTCCATCTATTATCATCATTCTCGTCAATGCTATATTCAATCAGACAATTCTGCAAATTCTCCAATATTTCACAATCCTCCACCATGCATCTTTCCCCAGATGCCACTAAATGTGGAGAAACAGCCTGATGCCAGCCATAAAGCGTTTTACAGACCAAATTCAAAGCCTTCAAACGCTTCTCCGACCCCTCCAATGCCTGGCCCTCGTAAGCACCCACGTTCTTCATGCCCTGAAGCCC